>OY970825.1:48271112-49471112 GCA_963853835.1 Calendula officinalis
GAATCGTGAAGATGTATGTATTTTATCGATGAACAAGTACGTTGCTGCATATATGACGATATTTGTGTAAGTAGATACGTTACGGGCCTGAATTTTATCAATAATCACACATAATATTATTCGAAACCAAAAATTTAACATATGACTACAAACACATGTATAGCTATTCTAAAGGAAAAATATGTATACATAATTGTGATAAGGGCATGAAGATTCGAAACAAAAATCAATAACAAATTAATATATAATGCATATACTTGATTTTATTTGGACACAATCTGTAAAATTAATTTCTAATGACCAACAAATATGGTTACCAACATAAACATCATCTTCCTTTGCCATCTTCAAAAATACTGGTTCTTAGGATCTTCGTCGATAAAACCAAACCGATGTATATCTATCATGCCGGTGCAATTCCGTTAATCTTGATTAATACATATTTCTTTATCATTCTCTATTGATTTTATTCACGTTTAATTGAATCTTCTTCACTAGAAACATATGACGACTGGTTGATTTGTATTGTTGGAGAAGATGAAACTGGAATCGTAATTAAATGGAATTATCGTCCCTGGTGATTTTGCTCTATAGTTATGGAGAAAGGATAATATTAAAATGGAAACTACCTTTGCTAAAATTAAGGAATGTATTTGATTTCACATGTTACCTCATTAAAAACGTAATTGACAAATTCCTATTATGCACTTCATTATTTAAATGAATTAAATATATCAAAAATATTTATCTTTGTTATGATTGGTCTAGAATAGTTCTATGGGTTCTGTATATAATATGGGTTCTGTATGGAATCCATCACTATATATATATATATATATATATATATATATATATATATATATATATATATATATATATATATATATATATATATATATATATATATATATATATATATATATATATATATATATATATATATATATATATATTTTTTTTTTCGGAATTTTAAAAGAAAATGAATTTAAAAGATATAATAAGTTTATGCGTATTTTAATTAAATTAAGTTAAAATACATACATATAAATTAGATGTAATATTCTTATTAGAATGTTACAAGTTTATTAAAAAGTAATGAAATATATATGTATATATTAAATACAAGATTAAATGGAACATTAAAAGATAATATTATTTTGATCTTAAAGGATAATAGTATAACTAGTTATTGTATAAGTTATTATATAATTAAGACTAGAAAGTACAACGTTATGATTTCATTGTAACTAGAAATTGTACAAGTTAAGATTATATGATAAATTAGAAATATACAAACTTATATATATTATATATTATATATTATATATTATTATAAGGTGTATAAAGTTATATGTTATTATAACTAGATAATTATACAAGTATAATATAAGTATTTTACAAGTCATGTAAGATACTAGATTAATGATCAAGGGATAAATAACAAAAGGACTTTATAACCTATATTTAACTAGTTCAAGTTGAATGTAAGAAAGGTTTAAACAAACTAAGAATTATTATATAGTCTTTATATAATAAGTTTATTAGTTTCACCAAATATAAACCGGTGATTGTCTTTGCTTAAGTTCCATCATGGTTGTTGGAGCTAGTGGGAGTTACACAAGAAAATCACAAAGTTTATAAGTGTGTCGCTAAGACATAAGTTTTGGTCAAATATAGTAAGTCAAACAAATGTTTAATTCTACTATTAAACAAGTGAAAAACAAGGTGTGTTAAACTAGATTTATGTTTCAAGTTTATGATTCATAAAATAATTAAAAGTTTAACATAAGTTTTAAATTTTTTCAAGAAAGATAAAACAAGTAAGTTTTATTATAAATAAGGTTTTTCACAAAACCTAGTAAAACGTTTTGTACACCTCGTTTTAGGTATACATATAATTCGCGCAATTCTTGAAACTATAAGTTTTAAAGAAAAGTTCTTAAGATTTAAAAAAGGTGTCTTGTAGAATTCTTAAATTCACAAGTCACACATTTTAAACAAGGATTAAGATTGGAATAAAGGTTTAAGTTTAGTTTAAGACTTAAACAAACCCAAGAAAATCTTAGATCTAAATACTATCCACCTAATGGAACACCTCACTTGTTCAACGATATTCATATTGTAAGGATAAAGAACCTTAGATATGGATTCAGATCATTGCGAGTGTTAGGATGCGTAAGGTTCTGTGATAATCGGGAGTCCCGACGCAGAGCATCACACTGTCTTAGATGGTCTGATCTACTTTGGTGATAATCGGGAGTCCCGTCCTAAAAAGTACTTGAGTAGAATAAACATACTAGGCTTTATTACTAACTTAGAAATGTACAATTAGATTGTACAAGGTTGTAATAAGTTATAAGTCTAAAGATTCTACGACCCCTAGGAATCGTGTCAAGTCTTGATACGATCGGTAAGGATGTTACCAACCAGAAACAACATGTCTCGTCGGGAAGTGCCCAAACCTTGCGGCGAGAATGCGATATATGAATCCTAGGCCTAAAATATAAATTATGGGTTTATAATATTTTTTAGAGAATGTTTATTGATGATTACTAATTAAACTGGGTTTGATATGTAGATGTCAGCAACAACCACGACGACAAGTACCAACAATCTCTCACTTCGCTCAATCCTCGAAAAAGACAAGTTGACTGGGTCAAACTTTCTCAATTGGGAGCGCAATCTTCACATTGTGCTCAGGCATGAGAGAAAGTGGTATGTCTTGGAAAGAGCAGTACCAAATGTCCCTGCCGTTAATGCTAGAGCTGAAATGAGGCAAGCTTATGATAAGCATGTCAGTGATGCACTCGATATGAGCTGTCTAATGCTCGCCACTATGAGTCCCGAGTTACAAGCCGGACTTATGGATGTGCCTGCATTTGAGATGATCCAGCAACTTAGGGATTCATTTCAAGAGCAAGATCGCACTGAGAGGTTCGACATCAATCGAGCCTTTAACTCTTGCAAGATGGTCAAAGGAACACCGGTGAGTGCTCATGACATGAAAATGAAAGGGCACATGGATCACCTCGCTAGACTTGGTCACTCCATTCCGTTGTAGATGGCAACGGACACTATAGTCAATTCGTTGTCTGATGACTACAAGCCTTTTGTGGTCAACTACAACATGCATAATATGGAGAAATCCATTGCTGAGCTACATTCTATGCTCAAGACAGCTGAGTTGAGTTTGGGACCAAATCTAAGGATGTTCTGATGATCGGTAATAGCAGTGGCGGTGGAAAGAAGAGAAAAGGGCATGGTGGTAAAGGAAAGGGTAAAACCAATCCTAGCCAAGGAGTGCCAAATGGTTAGAGTGTCAATCAAAAGGTCAAGAAGGCAAATCCTAACACAGCGAGGACCGAGAATCGGTGCTTCAAATGTGGGGAGGCTGGGCATTGGAAAAGAAATTGTCCAAAGGGTGCAAGTGGTGGTGGAGGAAACGCAAGTTCCTCAGGTAACGCAACCACACTTCTTAATCACTTTAAGATACTTCTAAAGTACATTACGAGTAATCTAACTTTTGCAATCGTTTATTGCAGGAGGAGATGGAAAGTGATAATGACTGGAATGAGATGGTGATGATCCCACGAGCACCAAGTTTTTATAATTCAATATTTATTATGGATTCAGTAAAAACAATTTTATTTTATTGTTTCAATAATCACTTTATTTTTATGTTAAAACAAGGTTTTTGGTTTTATTCAATTCGAATCCATGGTTGAATTATATTGTGTGCATGTGTGATAATTACACTAGTCAAGGTTTATGACTAGATTGTAAGTCAGGTTTTTGATTTACTTTATATTTCATGTTTTATACTTGTTTGATTGTTGTATGAATGAATAATGTCTTGATAGCTCAACGTACTTAGATACTAGAAATTAGAAGTTTTGTTTTTCTAATACAAGTATTTAAGAGTTTTATGGAAGCATAAGGTTCAAAAGTTATTTAACTTAGTTAAAACATCTTAAGTAATAGTCATTACTTATGATAGTACGTTTTAGAGTATTAGTATTAATATAGCATGATTATATTGGATATAATCGAAATAGACTTTAAGAGTATTATTACAAGTCTTTCATACTTGTAATAAAGGATTTAATGAAGTCATAATTCCTTAATAGGAATAATTGGATATTCGTAAAATCCAAGTGAAATGACTTAGACATTAAATGAACTCTTAAAAGGGACAAACTATATTAAAGTATTTAAGAATTAAAAAAGTATTATTGCAAGTCTTTTATACTTGTAATAAATACAATATTTAATCAAGTCATAATTCCCTAATAGGAATAGTGGATATTTAAGAAATCCAATAAATGACTTTGGCATTAAATGAAGTTCTTAAAGAATACTAATATGTTTAAGAATTGAAAGTATCATCTCAAGTGTTTTATACTTGTTAGATACATTAATCAATAAAGGTCATGATTCCCTAAACAGGAATAGTGTATATTCGCAAATCCAAAGGATGATCTTAATTATTCATAGAATTCTTAAAAAGATTAAACTACAAGTTATTAACTTGGTCAAAGTAGTAGTTTAAATTGATGATTGAATTCCATAAAAGTTAGTGGGAGCTATGACTAACATAATTCATTAAAGACATTAATGAATTTAGTAAGACATTAACAACAAGGAATTACCAAGTCGTTAGCCAAGGAGTTAAGAAAAATAAATGATCACTGATTAGATTATTGCAAGCCTAATAGCGTGGTCACAAGTCTTGTGATTAATCATTGCATATCTAATAGGATGTTCTCACTCCAGTGAACAAGTTAATCATTTAAGGGAATTTCTTTAACTAGTAAAAGTACCTACAAATCAAGTAGCTAAAAGAGATTTAGTTACAAGGCAAGTTTTATAGATTCAAGAAACTAAAGGAGTAATTTTCCAATCCTCCTATGTTTACCAAATCATATAAAAGGGCAAGACTAGAATATGTTCTAATGTTGCATGAACAATATCTAGCAAAGACAAAAGTAATAGTATTCCTAAATACTCGTCTTATGTCTTTAGTTTAATAGAAAAGACTAATTGTAATTAGTGATAAAAGTTACAATTAAGGAGTCATTGAGCAATCAACACAAACGCAAAGAATAAGTAATGATTCAGTAATAATTCAGTATCTATGTCTAGTGAGGAATAATACATGAGTTAGTATCATTTTTATTCAGACTTTGTATGTTTTACAATATCCATGACTAAAAGTCTCTTTATTCAAAAAGATACAAATCCGTGAGTACTCGTCTTGGTGGGAACCTTGATGGGACGATAACGTCATCGCGATATTTGGTGGTAGATTCAAAGTTCTTCGAAGATAGCTACACAAGTTTTGTGTAAACCAAATATCGGTGATATTCTGTTGGAGATCAACGAATATTGGATTGACCACCGTGATAATACTTTGTGGTTGAAAAGTTCAAAAGTATTATTCACTAGGATTGTCCTTAAGCCTGAGGTATTTGGTTTGGGATACAATGACTAATGTACTTTGGTTCGTCTTAGACAAGCCTGAAATATGGTTGTCATACGAGGTCTTACTGGGTACAAAGGAAGTTGTATTTTGAATCGAAATATAACAAGATGGTAATTGCACCTCCTTTCTAGGAGAGATATATATGGGTCCTTTGACATGATGAAAAACTGACAAGTGCACGACCGTGCCCAAACGAACTGATTTGTCCATTGTCGTTTATCACAACAGTTTAAGTCAAGAAGTCAAGAAATGATTTCGAATACAGGAGTTGATAATTTCTACCATGCTCGTATTCGTTGTTATCAAATATCGTGCTGCAAGGGATAAACCTAACATAGTTGCCCAAGAAGTAGAGACATAGTGTTCTTTACTAGGAGACGCTATTAAAGAGTTTTTTCAAAAACTATACCTGGGTTACATAAGCTGTTTTTATGGGGTTGGTTACCTACATGCCCATCCAGAAGGCCACTATAGCTCGTGTCATTAAGATAAAGGTTACGAACTTGCACAAGTGGGAGTCTGAAGGAATTATGTGCACAGTTAGTCAACCTACGATGGTACATCCATGCCTACGAAACACTTAAGGGTCACACCGGTGAGTGCATGTAATACGAGCAAGATATGCAATGATATGACGAAGAGGAATGATTCATAATAGTCATTATGAATCAGTTAAGTATTAAGTTAAGTTTAGCTTATTACTAGATTAGTTTAACTAACTAATTAATACAAGTACTTGTACATTTACTAGTTGAGTAAATATACAATGTGTTAATTATAGATTATCCATGATATGATTTAAAGCTATTAAATCATATAGTAGTTGGATAATATTGTAGTATAAATTATATAAAGGTTATTATATAATTAATTATTAAAAGTATATATACAAGTATATATTTCGAGTATATGGGTACCGATATATATTAGTGTATTAATACTAGACAATTAATAGTTAACTGCAACAATAATAAACTAGTTAAACTATAAGTGATGGAAGTGTTAAAAGGAAAGTTTAATTAAAGATCTAATCTTAATTAAACTTAAGGGTTCTAAGCGTAAGTTATTTGGTTATAAATAAGAGGCTTAGGGTAACCCTAAAACCCCTTACACCACCTCACGAAATCCTTGCCCCCTCCTCTCTCTATTTCGGCCGAAACACCAAGAATACAAGTCTTGTGTTCTTCGTGTTCTTCGTTTTTTCTTCGAGTTTCGAAGATCAAGAATCGTTGCAAGTGATCATCTAGAGGATCGCTCGTCGTGTTCATCATCAGTGGACTATCTTAAGCTAAACCTAAGGTATGATTCATGGAACACTCTTTCTTCCTCTCCTCTTGTTCGAATTCGACCAAGAACCCTAGGGTTTTTGGTTGATGGTCGACGAACACACACAAGCTGTGTGTTCGAGTTCTTCGTACAAGGTTTCTTTCTTGTTAATCTAATCTAGATTTCCAACATCCCAATCCTTTAGGATTTAAGGATTTGGTTTAATCCCACTTCTTCTTTTAGGGATTAAATCAGCTAGTTGGTTTTAACCGGTCAATAACACCATCATGTTCTTGGTCAGTATGGTTCGAACCAAGCACTAGGTGGTCGACCCTATGGGTTGATCAGTTACAATGAAACCCTTCGATAGGTAGATCCCGTTATCCTATGGTTATAATATTATCTTTGTAACACCGTGTTTTATAACTCTATTAATTTTTAAAAAGGTTTTTGTTAAACCGTATTTTTGGATATTGGACTTTGTAATATTTTTATTTAAAAATATGATTTAAAAGGTATTTTAAAAATTGAGGTGCTACAACTTGGTATCAGAATTATAGTTTAAGTGAATTAGGTAGGTTTGACCTCCCTAGTCTTAAGCCATGCTAGTAGGACCATATGTTTCCATACGATTTCCATGATAAGTCTATTGAGACCGTAAAAGTGCGAGTATGATAGAGTCGAACCCTATGAGAAATGTCATGTTTGATTTTCAAGTATTTTATTCGACTGTGGAGTCGATCGTTAGAAATTGGAATTGTGGAAATAATGATATAAGAAAAAGGATGAACGCGAAAAGTGGACAAGCTCCACTGGGTTAGGAAGAGAATTTTTAGTTGAGTTCTGATGTAAGGACCGAAACCAAAAACGACCACTTTTACAACAAACCTTTTATAATTAACCAAAATACAAGTTTAAAAGCAACTAAACCAAAACCATATACATACCAAAAGACCAAATACTATACCGGATACAAACCAAATAACCATCCCAAAATATATACATCAATATTCAAAATACTACAAGTCTATACCAAAAGAGAAGCTTTCTCCAAGCTTCAAGCAAAACCAACTTCAAGTACCTACTCACACTTGCCCTTGCCTTTATCTATCCCTGAAAAATGGTGACAACTAAACGGGTAAGCTATAAAAGCTTAGTGAGTTCCACAATGTATAATGTTATACTAAATAATTATATAAATCAACATAAATAAACAAACAAATATCAACGGGTCAAAGTACCGGGTTATCACAATCATCTCATAACAAAACATCACATATCAATACCGGGTCACCAACGAACAATGTACAATTCCGGATTCAACAAAGTGCATCATTCCCTCTTAGGCCGTTAGTGAATGAAGCCGATGAAGGTGATCAAGGCACCCTTAAATGAGTCCAAGATCCAGCTTCACCACCACGGTCCATACCACTCCTCCACCAGGTACTCCCGCGTCCACCGCCCAACATATTACACAAAGTAATACTTGAGCCGCCATGGGTCCTCACGAAACGAAATATCACTCAAGGCATTCCACTCAAACGGGTCAAGGCAATGTTACGGTTCAACAAGGTAGTCTAAATGTCCAAGGCAAAACACAAGGCATCCAATCGAAACGAATACTAATTAACCACATTGCACATATATAATTAAAAGTATACACATTGCACATAGTGAGCTCACCTGGGATTAAGCAACTTCAATGTCAAACCGAACTATTCCAACGTCACCGAACAATGGAGTTATCACAACCTCCCAATGGTTTTCCTAGTATAATCACACATGTTTCAATCAATATTCAAATTCATAAACATAACTAGTACTGACCCTAATCACCAATTTCCCTTAATTTGGTGATGAACCAAAACCCTAACTATCAATTTATCCATACTTGTACATAATCACATGATAACTATGATTCTCCTAACTAGATACTTAGTTATACAAGCATACCATTCCAATTTCTGACTTTTAACCCAAACCCTACACTAGGGTTTATGACCTACTAACTCAATACTTCAATTTCTACACATGCATAGAGATAGAGATGATGAATTACCTTAATTATAGACACAAGTTATGAAAACCCTTTGATTTCTAGTCAAAATCTGCCCAAGAACACCCAAATTCGTCCATAATCGCCAACACCCGAGAAGGAAAACGTTTAGAAGTGAAATGAGCTGAAATGGGTCAAAAATCCCGATTTTATGACTAATCTGCACAAGATAGCGCCACTATCTTCAAGATAGCGCCGCTATCTTGCCCCCCTTGCTTTTTAGCGCCTCTGTCTTTAAGATAGAGCCGCTATCTCCCAAATTTTTCGCGTTTTACCCATCGCTAAGACGAGTGGCTGTTCCATTTGCACAAGATAGCGCCGCTATCTCTAGGATAGCGCCGCTATCTCTAAGATAGCGCCGCTATCTCCCAGAAAGGCTGCAAATTTCGATTTTTCTTCCTTTTTAACTTGTACCACTTAATCAAATACCCAAAACACAGATTTTTCATCAAAATTTTAACTATCAAGACTTAATTCCTTATCATTTATCAACTAATAATGAACTTAACAATTAAAATACTTGGATTTAAAACACGTATGTTATAATTACCTCCTCCTTTTGAGAATTTCGTCCCGAAATTATGTTGACTTGAACAAGAACGGATACTTCTTAATCATATCATCTCTTCTTTCCCATGTGCAATTCGGGCCCCTATGATGTTTCCATTTCACCAGTACTAACCGAATTTCCTTATTTTTGAGATTGACCGACTTTAGTTCATCTATTTCTTTCGGTTCCTCTACATACCTCAATTTCTCGTTGACTTTGACTTCGGTCAACGGTACCGTGTCCTCATGCTCTCCAAGACTCTTTCTCAAATAACTCACATGAAATACATTGTGAATACCCGCCAACTCTTCTGGTAAATCGAGTCGATAAGCTTGCTTGTCGACCCTTTCTATGATCTTAAATGGGCCGATAAATCGAGGACTTAATTTACCTTTCTTCCCAAATCTCATGACACCCTTCCATGGGGAAACTTTTAACATCACAAAGTCGTCTATCGAAAACTCTATCGGTTTTCACCTTTTATCCGCGTACGACTTTTGACGATCTTGGGCCGTTTTCATTCTTTCTCGAACAATCCGAATTTTATCGCTTGTATCTTGGACCAACTCGGGTCCCACCAACACCTTTTCTCCAACTTCTCGCCAAAACAAAGGTGTTCGACACTTTCTTCCATATAACGCTTAATATGGTGCCATTCGAACCGAGGAATGATAACTATTATTATATGAAAATTCGGCTAATGACAAATATTTATCCCAACTTCCCCCGAATTCTAAAATACAAGACCTAAGCATGTCTTCCAAAGTTTGGATCGTTCTCTCGGTTTGCCCGTCCGTTTGCGGATGATAAGCGGTAATAAGAGCTACTTTCGATCCCAATTCTTTTTGCATGCTACTCCAAAAATTTGAAGTAAATCGAGAATCCCTATCCGATACAATCTTCAAAGGAAGACCGTGTCAAGCAATTATCTCATCTAAATATACTTGTGCCCATGAATCCATCGGTGCCGTTTCCCTCATAGCAAGGAAATGCGCACTTTTGGTAAAACGGTCAACAATCACCCAAATACAATCGTGTTGACGAGCGGTTCTCGGAAGTTTGGTGATCAAATCCATGGAAATTTCTTCCCACTTCCAAACAGAAATGCTAAGTGGTTGCAAACTCTCGAAAGGTTTTTGATGTTCGGCTTTAACTTGTGCACAAACATTACATTCTTGCACAAACTTCCCGATATCCTTCTTCATTCCCGGCCACAATTAATCCAATCTCATATCATGGTACATTTTATTCATACCCGGGTGAATTGAGAATTTTGAACTATGAGCCTCTTTTAACACATCAATTCTCAACTCTCCGATTCTCGGTATCCATAATCGGTTATTAAAAACTTTGACACCTTGACTATCCACTTCCAAATCTTTCTCATAATTCACCATCATTTCCTTCTTAATATTTTCGGGTTTTAACGCCTCATCTTGCCACTTCTTAAGATCATCGAGTAAAATAAACTTCAATGTAGTGGTGGATATTGCATAACACATACTCGAATGATAAGGCTTACGACTTAAAGCATCCGCGACTACGTTAGCTTTACCGGGATGATACAAAATCTCACAATTATAGTCTTTTATGAGTTCCATGGCACGTTGTTGTCGCATATTCAACGATTGTTGGCTAAATATATATTTAAGACTCTTATGATCGGTAAAGAGTTGGAACTTAGTCCCATACAAATAATGCCGCCAAATCTTTAGTGCAAACACTACCGCGGATAACTCAAGATCATGAGTCGGATAATTCTTTTCATACCCCTTTAATTGACGGGAAGCATAAGCAATGACTTTTCCCCGTTGCATGAGAACACACCGGAGCCCCATTTTTGATGCATCGCTATATACAACGAAGTCTTCCTCACCCTCGAGTAATGACAAGATTGGAGCATTTGTCAAACAATCTTTTAACACACTAAAAGCTTTCTGTGGTGCCTCACCCCATTCATAATTCACGTCTTTTCGGGTAAGACTTGTGAGAGGCACGACAATACGAGAGAAATCTTTAATGAATCGGCGGTAATAACCCGCGAGACCTAAGAAACTTCGGATCTCGGAAGCATTTAGAGGCACTTCCCAATTCTTAATCGCCTCGATCATGGAAGGATCGACCGATATACCTTCACCTGATACCACTTGACCGAGGAATTGAACTTGGCGCAACCAAAATTCACATTTGGAAACTTGGCATACAATTTCTGTTTTCGTAATAAATCAAGAATTTCACGAAGGTGCGATGCATAATCACTTTCGGATTTAGAATATACCAAGTTGTCGTCGATAAAAACAAAAACCGACTTATCCAACATAGGACGACATACCCGATTCATCATATCCATAAAAGCGGCCGGAGCATTCGTTAAACCGAATGGCATGACTAAGAATTCATAATGCCCATATCTAGTTCGGAATGCTGTTTTTGGTAAGTCTTCTTTATGAACCTTCAACTGATGATAACCGGACCTCAAGTCAATCTTAGAAAAATAACTTGCGCCTTGCAATTGATCAAAAAGATCATCAATTCTAGGCAACGGATATTTGTTCTTGATTGTCACCTTATTAAGTTCTCTATAATCGATACACATCCGCATCGTCCCGTCTTTCTTTTTAACGAATAAAACAGGTGCACTCCACGGTGACACGCTCGGTTGAATAAACCCTTTATCAAGCAACTCTTGCAATTGACTCATAATTTCCTTCATTTCTGCCGGGGCTAGACGATAAGGAGTTTTGGCGATTGGAGCCGCACCCGGTACAAGGTAAATTCGAAAATCTACCTCTCGATCGGGAGGTAAATCCGGGTAAATCCGGGTAAATCCTCGGGAAATACATCCGGGAATTCATTAACAATTGGAACATCTTTCACAGATTTCTTATCTTCTATAACCGGGTTAAGAACATAAGCTAGATAGGAATAGCATCCATGAGACATCAATTTACTAGCTTTCAAGAAAGAAATCACTCGTCTGTTCATCATTTTTCTATCACCATACACATATAAAGGTTCTTTTCCTTTTACGGGAATTCTAATCATTTTCTCATAACACATGATGTCGGCATGATACTTCGACATCCAATCCATCCCGATAATAATATCGAAATTTGGCAAATCTATCAACATTAGATTTACTAAGAATTTATGATCATCTATCTCTAACGAGCAATCCCTAAATACACGATCGGCTACCAAAGTCACACTACCCGCAGTATCAACACAGAATGGATTCAACAAAGGAGATGGAAGCACATATAACAATTTAGCAAATTTCACAGATACGAAAGAATCAGAAGCTCCAGAATCAAACAATATATGAGCGGGTTGGGAATTAACAAGAAATATACCAGAAACGACATTTGGATCTTCCGGGGCTTCCTCCGGGGTTAACTGGAAGGCACGACTTCTTGCCTTGGGGACCTCCTCCTTTTGACCTAAAGCACCCGCTCGCGGGGGTTGTTGGACCGAACCTCGGCTTTCTGTAACCCGATTTGAGGGGTTAGGGCATTGACGCCTCCGATGGCCCACCAATCCACAACCATAACAAATAATATCTTTGTTCGGGCACCTAGATTTAATGTGACCTTCCTCAAAACAACCAAAACACTTCACAGGTCCACGATCACTAGCACACTTTCCTCGGTGATTCTTGCCACAGGATTGGCAATCTCGGTTAGCATCCGACTAAAATATTTCAATGGTTAAACGCAATTCATAAACATAAACATAACATGATACTTAATTTAAATTCTCAATCTTACTTGAATAGAAAACGATTGGGATTGACCACGAGGCTGAGATGACCCTTGAGGTTGGGTTCGACGGTTCGGAGTGAATCGATTAAAATGACCGGATGGAGAAGAAGTAGTTTGTTCAACCTTTTGACGCTTGGAGTCGGGAGTCAACTCTCCACGAATACTCAAATCATGCTCTCTTCTTCGAACATACTCCACTGCCTTAGCAAATGACGGGATATCACGGTTATTCACGAAGTCTTGGATCTCATACCTCAACCCCTCCACAAACATTTGAATTTTCTCCACTTCGGTGGGAATGTATTTCGTGGCAAATTGAGCTTTTTGATTAAACAACGTTACATATTCATCCACCGATAAACTTCCTTGCTTGAGTTCTAAAAACTCCTTTTCCAACCTCCTTCTCATATCATTAGGACAATGTTGCTCGAGGAAATGAGCCTTAAAAGCATCCCATGACATATGATCCTTTTCTTCTTCGTCAAGGATCTTAAAGGTATTGTTCCACCAAGTTAATGCCTTCCCGGTAAACATAGCGGTGGCATACACCGTTTGATCATCTTTGGCGACACGAGAGATACGGAACACCTTCTTCGTATTTTCAACCCATAACAACGCCTCCACGGGGTTTGACACACCCGAGAATTCCGTGGCCCCACTACTACGGAAAGTTTTGAATGAAACCGAACCCGATTTCTTACTCGGGGATTCACCAACTACCCTCTCCTTTTCCTTCAATCTTTCCTTTTCCTCACGCCTAAATTGTTAAAAAGTGGCTCGGACTATGTCCGTGACCCGATTCATCAACCTCTCCTCCCTTGGAGATACCGCCTCATCTTCTTCTTCACGATTACTAGGGTTCGTTCCTTGGGTTCGAGGAACCGAGGGGCTTAATTCGGGATGCTCCGCACTTCTTGAGCCATCATTATTACTGTTACTACTTCTTTGATCCATCCCTAGCTGAAATTTATAAGAATATAATGAAGGAATTAAATAACACTCACCCTAGCATTTCTATTGACCCACAATTACATATCCAACCTATGGTTTGTATCCGACCTAAACTCTTAGCCTATACACTATACGATCAACGCCTAAGTTTGAGTCTATTACCATAATGATACCTAGTTCACTCAAACCAATGCTCTGATACCATATTGTAAGGACCGGAACCAAAAACGACCACTTTTACAACAAACCTTTTATAATTAACAAAAATACAAGTTTAAAAGCAACTAAACCAAAACCATATACATACCAAAAGACCAAATACTATACCGGATACAAACCAACTAATCATCCCAAAATATATACATCAATATTCAAAATAATACAAGTCTATACCAAAAGAGAAGCTTTCTCCAAGCTTCAAGCAAAACCAACTTCAAGTACCTACTCACACTTTCCCTTGCCTTTATCTATCCTTGAAAAATGGTGACAACTAAACGGGTAAGCTATAAAAGCTTAGTGAGTTCCACAATGTATAATGTTATACTAAATAATTATATAAATCAACATAAATAAACAAACAAATATCAACGGGTCAAAGTACCGGGTTATCACAATCATATCATAACAAAACATCACATATCAGTACCGGGTCACCAACGAAGAATGTACAATTCCGGATTCAACAAAGTGCATCATTCCCTCTTAGGCCATTAGGGAATGAAGCCGATAAAGGTGATCAAGGCACCCCTAAATGAGTCCAAGATCCCGCGTCCACCGCCCAACATATTACACAAAGTAATACTCGAGCCGCCATGGGTCCTCACGAAACGAAATATCACTCAAGGCATTCCACTCAAACGGGTCAAGGGAATGTTACGGTTCAACAAGGTAGTCTAAATGTCCAAGGCAAAACACAAGGCATCCAATCGAAACGAATACTAATTAACCACATTGCACATATATAATTAAAAGTATACACATTGCACATAGTGAACTCACCTGGGATTAAGTAACTTCAATGTCAAACCGAGCTATTCCAACGTCACCGAACAATGGAGTTATCACAACCTCCCAATGGTTTTCCTAGTATAATCACACATGTTTCAATCAATATTCAAATCCATAAACATAACTAGTATTGACCCTAATCACCAATTTCCCTTAATATGGTGATGAACCAAAACCCTAACTATCAATTTATCCATACTTGTACATAATCACATGATAACTATGACTCTCCTAGCTAGATACTTAGTTATACAAGCATACCATTCCAATTTCTGACTTTTAACCCAAACCCTACACTAGGGTTTATGACCTACTAACTCAATACTTCAATTTCTACACATGCATAGGGATAGAGATGATGAATTACCTTAATTATAGACACAAGTGATGAAAACCCTTTGATTTCTAGTCAAAATCTGCCCAAGAACACCCAAATTCGTCCAAAATCGCCAACACCCGAGATGGAAAAAGTTTAGAAGTGAAATGAGCTGAAATGGGTCAATAATCCCGATTTTATGACTAATCTGCACAAGATAGCGCCGCTATCTTGCCCCCCCTTGCTTTTTAGCGCCTCTATCTTTAAGATAGAGCCGCTATTTCCCAAATTTTTAGCGTTTTACCCATCGCTAAAATGAGTGGATGTTCCATTTGCACAAGATAGCGCCGCTATCTCTAAGATAGCGCCGCTATCTCTCAAAAAGGATGCAAATTTGATTTTTCTTCCTTTTTAACTTGTACCACTTAATCAAATACCCAAAACACAGATTTTTCATCAAAATTTTAACTATCAAGGCTTAATTCGTTATCATTTATCAACTAATAATGAACTTAACAATTAAAATACTTGGATTTAAAACACGTATGTTACATCTGACAACTCACGGTGATGAAGAATAGGGTTCCGGTTTATATGTAAACCAACCCGGTAATTTGGGAATTATTCGGTATCTGTTTAATTAGATAAGAGAAAGAGTGAACGAGGATGTGAGACAAATTGTGTATGACCGGATGAATGAGGATAAGCGGGGTGATTCCGACTCAAGTGTGTATAGTAAGTCTTCAGATAGCAAGCCGGTGTTGAGAAGTCCTTGACAAAAGAGGGTAGTGATTCTGAATCAGAAGAAAGGGAATGAAGTCCGTTCAAGACATTTATGGCATGTAAGCTGGATGCGTATTTGGGAAGTACTGAACCAGAGGTCGTGATTCGGCGGATTCGTGAAATTTAGCAAGTGTTAGAAGATATTAAGCAAACGAAGAATGTTATGATGACTCTTGCATCCCAGTCATTGAAGGCGAGACGTCATAGTGGAAGTATGATGTGTGAAAGTTTGGAAAGAGTATATGGTACCGGATGCCGTGGAAGGAGTTCGCGAGTAGATTGATAGGGAAGTTTTGTCCCAGAAGAGTACTTGGAGGAATTTTTTAAGGGAATTTATTGCTAGGAATTTGGAGAAGGTAATCCAACGAAAGATCCATGAAGCGTCATCAAGTGGAGAAAAGAGGAAGTTCGATGGTAGTTTGGAGTCAACAAAGGAAGAAAATCTCGTTCGAAGTTCGTGAAATCGTAGTTATGTTGGAAGGTGTAGAGTGTGTAAAGTGTTCCCCGATTATAAAATTGATGTTAGGTGGTTTGTGCTTTATTTGGTTAATTGTCGCACGATTCGGTGCTTAAGTGAAGTGACATGAAGAATTATAGACGAATCGTTTGTTATGAATCTATATTTGGGGGATGATCTCCCGGGTTTATTATGTGTGTGTATTAGGGTGAGTTGGCGACCGATATATCGCGGAGAGTAAAGTTAGAGAGAGGTAGGTTATCACGGATTATCGAAAGGTGAATCACGAGAACGCTAAATATGTTCAAGGAAAAGATGGTAGTACAAAGAAGTACTAAGTTCCGCTAAGAATTGTAAAGTGTGAATGGAAAACTATAGAAGTCTTGACTTTGAAAATGGAACTTTAATGTTGGTCAGGAATCCGAATATATAATGCAATATTATTATACACGAATGGTAAGAAAAAGAACGGCTAAATATTTTAGAGAAAATTTAAAACTTTTAAATAGAAAGTATGTTGGAAGGATAAGCATCGGGAATGACAAAATTTAGTAATCGAAAATGGATGAGTAAAAATTGACAATTAGTCATGACAAAAGTTGTATCATGGATGATGGATCTGATACTAAGGGTAAAAGGATAATTAATGGTAAAATGTCATAGAAATGGTATGTGTTAGTCCCTAGACTAAGTGAATAAGATTTGATGATCGATAGCTAAGAAGAATAACTATCAGCTGAAGTATGTATCTAAGCTGAAGCAAGTATATGCAATAAACCTTCAACTGAGTACATACTTAGCTCTAGGAAAACAAGTCAAATCAGCAGCTATAGAAGAGTGTTCATTCAAAGTCTATGGCCAAAGGACGTAGACAAGAAGAAGATCATCCAGCTGATTGTGGAATCAGCTGATGATACCTGCCGCAGATAAAGACTTAGTGGAAATGCTCTTGACACTTTGAACATTTCCTTTCCCGCTCAAAGAAGAAGAAAATGATGAGGATCTTCTATTTTGGAATAGAAGATATTGTGTCAGTACATCATCGTTTGTCCCTCCAAACATGTAAACGGAAAGTCAACTACTTTTGTACTTTCATAGTACACCTTTTTACTGTGCGTCAGAAAAGGTAGCAAAAGGAGTTGACACAAAGTACACTTGGGACTACAACATATGCAAGAACATTAAATGTTTCCGTGGACAAGTCCACATCAACGAATGATATGTTTACACGTCGAGTATCTTGTGGGCAAAGGAACACGGATCTTGGGCTATATATAGAGACGTAAATGCTTGCATTTATACACACCTTTTAGAATTCATAGCACAAGAACATTCTCTGAGAGTTGTTATTTTCTGGTATTAACTTCTCCATAGTTATTACTAAGGCATTAAATATCAGCAGTCTGTATCAGCTGATATAAAACTCTCCTTGCATACTCTTCTAGTTTGAGCGAACAAAAGTGTCATTTCAAGTAGAATGTTTTAGTTAGTGTGTACTATCTATTTCCCTAAACTTTGTACTGTATTAAGCTGTTTTAATAAACTCTTTATCATTGAAATCTTGTGTGTTATTTATCATATCTTCGTTACTTGGTCATAACGCAACACATTTGTGTTGTTGGGATCCAACAACTTGTATCAGAGCAAGTGTCAAAGTTGTTTTCCATCAACTTTGAGCATTTGTTATGGCTGAACCTACATCATCCAATCTTCCATCGTCTGGAAAACCTCCCAAACTCACCCAAACCAACTATCCCATGTGGAAAACTCGCATGTTATCCCACATGGTTACCTATCACCCAAAACTTCAAGATAACATCACAATAGGAAAATACATCCCTAAAACCCTCATTCCTGGTACTCCTGAAGTACCAGAACACTACGTTGTTAAATCTGAAGCTCAATGGACGGACGCTGAAAAACGTCTTGTTCATCTTGAGAATAAAGGAAGGGATATGCTTTTTCAAGCAGTTGGTGATGAACTGTATCACAATATACAATTTTGTGACTCAGTTAAAGAGATGTGGGACAGGCTAGCTGAAGTTTATGAATGCACATCTGTTGTGCGTGAACATAACAAAAACATGCTCATCCATGACTACGAGTTGTTTAAAGCTAAGCCTAGTGAGACTATAGCTCAAACTTTCAATCGTTACAACATTCTGTTAAACGAGCTGAAGTCTCATGGAGTTGATAAGGACGATATGTCCAAAATGTGTAAGTTCATGGCAGCCTTACCCTCAAAATGGGCTACCATCATAACTTGCATGAGTACATCTCCTACCTTAAAAGATTATACTCTTTCCTCTCTCTATGGTATGTTTCTAAGCCATGAGAGAACTGTACTCAACAAATTTCAACCTCCAATGGACTCTAAAGTGAGTCCCGCTAGATTTTCAACTGCTCTTGTTTCTTTAAACAAACCCTGCAGAATTGAATATCCTCAGATGATGAAGCTGACAACACTTCAGCTGTTGGTTTGTTCAACATGCCTGAAGTTAGCATCGAAGAGGTCGATGAAGACGATGACAATGATGCCCTTATATCTGAGCTTGCCTTACTTGTCAAAAACAGAAAATTCTTTAAAGGCAAATCTGGCTCCTCAGCTAAAGGCTCCAGTAGCAGATCTATCTCGTCAGCTTCTTCTTCCAGACCCTCTGGAAGTACACCTGACATCTCTGTGATAACATGCTACAACTGTAACAAGAAGGGACACTATGTTAACGACTGCAAGCAGAAGAAAGCAAGTTCATCATCTTCAACTAGTGAGCCCATTGAAGAAAAATATAAAAAGCTACAAGCCTTTGCCAAAAAGATCCTAGAAGAAAAGAAGGAACTTGAAGGCAAAGTCGCTGACAAGGGTTTAGTAGCTGAAACTCACGACTGGGCTGACTCAGGTGACAGCTCATCCGATGATGATTAACCAATGGCCACAATGTGTTTGATGGCTCGTGCTGATGATGATGAAAGTATCACAACTGATGATGCTAGTTCTTATCAATGGGTCAACATAGTTCATAAAAAGGTAACCTCTCTAATCTCTGCTAAGGCTACTAAAGCCAAAGATATTATTGATTCTATTATTTGTGACTTGCACTTCATTGATCAGCTGAAAGGTGAATGTTTGGTTAAACATAGTGCTATTCTACGTGAAAATGCATTTTTAAAAGAACGATTAATTGATCACAAAACCTTAAAAGAAGAACTTTCTGAAACAAAATTTATAAACTCAGTTCTTCAACTTGATCTTAATGAGAAAGTTAAAGAACTTGAAGCAATTAAAAAGATTTGTGAATCTTGGTCTCGTTCATCCAAACGTGCGAGTGAATGTGTTAACTCACAAATCTTGGCCAAAGGACATAGACAAGAAGAAGATCATCCAGCTGATTGTGGAATCATGTGATGATACCTGCTGCAGATGAAGACTTAGTGGAAATGCTCTTGACACTTTGAACATTTCCTTTCCCGCTCAAAGAAGAAGAAAACGACGAGGATCTTCTATTTTGGAATAGAAGATATTGTGTCAGTACATCATCGTTTGTCCCTCCAAGCATGTAAACGGAAAGTCAACTACTTTTGTACTTTAATAGTACACCTTTTTACTGTGCGTCAGCAAAGGTAGCAAAAGGAGTTGACACAAAGTACACTTGGGACTACAACATATGCAAGAGCATTAAATGTTTCCGTGGACAAGTCCACATCGATGAATGATATGTTTACACATCGAGTATCTTGTGGGAAAAGGAACACGGATCTTGGGCTATATATAGAGACGTAAATGCTTGCATTTATACACACCTTTTAGAATTCATAGCACAAGAACATTCTCTAAGAGTTGTTATTGTCTGATATTAACTTCTCCATAGTTATTACTAAGGCATTAAATATCAGCTGTTTGTATCAGCTGATATAAAACTCTCCTTGCATAGTCTTCTAGTTTGAGCGAACAAAAGTGTCATTTCAAGTAGAAAGTTTTAGTTAGTGTGTACTATCTATTTCCGCAAACTTTGTACTATATTAATGTAACACCCAAAAATTTAGTAAAATTTTTTAAAATTTTAATGTACAAGATATATATAAAAAGGTCCCATAAATAAATCTCAGATATAAATATTTAACATTTAAAACGTAATTATTGCGGAAAAAGTTTTAAATAAAAATAAAGTTTAAAATAATAATTGTTGTTCCACATCAACTCTTGAAAAATACAGTGGTCAACCGTCCACCTTCTCTTTTCCTTTGCTAGTACCTGAAACAGTGGGGGAAAGTTTGGGTCAGCTGGGGAAGCTGAGTGAATAAACTCAAAATGTAAACAATTAAAACATACAACACATGAGGGCACATCGGTGTAATCCTAATCAGAATCTACTCGGTTAATTATTCAGATTTATTTCTCAGATTCTATTACTCAGATTTTAAATTTATATAGCGCGCTAGTGTGACTTGGGCCGAGAGATCAACCTCGACCCGCCTCACACCACCTCAACACCTGTACTCTTCGGTGTTGAGTCAAAAGGCCTGGCACCAGTACTCTTCGGTGCCAAGTCAAAATGTCTGACACCAGTGCTCTTCGGTGTCAAGTCAGATATATTATGTTTAATGTTTAACTCAAAACTCAGAAACTCAAAACTCAGAAACTCAGAACACAAGATGCTAGATCACAGATAACTCAGATAACAGATAACTCAGATAGCAAATATGGTGCAAGTAATGTAACACGTAAGTCATGCATGTATAACGTTAAAACTGAATACACGGTGAGAATACTCACCTCGACAAAGTATGCTCCAAAGATCTCTCAGTACTCCATACAGCGGCTTAGCTAGCGTCTAGACGATCCTACGACACGAGAATTGACCGTTTTAGACTTAACTCAAGACTAGATTCAACAATGTAAAATATTTCCCTTTGATTAAATACTAATAAAAATATTCCCTTATTTAAATACTCATCAAAGTTTATTGATTAAGGCAATCAAAAGGTTTATTAATTAAGATAATAAAAAGGGTTTATTGTCATAATTTTCTGCTTAAAGTAACATCACAAACACCCACATGAAGACCATTTACCCTCTCTTAATAATGATAAAAATTAAAACCGATTCATTGATTAAATAACAAGAAAAATATTCTCATAAATTAAATAATAAAACATATTCATGAGTTGAATATTCTTAAAAACCCAAACATTCACACCAATCCAGTTTAATGAAATTGGATACCATGCGAACGAAATGAACAGAAAATGGAAAGGAAATTATACCCGTCTTAAATTTGTTTTATTCCACAACACCACCTCGCGAACCAGCTGCGACACCCTTATAAACCCACTGTTCGAGATAGATACCACAAAGACAGAGGGAACTCGTTAGAACCATATCCCACGTTTTAAGGAAAAGAAAAGGAGATCGAGTAGATATGTGGCTCACCAGAACGAGATTCACCGGAAATACACTAGAAAGACTTTGCTACTCAGCCCGGCGGTGGAACGGAATCACGCCAGAGTATTCACCGGTGAACTGACGGAACCGAAAAGAATCTCACGGCGGAAAGAAGCTATCGGAACAAGCTCACGGCGGTGGCGGCGGTGAGCTCCGGTGAACTCGATACAGGAAAACCATTGGTGGTTGTGTAGCGCTCACTGTGGTGGAAGGTATTCGGTGAAACAGAAACACAAAGGAACATACGGTGGCGGCGCTCAACAATCGGCGGTTGAGCTTACGGTGGTGGTGTAGCGTACGGTTTTGCACAGAACAGAAACAACCAATGTGGTGCATCTTCTGGCAAGAAACAGAAACAAACAGAGGAGATGGTGGTGATTCCCGGCGAACAAAAAGAGAAACAAGCAGCTTATTGGAAACATGGCGGTTCTCGTCGGAGGAGAAGAAGGTTACGGTGGTGGAATAAACAGGCTCACGGCGGAGCAGCAGAACCCAATCACCAGAAACCATAGAGGTGCTCACGATGGAGGTGTTCTTACTCAAGGATTGCTCAATGAAGAAGGAGACGTACACGGCAGAACCGGTAAAGGAAGCAAAATGGTGGTGGGTTTGCTTGCTTGGGGAGTGAAGGTGGCGGTGTTAGGGGCTACCGGCGAGATTCCTTGCCAAAAAGAATGTCGGCGCATAAAAGTTTTCTCAGACAACAAAATAAGGGAGGATTGGGATTTGCGATCATCACGGCTGCTAGGTTTACATGCTTATTAATATCAATGAAATTCCCCATATGAGGCCATCGCACATGGGCTCTTATTTGGTGGATTGCACGAGCCCAAAAGGACCCATTTCATCCGATCAGATTTCTAGCTCGCCAATAATTGGAGTATAGCCACAAGAGTGAGAGAGGAGGTTATGTTTAAGATGGTTAATTAATTTGGGAATTAGTCACAAGAGAGAATTTAATAATAGACTTAATTAATTTCTTGATATAAACCTTTAACCTTTAATTTAGATAAAGTTAAAATAAAGGTAATATTTAATTACCGCAAGATTCGGGGCCCTACAATCCGGCCTTGGCCTTCGGCCGGCCTCAACACGACTTCAAACCCGACGCACACACAGAGTAGATAAAACTAGGGATTTTAAAACGTCTAGTAACTAAAACGTGTAACCAATAATATCACATATTTTCACAATTAAAAGCACTAGTTTATCATACAATAATTGTACACGTTAAAACGTAATTTAAATTTTATTTAAATCATTATTTAGTTTTTCTAAAAATTTTCAGGGCGTTACAATTAAGCTATTTTAGTAAACTCTTAATCATTGAAATCTTGTGTGTTATTTATCATATCTTCGTTACTTGGTCATAACGCAACACGTTTGTGTTGTTGGGATCCAACAGTATGCTAAGTCAAGGGTAACAATTAATTATTGGAAAAAGGACATTAGAACAAAAAAATGTGATAACTTATGTTTGGATTATGGATCGGAGTCAATTGGTTGACTCGAGTTGACCGGGCGATTCGGTAAAAATGTGGATAATTGAATGCAATGGTGGTTACCTAGGTGGTGAAAAAAAGATTGGAAATTTTGATGATGAGAAAATGAATCGACTAGAGACGGTTGATAAATGAGTAAATTGGTGGAAAACACTAGAAATGATTATGGATACCTTGTGGTATAAAGGTATAAGTGGGAGTAATGGCCTATGAAAGGCATATGATTGTAGGAAGATAATATTATGTGAAATGTGGGGAATTGTAAGTCGAATAAAGAATCTGATAAATTGTATGATGAATAGATATGCGACTAGTTGGGTAAGAAAGTATTAAAGTTATATGATGCATACTGGTATGGTATTCAAGATAGAATAAGAAAGTTTGGATCTTATTCAATCGGAGGCTTTCCGATTAATGAGATTGTATGAGTCACTCTGGATTGGAGGCTTTCCGATCATTGTGACAGTTGTGTCTTGATGGATTGGAGGCTTTCCGATCATATTGATTTGATAGTTAAAGTATGATAAGATGTGCCAGTATTATGATGTTAATATATGTCGTATGTAGAACCATATGGTTAATTATTGATATGATTTTATGGAAAATGAGAACTTAGGTTGAAAACACGGGTCGTGTTTAAGTATAGGTAGTTGTAGGATATGCCTACAAGTATATAAATTATGAAAAGAATGCTTATAGGAAGCAAAGCTTAATTGTAACCGGCGAGTGAAAAAAAAATCGGATGATAAGTGGTTAGGTCACAATTCGATGTGAATGAGGCTATAAGGTCGGTAATCGAGAATTTCAAGTTTGGTATGCGAATATTTGAAAGAAATTGTAAATGGTATAAGTATTTGAATGGAAATTAAAAAGCTATAGAGATGGGCATTGTTTTAGATGGAAACGGTTAATCGGTTGTGGAAATTGAAATCGAGTAAAAGAGGAAACGATTGAGAAAGGAAGTGTGGATATTGGAATCGATAACGAAAAGCTTGAAAAGTGATGTCTCACTAGCAAAAAATATGTGAATTTTGCAAAGTAAGTTTGACTTTATCCATAAGTCAATGTTAGTCAACTAGTGGATTGTTGACTTTGGTCAAATTTTGATCTTTGCTTTCGTTTAAGATGGTTAGACGAGGATAAGAACATGATGTATAGCCTACATGTATATGGTAATGGTTAATTGATTAATGGAAATAGTTTTAGTGTGCGACTTTGAGCGTTGGGTGTTTCGAGTTGAATTTAGGAATCGAGTATATGATTGTGGATGAGTCATGAATGGAAGGTCGATTGGAAAGGAAAGGTTGATTAATGGAATTTCTAGTGAGAAAGGACATTGTCAAAGTAAGGTTGACGTTGTGCTTAAGTCATAGATTAGACAATGTTGACAACTTGGTCAAAGCTAGACATTGATTATCGTCTTGATTAATTTACTAATAGTAATGATTGAGTCGTATCATTCCTATGCGGATAAAAAGATTTGGTTAAATGATTGAGAGTGTTATAGTCGAGTTATAGAATTTTGACCCGTTTGGGGTATTAAGGGCTTAAGATGGATTTTTGACCCGTTTGGTCATAACGGTGTTAAGTGCCTCTAAATGTATAATTGTTATTGGATCATGATTGGAAAATTTGATGGTAATAAATACGAGAGAATAGAAGCGGAATGGGGATTGGAAATCCTTGAGTTGATTCCGAGGACGGAATCCTTTTAAGGGGTGGATAGTTGTAACGACCCGAAATTTTGTATTAAATAATTATATGATAAATATGAGATAAATAAGGATAGATCGTTTAAAACACGAAGGAATTGGTTTCGTGTCATTTGGACATCATTTGATATGATTAAGGACGAAACCGGGTCGGATTAAACAACAAAAGTTGCAGCCTAGTTGCCAGCTAGAGTTCGCGACGCGAACTATAGTTCGCGAACGCGAACTATCGACATAGAGTTTTGGGTTTTGACGTTTGGAATTCACGACCAGGATCATGAAGCGAGGAAGACACGAGAAGTTCGCGACGCAAACTTGGGTTCGCGAACGCAAACTATTACAGGGCCAACTTTATAAACGAGATTTTTAGGGTTTCTGCTCATTTCTCTCCACTCCAAAGTGTGCAGCCGTTTTAGAGAGAGAAATGGGCGATCTTGGGTGTTCTTGAGGAGATTTCATCTCAAATCTTGGAGATCTATCTTCTAACTGAAAGATCTAAGGTAAATTTCATCTGCTAGTTAATTAATAAACTTTAGTTTGGGAAAAATGGTGGTTTGGATAACCTACCAAGTTATCTTTGGGGAAGATGACTAAGATGGGTGTAAAACACTCTTTGTAAGCTTAAGAACCTTGTGTTCTTGTTGGATTTCGGTTTTAATGATGGAAATCTTGAACTAGGGTTTTGGGTTCCACCAAGTTCGATGAACTTGGTGGTTAAGAAGGTTGTTACGAAGTTATTGGTAACTAGTTACGGATAATAACTAGATTGTATGATGATATTGATGGTAGGTCAAGAAGACCTAAAGATTGGTAACATCTCACAAGTTGGAAAGCAAGAGTTCGTGTTGTTAGACACGATTTGGAGTTAGCTTGGCTAAGGTGAGTACATGAGACTTTTACTGGGTAATAAGGATATGATTAAAAAAGTAAAAAAATGCAAGTAATAGACTATTTAAGTATGTCTAAATGACTAATGCTTTTTGAAAGAGATTATGATAATGAAAAGTAATTAATAATTCTTTATTAATATGATGTTTGATTAAGAGTAATGATTAAGAAAGTATGATATTTGGTTTATTAATAATATGTATTAATGAAGCTAACAATAATGATTTTTATCTATCAAGTATTGATTAGTATATTATACTAATAAAAGTAGTGATTGATTTACTAGGAGAATAAGTATAAAGGGACTAGAAATAGAATTGAATTCTAGTCATAGAGAAGTTAAAAGTAATATGATTTTGATAATGATAAATATGTTTTATTTAATAAAGATCTTGGTAAAGTCAATATTGAAATTGAATAGGAAACGAGAATAATATGATAATTAGAATCAATGTATTCTAATTTATGTTTGAGTATGTATTATTGGGGCATAGGCCCGTATTTGATGATTTCAATATGTGTCGAGAAAAGGATCCGGATCATAGATAACCCACACAAGTTGGGGGAGTTAGTGACACCTACTTGGGGCGCTACCTGAAGGAATTATGTGCAAAGTTAGTCAACCTATGATGATACATCCATGCCTACGAAACACTTAAGGGTCACACCGGTGAGTACATGTAATACGAACAAGTTATGCAACGATACTACGAAGAGGAATGTTTCATAATAGTCATTATGAATCGGTTAAGTATTAAGTTAAGTTTAACTTATTACTAGATTAGTTTAACTAACTAATTAATACAAGTAGTTGTACATTTACTAGTTGAGTAAATATACAATGTGTTAATTAAAGGTTATCCATGATATGATTTAAAGCTATTAAATCATATAGTAATTGGATAATATTATTGTATAAATTATATAAAGGTTATTATATAATTAACTATTAAAAGTATAAATACAAGTCTATATATTTCGTGTATATGGGTACCGATATTATAGTGTGTTAATACTAGACATTTGATAGTTAAGTGCAACAATAATAAACTAGTAAAACTATAAGGGTTTAAAGTGTAAAGGATAAGTTTAATTAAGAGATTAATCTTAATTAAACTTGGAGGGCCCTAAGTGTAAGTCTTTCTATTATAAATAGAAGGCTTAGGGTTCCCTTATTCTTTTGATCATAATCTCGAAACCCTAGCCTCCTCCTTCTTTGGGTTTCGGCCGAACACACCAAGAACACCACACTTGGAGTTCTTCGTTCTTCGTGTTCTTAGTTCGTTCTTCGAGTTTCGAAGATCCAAGATCGTTGCAAGTGATCATCTAGAGGATCGTTCGTCGTGTTCATCATCAGTGGACTTATCCTAAGCATTAACCTAAGGTATGATTCATGGAACACTCTTTCTTCCTCTTCTCTTGTTCGAAGTCGAACCAAGAACCCTAGGGTTCTTGGTAGTAGTCGACGAACACACAAGTATGTGTGTGTTCGAGTTCTTCGAATAAGGTTTCTTTCTTGTTAACCTAATCTAGTTCTCCAAAATCCCAATCCTTTAGGGTTTAAGGATTAGGTTTAATCCCACTTCCGCATTTAGGGATTAAATCAGCTAGTTGGTTTTAACCGGTTAAGAACAAGTTCATGTTCTTGGTCAGTATGGTCGAACCAAGTATACTAGGAGGTTGACCCAAGTGGTCGATCAATGTCATGTGAAACCCTTCAGTGGTATCAGAGCGTTGGTTTAGAGATCTAGACTAGATTAACAAAGATTGTTTGTTTACTTTAATTTAAGTTTTTTTTGTTTCAAGTATTCTTTCTTCTTCTTCATGTTTTTCGAAAAAGAGGGTAAGAACCCTAAGACCAAGAACATTAAACTAGTCTAAGTTTAATTGCTCAAGAAGGTTTCTATAAAACCCTAGCAATTTTCGAAAATACATAGAAAGAACCCTAGGATCAAGTATATTAAACAAGATATGTTTAATTGATCAAAAGGATTCTTTCCATAATCCCTTAAATTTTCGTGACCAAGGAAAACCCTAGGATCAAGTATGTTAAACAAGATTTGTTTAATTGATCAAAAGGATTCTTTCCTAATCCATTAGAGATTTCGAAATCTAGAGGAATACTTGGACACCAAGTTTGTTAAACTAGCCTAGTTTAATTGGTGAAAAAGTTTCCTAGCCTTAAGTTTTCGAAAACCCTAAAGAACCCTAGAACATTAAACTAGTTTAAGTTTAATGGTTTAAAAGTATTAATTAGGATAATGATTTAAAACCTAGTTAATTTGACAAGTTTATGTCTAATAGGCTTAATTATTATTTTAATAGATTTATTAAGACTAGTTCTTTAAACCTAGTAATTTAGACAAAGTTTTATTGTCTGTAAGGTTTAATTTAAAGAGTTTTAATAAATTTATTAAAGGTTGTAATCTATCTTATATTTTAAACAAAGTTTATTGTTTAGATAGGATTGATTAAAAGAAATTAATCTTTTAAACAAAATGATGTCTTTGATCAAGAAAGTCAAAACCCTAGTTTTGATTGATCAAAAACAAGATTAGGGTTCATCTAATTAATTTTGGGAATTGATAATGAAAATGTTAATTTTTAAGTTCTAAAATTAACAAGATGTATTTAATTATTTATATATATGTATTTAAATTTTCGGAATTTTTATTTATAAGGTAAAATTGAATTTTAAAAAATATAATAAGTTTATACGTATTTTAATTAGATTAAGTTAAAATACACATGTATAAACTAGATGTAATATTCTTATTAGAATGTTACAAGTTTATTATAAGAAATATACATATATACGAATTTTATATATTAAATACAAGATGAATTGGAACAATTAAAAAGGGTAATGTTATTTTGATCTTTAAAGTTAATAATGTAATTAGTTATTGTATAAGTTATAATATAATTAAAACTAGAAAGTACAAAGTTATGATTTAATTATAACTAGAAATTGTACAAGTTGAAATTATATGATTAACTAGAAATATACAAAGTTATATATATTAAGATGTATAAAGTTATAAGTTGTTATAACTAGTTAATTATACAAGTATAGTATAAGTATTTTACAAGTCATGTAATATACTAGATTAATGATCAAGTGAAAAATAACAAGAACCTATATTTAACTAGTTCAAGTTAAATATAAGAAAAGTTTAAACAAACTAAGAATTATTATATATAGTTTTTTATATAATAAGTTTATTAGTTTCACCTAGTATAAACCGGTGATTGTGTTAGCTTAAGTTTCATCATGGTTGTTGAAGCTAGTGGGAGCTACACAAGAAAATCACAAAGTTTGTAAGTGTGTCGTTAAGACATAAGTTTTGGTCGAATCTAATAAGTCAAAACAAATGTTTAATTTCATTATTAAATATATGAAAACTAGATGTGTTAAACTAGGTTTATGTTTCAAGTTCATGAATCATAAAATAATTTAAAAGTTTAACATAAGTTTATAAGTTTTTCAAGTAAGATAAAACAAGTAAGTTTTATTCTAGATAAGATTTTTCACAAAATCTAGTAAAACGTTTTGTACACCTCGTTTTAGGTATACATGTAAAATCGTGTAAATTCTTGAAACTATAAGTTTTAAAGAATAGTTCTTATGTTTTAAAAAGGTGTCTTGTAGAACTCTTCAATTCACAAGTCACACATTTTAAACAAGGATTAAGATTGGAATAAAAGTTTAAGTTTAGTTTAAGACTTAAACAAACCCAAGAAAATCTTAGATCTAAGTACTATCCACCTAATGGAACACCTCACTTGTTAAACGATATTCATATTGTAAGGATAAAGAACCTTAGATATGGATTCAAATCAATGCGAGTGTTAGGGTGCGTAAGGTTCTGTGATAATCGGGAGTCTCGGCGCAGAGCATCGCACTGTCTTAGATGGTCTGATCTACTTTGGTGATAATCGGGAGTCCCGGCCCAAAAAGTACTTGAGTAGAATAAACATACTAGACTTTATTACTAACTTAGAAGTGTACAATTAGATTGTACAAAGTTGTAATATGTTATAAGTTTAAAGATTCTACGGCCCCTAGGAATCGTGTCAAGTCTTGATACGATCGGTAAGGAAGTTACCTACCAGAAATAACATGTCTCGTCAGGAAGTGCCCAAACCTTGCGGCGAGAATGTGATATATGGATCCTAGGCCTAAAATATTAATTATGGGTTTATAATATATTTTAGAGAATGTTTATTGATGATTACTAATTAAACTGGGTTTGATTTGTAGATGGCAGCAACAAACGTGATTGCGAAAACAAGTACCAATAATCTCTCACTTCGCTCAATCCTCGAAAAAGACAAGTTAACTGGGTCAAACTTTCTCAACTGGGAGCGCAATCTTCGTATTGTGCTCAGGCATGAGAGAAAGTGGTATGTCTTGGAGAGAGCAGTACCAAACACCCCTACTGTTAATGTCAGAGCTGAAACGAGGCAAGCTTATGATAAGCATGTCAGTGATGCACTCGATGTGAGCTGTCTGATGCTAGCCACCATGAATCCTGAGTTACAAGCGGGACTTATGGATGTGCCTGCATTTGAGATGATCCAGCAACTTATGGATTCATTTCAAGAGCAAGCTCGCACTGAGAGGTTTGACATCAATCGAGCCTTCAACTCTTGCAAGATGGTCAAAGGAGCGCCGGTGAGTGCCCACGTCATGAAAATGAAAGGACACATGGATCACCTCGCTAGACTTGGTCACCCCATACCGTTGCAAATGGCAACAGATACTATACTCAACTCGTTGTCTGATGACTACAAGTCTTTTGTGGTCAACTACAACATGCATAATATGGAGAAATCCATTGCTGAGCTACATTCCATGCTCAAGACAGCTGAGTTGAGTTTGGGGACCAACTCTAAGGACGTTCTCTTGATCGGCAATGGCGGTGGCGGTGGGAAGAAGAGAAAAGGGCATGGTGGTAAAGGAAAGGGTAAAACCTATCCTAACCAAGGAGTGCCAAATGGTAAAGGTGTCAAACAAAAGGTCAAGAAGGTTAACCCTAACACTGCGAGGACCGAGAACCGGTGCTTCAAGTGTGGTGAGGCTGGGCATTGGAAAAGAAATTGTCCAAAGGGTGCAAGTGGTAGTGGAGGAAACGCAAGTTCCTCAGGTAACACAACCACACTTCTTAATCACTTTAAGATACTTGTAAAGTACATTACGAGTAATCTAACTTTTGCAATCGTTTATTGCTGGAGGAGATGGAAAGTGATAGTGACCGGCATGAGATGGTGATGATCCCACGAGCACCAAGTTTTTTATAATTCAGTATTTTGTGGATTCGTTTTAAACAATTTTAGTTTATTGTTTTTGGATAATTTTATTTTTGTTAAAACAAGTTTCATTTTGGTTTTAATTAAATCTCGAATCCATGGTTGAATTATATTGTGTGAATGTGTGATAATTACACTAGTCAAGGTTTATGACTAGATTGTAAATCAAGTTTTGATTTACTTATATTTCATGTTTTATATATTTGTTTGATTGTTGTATAAATAATGTCTTGATAGCTCAAGGTATTTAAATGCTAGTAATTAGAAAGTTTTTCTAATGAAAGTGTTTAAGAGTTTTATGGAAGCATAAGGTTCAAAGGTTATTGAACTTAGTTAAAACATCTTAAGTAATAGTCATTACTTATGATAGAATGTTTTAAAGTATTAGTATTAATATAGTATGATTATATTGGATATAATCAAGACAGACTTTAAAGAGTATTATTACAAGTCTTTTACACTTGTAGTAAAGGTTTTAATGAAGTCATAATTCCCTAGTAGGAATAATTGGATATTCATATAATCCAAGTAAAATGACTTAGACATTAAACGACTCTTAAAAGGGACAAACTATATTAAAGTATTTAGGAATTAAAAGGTATTATTGCAAGTCTTTTATACTTGTAATAAATACAATATTTACTCAAGTCATAATTCCCTAATAGGAATAATGGATATTTGACAAATCCAAGTAATGACTTTGGCATTAAATAAAATTCTTAAAAGAATACTAATGTATTTAAGAATTGATAGTATCATTTCAAGTGTTTTATACTTGTTAGATACAGTAATCAATAAAGATCATGATTCCCTAAACAGGAATGTTGGATATTCGCAAATCCAAAGGATGATCTTAATTATTGATAGAATTCTTAAAAGATTAAACTACAAGTTATTGACTAGCTCAAAGTAGTATTTTAAGAGATGCTTAAGTTCCATAAAAGTAAGTGGGAGCTAAGACTAACGTAATTCATTAAAGATGCTAGTGAATTCAGTAAGTTAGTAAGACATTAACAACAAGGTTTTACCAAGTCGTTAGCCAAAGAGTTAAGAGAAATAATAAATGATCGTTAATTAGATTATTGCAAACCTAATAGCGTGATCACAAGTCTTGTGATTAATTATTGCATGTCTAATAGGTTGTTAACCCTTCAGTGGATAACATAGTCATTTAATGAAATGTGTTTAACTAGTAAGAATATCTACAAATCAAGTAACTGAAAGAGGCTTTAGTTACAAGGATAATTTTATGAATTCAAGAAACTAAGGAGTTAATTTCCAATCCTCCTATGTTTACCGAATTACATAAAAGGCAAGACTAGAATATGTTCTAGATTGTGGCAAGAACAATATCTAGCAAAGACAAAAGTAATAGTATTCCTAAATACTCGTCTTATGTCTTTAGTTTAATAGAAATGATTGGTTTAGTGATAAAGTTGCAATTAAGTTTGTAAGAATCATTAAGTAATCAACACAAATGAAAGGAATAAGTAAATGATCCAGTAATAATTCAGTACCTATGTCCAGTGAGGAATAGTACATGAATTAGTATCATTCTTATTCAGACTTTGTATGTTTTACATCATCCATGAATAAAAGTCTATTTATTCAAAAAGATACAAAATCGGTGACTACTCGCCTAGGTGGGAACCTTGATAGGATGTTAACGTCATCGCGATATTTGGTGGTAGATTCGAAGTTCTTCGAAGATAGCTACACAAGTTTTGTCTAAACCAAATATCGGTGATATTCTGTTGGAGGCTCAACGAATATTGGATTGACCACCGTGACAATACTTCGTGGTTGAAAAGTTCAAAAGTATTGTTCACTAGGATTGTCCTTAAGCCTGAGGTATTTGGTTTAGGATACAATGACTAATGTACTTTGGTTCAACTCAGACAATTCTGAAATACGTTTGTCATACGAGGCGATACTGGGTACAAAGGAAGTTGTATTTTTAAATTGAAATATACAAGATGGTAATTGCACCTCCTCTTTAGGAGAGATATTTATAGGTCCTTTGACTTGATAAGAAACTGGCAAGTGCACGGCCGTGCCCAAACGAACTGATCTGTTCTTTGTCGTTTATCACAGCAGTTTGAACCAAGAAGTCATAAAACAATTTTTCGAATACAGGAGTTGATAATTTCTACCATGCTCGTATTCGTTATCACAAATATCGTGCTGCAAGGGATAAGCCTAACAACGTTACCCAAGAAGTAAAGACAGAGTGTTCTTTACTAGGAGACGCTATTAAGAGTTTTTTATAAAACTATACCAAGGGTTACATAAGTTGTTTTTATGGGGTTGGTTACCTACATGCCCATCTAGAAAGGCCACTATAGCTCGTATCATTAAGACAAAGGTTACAAACTTGCACAAGTGGGAGTCTGAAGGAATTATGTGCAAAGTTAGTCAACCTATGATGATACATCCATGCCTACGAAACACTTAAGGGTCACACCGGTGAGTACATGTAATACGAACAAGTTATGCAACGATACTAGAAGAGGAATGTTTCATAATAGTCATTATGAATCAGTTAAGTATTAAGTTAAGTTTAACTTATTACTAAAGTAGTTTAACTAACTAATTAATACAAGTTGTTGTACATTTACTAGTTGAGTAAATATACAATGTGTTAATTAAAGGTTATCCGTGATATGATTTAAAGTTATTAAATCATATAGTAATTGGATAATATTATTGTATAAATTATATAAAGGTTATTATATAATTAACTATTAAAAGTATAAATACAAGTCTATATATTTCGTGTATATGGGTACCGAAATTATAGTGTGTTAATACTAGACATTTGATAGTTAAGTGCAACAATAATAAACTAGTAAAACTATAAGGGTTTAAAGTGTAAAGGATAAGTTTAATTAAGAGATTAATCTTAATTAAACTAGGAGGGCCCTAAGTGTAAGTCTCTCTATTATAAATAGAAGGCTTAGGGTTCCCTTATTCTTTTGATCATAATCTCGAAAGCCTAGCCTCCTCCTTCTTCGGGTTTCGGCCGAACACACCAAGAACACCACACTTGGTGTTCTTCGTTCTTCGTGTTCTCCGTTCGTTCTTCGTGTTCTTCGAGTTTCGAAGATCCAAGATCGTTGCAAGTGATCATCTAGAGGATCGTTCGTCGTGTTCATCATCAGTGGACATATCTTAAGCATTAACCTAAGGTATGATTCATGGAACACTCTTTCTTCCTCTCCTCTTGTTCGAAGTCGAACCAAGAACCCTAGGGTTCTTGGTAGTAGTCGACGAACACACAAGTATGTGTGTGTTCGAGTTCTTCGAACAAGGTTTCTTTCTTGTTAACCTAATCTAGTTCTCCAACATCCTAATCCTTTAGGGTTTAAGGATTAGGTTTATTCCCAGTTCCGCATTTAGGGATTAAATCAGCTAGTTGGTTTTAACTGGTCAAGAACAAGTTCATGTTCTTGGTCAGTATGGTAGAACCAAGTATACTAGGAGGTTGACCCAAGTGGTCGATCAGTGTCATGTGAAACCCTTCACTACCACCCTGCGCAAGGGTAGTGTGTCGAGAAATAGATAACCCGGAAAGCGGGGGAGTTTCAGATAACCCGGAAATCGGGGGAGCAATATACCCGGAAACGGGGGAGTTTACCTAGATAACCCACATCGGGGGAGTTTGCTTCAGAGAGGTCACGTAGCATATGTGATAAATTATGTGTAAGCTCAGGTTAGCTTACAAGTATGTGATTTTGATGAGAGTAAGCTTATGGTTAGCTTACTAGTCTATATGTATAAAAATGATAAGATCACGAGTTAATAAGTAATAAATGAATAAAGAAACTTAATGAATATGACTTTTATTATATTTGAGAATGGGTCGAAAACCCATGTATCTCACGAGACTATTTTGTCTCACGTACTACTTTGTTTTTGGCTATGTACTTAGGTTCGAGATTGAAGGATTAGAAGGTCGCGATAGAGGTGGCCTAGAGATGTTTTAGTTCGGGAGCTTATAGGTAGATCCCGTTATCCTATGTTATGATATTATCTTTGTAACACCGTGTTTTATAACTCTGATAATCTTTAAAAAGGTTTTTGTTAAACCGTATTTTTGGATATTGGACTTCGTAATATTTTTATTTAAAAATATGATTTAAAATATATTTTAAAAATTGAGGTGTTACACGTACGTATACAATTCTTATGGAACTTATATATAATAGTCTTTAAAGCCGAACATTTTACCTTAGTTATTCTAGGACTAGATTACAATTGAATTACAAAAAGATTTAAATTCTAAACTAATTCTACGAAGATCTCAGACGCGATCAACTCCAAATATGATCATCGGTAGTAACAGGAGACATCAGTTTTATCTTCCAAGATCAGTAGTAACTTTGTAATTCAGCACCATCAATAGTAAGTCTTGTTAGCAGCACCAAGACTTCATCAGTATCAACTGCAACATCATTAGTAACTATATTATAACCCAACAATCTCCCCTGTTAAGGCAAAAAGCCTTACCCCTTTGTGAATCTTAGGATAACAAAACAACCTAGACTAGCTTAGATTAAATAGTAGATTAAATTAGCTAAGTTTAGGAGTGATACTGAGTTTGGCCAGTATTGGCCACTCAGTATCAGCACTCAGTATTGGAAAACCAATACTGAGTAGAAGGACTGAGTTACAGTCAGTATTGTAACAGACTAAGATCAAATCCCTTGATCTTAGTCATTTCCTTAGTTTAGTCCTTTGGTTACTCCTTTGCCCATTATGTAAGATCTCTATGCCACTATAAATAGAGATCATCTTGCAAAGGAGTACTCACCAATTTATGAACTTACATTCACATCTTTTGTAATTGATCAGTGGTCTTGTTATTCCGCAACAAGCCACACTTAGTGGATTTATACATTGACTATATTCTTGTGTTATCACTTTAATATTTCACTAAGTTTATTAATCTATCAATTAACACTATAAAGTAGGGTTGTTGTGACCTAACAACTGGTATCAGAGCAGGATAAATTAATCATTATTTAGTCGATCTATTACCCTTGCAGCCATTCCATATACTTATCCCTCAAACACTCAAAAATCCAAAATATCGACTATCATTGCACCTGTTATGTCTGGTAAGGGAGTGCCCATCTTTGATGGAAAAGATTTTCATCAATGGAAGCTTAAAGCTCAGTGGTATCTTGAATCTATTCATCATGAGATGTTCACTGTGCTTAATGATGGCCCTATCATTCCACAAACAGTGGAACCCGTTGTTGCTACTGATGATGCTCCTGAGAGCACAAGAACAGTTCCTAAACTGAAACACACCTGGACTGATACTGACTGTCAGTTATTCAGTCTAGACTCCAGAGCAAAGGGAGTGATTGGTAATGCTGTTACCAAAGAGATACTTAATGCAATTATGAAATTGCCAACAGCAAAGGCTATGTGGGATAGCCTATCAGTCACTTATGAAGGCACACCAAAGGTGAAGTTGCAGAGGAAGAGCAACATGAGAAAAAAGTATGAAAAATTCTTCTCAAGTCCAAATGAAGACATCACTACTCTCTATAACAGGTTCAATACTGTTATACATGATTTAATCAGTGTAGGCATTGTGAAAGAGGAAGGAGAGCTTGTTCAAAAGTTCTTGGATGGTCTTCCTCAACAATTTCTAGACATGACAAATTCTGTCAATGCTGCTAACAACATTGAGTCATACACTCTCCAAACTTTGTATGGGTTAATGTCGAATCATGAAGAGAATAATGCTGCAAGACTGATCAACTGGAAGAAAACTGACAAGTCTTCCACTGGCATTGCTCTAGTTGTGCAACAGGCATATACTGTAACTGAGCCTGAAGAACCAGAAGTTGATCTTGCTGATGCTGAGGCAGAAGAGCTTGAAACCCAAATGGCTCTCATGTCTATGAAGCTGGATCAGTTGAAAAAGAAGAGGCTTGGTGTTAGCTCTTCCAATACTGACCCAAGATCTTGTCTCTACTATAGGTGTGGAAAGCCTGGGCACATTGCTGCTAATTGTCATACTAAGTCAACTGAAACTGATCAGAATGACAAGATTGCATACCGAGCTAAACGGTATAGAGACAAGTATGTCAAGCTAAAGAACTGGAGCAGGGGCAAGAATGCAGCAGGGAATGGAGCACCTATTCAAGCTCTTTACTCTGAAGCTTGGATGGATGAAGAACTCAGTGATGATGAGGAAGAGGTTGAAAACAAAGCCTTTATGGCTTTCACTGAAGATGATTTGAAAAGTTCCTTTGAAAAGGACATTAAAGAAGCTGAGAGGATGAGTGTTCATACTGATTGGGATTCCACTCAGTTGTACAAGGTGAGTTCCTTTCAAACTTATTCAGTGAATGAAAAAGAAAAGATTTTTGAGTATATGATTGTTGATCTTAAAACATTAGTACAGAGAGAAAAAGCTTTAAAATTAACAATTCTTGAACTTGAAAGGGTAAATAATGAACATTTAGATAAATTAACAAAATTTAAAGATTTAGAACTAAATTTGTTAAACTTAGAAGACATGAACCAAAGATTAGCTGATAAAGCTCATTTACACAAATTAGAAAAAGAAAAATTTGAAAACCAGTGTAAATCTTGGGGAAATGCATCTATTAAATTAAACAAATGTCTAAATCAACAATTTCCAGAAAATGTGAGGGCTGCACTTGGTGTTGATCCCCAGTTAAAAAATAGAAATAATTTTGCTGATTTATTTGAAGAATTTTCTGATATGAACCCAATTCAGTTTGTAAAAGCAAAAACTTTTTGTGAAGTTGGATGTCAAACTGAATTAGATGATGAGGATAAAATCATTTTTGAAAAACCAATTGGTCCTTCTATCTGTTCTAAGTGATATACTGAACTACAAGAGCTCAGTATTGAATTTCCTGAAAAAGAAATTTCTGATACTGACCTCGAAGTTGTGCAGTATGATACTTCTGCTGTTCCTCCATTTGAACTTTTATTTAACACAACTACTTTTGAGATATATAATGGCAATAAAACCTCTTCTACTTAAAAGGTTGTATCTAATACTGAGGTTGAAGGAACAGACAAGTCAACTACTCAAGAATCTAAAGAACTTGTTCAAGTTGTCATTCTAAAACATGATAACAAGAAAACAACTTCCACAGGATCTTCAAGTGGCAAAACTAAGAAGTTGAATATTAATAAGACTTCTTTGTCAAATAAAAATAAGACCCCAGTACCATCTCCTTCAAAAACCAGTCAAACATAAAATTAAATCTCCATTAAAAAATGACAAAAATAACATTTTGAAATCTATTGGTGATCAGATCAAAGTCTTAAGTCAAAAGTTTGCAAAACTTACTCATACTGATCAACCAAAAGTCAAAGAGTTTTCTAAAATTCCTTATGAAAACATGTTCAGAAACAGACCTAGAAAATGTTATAGATGTCATCACACCGGTCATAAAGGAGATGAATGCTGGACTGATCTCTCAAATCCTAGGTACTCAGTACCAAAGAAAAGGAGAGAAACAAAGTCAGTATCACCCAAGAAAACCTCCAAGGTTTCTCCTGAAGTGATACTGACCTCTTCAAAAGAGATCAAGTCTACCCCTGTTTCTCCTACCTAAGGTCCCATTCAAAAATGGGTTCCTAAAAAGAACTAATTCTTATTTTGTGTCTTGTGCAGGGTGACAGAAAATGGTACTTAGATAGTGGCTGCTCAAGACACATGACTGGCAGTATGGAGTACCTTCTAACTTATACACCAGGGAAGGGTCCTTCTGTCAAGTTTGGAGATGATTCAATTGGGAAAACAAGGGGGTATGGAGTAATCAAGGCAGGCAACATAACTTTTAAAAGCGTTGCCTATGTAGAGGGTCTTAAACATAATCTGCTCAGTATCAGCCAAATGTGTGATGATGATAATGAAGCTCGTTTCAGAAAGATTGCAGGAATCATCTACAATGATAAAGGACAACCTGTACTCATTGCTAGAAGAGAAAAAAATGTATATGTGGTCAATCTATCTGAAATAGACCCTACTATTTGAGTTTGCCTGCTGTCTAAAGTCAAGCCAGAACTTCACTGGTTATGGCACAAGAAACTTTCTCACATAAACTTCAAAAACATTAATGAGCTCAGTATGAAGAAACTGGTGAGAGGGTTGCCCACAATTACTTATTCAAAAGATAAGTTATGCCGAACATGTGAAATGGGCAAGCAGAAGAAGAGTTCATTCAAGTCAAAGGTCAATCATTCCATTAATGAACCTCTTACAATGATACATATGGATCTTTTTGGCCCCATCAGCACACCATCATTGGCCAAAAAGATCTATACTTTAGTCTTAGTAGATGAATTCTCAAGATATACTTGGGTAATCTTTCTCAAGACTAAATCAGATGCAACAACAGAAATCATTGCCTTCATCAAAAGAGAAGAATTACAGAAAGGCAACAAGGTCAAGAAACTAAGAAGTGACCATGGTGCTGAGTTTAAGAACTCAGTATTAGCAGATTTCTGTGAAGAAAAAGGAATTGTGCAAAATTTCTCTGCAGCCTACACACCACAACAAAATGGTGTTGTAGAAAGAAAGAACAGAACATTAATTGAAGCTGCAAGAACTTTGTTATGCCATGCTGGACTTGCACTGAGCTTCTGGGCAGAAGCTGTCAACTGTTCAAATTTTACTCAGAACAGAGCTACAATAGTCCAGAGACATCAAAAGACTCCTTATGAGTTATACAATGGCAAGGTTCCTAATGTGGAGTTCTTCCACATCTTTGGGAGTAAATGCTTTGTACTCAGTACTAAGCAAAATCTAAACAAATTTGCTCCCAAAGCAAATGAAGGTGTGTTCATGGGCTACTCTCCACACTCTAAAGCTTTCAGAGTGTATATCATCTCAACCAAGATGATTGTAGAATCCATTCATGTCACGTTTGATGAAGATCAGAATGAGCATTCTACCTCAGCAAAGGAAGACATCAGTGGCATAGATATTCTATGCAGTCCAGAAAACTCAGTTGCTGAACAGCCCAAGTCTCACCCATACTATGTTGATCCAGGTATGAGTGATACTGATCAAGAAAGAACTCAGTCTAACTCGAATGCATTAAATTCTGAGGTTCCCATCTCTGAGAACCCCAATACTGAGTTCCCAATACTTGATCTGAACAACTCCACATATGAAGAAGGTGAATCTTCCAGTACTCTTCAAGAATCCTCCTCAGATCTGCAAAATCAAGAAGAACAGCAACCTGAAATTTCTAATACTGACCAGAATTCAGCTCAGTATCAGGCAGACAACACATCAGTGCAACAAGATATTGTTGACCTTGCTTCAAATGCTCCCTTAGGGAACAATCTAAGGGAACTCAGAGATCATCCTCATTCAAATATCATTGGTCCTATTGAACAAGGTGTCCAAACAAGAAGAAAATTAGATTTTGAACCCCAAGCTACTGCAAATTTCTGTTTCTTTTCAAGCTTTCTATCTACCATGGAACCCAAGAAAGTTGATGAAGCTTTATTAGATGAAGACTGAGTAGAAGCTATGCAAGAAGAACTGACAGAGTTTGAAAGGAATAAAGTCTGGAATTTAGTACCACCTCCTGCTGGCAAAACTATTATTGGTGCTAAGTGGGTCTTCAGAAATAAGATGGACAAAGTTGGTGTTGTCATCAGAAATAAAGCAAGACTGGTTGCTCAGGGTTACAGGCAAGAAGAAGGCATTGACTATGATGAAACTTTTGCACCAGTTGCAAGAATTGAAGCTATAAGGTTGTATCTTGCATATGCAGCTTTCAAGAACTTCAAAGTGTATCAGATGGATGTTAAGAGTGCCTTCCTCAATGGAAAACTACAAGAGGAAGTTTATGTTAAACAACCACCAGGTTTTGATGATCCTAAATTTCCTAACTATGTTTTCAAGCTTGATAAAGCTTTATATGGGCTCAAACAAGCTCCAAGAGCCTGGTATGATACCCTGTCTGAGTACTTAATTGAAAATAAATTTATAAGAGTTAAAATTGACAAAACTTTATTTTCAAAAAGGAAAGGTGCTGACATTCTACTTATTCAGATATATGTAGATGACATTATCTTTGGCTCCACTGACAAGTCAATGTGTGAATGGTTTGCTAAGATTACGTCATCTCAGTATCAGATGAGTATGATGGGTGAACTTACTTACTTTCTTGGTTTACAAGTTGATCAGAACCCTGATGGCACTTTCATAAATCAAAGTAAGTATGTGCATGACATGCTAAAGAAATACAAATTTGAAAATTTATCTTCCATGCACACTCCTATGGGTACTCAGGATAAAATAAGTAAAGATGAAACTGGTAAACCAGTATGTCAATCCACATACCGAGGTATGATTGGTTCTTTACTTTACTTAACAGCTAGCAGGCCTGATATCATGTTTGCAACTTGTTTGTGTGCTCGGTATCAGGATGATCCTAAAGAATCACATATGAAAGCTGTTAAGTGCATTTTTAGATATCTTTCAGGTACTCCTAACATGGGTCTTTGGTATCCCAAAGATTCAAACTTTGACCTTGAAGGGTATACAGATGCATATTTTGCAGGTTGTAGGTTGGGCAGGAAGAGTACAAGCGGAGGATGTCAATTCCTTGGTGGCAGACTAGTTGGTTGGTCATCCAAGAAACAAAACTCAGTAGCAACTTCTACTGCAGAAGTAGAATATGTTGCTGCAGGAAGTTGTTGTGCTCAACTCTTGTGGATGCAGTATCAACTAATGGACTATGGGTTCAACTTCCAGAAGACACCAATTCATTGTGATAACAAGAATGCTATTGTTATCACTGAAAACCGAGTCCATCACTCAAGAACAAAGCACATTGACATCAGACACCACTTTATTCGAGATAATGTGGAAAAGGGTAAGGTTGAGGTAGATTTCGTTCCTACAGATGATCAATTGGCTGATGTATTCACTAAACCTCTCTTTGAGGAAAGGTTTATGTATTTACTAGGACAATTGGGTATGTTGAATCCTTAAATTTTCTTCAAATTTTTCTGATACTGACCTCTCAGTATTGATTCCAATACTGACCTGCTCAGTATCACTCGTCTGATTTATCAAATATTATAAATTTTAATTTTTTATTAATTTATAGTTTAAATTAAATGTTTTTATGATTTTTAATATTTTTTTTAATTTAATTTTTTTTAACTCGGTATTGGAGTCCTGGAGTGATAAAACTGACTTTTAATCTTCATACTCCTTAATGGTAACCTTTCTTAATAAGAAAGTTACCGTTGAAACAGGATAAGGCTGTCAAATCAGCCGGTTTTACTTCCCAAAACCGTAATTATCTCTAATTAAATATAAATAACAGTTTATTTCTTTTCTTTCAAACTTTCTAACAGTTATTTCATATTTTTCACTCTCAATTCTCTCTGCGATTAATGATTTCACTTTCTCCTTGCAAGCAAATTTCTAAATCACAATCGTAGATGGCGAATCACAGATTTTTCGCACCAGAGGCTGCTCCTGCAACTCAGTTTCGGAATGACGAAGTGCCCAAGTTTGCGAGGAACAACATAACCGCAAATTTCAATATTCCTCAGGCTTGGGCGTGCCCTGAATTCACTCACATGATTACATATCTGAAGCATTGTCCGATCACGCAAGCGTTGATTCGTTCCCCTCGAGCAATTTATCCAGAAATGCTCTGCGAATTCTGGTACTCTGCTAAGCTTGACTCTCCGGACATGATTACCGGTTGGGTTATTCGAGAACAAAGAAGGGCTTTTGTCTCCACTGCTATAATTCGGGAAACACTGAGGCTTCCCGCTCACGCTCAGTATGAGCCCTTTGTTGATCGAACAGAGGATCGCTCAGTGTTACCATTTATTGGACGCAGAGGAACCACCGACATTATTAAACGAAATGAATTTGGTCCTATGTGGGGTCTGCTAATATCCACACTTATTCCATGTATGACCCACAAGACAGGAGCTTTGGATCAAATAAATGATTTTGGGATGCAGATTATTCATGCCATGTATCATGGCCGAGATATTGATTATGCCAGACTGATCTTTAATGAACTAGCCTCTCTGGTTCGGGCTCAAATCAGAGAACTTAATGTTCCTTTCTGCAGATTTCTGTCTCTTATTTTTCAACATGGCATGCCTGCTCATATTTATGATGAATTCAACAGTCCAAGAGTAGATCTTCCTCCTTTACATGAGAAGATTTATTTCTACAGGCCAAGGGAAGGAGAGCCTGTACTGAGTCACTCCATGTGGGCTATTGTACAGGCACACATTAATGATGAACCTCATTCTGATACTGAATCAGAAAGTGATGATGATGATGATGACAGTGAAGACGGTGGTCAAGATATTGAGATGATGGAAGCTCAACCAGAACCGGCACAAGAACCACCACATATTCCTCCACCTGCACAGGATCCTGATGCTCCTCATATTGCAACAGATTCTGATACTGAGTCCTCAAAAGACACACCACTTGCCATCCGAAGAAGAAGAAGAAACTTATCCCCAGTTCTAATGGGAAACTTATCATCAGAAGAGATGCAACCCGGAAATGTTCCATCATTAACTGCATCTCTTCAAGCACAAAGTTTGGTTGCAGCCACCGCTGACCTTCCAGGTCCTGAACCAGAACCTATTGCTCAACCAATTGAGGAACCTCATGTTCCTCTTGATGTGGAGATTCAGTTTGAGCAAAACATACTGGAAGGTGCACATGCTCGAAGAGAAGAGGCTCCTGAAGGTGCTGGTGCCTCAAATCAAAATCTGGATGATCCAGCACCGACCTCTGCTGATGCTAAAAGGGAATCCGACAAAGTCTCAGGTATGAATTTCTAAAAAGCTCTTACACTTTAATATATCTTTCCCAAATAGAGACTATGTATTGGCCAGTACCAACTCAATACTGACCAAAGTCTCAACCGAACTCTCAAATATATCCACTTATGGCCAACATAGTTAGCCCACTACTGCTATGCAAAATTCATACACTGAGCATCTCAATGATCATTGTCAGTCTACAGTTGTCTCAACATTTTAAGAGACAATGGTGGTGATGTCATATTGACACTCACTGGTGCTGCTTGAATTATGTCTTACTTATTTTGAGTAAGGTCACCTAATTCAAGAAATGATCACAAACCTTTAAGCCACATCAACCAAAATTATCCATGGGTTTAAACCACATTTCTATTATCACTCTAATACCGAGTGATAAACATTGAAAATAACTAGAAGCACATCTCAGGCTTCGATTACCCAAACCCAACCTTTTTAGTAAATGTGACCTATCCTACACTGAGCTACTAAAATATTCACACTCACTTTTACTAAACAATCTCTTACACATGCTATGCACAAGTTCACAATATTTCATCATGTACCCGATGAAATACAGACTTCTAAATTCTGTTTACATGATTATAGAATTTAACAACACCACAATTCTATTTGATAAACCTTTCATTCTAACCAGTTTATATTTTTTGTTTCTTTAGCACCATCTGTGAAGGGCCAAAGAGCACAAGCCACTCAGTCTCAGGAAGTGCAGGGTGCTTTACAGACCATTCTCAATCAGATCCTGGCCATGCAGAACACTCAGAATAATATTCTGGCCAGGATGGATGCCATGAGTACTGAGATAGACTCATTAAAGCAGTCAGTGGCACTCCTTCAGCAACAACAACAGTCTCCACCACCTCCATAGTCTCCTATTGGTGGAAATAATGATGAAGAAGGTCCTGATAATGAGCCTAGAAGATCACCCTCCAATGCCAATACTGAGGGTGAACATGATGCTGCTACTGAACCTATGCTCTCCCCAACTCCTGAAGATCGACAGGGGGACATAGGTGGTCATACTGAACCTCTTCCCTCCCCATATAATGATATCAATAAGGGGGAGAAGAGACAAAGAGAAGAAGAGGTTGATTAACCTGAGCCATCTGCTCAGGGGAGAAAAGAAGAAGATTAACTGAAGATCAACCTCCACAACAACAACAACAACATCAGCAAACTGATCATACTGAACCTCTTAGGTTTAGGTATGAGAGAAGCAGACAAAGGGGAAGGTCAGTTTTGGAACAACTTGAAGAAGAACCATCTGAAACTGACCAACACAGCAAGTTGATACTGAAGAAAATAACTTTCAGATTATTGTGTATATGCCATTTGTATGGCCAATTGCTGATGATGAAGATGAAGAACATCCAGTGCCATCTCAAAATTTTCTCAACTTTGCACTGGATGAAGCAAATAAAGAAAGCTCTTCATCATCATCCTCAGATGATGAAGAGCCCCCAAGAAGACCAATATCTCCTCCAACTGAAGGACCTTCTAGAAAACCTATAAGACCAATAACCAGAAGAATGACAAATGTGGTTATGTCCTCAGAATCAAGTGAAGAACAAGATCCAGCTCCTCTGATCTCTAGACCTAGAAGATCTACTCAGTATACTGAGGAAAAGAGTGATGCTGAGGATGAGATTGAAGCCCGGAAATTCTTCCCTGTTAAGGAAGAAGAACCTGAAACGGAGTCTGATGCAGATGTTCCAAGAAAATCACATATTGTAAGAAGAACAGGAGATGAATTGCTTGAACAGTACTGGAACATTGTGGCTCAAAGAACAAGGTATAGGGAAACCAGGATGGGTATGCTGAGGAATAAAGCATTTCTGAATGTAAAGGACATATACTGGCTAAAGGAATTTGTCAACAAAATACAAGCCAAAACTGTTGACAGATCAATTGTTGCAACCTGTACTGGGCCAGTCAGTCCTCCAATGAAGATTCTTCTCCATGACATTCAAAATATGGGACTCCAAGACTGGATAAAAATTGCTAGACTGATAAAGGAGATGCCCTCAAGATCTTATGAAGCCCAAGTAATGATGGATGAAATCTGGGCTGTATCTGCTATATGGTATGAAAAGGGCATCCTTTATGCAGCAGATTACATGGCACTCAGTGTGATGACTGAGGCTATCAAGAACAACAAACCTGAGTGCCTTAATACTTTCAGAATCTTTCTCAAATATCTTGTTCCTCCTAACCTTACGTTTCAGGATCAAAAGAGTACCATATATCCAACATCTGGATATATGTATACTGACTCAGATGATAGGGAGTGCTTCATTACTGAAGTAGATTTGCCAACAGCTCCTATTAGCTATCTGGTGGGCTTGAAATGGATGATAACCAAGAAAGAAGATTCTTGGTTCAGAAAGAAGATAGTTGCTGTGCTGAACAACAGGCAAGATGAACTGAAGAAAAGATAAAAGTTCATCCATGTGAAGAAAGAAGTCTTCTATGAGTTCGACTCAATCAACAAAAGATGAAGAAGAAGACTTTGCAGCCTGTATTTATGTATTTTTTATTTCTCTTTGTAATTGTTTTGTTATCATTAGATATGGGGAGATTGTTAAGGCAAAAAGCCTTACCCCTTTGTGAATCTTAGGATAACAAAACAACCTAGACTAGCTTAGATTAAATAGTAGATTAAATTAGCTAAGTTTAGGAGTGATACTGAGTTTGGCCAGTATTGGCCACTCAGTATCAGCACTCAGTATTGGAAAACCAATACTGAGTAGAAGGACTGAGTTACAGTCAGTATTGTAACAGACTAAGATCAAATCCCTTGATCTTAATCATTTCCTTAGTTTAGTTCTTCGGTTACTCCTTTTCCCATTATGTAAGATCTCTATACCACTATAAATAGAGATCATCTTGCAAAGGAGTACTCACCAATTTACGAACTTACATTCACATCTTTTGTAATTGATCAGAGGTCTTGTTATTCCGCAACAAGACACACTTAGTGGATTTATACATTGACTATATTCTTGTGTTATCACTTGAATATTTCACTAAGTATATTAATCTATCAATTAACACTATAAACCAGGGTTGTTGTGACCTAACATCCCCCTAAACTTATTAATTCAGTTTGAATTAATAAAAGTTTCTTTCTTTTTCTTTCTCTTCTTTGTTCAGATATGTATCTTTTGTTCTTTTCAAGGAAATACTTGTATTTTTCTGAGAACATAACTCCATCATGAGGTCTGATGAATGAGCAACAAGTAGCTTGGTACATTGCTTGTTCTGAGTGATTGTAGACTTTTTCCATTAAGAAAAGCTCACATCTTTTGTTAGCTCTTTCAGAGAAGTACATATTTACAGAAGGAATGACAAACCAGGCATATACATATTCTTTATTTGAGAACCTTTCAGGATATCTTTCTGGATAGAATGCAGCATCAATCATCTCTGTTAGGTATCCAGCTCCAGAATTCTTCCATTGACCATTAGCCATTCTTGGTCTTCCAATCTTTAGCATAGTAATAACATCACTTCTAGATAGTGACAATATCATAGGTTTCCAAGCTTTGAATCTTTGAACAGTTTTGTCTTTTCTAATGATATCAATGATATTATTCATTACCCTCCAGTTGATTATTGGATTATTTTGTTGACGCTCTTGAGGGTCATCAAGAATGGGGAAGTCTTGTTTGGCTTTCTTCCTTGTTGATTCTGCAGCTTTTCTCTTCTTGGCAGTTATAGTTGACGATTCACGAATCATTATCTTTCTTGTTATCACCAGTTTAGGGTCAATTTATTTTACCTCTGTTAGTTTTACTTCTTTGACCTCTGGTTCTGCAAATTCTTTGTTTCTTGCAGTGCAGTATTTGTCAACTATGTTCACCATCTTCATTCTTCCAAATGATCTCGCACTGTGACCTTTTGACTTCAAGTATTCTACCATTTTTTATTTTTGTTCAAGAATTTCATTTGGTAGTTCATCATTAACTTGTTTGCACTCTGCAACTAGATCTTCAAGACAGTTTAAGTGTTCTTCTTTTATTTTCTTTTGTTTTTCTAATTCTGCTTGTTGATCTTCCACTAGAAATTCCTCTATCTCTTGAATGGCTGCATCTCTGATCTTTTCTTGTTCAGCCTTCTTTTTGTTTTCTAATTCAAGAGTCTTTTCACATTTTCTAGTGATACCTCATTCTTTTCACCTACCAGTGATCTTGTTTGAGAGGTCTTACCAAATTTATCTTATTTACCATGTGGTGACCTAGTGCTCTGTGAGGAATATCTTCACCAAATACAGCTTTTCCTTTACCAATGCATTGTGGTAGAGATGTATATTTCATATCTTGTACCTCATTTAAAACTATTTTTGGTGCAAAGGTATGAGCTTCATCCTCAGGTAAGATCTTTGGGTGAGGATGTAATTCACATTCATCTACCTCTTTCCAGTTTACATCAGCATCAAAGTCTGGAACTGCAATGGTTTGTACTACTGGTGTTGTAGTTACTATTGCTGAGTCAGTAACAACTACTGCTGGTTCAATAAGATCTGGTAATGTTGTTGTTGTTTCTACAGACTCAGTAGTAACCGAAGTAATTACTACTGGTATTAATGATGATAAGTTGAAAGTTCTGTAGATTACCAGTTGTAAGTTGGAGGAGTCTAATACTGGTGAGGATTCTTCAGTATTTACTACTAGTAACACATCAGTAGTAACTGGAATATCTGTTGCTGCTGTTGAAGGTATTACTACTGATGTTGCTTCTTGGATTTCTTCTTCAATAGGATCAGTAGTAATAACCTCCGTTTTTTCAATAACCTCAGTAGTATCCATGGGATCAGTAGTACCAATGACTTCAGTAGACATTGGAGAAGGTACTTGTTCTGCTGCTGGAGATTGAGGTGCAGAAAAAAATACATCTTCCTCCATGCTTTTCACTCCTCTATCAAGGTCTACACTTTGACCTGTTTCACCATAAGCTTCTCTTAGATTTAAGAGGGAGGCTGTTGCTGCTGTGGAAGTATCAATCATATTTTGTATTTGATTCTTCTCCCCTTTAGTGATCTCAACTTGTGGAGCATCACTATTATCAATCTTCTTCTTCAACTTTATGATGATATTGGATTGTCTTTGAAGCCTGTTTTCAAATCTCTTCATCCTTCTGTTCATTAAATTGATGTAGTGCTTCATATACCTCATGGTTTTTCCTTGATTATTGATGAGAATCTGGCAATTTTGTACGGTGGTTTCAAGGTTTTCCATCTATCCGTCAATTGGTTTTGTTCAATGCTACCCTCATTCCTTCTAGGTAAATCATCGGGTTGGTTTGGTGCATTGACTTTAAGGTTTTCCATCCTTTCCATCAATTCATAGATCATATTTTGAAATAATGGAGTATTAACTCCAGAAAATTTAAATTGTTTTCTCATATTTGAGTACCCTATTTAATTCTGGTGTAGAAAAAATATTCTTTGTTTGTGTGAGATTTGGAATTTCACAGTTTAAAATATGAGCAAGGAACTTGGATACATTAAAATTTTTGCAGATGAAAGATTTCCAAGCATTCCTTCAAAAATCATTTTAGAAAAATTGAATACTTGGTCTGTGCACAAACAAACAACAGCAGATGCTATTGATTTGTGGAACTCATTCCAAGTACTCTTTTTAGGAGAGGTACAATGCTGAATGGTGTGAACCAAAAATTTCCTTTGGGTGAAAGAATACCTTTTTGAAATGTGACTATGTCAATTCTTCCTTCATACCCCATTTTTTCAAGATTTTCAGCAAGGATCTCTTTAGAGAGAGTAGATATACCTGTTTCATCATTTAGTTGTAGATGTTGTCTGATTGATTGTTCTGTTATGGTTATTGAGTTTCCATCTACTGTGGATTTAATATTGAATTGATTTCCTTCAACTCTTTCAGCATTTTCCCAGAAATGAACAAGATGTTGTTCATAGGCTTTAGGATTCACAGAAAGTGCAAACTTGATGTATGAATTTTTGAGGAACATTACTTTTGGTCTAAAATCTCTAGTACCATCTGGATTCCTTAGAAAGGCAACCATGTTGTGAAATTCTGAGTATTTGAGATCAGTTTGAACCATCAGAGATTTTAATGTTGCCATTGATTTTAACTTGAGATTTTGATTTTTGAGAGGATTTAATCTTGTGAGTTTGATTTGAGAGAGTGTGAATGAGTGTTGGATTTGATACTGGCTTAGGGTTTTGATCAAAGTTGCCGACTTAAGGCTTTATCGTAGGGTTTAGCAGATCGAGGTGTGGATAATGCTTAACTAATCGATTTCTGGTATTTATAATTTTCGAATTGTCCTGCAAAATGAACGAAATACCCTTCGAATCATAGCCTAACGATTATTTTCATGGGGGTTAGTTTGGTAAAACTGCGTATTTCATATGAAACGGTCGATCAGTAGTAACTTAAGCATCAGTAGTAAAACGTCAGTAGTAACTGTTGTTTTATACGTAACCTAATTCTCAGTAATAACAGATTAGTAGTAACTTATGAATACAACCCACAATCAGTATTAATGAATAATCAGTAGTAAAACAATAAAGTTGAAAAAATAAACATAATGTACAAATACTTTACATATTAAAATTCTTATGAAATTAATTTATTAAAATCATTCCAATACTGCTAACCAAAAATCCAAATCTTCCTACATCAAATGCTTTTGTAAAAAGATCTGCTATTTGATTATCAGTATGAATTTTAACCACTTTAATTAGTTTCTTTTCATTGCAATCTCTTATAAAGTGAAATCTGATTTCAATATGTTTAGTTTTTTAATGTTTTACTGGATTATTCACAGTACTAATTGCACTTTGATTATCAATAAAAATAGGAGTTTTGACAATACAGATACCAAAGTCCATAAGTTGATTTTGAATCCATAACACTTGAGCACAACAAGCAGATGCAGCTACATACTTTGCTTCAGCAGTTGATGTTGAAACATTTGTTTGTTTCTTGCATTGCCATGACACCAGTCTCGATCCAAAGAATTTACATCCACCAGTAGTTGACTTTTATCCACCAGTAGGCTATAAGCTCAAAAGGTGAGTCATGTGGATACCAAAGACAAAGTGATGTTTTTCCTTTCAAGTATCTGAAGATTCTTTTAACTGCTTGCAAGTGAAGCTCCTTTGGTCTTGCTTAATACCTGGGACAAACACAAACACTGTACATAATATCAGGTCTTGATGCAGTTAAATACATTAAAGAACCTATCATTGATCTATACAAGTGTTCATCTACATCCTCCCCCCTCAACATCAGGATGTAGGTGTTTATGTGTTTCCATGGGAGTACTTGCACTTTTACAGTATTTCATTGCAAATTTCTCCTAGATGTCTTTGACATATTTTGATTTATTAATCAAAATACCATCTGATCTTTGATTGATTTGGAGTCCAAGGAAGAAGTTCATTGGACCCATTGAGCTCATCTTGAATTTGATTTGCATCAATTCTTCAAATTCTTTACACAATTGATCATTTGTTGAACCGAAGATGATACCATCTACATATATTTGAACCAGTAGAATATCATCCGTGACTTTTCTTGTGAACAGAGTCTTGTCAATTTCACGTCTTTTGAAATTGTTCTTCAATAGATATGATGATAATGTATCATACCAAGCTCTTGGTGCCTGATGAAGGCCATATAGAGCTTTGTCTAGTTTATACACATAATCATCATGGTCAGGATCTTCAAATCCTGGCGGTTGACATACATAAACTTATTCTTCAATTTTCCCATACAGGATAGCATTCTTTACATCCATTTGATAGACTTTGAATTTCTTGAATGAAGCATATGCCAAGAAAATCCTTATTGTTTCGATTCTTGCAACAGGAGCATATACTTCATCATAGTCTATTCCTTCTTCTTGAGCATATACTTCATCACAGCTTGAAATTTGAATTGAAGGAGTTCTTTTGCATAGCCTCAATCCAGTTTGAATCTTTCATATCTTGTTGAATTTTTTTAGGTTCATCCTAAGATAAAAAGCATACAAACAAACATTCATTAGAAATTAGACTGATATTGCAAATATTAGAATTGAATTTGCTTCTTGTCTGCATATTTGAATTAACATCACTTAGAACTAGGTCTAAGGGATGATTCTTTTGAGCTCTTGAGTTGGGAACTTTATCAAAAACTATTTGACTATCAAGATTTGATTCATTGGATTCTTGAACTTGTGCATCAGTCCAGTTTTCTTCTTGCTTTTCTGAATTTTCTTGATATTCTTCATTGATACTGGCATCAGTATTAACTTGATTTTCATTTGGATCATGAGTTTCTGTGTTAGTACTGACATCAGTATTGTTTGGATCACCATCATCATTTTGAGTTTCTGAGATACTACTAGTGTCAGTAGTATCTTGAGAGTTCGAGTTATTACTAGCATCAGGAATGCTTGTGTTATCTGAGTTACTACTGTCCTCAATATTAACTGTGGAATCAGTATTAATAAGGATATACTTCATTTGATTTCGACTACCATTGAATGATGATGATCCTCCATGTGGTGGTTGGTTGTCTGTTCCACATGCACTGAAATCATAGCTAAAAGCCCTGAATCAGTTCGAATTGGGGCATATGGGATGATTGTAGATAGACCATCAGCATAATAAATTCTCGTAAACCAAGAACCATCAAGCAATTTCATGATTTTGTTCCTAATTGGGTAAACTGGCTCATTCGCCTTTACCAATCCACTCAATTTGTAGGAAGGTACTTCCGGCCCTCCTCAAGGATACCCGCAATGATTGGGTCAATATTATTAGGTTGTGATGTAGGAATAACCATTTTATCTATATCCCCCATCTGTGTATAAGAGTCAGCAAGCTCCGAATCCCGTTCGTTCCTTTCTTGGGTCAAGAAGCAATTTCAAACATTTCCATTTTTATATTGGATTTCCCTTTTCAAGATGTCTCAGAGCAAGCAAAGTCTGACCTTATCTACTTATAAGCGCAGAGGGAAAGTACCAACTTGATTTGGACCATAGGGGGCTTCCTTCCGAACTACGGATAGGCTACCGGGCTTTGCACTTCGGCCCGTGAGAATAATGTGCTCTATCTCTTCTCTCACCTGACAGAGAACTATCGTCTCGCTTTCGCTATTTATTGCAAAAAAATAAACGACAAGGGGGGGACATAAAGGCCTTACCCCTGAACATCAAAACAAGCTAGGGAGCTCTAAAAAAGAACATGCCTTGGCTATGAACAGGATTTTTAGAATCAAAAGGAAGAGACCCTAAGCTATTAAATAAAATGGAGTCTGAATGAGTATGACCTTAAGCAGACAAACAATCTGCAGCTTTGTTGCCCCCCCTAAAGACATGAGATCATTTCGATAAATAAAAATGTGCTTTCCCAGGGGAGGAATGGCCAGCCTTTTCCATCTCTCTAAGCAAGGCAAGCGAGCGAAGGCGAGCGATCAGTCAGGAAGGATGTAGAGTAATTAAATCTCTGTCCGGCCGGAAAGCGAGTGAGTGTACCTCGGGCGAGGAGCACGAACGTTGGGAAGCGGAAGCAAGCGAGCTAAGGCGAGCGATTGATTTTATCTGGGTCACGGGTCCAAGCTCGGAGTGAAGCCCCACAAAGAGGCGTAACATCTGAGCATTTGAACCAGGAAGTGACCCGCAAAGAAAATGCCTAACCTGCAGAAATAAACAGCAAGAAGAAGACAGTTACCCTGTGGCCTTTCTCTTTGATATTGCAGGTGTTACCCCTGCAAATAATGGTAGCTCAAAACAGTTGCAGCTAAAACAACCCTGCATTTATGGCCGAAGGGAAATAAATGAGATCAGGGTGGACCTTCTAAAGGCAAGAAAAGCATCATATAAACAAGTTGACTTAAGACAAACCGTCTTTAGTCAACCACAATATAGGGCTCTACTTGAGTCCGACTTAAACTGGGTTTCCACCTCTTATATCGCCGATAAGAGGCTCCCTTCTGTACATCGTAACTCCAATCTCGGAACATCAACCCAGGCACGTCAAAGGACGAGGGCCTTCACTCCCTCTGTTCACCTCCCCTCTATTGGTAAGTGTTCCAGGATTTCCCTCATGGGTTTTCCCGGTCCACTACCACAGGGTATGGAGCCACATTGGTCGTTTGGCAGCTTCGGAGGGGTCACTACTCCCTAGGAAGCGGGACCGGTAGGACTATGCGCCCTCTAGCCTGGAGTCTTTTAGTTCTCAGGCACCCGGTTTTCCCAATCATATCCTTCTTGTCTGCAGCAATCAAATCACAAGCTCACAAGCCAGGAGGGGGAATTAGGTGTTTTTTGACACAACTACTCCCCCGGTTCAAGACTCCCTAACCCTATAACCTCGGATAAAGTGATTCAAGCATTTCCGTTTCTATGATCACTTACGTAAATCTGAAAGATGAGATTAAGAGATGATAGAATAATATGCTTTATACTAAACCAGTAAAGGAGGGGGAGATAGTGGGAACGCATGAAAAAGGGCCTAGTACGAACAGCGGGGTAGTGGGGGTCCTGTGGCCCGAGAGCGGGGTTGGAGGACCCGCGGCGGGTTTGGGCTAGGATGAGCGGGGTAGCGAAGACAAAGCACGAAGTCATGATGGATTTCGCACGTAGAGCCCCTTTTTATGGAGTGGGAGCTAGCTAACCCGACTGGCAAGCGAGTGACCCTCGGGTGAGGGGCACAAACGAATGGAATAAAGAGATTGGGTTAGTGAGTCAATATTGAATAACCAATCTGGACCATTTCCCTGTTCATTCATTAAATTTTCATTAAAGGATACATCTACACTTTCTTCGATGATCCTCAGCCTCTTGTTGAATACTCTATATGCTTTGCTTTGAGTTGAGTATCCTACAACGATTCCGTCATCTGATTTGCAGTCAAACTTACCAATTTGTTCTCTTGTAATTAAAATTGTACAAGGACAACCAAATGATTTTAAAAAGCTTATTGAAGGTTTTCTTTTATTAAAAAGTTCATATGGTGTTTTAAAATGTGGCTTGACTATTAATACTCTGTTTTGCACATAACATGCAGTATTAACAGCTTCAGCCCAAAAAGGTATTGGTAACCTTGAATCTGCAAGCATGGATCGGGCTGCTTCAATTATAGTTCTATTTCTTCTTTCAGCTACACCATTTTGTTGTGGATTTATAGGAGAGATGTACTGTATGTCAATACCTTTAAGATCACAAAAAGAGATTAGATTTGCATTTTTAAATTATGTGCCATTATCACATCTGATGGCTTTCGCTGTGAGATCTCGTGTGTTTTCCAATTTGATTATTAGATTCTTTATGATTTCACTTGTTTCATCTTTGGTCCTGAGAAAGAATACCCAAGTAAATCTTGAAAAATCATCCGTAATAAGTAAACAGTATTGTTTCTTTCCAATACTAATTACATTTGTAGGATCAAATAAGTCCATATGTAAGAGCTGCAAAGGATTAGAAATAGAATTGATTGCTTTGGACTTATGAGAAGTCTTGTGTTGTTTACCTTTCAGGCATGCAACACAATGATGATCACACATGAATTATTTTTGAGGTAAACCAACTACCAGATTCTTTTTGACTAAATTATTCATGTTTTTAAAGTTTGTGTGACATATCCTTCTGTGTCAGAGTTCTGATTCATTGGTGTTTGCCTTGGATATAAAGCAATTGATCTCATTTGGTGAAATGAGTTGTCCCCCTATATCCAGGCAATACACATTGTTTCTCCTTGGTGTTCTTAAAACAACATATTTTTCATCTATAATAAAATCAGGAGAAAGAATGATGCACTCAATATCTGTAAAAAGAATCTTGTTCTTCTTATCACATACTTGTGAGACACTAATCAGATTATATTTAAGCTCATCAAGATAAAATACATCATCAAATGTAATCTTACCATTTGATACTGTACCTTTACTAGTGATCCTACCACCTTTTGGATTTTCACCAAAAGCAACATATCCTCCTTCAAAAGACCAGAAATCTCTGAGAATTTGAAGATTTCCAGTCATGTGCCTAGAGCATCCACTATCAATATGCCATATTTTTCCTTCTTCAGGTATCTGGATACTCTGCACACAAGTAAAAAATTAGTTCATTTTGGGAACCCAAGCTTGTTTTGTCTTGGGTTCATCCTTTGAAGAATAAGATTTTCTAATAATTTGAACTTTTGATGAATGTTTGGTTTTCAAGTTCTGGTTGCTACTGTTGTTTGGTGTTACTACTGATTTAGGTTTATACACCCAGAGTTTGGATTTTGAATGTTTTACTATTGAGGGACCAGTAGTATTTGGGTTGTAAGACCTGTTGGGATGATCAGTAGTATTGTAGTAGTTGTATCTCACTGCATTGTACTTAGGTTTATGATTAGTAGTAAATCTTTGATTGTTTCTACTGATGTTTGAAAATTTTGAATATTTTGGGGATTGATTTTGCTTTCGATTATTTTCAAAATAATTACTTCTTTTTGGGTTTCCATGTCTGATATTTTGCACAAATCTTTGAGCAGTTCTTCCAAATTTAGGGACATCAACATGTGGATTTTTATCAGTTTGATTCAGTTTTGATTCTTTTTAATTTAAGGTCTTTTAATTTTAATTTATTTTCTTTAAATTCCTTTAATGCTTTGCAGTTGATTGGATTGAAGTGACAATCATTTGCAATGTGATTTACTTTGTTGCAAATTAAACAAGTTAGTTTTGTTGATTTTTCACTTTCAGGTTTTCTTTCTTCTTTTAATTGATTCAAGTTTCTTTGATTTCCCCTTCTTAATATAGTTGGTACATTTTCAGCATTATATTTAGGGGATTCTTGACTCTGTGTGGTATGAAAACTTGTATCAGTCGATTTAATTGTGTTTTCTTCATCAGATGAATCATTACTTGTTTCAGTTTGGCTTTCCAATTTTAATTCATCTAATATTCTTTCTGAGCTAGATATAAGTGGAGGAATAAAATTTGTTAGAGGAGGGACTGCATGGTATCCAACTCCCTGAACAACCTTTTCAGTAGTTTGATTACTTGTTAGTTCATCAATTATTTTACAACTTCTTTCAAATTTCTTAATAGTTAGTTTATTTTGTTCTAATTCTAATTGACATTCCTCTAACTTTGCTATAGCTTCTTTAGCTTTTAATTCAGCATGTTCTTTATCATAAATTGTTTGTAATAGTTCTTCTTTGCATTTTTTATCAGTTATTTTGTAAATTTTTATTTGATTTTCTAAATCAGTTATGCAACCATTAAATTCAATTCTTCTATTTCTGTTTAATATTAAATCATCTAATATTTCTTTATTAACCTTTTCAAGATCTTTAAATGCTTTAATGCATTCAGGAGTGCAATATTTAGAATGTACCTCAGTATTTGGCTCAGTGAAGGCCATGAGTACTTGATTCTGAGTATGTTCTTCTGCTTGAAAGCTCCAATCATAACCTTCTCCTTCTTGAGATACAAGAGCCGTTGAGTTTGATGGACTGTTTTCATTGTAATTTGATCTTTGCTAGGGCATTCTCTAGCAAAGAGACCAAAATTACTCCAGTTATAACATTTGACTTTGGTTTTGTCAAATCCAGCTCTTTCACCTTTGTTGAAGTTTAGATCCTTTCTTCCAGTTCTTTGAAGAAATCTTTTGGTCTTTAACCTTAGCATAGCCATTTGCCACTTTATGTCTATCTCTTCCAGATCATCAGGATTGATATGTTCCAAGTCTTCACTAATCAGTGCAGTGTGCACATGACTAGTAAAGAAGGATTCTCTTGTCATATCTTCAGCTTCTTTATGCTTTCCAGTTGCAGCATCCTAATTTGTACCTGTACTAGACACAAAAGCAGCATTGTTTGAAGGTAAACTAGGAGTTTTTTGACTTACCTTAGATTCAAAGACTCGTAAGTCATTGTAGAGTTCATCAAGCTCCTTCTCTTCCAATGCATCTCCTTGTCTATATATCAGAGTATACATAGACCATTTTTCACCAAGAGATCTGCGAAACTTTCTGTTGACATCATCTTTTTCTGGTTGAACTCCAACTTGATTGAGTTCACCAACAAGTTTATTGAATCAATCAAAAACTTGTGACAAAGATTCATTCTTTTGTCCTTTGAAGTTTTCAAACTCTTGTTTCAGCACAGACTTTATGTTCCTTTTTGTACATTTATTACCAACAAACCTTTTCTCCAGTGCCTGCCACAGCTTCTTAGCATCATCATATTCAACAAAGAGATGTTGATAGTCATTAGGAATTGAGAGCAAAAGAGTGCTTAATGCTTTCAGTTCAATTCCTCTGTCTTTCTTCTCTTTGTCACACTTGAGTTTATCTGCTTCAGTTGATGAGCTAGTGATTTGAACCGGAATATTTTTGTTGCCTTCTTGTACAACTTCCCACATGGAATAATCAGTAATAAGCATGTACTGCTTAATTATGTTTTTCCACATCCCAAAGTTGTTGGGAGTGAGAATTGGGATCTTGTTAGCCTGTGTGTTTTCATTGTTATCAGACATGATTAACAATTTTTATTTTGAAAGTATTGAAAACTTTTTGATATTCTTGATTCGTAGATCTAGAACCTTAATGCGCTGATACCATTTGTCAGGATCGAATAACTCAATAAGTTATTAAACCACAGATCTACTCACAAATAGAAGTTACAGCGGATTAACACTATTGTGATGATCAAGAACAATGAACTGTGAATTATATGAATAATAATAAGAACACAGTTTCACAAAAAGCTTCAATGTATATTGATTAACTCGAACAATACACACGTACGTTTACAATTCGTAAGGAACTTATATATACTAGTCCTTGAAGCCTAACATTATACCCTAGTTATTCTAGGACTAGATTACAATTGAATTACAAAAAGATTTAAATTCTAAACTAATTCTACGAAGATCTCGGACACGATCAGCTCTAAATATGATCATCAGTAGTAACATGAGACATCAGTTTATCTTCCAAGATCAGTAGTAACTTTGTAATTCGACACTAGCAGTTTTAAGTCTTGTTAGCAGCACCAAGACTTTATCAGTAGAACTATATTATATCCCAACAATACTTAAACTTAAGTTGGTTTTGAGTAAAAAATGATTTCTACACCACATACCGCCAAAAGTTGCGTCACATATCACAAAGCTTTAATATCGATGATGGATAGTAACATAACACAAAAAATCGTCCGTTGTACTGAAAGTCATTTGTATGGTATACAACTCGCTGTCTTTTGGATTTCATCCTGGTTAAGGTACAAGCTTCAATGCACAAAGTATAATCATTAGGTCTATTCCCATTTTGGAAGCTATATAAATTAACATATGTTATAAACCCGATTTTAGAAAAATTGTCTAATCAAGGTAGACATCACGTATTTCATGCACTGGCTTCAAAAATGTAGTATCGAATTCACTTATGAAATTAGCAATTTGTCATCATGCTTAGTGAAGTATGAGAGTAAGTAAGAGAGCTTCTAATCAAGGTGTCCTTAAGTGGAAAAATGCACGTGAACTTTTGAGACCTCTCGTGACTATTCCTTTTTCTCTCTTATAGACTTGTCAGGGCCATCTATTATGCATTGGTACGTGTCATCATCCATCCTTTATTCATATCACAAAATGTAAACTAGAATGTTTTTTTTAAACCGTTACGATAATAATTAGATTGCATATATGACAATCATGAAGAATAGTTAAAGTATTATGTGTTCTTGTTTTTACATGTGACTAGTTACTATGGATGAACAACCTGTAGAGTAGGGGATTGAGATGGTCACACATGTTCCTAAAATGTCAGTCACCATTGTTGTCAATTAAATAGAACGATCATGGCTTTATATGCATGCAAAAATTCTAAAACTTAAGCTAGATTTCTTTTGGTGAGCATAAATTTCTTTTGTGCCCCATGTTATTAAATTTGGGGGAAAATGCATAAAAGGGTAACATACTTTAGATGAAAGTTCATTTAAGGATATCTACTTTTGTTTGATTATTAAAGGGTAACCAACTATTATAAAAGTTTATAAGAAGAGTATGTACTTTTATTATGATCACCAAAGGGTAACCAACTCTTATAAAAGTTTGTAAAAAGAGTATATATTTTTGTTTTGTCATTAAAGGGTAACAAACTTTTAAAACAATTCGTAATTCAGATTTGACCTTTGATCGGCTTCTTTAACCTATCGTCGAAATGTTCACCAACGATTCGTTGAACATTCAGTTCGTTTACAGGAAGGTTGATAGATCACACTGGATGTTTCTCAATTATAATAGAAAAACGACTCAAATGTCTAAACTTGAATAATATATACATAATTGACATATTATTTGAGAAGGTAACCTTAAGTGTCATCGTTATTCTCATCCATTATATTAGCAAATATTCATCTGACGAATATGTGTTATGATCCATAAAATTCTCACTTACAGGTTACGTATTCTCTATTTTTAGTCGTATATGAAAGTTGGTTGTCCTTTAGTGATCAAAATAAAAATATAGATTTCTTTGTTATAAACTTTTATAGAAGTTGATTACCCTTTAGTGGTTAAAACCTAAGTAGATACTCTTTTTATAAACTTTATAATAGTATGTTACCCTTTAGTGATCAAAACAAAAATAAATACCATTAACTGAATTTTCAATCAAAAGATATTACCCTTTTATACATTATACGCTTAAATTTGGGATGTTTAGTTATATTTCATGGCAATTTCGAATCCCCAAAATAAAAGATTGACCGAATATGCTACATTTATATGCCTAGAAATTATAAGATCATTTCCAAACAATAATTAATTGACGTTTCAGTTTTTGTCAAATTAGTGTCATATCAGTTGATACACAACTGATATTCAACTGACACACTTATACCAATAATATTCATTTACTTAATATTTTATATTTATATATATAATACAAATATAAAAATACTAGTATCCATTCAAATACCAACAATCTGTCATTTTATACTTCCCGAAATCAAAAACTTTGAATCGGCAGCCCGTGCCAATGATATCGGTTCAAGGAAGCCTACTGACAAGCAACTGACACTATCAATGGCATAAGGGCCGGCCCTGAGTTTATCGGGGCTCTAGGCGAAGACTGATTTTGGGCCATAATCATTCAAATAAATCTCAATGCAGAAACTATAAAAAATATATATCGAAGAAATTACTCATCTAATTAAACCTTAAAGATACAAAATTCATAAGTGGTTTAAAAATCGAAAATTACTCTTCAGTTTCAAAAACTCAAACATGAAAAGGTAAAAATAAAAGTAAAATTATGTGTCATTTATATTTATTTTTGGATCATTTGGAGTCAAAGAAATGGGAAGACTTTTAGATCTGCGAAGGAGTTCCACAATTACTCCAAAGGTGGTTACATTCATGTTATTTCCTATTTTTGGATCAAGAATAGGGCCCTGTCGTGCAATCTCAATAATAGATGGATAGAATGGTGTAGTGATCCTATGTCTTGTTTTTTATTTCTTTTGCTTTGTTCTTGTATGTTTTTTTTCTAGCATCTTGCTAATTTTGCGAAATGCATGCCGTTCAAAAAAAAAAAGTAAAATTATGTATTGGAAATATCTCCACCAATAGTCTCCACATCGGCACAGATGAGGAGGAGTGAAAGCTTAAAAGATTTTAATTTTAATGTTTCCAAAATATAAACAAATGGTTTTAAAAAATATGGGCCCTCATTTCTAAAATATGTTATAGGCCTCGGCCTATATTTGCTTTCCTTAGGGCCGATACTGAATGGCATCGGATTAACTTAATTACGAACTAATCACGTTTGGATATAGAGTATAGCCTAGGGAATCCAACTAGAATAGCAAACACTCAAGAGTCAAGATCCAATATTTAACTTGTTTGACATGTGAAACTGAAAATAGTGGTAGTGATATGCAATAATGTTTGAAGAACAAAATCCTATTGTCATTTTGTCACCAAGTGTTTGTTATTATGCGTAAAAGAGTCACAAGAGAAGCTGGGCCTATCAAATTGACGGCCAACAAAGCCGATGCTATCCGCAAGAGTAGGGTTTCACGGATTACTTTGGTCTTTTTGTGGCCCCAATATCTGTTAACTTTCTGATTTTGGGGACTGCATGATCTATAATTATTCTCTTTTCTATAATGTTTTCCTTCTTTTTTAATCCTTCTTCTTTTCAATTATGTGTTAATGATTTGTATATAGGTAGTAAATTTTATACAACACATTTTAATCTATATACCACAATAGTTGCTAAGAGTTTGTGTAGAGCGTTTCTTTTTTGTTCCGCTTTTGCGCTTGGGTTTCTTTTTGTTCATGTTGTACTTTTGGTCCGGGGGGGGGGGGGGGGGGGGGGGGGGGGACTTTGCCGAAGTTCTCTTCCGGGGTTCCCCGATGCCGTTCAAAAAAATGTATAGTCTGCAATAATACTTGTATAATGTGGTACAAACATAAAAAATATGGTATAGAAATTATTTCTCATTGTATATAGATCATGTTGTACTTTTGATGGCGTTTTTATTCACTACCCTTTGATGTATTTGGAAGAGGAGAAATTATGAAACTTTCAGAAACAATTCGGTCCAAGCCACATCGATTATCTCTGAGATTCAGGCACAATCCTTTTTCTAGATAAAGAATAGGTCGTCTAGATGGTTAAGTTATCGTTGGGGTATTTTGTTTAGCGAACCTATGTGTATTTAACTTTTTGTGATGTAATTATATTTATGTTAGCTCCTTGCTAATTTTTTTTTTATTATAGTCGATGTTAAAAATACAAATTAACAAGTAACTCTTGCATTTAATGAATTACACTAGAAGTACAAACTTATACGTCACTCTCATATAGTTTTTGCTAAAACATTATGAAATTATAAGACCACTCCCAACAGTGGTATTAACTGACGTCGTCAGTTTTGCGTCACGTAAGCTCACCCTCCAACCGACACTAAACTGACATACACATGCCAACAATACCTCTTCCCTTCAGTTTTTTAGGACCCACCATTACAAAATACATACACACAAAATACCCCTTCCCTTCTTCACTCCCGTCCCCAAACCGGCGCAAACCAACCGAAAGCAAAAGTGATCTTTCCGTGCCAACGGTGGGACGCCTTCTCTTGTGAACCGACGTGAAGGTGACTACTGCCATTGGCAGTGGTCTAAGTTGGTTAAATAACTACTCCCTCCGTTTTAAAATGTAGGGATAATTGCTTTTATACTTGAGATGCCAAGTTTTTTTACAAAAGGGTGTTAAAATAAAGATTATATGACCTGTAACAAAATAGTCGGCCCGGCCTGCCAGAAAAGCCCAACTAAAAAGACATTGGACCAGAGATTATTTTCAAGTGGAAAGACGAAATTACCCTTACGGTGACAAATCAGCCAAGGTTTTGATTTGTTAATCAGATTTGCAATAAGAGACCCAATTATCCAAATCATAAGTCATAAGATTTTGGTTATTGTGGTATAGTATAAACCTTTATAGTGCTCCAAGTTTCATGAAGGTGTTGCAGTAACTTGACTTTTAAATATCCATATTCAGTACTTGCCTACATATGTCAATGTGTGTACTTTTCTCTTTTTCTTTTTATTTAGATTATATGTATTATAATATGCTAAGTGTTGCAACTTTCGTGTAACTAGAGTCTTGAATATATGTTTTTTTGTCGAGTCTTTCTAAATTATACGACAACCAACTTGTTAATAAGATTGATCTATTTGTGAAAACATATGAACGAGATTATATTCCAACTTGTATAACCATAATAACTGTCGGCATTGTTTTATGTCAATCACTTGAAAAACATGTCACTCCAAATGAAACCTAGTATCTCTTTTCGTCTTTTTATCATACATATAGTTGGCACATAAATTCCAAAATTCGTACTTCACAACTTAACATAGTATTCATCTCATAATGTTCTCCTTTTAGCCGTCTGCCCATCTATTTAACTCTCTCAACCAACCATAATCATGCTTCATTCATACACACACGAAAAAAGATTAAATTCAAATGTCGAACTGTAACCCCTTTCGCCGCGAATCAGCCAAAGCAAAAAGATGGAGAAAATTTAAGGAAGGTATGACAGAATGGTCTTTTGGTTGCTGTTTTACATGGTTGCTGTTCGTTCTCTTGCTGCTTTGATTGTTATTGTGCAGAGGAGGAAGATTAATAAATCATCCAACAATGTAATTAACAAGGTGTTATGCTTGAACACTAGCCCATTTGTGTCATTATCTACATTCAAAATAATTCTGCTTTTAGGAGATATGCAGCAAAAGCGTTGTTCTCTTTTGTTTTGGTGTTTAGGTTTCTTAATTTGGTATTGTTTTAAATCTAATCAAAGCAATTATAATAATACCATATTTCAATCCTAGTGCAAACGAACTTATAGCTAATTAAAGTGAATTTAGTGTTTGGTTAAGCTGGTTAGTATTATTTGTAACCGCTTACAAGCTTACAAGCTCAAACTAGCAGCTTATATAAACCCGTAAGCTCAAGGGTGGTGAACTTATTAACCGCTAAAGATGATTTTATCAAAAATTTAAATTTCAAAAAAACCATATTATAAAAGTGATGGATAGCATATTTATGTTTCCTAGAATGATTTATAAGAAACTTTTGGATCATTTGTTTCCCTGCGATATAAAAACCGGTTTCTCCCACGGATGCTCGAACCAATCCCGATTTAGCAGATTCAAATCCAAACCGATCCCATAGACTTCAATCTAGTTTCAGATCCTAATCTGGGTTTTTTTACATGTATAGGGATAGAGACAAAGTTGTGATGCTAGGAAATCCCTTTAGATAATGTTGTCTTAAATCAAGAAAGTGATGGGTGTTTTTTCTAATGAAAGGGACTTAATGGGCCCGAATTCCATTACCCAAAAGCATATCCATGAATACAACAAGAAGGCAAAGAACTCGTGGTTGATAAATTATAAATGACTTGTGTTGGTTTAAAATAAAGATTGCCAAAACTTTACTTAGCATCAAATACAAGTTTTTTTCTAAAGCTTTTTACCTTTTCAGTAGGTTAATTAAAGATTTGTAACCTTTTAGCAAAAGCTTTTGTTTTAAAAGCATCTTCAATAATATTCTTTTCAAAAGCTTTTTACTATTACAATAAGTCTTTACATAACTTTATACCATTGCAATGACAAGCTTTATAAAAGCTTATTACAAAGACTTTTTTTCTACTAAACTTTTAATTGACTTTCAATGTTTGTCTATATTAGTTCTCTATGTTTAATAACTTTTTATTTTAAACCTTAAATATAATATACATAAGTTTTTTTATTATATTTTTATTAGTTAATAAATAAATTATATAATATTTAATGTCAATTATTATAATACTTTTGTATGAGACAATTTAAAAATATTATATTTAGTAAGATGTCAAAAAAATTGTCAAATTATATAGTGGGTATTTATAAAAATTTGAGATAGATAAAGGTAAATTTAAAATACTATAATAGAAAAAGATTTTGGAAAGGTTAACCATTGGAGATGTTATTTATGAAAAGGTTTTTGGTTAATGAAAAGCACAATATCACTAATTCAATCCATTTGATGAGGTTTGATGATGATTTTGGTGATAAAAGAGAAGAAAGAGATTAGGGCTTTTAGAGAGAGAGTAGAGAGAGGTTAGAGAGAACAATTGCTCAGAATTGTTAACTTGATTAATTGTGCAAAAGTTGAAGAATTGAGCCTTACACTTTGGTATTTATACCATGGCTCAATTCTTGGTTAGTTAGGACCATTTTGGTAATAAAACCTAACATCTATACATTGTTACACTATTACCCCCTAGACTAACTATAACAACATATCTAGTACCTAACAATCTCCCCCTTTGTAATAGTAGACTAGGTTGCATATCTTTAAAGACTTCTGTGATTGTAAGGCTGGAGCTGAAAATTGAACCGTTGAGCAGTTTTGTTGATAAAACAGCATCAGCCTTTGATCATCGGTGACAGACATACTTTTAATCGGCTTTTCAACCAATATAAAGTATTCCAGAAGACTTCATGCAAATCGACTGAATGTAGACCCATAGATAGAGCGGTTAGCAGCGGAAGTCATTTCTTGAGGTTGTGGCTTTTGTCGATTTGCTGCTGATCCTTGGTTCCTGATGTTTGATGAAGTCGAAGCGGTGCAGAATGTTGATATGATTTGGATTTTCTGACCGTTGTTGATAATGTTGGAGTACGGTCATAGAATCCCTTATCTGATGTATTGACTGTTGTTGATAAGATTGGAATACAGTCATCAGATCCTTTATCAGACATAGTGACCGTTGTTGATAACAATGGAGTACGGTCGTCTGATCTTCGCACGAGAATGTATCAGGGTAACCCAGGATCACATAGATTTCCTGTTAGCACAACAGTTACAGAAACTGTGTGACCTACGTTCAGTGTTGGCATTGATGTTAGCACTGGTAGGATTTCCATTCAATCATCGTGGAATACCAATATTTTTGATATCACTATGAATGTTCCGGCAATATCCCAAAGATATGCTTGGTAGAGTGCCTGTGTCCTAGAGAAATTTAATTCGGTTCTAGACTCTATACGTGGACAAACGAAGGCGAGGACTGGAGGTGGGTCCTCTTTTTCAATATCAACAATCTCCAAATGAGATGTCGATAGTGGATGTGGTTATCTCCGTGATTTTGAAACAAGTACTTTTTGTACTTGAGTGGTCAGTGGGGGTTGTGCATTGCATCACTGGGTCCATGATGTCTTAATCAGAAAGCAACATATGCAATCCGATATAGATGAGGTTACCCGGTCATTTGTTCGGTTCAGGGAGGGTTTTTTCGTTTTCTTTAACCCTTTCACACACGCTCCTCACTCAACTCACTTTTTCATTTTCAACCACACCCTCGTTTTTGTTTTTACCATGTGATAAGCTGATTTGCACCCCATACTTCATACCCCCTCTCAATTTTTACCTCAGCGCACCCCAATCAAGATCCCGTGATACTTGATTCTGCTCACCTAAACCTAGGGACCCTCACTTTTTTAGTTCCTATATTGTCGGTGGCTCCGGGGATGATCATGCTGGATATAGCAGATCATAGGAGTTATTTGAGAGTGGACTATTACGCTCAAGTGCAATTTTAATCAGCTTTTTGAAGATGTTTCGTTTTAGGAGTTTCACATGGATTTTAGTTAACACCGGACTCACTAAGAGTATCCGTTAGCACACGGTATGAATCGTTAGTCGTTTTCACAACGGTTGATTCAAATGTGTGACCTGCGTTTAGAGTTGGCGTGATTTTAGCTCTAGCAGGATTTCCACTCGATCCTCGTGAAACATCAGATTGTGATGCCACTACGAGTTTTCTGATGGATTCACGGAGATCCATGTTTGTAGTGCAGGTGTCCTATATTGGAAATATTCTTGGGGGTGAGAACTAGACACACTGTGCATACAAAGAGACTTAACCCGGGGCAGGAGGTTATTATGATTCAATACCGACATACTCCGAATGAGTAGTCAGTAGATTTTGTGCTACGTCCCCTAATGAAATGAAACAAATCCCTGTTGAGAAGAATTTGAGTAGTTGGTGGTGGTGTGCATTTGCTTTACTGGGCTAGTAAAGTCTAGTGAAACATTCAACTTATGAATGATCACCTATTTGTATTGTTGCCCGGTTTGTTAACGGTTTGGATGCACTTAAAGGTGTGTTTTCTTTGATTTATCATGTTTTCACATCACCTTGCACTCACCTATTTCTATACCCTAGACGTATACCCTCACATTTACCAGTTGGCTGAAATATTTCCCTGGGAAGGTAAGGCCGGATCTGGCAAACCATGGGAAGATATGTCTTTTGAAGTAGTAAGTAACGAGAATTAAAAGAAGTTGTAATAAACAGATGCTATCTTTACTAGGGAACTAGTAAAGAGATCGTTTACGGATATTACAACAACTTATAATTAACGTTACAAAAATAAAACTTTTTGAATTGGGTAATTTGTTTTGATTTTCTCACGGTATGAATCGTTAGTCGTTTTCACAACGGTTGATTCAAATGTGTGACCTGCGTTTAGAGTTGGCGTGATTTTAGCTCTAGCAGGATTTCCACTCGATCCTCGTGAAACATCAGATTGTGATGCCACTACGAGTTTTCCGATGGATTCACGGAGATCCATGTTTGTAGTGCAGGTGTCCTATATTGGAAATATTCTTGGGGGTGAGAACTAGACACACTGTGCATACAAAGAGACTTAACCCGGGGCAGGAGGTTATTATGATTCAATACCGACATACTCCGAATGAGTAGTCAGTAGATTTTGTGCTACGTCCCCTAATGAAATGAAACAAATCCCTGTTGAGAAGAATTTGAGTAGTTGGTGGTGGTGTGCATTTGCTTTACTGGGCTAGTAAAGTCTAGTGAAACATTCAACTTATGAATGATCACCTATTTGTATTGTTGCCCGGTTTGTTAACGGTTTGGATGCACTCAAAGGTGTGTTTTCTTTGATTTATCATGTTTTCACATCACCTTGCACTCACCTATTTCTATACCCTAGACGTATACCCTCACATTTACCAGTTGGCTGAAATATTTCCCTGGGAAGGTAAGGCCGGATCTGGCAAACCATGGGAAGATATGTCTTTTGAAGTAGTAAGTAACGAGAATTAAAAGAAGTTGTACTAAACAGATGCTATCTTTACTAGGGAACTAGTAAAGAGATCGTTTACGGATATTACAACAACTTATAATTAACGTTACAAAAATAAAACTTTTTGAATTGGGTAATTTGTTTTGATTTTCTCAATTTTCTCCCCCTAGAAATAATAATTCTCCCCCTACAATTAATATTTCTCCCCCTCGACAAAACAAAAATATTTATAAGTGTTGAGATTTGAGGACGTACCTTATACATCGTCGGAGGGTTGAAGGAGAGTATTTGCGGTGAAGCTTGATTGAGCTTTTGTGTTTTCTTTTGAGAGCGGGTTCTGAATCTGTTGTGATCAGAAGCCATTTTCCATTCTTTAAAGCTCGGGTCATTCACTGATTTTTCTTTGTCAAACGCCTTATGTGTTTCAGCTATTTCAGTTTCCAATTGACAAATTTTCTTTTCAAGAATTAGATTTGGTACATAAATCTTTGGTGTAACCTTTTGTTGAATAACATCATTTCCCTTAATTTCAAATTCTTCTGGTTTTATAATGGGAAAATAATCATCATTTTCAAATTGAGCCCTTTTAGTTTCATATGTTTTATTTAATTCAGTGTAATTGAAACTAATTTGAGCATTCTCCTTTTTAGCTCTGTTGAAGGTCTCAATTTCTTCTTCCTCGTCAGTCATCCGAATGAAACGCTGCGAGATTCCATTGAGTAGATATCTTGAATCATATAATGTAGGAGCCATTTTGCACGCGGTCTTAAGATATTCTGGATTGTCAGCCCCTAGCCCTTCTCGAGAGTTGAAATATTTGAAATCTTTAGGTTTGTTAAGATGAATGGTTTGATCAGTGTGTCCTCGTTTAACAATCAATTCCTCAAGATGTTTGATATGTGAATTCAATTTAATTGTTTCATGCTTGAGTGTGTTTATGATATTTTGTTTGTTTAGCATTTCATTTGATGAAATAATGTTTTGTTCATGAAGTTTTTCGGTTAATTCTTTGATTTGTGAATTTAATGATTTAAACCGTTGTTCATTTTCATCAAACTCTTGTTGTTTACGTTCCAAACAATTTTTGGTTATTTGATATTCAGAAATTGTATGAGACAAATTCTTAACATTATTATCATATTTGACATTCAATTCTATTAAATAATTTACTTGATTTTGTAACTCCAGATTCTCAAGTTTGACATTTTTAATTTGTTTAATCAGTTGAACAAGTTGTTCATATGAATGAACAAGTTGTTCATTTTCATTTTGCAAATTATTTAAACGTTCTTGAAATTGATTATTTAAATCTTTTTCATCTAAAATGTTTTGTTTTAAAGAATCAATTTCAGAAATCTGAGTTGTAACAAAACAAGTATCAGGACCAATAAGATTATCAGAATTTGAAACGAGGGAACTGATTACCTCAAGTTCTTTGTTGGCCTCTTCATTAAATCGATCAGTAACCTCCATATGCTTTTCATCATTAGGATCTGAATCTTCCATCCATTTACTATAAGAACACTTTTTCATACTCAATTTGTTTAGCCCTCGACATTTTACGTTTATAATACTCAAAATCCCGAACGATTAATTTCTTTGTAGCATCCAAAGGTGTGACGGTTGGCTTTTTAGTTGAGATTGTAGCAGATATATCAGGCGTAATGTCGAATGAAGATCTCAGATTATTGTTTGTAGGCTTTGAATTATATTTCTTCTCATAGTCTGAAATTTTTCCATAACTCGTAGTACGTCTTGACGTTCTTTATCCAAATCATCATTGATAGCTGGTGTAGGTTTTTCCATTTGTTTATAATATTCGGCAGCTTTTCTCGCATTGGCAAGGTCTTTATCCATATTATTTTTTTTTTTTTGAATTAGGGGTAAAAGTCCTTGAGTTTTAAAAATGTGAAAAGTTGATCGGGTTTGGGTTAAAATAAAAATGTTTTAAAGTTCGGGTTAAAAAGATTTGAATTTAAAAGTTTAAAACTTGTGATATGTGATATGGGTTAAAAATTGTGATAGGGTTTGGGCTATTTGAACTTTTTAATGACAAATTACTAGATGACAAATTGTATTTTCAAAATGATTTTGTGTGACAATTTAAAAGTATAGCTAAAACAAAAATTATCAACAAACAAAAGTGTCACAAGTAAAATGATAGATAAAACTTGGTTGTGCTACAAAGACTTGTAAATTGTACAAAAGTGTCACAAGTAAATTGTAAATTTTATATTTGTTTTAAAATGAATATGGTTTAAAACTTGGTTTAGATTTGGGATGTAAATGTTTTGGGCTTAAAATTGTATTTAATTGATTTTGGGCTTAAGAAAATTTAAAAAATAACGTAGAAATTTGACGTAAAAAAAATTTGGTATTTGATTTTGATGTCAGGTGGGCCCAAAAATGAATTGGTTTTAGTCTAGACTAAAAAAAAATTTCTTTGAACTTGGGCTTAATGTTTTAATCTTTCACGCCAGATTGAGCAATTGGGCCAAACAGAATTCAGAATTTTCACGCCAGAGTCGGCAGTCAGATCTCGAACTTTTACAATTGTTTCAATTTCAATCGGATTTTGAGTCTGTAATTCTGGAAGTCGATTAATTCTGGAATCAATTATTCAATCAACTTGTTTTTGGTTCTAATCTTGATTGACGAAATTAAGCAGTTCGTTCTAATTAATTGAATTTGTGTCTAAAATCGATTATATCCAAATTTCGATTCGAGCTGTAAACCTTCAATTAATTGAATGAATGATTAAATCCTTGAATAATTGAATCGATTAAGATCCAGTGTTGCATTGAATGATGATTTCAATTAATTGTCGATTGAATCGATTAAACCGATGAACACACCGAACAGATTGATTTCGAATTGTGTTGAACAGATTGAATCGATTATGTGTTGAATTGTGTTGGATTGTGTTGAATCGAACTTTTGATGAAAGAAGATGCCGAACTAGGTGAAAAATTGTGTGTCGAACTAGGTGACATTTGCTTAGGCCGAACTAGGTGAAAAAGCTGTGAATTTCGATATGGGCTGATTTTAAAAGAAGTTCGGGCCGAACTTTAATGGGCCGAAGTTCTTACCTCGGGCCGAACTTCTTATTGGGCCGAACTACTATTGTTCGGGCCGAACACAGATCAAAGAAGCCGAACTTGTTCTTCGTATTATAGCCGAAGTTCTTGACGAACAACTTCCGTCGGTCAAAACTTCACCAATTCAATCCGATTCTTGCTCTATACTTCACCGATTTGAATGATTCTTCTTTCTAAATGCTCGAAATTCAATTTCTAACACTTTAATCCGATCAATTTCTTCAATCCATAACATATAAGCTTCGAATCTTCGATTTACAGTAAGTTTTTCAACTTTTTACTTTTTCACCAAAATCACGAAATTGAAGTAATCTGTTAACGGAATGGATCGAAACTTGATTCTATTTTGAGTAGAATCGAAGGAGAAACATAATTCTCCAATAAAAACTTCAATTCCAACGAAAAATTTACAACATTAAATTTGCATGACGAACATCAACTTTTCTTCACTTTTTCTCAGATCTTGATCATTCTAGCTCGATTTTGGATCTTCTCTAAGATAGATTTTGCTCTGATACCAATTGTTGGATTTGGATCGTTTTCAAGATGAAATTATGCTCTGATACCAATTGTAGGAACTAATTACACTGTAATCAAGCTAATCCATGAAGAAATGATGAGAAATTGAAGAACTAGTGTGTGTGTTCTTGGTGTATTTGGTGTGTGAAGTTGAGAGAGAATGAGATGGAGGAAGAGCTTTCAATTTGATAATTCTGTCAAAGTGTAGGAAAGCTTACATTCTAACTCAATATTACAAGTATTTATACCATCTACCACCTAACAAGGGAATTGTTAGTTAACGAGATTAAAGGTCAAAACCTATTACAAAAATAGTCCTAACAGTTAATGAGATGTTAATGTGGCAAAAGTAATAAGTTTTTATGAGGTTAACCATTGGGGATGCTCTTATTATTCAATAAGTTTTTCTTAAGACACATAATAAGCTTTATGTAAATCTCTTTGCATCGGAACAAAAGCTTTTTTAAAAACTTATTTATCAATATTGAGTGGAATGTATAGACACTTCTAATAAAAGCTTATTTATGCATTGGGGATGCTTATTTAGGTTAAATATATCACCGCAAAGATACCAGTTTCTCTCCAAAAATAAGATTAATTTTTGATTTATGCATACGTACATATAAAAACACGCCAAATAATCATTTTGAAAACAATAGGAATCAAATCAATGAGAAAGTATGATAAAATATCCATAATGCTTTGAATCGCTTCCAAAAAACGACATACAAACTTTTTACTAGTAAAAAGTAATCGATTTATTTAACAACCCGTTTCTTATATACGAATTCATCATAGGTGGTGACGCAATTCAAACATATTTAATATCATCAAAAGTGTAGCTTGAGATTCAAAGATTGAACTATAGATTTAGCATAAACAATTAGAAATTTAGGAAGATTAAGATTGATTGATGAACATGAACTCTTTGCAAATAGATGGGGGCTGTTACAAAATAGGCAAAGTTAGAGGCTATTAGGTTACTACTTAGTATATATACCTAGCCTAAGTTTCGACTAAATACATAAATGATCCCTAGACTATTGGTTACGATATATGAGACCCAACAATCTCCCCCTTTGTAACAATAGTCTGGGAGGCGTATCTTCGAAGTCTTCATCTTGAGCCAAAGTTGTACCTGGTAGATATGTCGTTGAATAATGTTGTATCAGGAACAATTTGAGCTTTCTTTGGATGTGAAAATGAATACTTCTTGTAGCTTTTCAACCAACAAGATGTATTTTGAAGACTTTTGACTGAAGATACATATTGATCGACTAAAAGTAAGACCCATAATGATAGAGAGATTAACAGCGGAAGTCTTTTCTTGAAGTTTGTGGCTTTATGTCGATCTATGATTCTTGATAATTGTTGTTGAGGTAACATGTTGATAACGGTCATGCTCCCCCTCAAACAAACAACTATTTATTCACGGGAGTTGGATTGAACATTTTGATATTTACTCCCCGGTGAACGAATTACTAAATTCAACTATGGAAGTTGTTTGATACCTTCGTTAGATCTTTGGTTTCTTATTTACTCCCCCCTTAACTGGTGCATATATCTTATTAATGGGGAGTAAACTGGGCTAACGTATCGATAATCTCCATAATATTGTAAGAAACTCCTAAGTTTGTTCCCGCAGATTGAGCTTTAGAAGAATTTTTCTCTGAAAGTATCAATTCTTTATAAAAAGAATTTATGTAATGTATCTTCTCCCCCTCATGATGAATAAGATTTATCTAATTTATCATGTAAAATGTGAAGTTCTGCGAGTTGAAATTAGGAAGAATCTTCGCTTTAAGGAAACAAATAAGTTGAGTATGACGATGCCCCTTTGATGAAAATGTGTTGAATAAAGATTATACATTTTTTGTAATAATCGATATATAACGCATTTTATCATTTAAACCGTTGAAGTCTTCTTCTTTAGTAAAGCTGGAACTGAGTGATAAACCGTTGTGCAGTTTTTGTTGAATAATCAGCTTCAGCTTTTGATGATCGGTGATAACAATACTTTTAATTGGCTTTTCAACCAAATAAAAAGTATTCCAGAAGACTTCAAGTCTTCTTTGTTTGTAAAGATGGAGCTGTGTGTTAAACCGTTGTGCAGTTTTGTTGAAAAATCAGCATCAGCTTTTGATGATCGGTGTTAGTCATACTTTTAATTGGCTTTTCAACCAATATAAACTATTCCAGAAGTCTTCAGGCAAATCGACGAAATGTAGACCCATAGATAGAGCGGTTAGCAGCGGAAGTCCTTTCTTGAAGTTGTGGCGTTGTCGATTTGCTGCTGATCCTTGGATCTTGATATTTGTTGAAGTCGTAGAAGTGCGGTATCTTGATTTGATTTGGATTTTCTGACTGTTGTTGATAATATTGGAGTATGGTCATAGAATCCCTTATCTGATGTATAGACTCTATACGTGGACAAACGATAGCGAGGACTGGAGGTGGGTCCCCTTTTTCAATATCAACAATCTCCAAATGAGATGTCGATAGAAGATGTGGTATTCTCCGTGATTTTGAAACAAGTACTTTTTGTACTTGAGTGGTCAGTGGGGGTTGTGCATTGCATCACTGGGTCCATGATGTCTTAATCAGAAAGCAACTTATGCAGTCTGATATAGATGTGGTTACCCGGTCTTTTGTTCGGTTTAGGGAGGGTTTTCCGTTTTTTTTAACCCTTCCACACACGCTCCTCACTCAACTCACTTTTTCATTTTCAACCACACCCTCGTTTTTTGTGTTACCATGTGATAGGCTGATGTGCACCGCATACTTCATACCCCCTCTCAATTATTACCTCAGCGCACCCCAATCAAGATCCCACGATACTTGGTTCTGCTCACCTAGACCTAGGACGCTCGCCTTTTAGTTCATATATTGTCGGTGGCTCCGGGGAAGATCATGTTGGGTTTAGAAGATCATAGGAGTAATTTGAAAGTGGTCTATTACGCTCATGTGCATTTTAATCAGCTTTCAAAAGATGTTGCAATTTAGAAATTCACATGGATTTTTCATCGGATTTTGATGTGTTTCCGGTATAAGTTGTTGCCTGAATGATTGTGGATTTTAAGGCACAGCAACTTGTTCTTTTAAGGTAACACCGGACTCACATAGAGTAACCGTTAACACACCGTATGAATCGGTAGTCGTTTGCACAACCGTTGATTCAAATGTGTGACCCACATTTAGAGTTGGCATAAATTTTTAGCTCTAGCAGGATTTCCACTCAATCCTCGTGAAACATCAGATTGTGATGCCACTATGAGTGTTCTAATGAATTCACAGAGATTCATTTTAACAGTGTATGTGTCCTAAATTGGAAACATTTGACGGTGAGATCTAGACACTTTGTGCATTCAATTGAGACGTAACCCGGGGCAGGAGGTTAATGATTTCAATACCAACATACTCCGAATGAACAGTCGATAAATTATGTGCTACGTCCCCTGATGAATTGAAACAGATTCCTGTTGAGAGGAATCTGAGTAGCTGGTGGTGGAGTGCATTTGCTTTATTGGGCCAATAAAGTCTAGTGAAACATTCAACAAATGAATGATCACCTTTTAATGAGGTTGCCCGGTTTGTTGGCTATTTGGATGCACTCAAAGGTGTGTTTTCTTGTTATTATCATATTTTCACATCACCTTGCACTCACCTAAATCTATACCCTAGACTTATACCCTCACATTTACCAATTGGCTGAAAAGTATTTCCCTTGGAAGGTAAGACCGGTTCTGGCAAACCATGGGAAGGTATTGTCTTTTGAAAGATTTATCGTTTATTTATTCAATTGGGTATTTTTGTTTTGATTTTCGAAATTTTCTCCCCCTAGAAATACTAATTCTCCCCCTAGAATTATTATTTCTCCCCCTCGACAAAACAAAGATATTGAAACGTTTGTAGATTAGAGATGTACCTTTATCAGCAGTAGAGGGGTGGAGAAGAGTTTGTGCAGTTATGTGCTTTCTGGTTAAGAGCGGGTTCTAAATCTGAGTTAATTAGAAGCCATCTTTCGTTGAGGACCGGGTTTCAAGCTGAGATACTTGAAAGCCATGTCTTTGAAGAACGGGTCATACACTGTAGTATGTATAAGCCATTCTGTTGAGACTTGAGTTATACACTGAATTATGTATAAGTCATTCTGTTGATGCTCGAGTTATACACTGAAGTGTGTATAAGTCATCCGATGAAGCTCAAGTTATACACACCGAATTGTGTATAAGTCATTCTTCCTACGAAACAAATCATACAACTTTTGGTACCCATTTTTGTTTGGGTCTGATGGTGTTTGTATGAGAATGAAACCATCGATAAGTTGTATCGATTTTATGTAAAGATTCGGAATTCCAAGAAAAATTGGAACTTGATGTTTCACTTTCAAATAATTTCTGAGGAATTATATGAGATTTTGGAGTTTTCGGAATCCATTTTTCTTTTAAGATCGTAGGTGTCTTAGAAAAAAAAACATTTTTCGCTGTTGTCGAAAAATTAAAATTAGTTTAGGCGCCAAATGTCACACCACGCAAAAAATGAGTTTTACTTCATTTAAAATGTTTTGCGGAAGAACGAGGGTGTAACTTTCATGACAACATAGCAAAAATTAAGTAAACAAATAACCACGCAATAACGAAAATTAAAATATGTTTCACTTTCCAAAAGTAGAAATTTTCCAAAAATAGTAAGTTTCCTAAAATAGAAATTGTTTTGAAATGAAATGATTGTTCGTAAACTTAATGTTTTAATCATGGCTCACGACAATCCCACTGTTCATATCCTCCAGTTCCACTGCATCTAATTACCTGGAAAAACATAAATAATAAAAGGGTCAACAATAATGTTGAGTGAATCCACAGGGTTAAAGTAAAAGTAAAGTAAAGTGTTTTGCTACCCAAAATGTTTATTAAGAAATTGGTTTATGACTGAAAGGTATAAAGTTCAACACTCATATGATATGAGTAGTAAGTATGAAATGTGTAGTGTAGTTGTAGAATATCTACAACTACTAGTTATGTTTATGAAAAAGTGTTGAACAAATTGTTATGTTTTACATCGCATGAACTGTTATCCCCAACAAGTAGCTAGTCTATTAAGTTAATATACCAACCCCTAAGTCCACAATCAACACTTCAACTCCATTATGTTATCGTTCTTTTATGGATATACACTCCCGGAAATGTCTTGGATAAACCAAGTAATGATCAATCGTTCGATGGGAGGATGAGTGTCAGCCAATAGTACTATCTGCATATCCATGGTCTAGATCCACTAGTTAATGATTGCTGGCACCTTAGTCCGGTATAATAATTGTTTGTCATGCCAACGCGATAATGAAAATGTAAATGTTGTACAGTCATAGTAAAACAGTAGCAATTGTGTTTATGTTTTCCACCCCAAAGTTTATAAAACAGTAAAAGAGTAAAAGGGGTCTGTGGACTCACCTGGCAAAGCTTAGCGACACAGTACTTAGGACAGAGGAATCCTTCAGAGACTCCTAGCTTCCTAAATGATATAACTACTAATTAGACTAAGCTGATACAGGCGATTCTAGATACGATATAAGTTAAATGATATGCAATTAATGTTATGTTTTATGTTTTGTGACATCGAATGAACTTGGATCACTGGGCCTTAATGGGCCGAAACGAAATGAAATGAAATGAATTGGGCTTCGAAATGAAATAAAATGAAATGAAATGGGCTTGGGTTAGGCTTATTGGGCCTATATTGGGCCTATTGGGCCTAATGGGCTTAATGGGCCTAGATGGGCTTAATGGGCCACTAGGTTGGGCCACTTGGGCCTCTTATTGGGCTTAGGTCCAATTAGATTGGGTCACGGATTGGGCTTGGCCCAATTGGGTTCGGTTTGGGTATGAGTGGGCCAAAGGTTTGGGCTTTCGTCCAAATGGGCTTGGATACTAATGGGCCAACTAACATTTGGGCCCGATGGACTAAGGTAGATCGATTTGGGTCTAGTACGGGCCTTGGCCCGATTGAGTATTCAGGTTTGGGTCCACGGTTTGGGTCAAGTACCGGCCTTGACCCGGTTTGACTTATGGGTCAAAATTGGTCAATGAAAGTCAACAAAAGTCAACTTAAATGCTCTAGATTTCGGCTAGGGTTTAGGTTATGATATTATTTGGTCAACCAAGGTCAAACATGGTCAATCTAAATCAAACTAGGCTCGGTTTGGGGGTAATTCGGTTAGGGTTGGCCGGCTAGGCCGAAACCCAAAGGGTTTGGTTCTAGTTTGGTCTAGATCAAGTCTATGTTCGGTTTTTAGGTGCTAGATCGGTTATAGATCGAGTCTAGGGTTCTAGATCTAGGGTTTTACATGTCAAGGATCGAGATCTGGGGTTATAGGCAACGAATCAAGTAAGCAAAACAACACAATAACATGATTTGGGACGGGATCCGTATGCATGGTGTGACCATGCACACGATCAGATTAATATTAACATCACAAGCAAATTGCCGAGACCTCTTGGCCTTTGGCCTAGGTCTCGGGTTCGAACTAGGGATCAAAACAAGATGAAATCAAAGAACAAGGGATTTAAATCATACCTTGATAACGAACGGGATTAAGATCACGAGCAAAACCGAACGAGAAAAGCTTGGGATCGGACGAACTCGAACTCGGGACTTGCTTGGGACTTAGTTCGGTCGAATGGAAGTAAATCAATAGGGTTTTAGGGTTGAACAAGTGAGGGTATTTATAGTGCATGAAGTCTAGGGTTTTCAATAAGAGTTTGAGTCAAACAAGGACTCATTTAAGTTTGGATGGATAAGAATACCAAAAGGGAAGATAAGATCAAGAGAAAACAACACATGGCCAACACCCTTAAGGTGTTTCGGCCGTGTAGGGGGTCACGAGCATGTGCATGGCCGGCCACTTAGGTGGTCGGTCATGGTTCAATGTCATTCGAGTCACGTTCATTTAAATCGTTACGTTTATTGTTTAACCGATAACTTATCGTTTTAGAAATGATTTAAGCTCAAGAGTGTCACCATAAGTAAATAAAAATGTTGTGTTGACTAAAATAATCAAACACTAATGTATGGTGTGAAAATATGTATGTTTGTTGTGTATTAGGATGCCAGAAATAGAAATGTCTAAAAATAGAAACTTTCTAAATAAGGAAAGTTCTAGAAATGAAATGAAGTTACATACCAGAAATATCGAGTTGTCACATTCTCCCCTGGTTGAAGAAATTTCGTCCCGGAATTTAAGACGAAGCATGAATAGGCGAGACAACGAGAAATAGATGAGGATATTTCTTTTGCATCTGTTCCTCACGTTCCCACGTGAATTCAGGACCTCTTTTGGAGTTCCATCTGACTTTAATGATTTTGATCTTGCTTCTTCGCAACTTTTGCTCTTTCCAATCAGATATCTCGATTGGTTCATCAGTGAAATGGAGTTTGTCGTCGATGATAATTTCCTCAGCAGGAATGATGATCGAAGGATCATGGATAAACTTCTTCAAGTTAGACACATGAAAAGTGCTATGAACATTGCTGAGCTCTTTAGGAAGACGAAGACGATATGCAACAGCACCGATTTTTTCAAGAATTTCAAATGGTCCAACATAACGAGGACTGAGCTTTCCTTTCTTGCCAAAACGTACAACACCTTTCCAAGGTGCTACTTTTAGCAATACATGGTCGCCAACAGCGAACTCTAAAGGTTTTCGGCGATTATCAGCATAACTCTTTTGTCGATCTCCTGCAGCCTTAATGCGATCTTTGATCTTAAAAATCTTGTCAGTCGTTTCTTGTAGAATCTCAGGACCAGTAATCTGACGATCACCAATTTCAATCCAACAAAGTGGCGAACGACACTTTCTTCCATAGAGGGCTTCAAACGGTGCGGCCTTAATAGTTGTATGATAACTATTATTATAGGAGAACTCAGCTAAAGGGAGATGAGTATCCCAACTTCCACCAAAGTCAATAACACATGCTCTCAGCATGTCTTCCAAAGTTTTAATTGTTCTATCAGTCTGACCATCGGTTTGGGGATGATAAGCAGTACTCATATCGAGACAAGTACCGAGCGATTTTTGCAATGATTGCCAGAAATGAGATGTAAAGCGACTATCACGATCAGAGATGATCGCGACTGGCACACCATGCCGAGATACGACTTCTTTCAAATAAATTCTTATTAACTTTTCCATTTGGTCAGTTTCTTTAATAGGAATGAAATGAGCTGATTTGGTCAATCGATCAACAATTACCCAAATTGTGTCCTGACCACTAGACGTTCGAGGCAACTTGGTTATGAAATCCATAGAGATTTCTTCCTATTTCCATTCAGGGATCTCTGGCTGTTGTAGAAGACCGGAAGGCTTCTGATTCTCTGCTTTCACTTTAGCACAAGTTAAACATTTGCTGACATAAATCGCGATCTCTTTCTTCATATTTGGCCACCAATATAACCCTTAGACATCTTTATACATCTTGTCAGCACCAGGATGAATAGAATATTTGGATCGATGAGCTTCATTCAAGATGACGTCGCGAACACTTCCATGATTAGGAACCCATAAACGATCCATGAAATAAAGGGTTCCATCTTCCTTTGCTTCTAACTGCTTTTCCATACCACGTAAAGCTTCACTTTTGATGTTTTCTACCTTCAAGGCTTCAGTTTGGAACGAATGAACTTGGGAAGATATATTAGAACGAACAGAGATTGGAAGGGCTCGAACACGACGAGGTTTAGGTTGCTCTTTTCGACTTAAGGCATCAGCTACCACATTAGCCTTACCAGGATGATACTTAATCTCACATTCATAGTCATTCATCAACTCTATCCATCTACGTTGTCTCATATTGAGCTCTTTCTGATTGAAGATATGTTGTAAACTCTTGTGATCGGTAAATATTGTGCACTTGGTACCGTAGAGGTAATGTCTCCAAATCTTCAACGCGAATCCAACGGCACCCAACTCAAGATCATGAGTTGTATAATTCTTCTCGTGGTTCTTCAGTTGTCGAGAGGCATAGGCGATCACTTTGTCATGTTGCATCAATACACAACCTAGCCCTTGGTGCGAAGCATCACAGTACACCACGAAATTATCGGTTCCTTCAGGAAGAGATAGAATAGGAGCAGAACATAATTTAGATTTAAGAGATTGGAAGGCTGATTCTTGCTTTTCACCCAGACAAATTTCTCATCCTTATGTGTTAATACCGTTAAATCCTTTGCAATCTTCGAGAAATTTTCTATAAATCTTCTATAGTAACCAGCAAGACCAAGGAATTGTCTTACTTCAGTTGGGGTCTTTGGAGCTTCCCAATTCTTTATGGCTTCAATCTTGGCAGGATCAACGTGAATACCTTCCTCGTTGATAATATGACCCAGAAATTGGACTTCACGCAACCAGAATTCGCACTTGGACAACTTGGCGTACAACTTCTCTTTCTCCAACAACTCAAGAATAATTCTTAAGTGCTCTTCATGCTCTTCTCTCGAATGCGAATAGATAAGAATATCATCTATGAAGACGATAACGAATTTATCGAGATATTGCTTGCACACTCTATTCATGAGATCCATAAACACAGCAGGTGCATTGGCCAAACCAAATGGCATTACAAAAAATTCGTAATGACCATAGCGAGTTCTGAAAGCAGTTTTAGGCACATCTTCATCACGAACTTTTAACTGATGGTAACCTGAACGAAGATCGATTTTGGAATAGAAACTCCATCCTTGGAGTTGATCGAATAGATCATCAATACGGGAGAAGAGGATATCGATTTTTAATAGTTACTTTGTTCAATTCACGATAGTCAATGCACATTCTCATTGAACCATCTTTCTTTTTAACGAAGAGGACCGGAGCTCCCAAGGGCGAGAAACTCGGTCGAATGAAACCAAGATCAAGAAGTTCTTGCAATTGCGACGAAAGTTCTTGCATTTCAGACGGTGCAAGACGATAAGGAGAACGCGCAATAGGTGCGGTTCCTGGGATCAGATCAATACGAAATTCGACTTGTCTCTGAGGCGGCAGTCCAGGCAATTCACTAGGAAATACACCAGGAAATTCACGAACGATAGGAATGTCCTCAATCTTACGATCTTTGGACTTTGTGTCAACGACATGAGAAAGAAAGGCTTGGCATCCTTTACGAAGATATTTTTGAGCTTTCATAGAATTTATGATTTTTATGTTTTTGTTTCTTTGTTCACCATGAATTATTAAAGTTTCTGTTTTGGATAAGGGAATTCGGATTTGTTTGTTGTAACATGTTATTTCAGCACGGTTTTTATGAAGGATTTATGTGCACAGATAAGTACACGTGTCACCGTGTCCAATGTTGTAAAACACTAAAGGGTCACACCACTACACACCTAATAATGGACAACCGAATAAAGAAAGTTGTGTGGAATAATTAACTAGTTAAGTTAATTATAGAGAAGAGAATAAATGATAATAAGTTAATTATTATTTATTATTTATAAGGATGGTTAAATACTAGGTTAAGTATTTAACGGACAGTTAATTAATTGTTTATTAATTAACTAGTATAAGTCCAAGGGTTAAAAGTAACAAAAGAAGTTTAAGTTTCATTAAACTTCTAATTAAACTCTAAGGGCCTAAGTGCAAGGCCTAAACCTATAAATAGGAAGGCATGTCTAAGGCTTAGAGGTTACTTACTAATCACAAGCAAAACCCTAATAATCCCTCCTCTCCCTTCGGCCGAAACCGAGAAACCCCAAGGGTTTCGGTTCTTGGTGTTCGTCGATCACAACACACACACACACAAGTTCTTGTGTGATACTTTGTTGGTACAACGCGGTCTTGCAGCGTGTCCAGGTGGTGCAGTAGAGGTGGATCACTTCTTTAGCTATCTAAAGGTAATGTTCATCATCTTCTCTTTCTCGTGATCTCATTGATTACTAGAGATCCAGTAATGTGGTATTCAAGTTCCGCCATGTGAATATTATAAGGTTTTCCTACAGTGGTATCAGAGCGATATACTAATCTCAATGAGATTCGATTGAGTTTCTTTTCATCTAGAAAAGAACCCTAGAATTTTCGTCTAAGAACATTGTTCAAGTTTATGAACAATTGGTTTGAATAGGGTTCAAGATAAAAAGAAATTAGGCTTCTTTTTCCTTCTTGCTTTTTCCGATTTCGTATATATATATATATATATATATATATATATATATATATATATATATATATATATATATATATATATATATATATATATATATATATATATATATATATATATATATATATATTATATATATTATATTAAGTTTTTTTTATCTTAGAAAGAACCCTAGAAAATTTAATCCAAGAAAATTGTTCAAGTTTTGAATAATTGGATTGAATAGGTTTCAAGATAAAAAGAATTAGGTTTCTTTTCTTGTCTAGTAAAAACCCTAGAAAAATTAGTCCAAGAATATAATCAACCAAGATCATGGTAGATTATTGGACAAATTAGGCTTTAGACAAATTAAGGAAAGTTGTGTTATTCTTAGTATTAGAATAACACGTTTATTTATTTGTTATTACTTGCATTGTTATAATTTTCGGTATTATTAAAATAAGGGTAGGGTTCGGTCGAACCAAGCAAGACCGAGTTTCGGTCGAGCAAGGTTCGGACGAACGAGCCGAACGGACGAACCGAACCGAGCCTCGGTTCGGTCTTCGTTTAATCGATCCAGTTTTTCCCTCGTTGTGTATTTGATCCAGTTTCGTTAACCTAAGGCTCAGTTTCGGGCACATAGGGTACACGGGATCAAATCGGATGTTAAAAAGTTTACTTTTTGACAACTTTCATTATTTATTCGTTTATTATAATAATAAGTATTAACATTTAAAATAAACTTAATGATTTTAAACAGTTAGTTTAAGATCAAGATAATTATGAAATTAAGTAGGAAATAAGAAACCAGTTTATGGGTAATTTAATAATTATCAGTTTGGTAATTTAAATTATCAGTTTATTTAATTAATTAAAATGACATAACCCAAAAGAAATGATATTGTGTTTACTTTAATTTTTCCGAATTACATTTTATTTTTCGGAAATATTTATAAAGTTTTTTTTTATATACAAAACACAAAACCAAGTCTTTGGGGTTATGACATAGCAATTTTCCGAAATTGCAAGTATTATTTTAATTTTCGTTTATTTATTATAACATAGAATAATAAGGTGGTGATTATAAACAGTTTGTTTAGAAAACCAAGATTTAATTATAAGATGGTAATTGTAAACAGTTTGTTTAGAAAACCAAGTTATAAATTAATAATATGGTGATTATAAACAGTTTGTTTAGAAAACCAAGTTTTAAATTAATAATGGTAAAGTAAACAGTTTGTTTATAAACCAAGTTTTATGAAACAAATTAAAAGGTGGAATTTATAAACAGTTAGTTTATAAAAACCAAGTAATTAAAAACTGGCTAACTTTTCGAATAAAGGAAAATCCTTTTTAGAAAATCTTAGATCAGAGTGCAACCCATCTAATGGAACACCTCACTTGTTCAACGATATTCACATTGTAAGGAGAAAGAACCTTAGATGTGGATTCAAATCATTGCGAGTGTTAGGGTGCGTAGGGTCTTGTGATAATCGGGAGTCCTGGCGCAAGGCATCACACTGTCTTAGATGGTACGATCTATTTTGGTGATAATCGGGAGTCCCGGCCCAAAATGCACTAGAGGGATTAAAACATGTACAAGTTTGTTGTTCAACTTGATATCCCGAGGATCTAGGAATCGTTTCTAGTCTAGAGGCGATCGGTATGGCTATACCTACCAAAAATAGCGTGGCTCTAATGGGAAGTGCCCAAACCTTGCATTAGAGGGCGTGAAATATGGGTCCTAGTCTAACTATTATTATTAAAAGGTAATAATGTTAGAAGTTATTTATTTTATCTAATCTTACTAACCGTTTGTTTGTTTTTCTTATAGATGTCCGTACTCTCAGAAATTCCGTTTTATTCATCGATCGAATCGCGAAAGTTCATCACTGGGAAATGAAAGCTTACTGGTCCAAACTACAAAGTTTGGAGGGTGCATTTTAGGAGTTACCTAAAAGCACAGAATCTACTGTACGTGATAGACGAGGTGCCCAAGGGATAACTGAGAGATCGAATGAAGCTAATCAACATAATCCATGATGTTTAGATGAGAAATTGAAGAATTGAGTGTGTGCGTGTTCTTGGTGTTAGTGTGTGTAAAAGAGAGAGAACGAGATGATGAAGAAGCTTTCAATCTGTATTCAGTAAAAGTGTGGGAAAGCTTGACTTGAAAGTCAAAGTTACAACCTTATATACTCCTACCACTTAACAAGGGAAAAGTTAACTAACGGACTTTAAAGGTCAAAACTATTACATAAATGGTCCTAACAATCTCCCCTTTTTTGATCTTTAACACGGCATCCCAGTCTTCAGACTTCAGATTCTTCTTATAATCTGTCTTTGGCAAGAAAATGTTTTTCTGAATTTCAAGATCAAAACATTTCAGAAATCTGGAAGTTTAAGATACTCAAAGAGGATATGTTTTTCGTTGATACTGTTTGAGTGAAGAAATCCTATAACTGATTTACTAAAGATTTGAAAATTATGGGAAAGGGAATATCAGTTAAGTAAGGATATGACTGGGTTTTCAGAAAATGGAGAGGTTGTTTTTGGAATTTTATGGTAGAGAATTATATTAAGGATAGAATAATAATGTTTTTGAATGGTTTGTCAGTCAAAGTTTTGGATGTGTGTGTTTGATTTGATAAGAATGATTTGAAATTTAAAGGTTTTGGATATGAATGTATGTATGTTTTGTATGTATGAAAGAATGATATGTACATTTAGGATTTGGATGAATTTGGATAATTTGTATTTGGTATGAACAACAAAGTAGAACAGTTAAGCTTTTGAATGGAGATGAATGTTATGAAATTTTGGAAAGAATGGTTTAAACGGTTAAGCTTTTGAATGTATGCGATTGTTACGGAATTTGGAATTTTGGATTGATATGAATGTTTTGTAGTTTGGAGAGAAAGATTTATACGATTAAGTTTCAGTTTGAACTGGTTGAGTTTTTAATGTCATGATTGAGATTTTTGAGAGAGATTTCTGTAAATATGTCGATTTCTTCTTCTTCACTTGTTTTTCCTTTTAGCACATTGTTTAACACCTTCTCTTCCTCTGAAATACTTGATATAAACTATTACTGATTTTGCCGATGATTTGAGTACGAGAGACATGAATTTTCTTCATTGATGAGATGTTTATGGTTCTTCTTAATGTTGTACATTTCTTGCTCATTTATTTCTTGCTCATTTCTCCCCCTCATGAGGATCATAACCAGGAGCCTCATGCTAATGTTGAAACTGAGAGAGGAAATTGTATGTCGTTGTAATACAAGAGCCAGGAATCGATAGTTGTACGTTGCATTTCGGAATTAAGAATCAGGAACATGTAGTACTCAATCATTACACAAATAAAATTTGATTTTCGCCAAGAATCTTTGAGAAAAATATTTGAAAAATAGATATTAACAGTGTCAAGAATAACCTGAAGTCATAAACAGATGCAATCTTTACTGAAGAACTTCAGTAAAGAGATCGACGAATTTGACAGACAGGATGATTGAAGACATTGTTAAGCAAAGATTTGAGGTTTAAAAGAAATCTATTTGAAGTGGATCAAAGATCAGTGCACAAAAACGATTTTGTGTGTGAGATCATATGAATAATTCAGAATTTAAATCTGAACCATTTGGAGAAAAAGTAAAATAATTTCTCCATAGTTATAGGTTTGTAAAAATTGTTTGAAAAATGGTAAGAACAATCAATCCAAGAAGTTGTTATAAACATATGCAATCAGTACTAATCGAAATTAGTAAAGAGATCGGCGAATTTAAACAACAGCTTGTGTTGAGTGTTGCAAACAAGTATTTGAAAAATTAAAAAGTTGTGCAAAATCAAAAGAGGGTTGAAAAATTATATCAGCAACGCAAGAGAAAAAAGTTGGTCATAAACAGATGCAATATTTACTAATCAGATTAGTAAAGAGATCGACGAATTTGACCAAAATTTATATCCTACGTTGTGCACACATCATTGTGAGCACAAAGTATGAGTAAAAATTTTGTGAGGAATATACAGATGTTGAGCATATAATGTCACCTCTGTATGAGAAAATGAGGTCAACAACGCAAGAGAAAAGAGTTTGACATAAACAGATGCAATCTTTACTAATTAGATTAGTAAAGAGATCGACGAATTTGCCAAAAACTTATATCCTACGTAGTTAACACATGGTGTTGAGTAAAAAAAAAATTAACAATTAAGACTGAGTTGTGCCAAAGTTGTGGCAACAACGAAACTCAAAGTGTTGAATTTTGTAGAAAAATTTGAGTTTCAACGTAATATGAAAAAGAAGAATGTGATGTCAACAATGCAAGAGACAAAAGGTTGTCATAAACAGATGCAATCTTTACTAATTAGATTAGTAAAGAGATCGACGAATTTGTCAACAGTTTGTATCCTACATTGGTAACATGAGTTTGATTAAAAATTTGAATTTAGTAGAAGTTGTCCAAGGTATGGCAACATCAAAACTCAAATAGCCTTTGAAGATTTTGAGTTTAAGTTTGAAAGCAAAACTAAGAAGATGATGTCATCAACTTAAGAGACAAAAGTTTGTCATATACAGATGCAATCAATACTAATCGAAACTAGTAGAGAGATCGACGAATTTGACAAAAAATTGTATCCTACATAGACAACAACTCATTGAGAGTAACAAGTTTTGATTATGATCAAAAGCATGCCAAAATGTGTGGCATCAACTAAACTCAAAGAATGTAAAATCGGTGAAAGATTTGAGTTTGTTGTTTGGAGAAAAAGAATAGAAAGTGATGTCATCAACGCAAGAGACAAGAGTGTGTCATAAACAGATGCAATCAATACTAATCGAAATTAGTAGAGAGATCGACGAATTTGACAGAAACTTGTATCCTACGTTGGCAACATATGAGTGAGGAAAACATATTTTGAACAGAAACAATGAAACTCAAGTTATTAAAATTTTAACATTTTGAGATTGAGTTTCTGAAAAATTTGAATAATGAATAGAAAATGGGTGAACAATGAGTATGCTCTCCCTTTACCTATGAAGTTTCATAAAAATGCTCCCCCTTGACGAATGAATGTCGATTTTCTCCCTCTTAACAAGTGAATATAGGAATTCTCCCCCTCAACCAATGAATAGCGATTTTCTCCCCCTCAACCAATAATATCTTTGAGGAACGGGTTTCAAGCGAATTTACTTGAAAGCCATATAACAGTTAGGATCGGGTTATACACTGATGTGTGCATAAGCCATTCTCCTGCAAAACAAATCAAACAACTTTTGGTACCCATCTTTGTTTGGTCCGACAATGTTAGTGTGGAAATTAAACCACCGATAAGTTGTATCGATTTGATTTAAAGAATGAGAATTCCAAGAAAAACTGAAACTTGATGTTTCACTTTCAAATAATTTCCGGGGAATTATTTGAGATTTTGGAGTTTTAGGAACCCATTTTGCTTTTAAGATCGTTGATGTTTTACGAGTTTTTTTTGGCACTTGATTAAAAGTTGTTTTAGGTGCCAAGGAAAGTAAATCTTTTCTTGAGTATTTTAAAGATTTAGTTTTGGAAAAGATTTTCTTTGAAGGAATAGAATGTTTCAACACGGTTGATGATTTAATCTTATTCATTTGAGAATGTTGAAGTCTAAAAGAGGAACCTAAGTTATTTGGAGTTTTAGGTGCGGAATTTCCTCTAATATCTTGTTTGAGTGCATTCAATTTCTTATCAGAGTTTGGTGGAACCGTGGATCTCCTAGGCGTAGGTTTGGTAGAGGAACTTACTTGTGATATCGGTTTAAGTTTAGAATTTCCTCTATTAACCTCAGTTTTCGTGATTGTATATAAATCTCGATATGCCATGACAGGAGAAATCATTCTTGAGTTTTTATATTTATTCTTTGCAGGTAAAGGAGAATCTAAGTTCATAGATGCACTAGGCTTCTTAAGTTTCTGAAGATAAGATGATTTAGATTCTAATTTTTGAATTTGTGCTTGCAACTTTAGTTTCTCTTTATCATAAGATTTATGTGTTGCATCAATTTTATTTTCTAATTCATGAATTTTTGTTTGTAAAACTGATTTTTCGTTGTCAAACGCCTTATGTGTTTCATCTATTTCAGTTTCCAATTGACAAATATTCTTTTCAAGAATTAGATTTGGTACATAAATCTTTGGTGTAACCTTTTGTTGAATAACAACATTTTCCCTTAATTTCAAATTCTTCTGGTTTTATAATAGGAAAATAATCATTATTTTCAAATTGAGCCTTTTTAGTTTCATATGTTTTATTTAATTCAGTGTAATTGAAACTAATTTGAGCATTCTCCTTTTTAGATCTGTTGAAGGTCTCAATTTCTTCTTCCTCGTCAGTCATCCGAATGAAGCGTTGCGAGATTCCATTGTGCATGTATCTTGAATCATATAATGTAGGAACCATTTTGCACGCTGTTTTAAGGTATTCTAGATTGTCAGCTCCTAGCCCTTCTCGGGAGTTGAAATATTTGAAGTCTTTGGGCTTGTTGAGATGAATGGTTTGATCAGTATGTCCTCTTTTGACAATCATTTCCTCAAGATGTTTGATATCGGAATTCAATTTATTGGTTTCATGCTTGAGTGTGTTTATGATAATCTGTTTGGATTTCATTTCATTTAATGAATTTATCTTTTGTTCATGAATATTGTCAGTTAATTCTTTGATTTGTGAGTTTAAAGATTTGAATTGTTTTTCATTGTCGTCAAAATCTTGTTGTTTACGTGCCAAAGCATTTTTATTATACTGATATTCATGCCATGTTTTTGTGTATTGTTTGTGATTTTGATCATGCCTAGCCGTCATTTCTGATACTTGAGTTTTGAAATCCAGATTCTCTTGTTTAAAAACTTTATTTTGTTTTTCCAAATCGTATAAACGGTTTTGAAGTTGAGTATTTAAATCTTTTTCAAATAAAATTGTTTATTTTAAAGAATCAACTTCAGATATCCGAATTTTAACAAAACAAGTATCAGGACCAATGTAATTATCCGAATTTGACAAGAGAGAACCGATTACCTCAATTACTTTATTGGCTTCTTCATTAAATCGATCAGAAATCTCAGCAATTGCTTTTGGCATATAGCACAATTTTGCTATTTGTTCTTCATCTTCAGCTACCACTTGTTTAGTCTCCATTTGTTTATAATATTCGACAGCTTTTCTCGCATTTGCAAGATCTTTATCCATATTTTTGAAATTATTAGGATTTTGGGTAAAAGTTTTTGTGTGTTCAAAATGTGAAAATTTTCTTTTAAAAACCTTTATAAAAAAAATTTAAAAATGTTAAAACACTAATTACGTGTGTATTAAATGACTAGCTTGATAGTTGGATTTAAAAATTGTATTAAACACTAATTTGTGTTGTAGTTTTTAAGATTGAAATGGGTTTAAAACTTTTAATTGTTTAAACAAAAATTTGTTTTAAAAAGTGAATTTCGGTTTTTAATGAAATAGAGACATGAGGGTATTTAAAAAAATATTGAGATTTGGACTTGAAAAACAATTTTAAAAAAATAGTAATAATATTGTGGGCTTAGGACTGATATGTTTTGATTTAAAGAAAAATACGTTTTGAAAAATTATTGAATATTTGAAATTGAGTTCGGAAAAAAAAAATTAAAAGTTTCTTGATTGGGCTGATATGTTTTGGGCCGAACACTTTATTTGAAGTTTTAAAGAAAACGAGAGTTGGGCCAAGTTCAATTTGGGCCGAGTACTGTTTGGGCCGAAATAGAGATATTCTACATAACAGGAAGGCGAAGTCTGTGATCAACTGAAGGCGAAGTCATTGATTTCGAACTCTTCGTTGGAGCCGAACTTCAATTCGAAGACAAACTCTTCTTGGAGCCGAGCTTTATCAAAGCGTTCATCTTGTTCGTCATTGTTGGTAAGTTTCAAATTTGACCAAAGATTCTTCAATTCTTAACCAAATGTAATGATTCAAATCACAAAATGTTAGAAATTCAATTTCTAACAGTTTGATCCAATCATATAACTCAAAACATAACACATTTGATCGAATTTTTGATTTTTGTTGAGTTTTTTGAACTTTTCTAGTTTTTCTCAAAAATCATCAAATTGAGACGAATTGTTGACGGATTTGACTGAAATTTGATTCTATTGTTATTAGAATCAATGGAGAAGTATGAATCTTCAATCAAATCTTCAATTCGAAACAAAAAAATTTCAGATTAAATCACAGACACGAACCCGAACTATTTTCATGATACTTCGGGCCGAACTTGGGCCGAACTACAAGTTGGACAAAAATCTGATACTTCGGGCCGAACTTTTAATAGAGCCGAACTATGTCTGCCGAACTTCATCATCGTGTTCTTGAGGTCGAACTTGTACGCACCTTCATAAACTTCACTCTTTTGATCCAATCTTGCTCATTTCTTAACCAATTTGAATGATTCTTCTTGCTAATTGCTCGAAATCAATTTGCTAACACTTTGATCCGATCACTTTCTTCAATCCATAACACAATAGCTTCAATTCTTCGATTTTCAGTAAGTTTTTGAACTTTTCACTTTTTCACAAAAATCACGAAATTGAAGTGATTTGTTGACGGAATGGATCGAATTTTGATTCTATTTCGATTAGAATCGAAGGAGAAACATGATTCTTCAATAAACTCTTCAATTCCAACAAAAAATTTACAACATTAAATTTCAATGACGAACGACTTTTTCTTCAAATTTTCTCAGATCTTGATCATTTTAGCTCGATTTTGGATCTTCTCGCAGAGAGATTTAGCTCTGATACCAATTGAGAGATCAAATGAAGCTAGAATCAAGCTAATCCATGATGTTTAGATGGGAAATTGAAGAATTGAGTGTGTGTGTGTGTGTGTGTGTGTGTTCTTGGTGTTAGTGTGTGTAAAAGAGAGAGAACGGGATGATGAAGAAGCTTTCAATTTGTATTCAGTAAAAGTGTGGGAAAGCTTGAGTTGAAAGTCAAAGTTACAACCTTATATACTCCTTCCACTTAACAAGGGAAAAGTTAACTAACAGACTTTAAAGGTCAAAACTATTACATAAATGGTCCTAACAACAACCAGGGCAAGATGCCCAGGATGATGAGCTTGACGCTTATTATCAGTATCTGGCAGATGAATAACAAGTTATGTCGATTCTTATTCTTACTTCATTATCAGAGCTTACTGATAATCTACGTAAGAAATCGTGCTATGAGTTTGTCCAGTATCTTGAGGAGACGTTTAAAGATAGTATTGAAGATAACAAGCAGTTCATTTTGCAAGAAATCATTTCGTCGAAAATGATAGATGATCAACCACTGAGTGACCACCTTATCAACATAAGGAGGTTACTAGATTGTCTCACCCTAGTTACTGGCACATCAAACGAGCATGAACAAGTCTTGTTCTTGTTTGGATCTCTCACTCAGAACTATCAGGACAAGGTAGTGCATATGATCGGGAATTTTGATTTGAGTGTCGCAGGTCTACACGAGAATCTCTTGTGTATACGCGATGTTCAAAGGCTGGAGGAAGAATCTCTCCCTGAGATTCAGCAGGATGAGTTCTATGATTGGTTGAATGACTTTGCTTATTTGTGTTGCCCAACTTGTGGCAGCAAGGATATTTGCGAGCACACGTCGGGCGTGGGGCTGTTGGACGCTGACTTTGTCAGCGATTCAGATATCTTTATGATTGATTGTCTCGTTACTTCTAGTGAATCCTGGGTATTGGATACCGGGTGTGGTCATCACATTTGCAATCATTTGGAGGGATTTAAGAAGAACAGGAGGCTAGGACGAGGGGATGTTGAACTACGAGTAGGCGAAGGTTCCAAGGTTGGAGCTGAAGCCGTAGGGACATATCTTCTCAAGTTGCCTTTAGGAAGAGTTTTGGAAATTAAAGATTGTTATTATGTTCCTAGACTTATTAAGAATGTTATTTCTTTTGATTTACTTATAGGCAGTGGTTTTTATTATGAGTTTTATGGAAAAACAATTTCGTGTTTAAAAGATGACATTTTATATTTTAACGTAAATTCTCATAATGGTCTATACACGTTAAATCTAAATAACATAGAACGAGACGTTTATCATATAAGTAAAAGATTCAAGAGTAACTTGAATCAAACTTATCTTTGGCATTGTCGTTTAGGTCATATAAACGAGACTCGCATTAAGAAGCTCCACGATGATGGAATTCTAGAGCCATTTGATTTGGAATCATATGCAATATGCGAAGCTTGTTTATCTGGCAAGATGACAAAAGACCCTTTCAATCATTACAATGAAAGGGCAGGCGAGTTGTTAGGGATTATACACACAGATGTGTATGGACCCTTTACTCTAGAAGCCAGAGGAGGATACCACTACTTCATTACCTTTACTGACGACTTCAGTAGGTATGGTTATGTCTTTCTTATGAGACTAAAGTCTGAGAGCTTTGACAAGTTCAAAGAATATCATAGGGAAGTAGAGAACCAACTAGGCAAGAAAATTAAGTCACTTCGGTCTGACCGAGGAGGTGAATATTTGAGCCAAGAGTTCGACGATCATTTGAAGGAATGTGGGATTGTTTCACAACTCACACCTCCGTATACACCTCAGATGAATGGCGTATCAGACTGGAGGAATCGCACCTAGTTAGACATGGTACGTTCAATGATGTGTCGCGCCCCACTACCACTATCATTTTGGGGACATGCACTCGAGACTGCAGCATTCACACTGAATAGGGTTCCGACCAAGTCAGTAGAAAAGACTCCGTTCGAGCACTGCGCGGGGAGAAAACCTAAATTATCTTTTCTCAAGATTTGGGGTTGTGAAGCGTACGTTAGACGTAACTTCACAGACAAACTAAACCCCAAGTCAGACAAGTGTATCTTCGTTGGATATCCAAGGGAAACCTTAGGATACTATTTCTATCATCAAGAAGACAACAAAGTCTTTGTTGCTCGGAAAGGTGTCTTCTTGGAGGAGAAGTTTCTAGGAACTGAAACTCCAAGAAAAGAAATAGAGCTTCAAGAAATTGAAGAGAACGAAGATCCACCGACGACTTCATTCGAACCAGTAGTTCAACAAAGAATTGTTGATCCCCAACAAGACCCACCGGTTGAGGAAGAAGAGACACGCAATCCGCGTAGGTCCAGTAGACCGCGCCAAGAACCAGATAGGTATCTTGGATTCATGATCGATGAAGATGATGGAAGTCTACTAGAACCATTAACCTACAGCGAAGCTGCTAACGGCATAGAGTCTGAAAGATGGCTCGAGGCTATGCAAGCAGAGATGCAATCCATGTATGACAACCAAGTTTGGGTGTTATCAGACTTGCCACCACAGTCTCGTGCTGTTGGATGCAAGTGGATTTTCAAGAAGAAAACCGACATGGATGGAAAAGTGCATACTTACAAAGCACGACTCGTCGCAAAGGGTTTCACGCAAACACATGGTGTGGATTATTCTGAAACCTACTCGCCAGTCGCCATGCTTAAGTCTATTAGAATTCTTATGGCCATATCAGCATATTACGACTATGAGATATGGCAAATGGATGTTAAAACCGCCTTCCTTAATGGGGAGTTGAATGAGGACGTATTCATGATACAACCGGATGGTTTTACTGATCCAAAGAATCCTGATAAAGTATGCAAGTTGCTAAAATCCATTTATGGATTGAAGCAAGCATCTAGATGTTGGAACTTACACTTTGACAAAAGAATCAAAGAATTTGGTTTTGTCAAGAGTGAGTTCGAGGCGTGTGTCTACACAAAATTCAGTGGGAGCATAGTAATCTTCCTAGTCTTGTATGTCGATGACATACTGCTCATAGGAAACGATATACCAGCATTACAAGGAGTAAAATCCTGGTTAGGTAAATGTTTCCAGATGAAAGACTTGGGAGAAGCCGCATTTATACTAGGTATAAAGATCTATAGGGATAGATCTAGGCGACTTATTGGACTTAGTCAAAGTACATACATTGACAAAGTACTCAAGAGATTCAATATGAGTGATTCCAAGAGAGGAATCATTCCGATGTCACATGGCATTACACTGAGCAAAGCTCAGAGTCCCACATCTAGCAAGGAAATAGCTAGGATGAGTTTGGTACCATATGCTTCGGCAATTGGATCAATCATGTATGCCATGTTATGTACTAGGCCCGATATTGCTTACTCCATAAGTCTCACAAGCAGATATCAAAAGAATCCTGGTGAACCTCATTGGGTGGCTGTCAAGAACATTCTCAAGTATTTGAGAAGGACGAAAGAAATGTTCTTGGTCTTTGGTGGTTCGTTGGAAGAATTGCGTGTAACTGGTTACACAGATGCAAGCTTCCAAACCGACAGAGACGATTACAAATCTCAATCGGGATTTGTCTTCACGCTAAACGGAGGAGCTATATCTTGGAAGAGTCAGAAACAAGATACGATAGCAGATTCGACTACAGAGGCTGAGTACATTGCCGCAAATGATGCTGGGAAAGAAGCCATGTGGCTTAAGAATTTTATCGAGGATCTTAGAGTTATTGCCAGTATCTCTAGACCCATCGAAATATTCTGTGATAATAGTGGAACAATAGCGCAAGTTGTTGAACCAAGAGAGCATCAAAAGATCATGCATGTACGCAGGAAATATCACCGCATACGCAAGTATGTAAGAGAAGGTGATATTATAATTAAGAAAATACCAACGGATGACAACGTTGCTGACCCGTTGACAAAACCACTAGTTGGACCAAAGCATGAGAAACATGCGCACGCTATAGGCATGCAGTACCTAAATATTGGTAGCTAGTAATCTTGATTAGAATCATAGAAATGTTTGAAATCGATACATTATGTAATAACATTTCGTGGGATTGAAATAGAAAGTTTTATGTAATATTTTCACATTGTCTATTCTTAACATGTTTTAAACCTATCCTTGATACACAAAGTTTTTGAGTATCTAAATTGTCTGTGGTTGCTTGAATTTAGTGGGAGCTAGATTCAAGAGTTAATACCATTATGAATATTTATCTATTTCATAGTTATTGAATAGAGAAACAAGGGTTGTTAAAATAAATATTCATAGATGTTTACAGAGTTTGCTAAACATTAGACGTGAACAATAGATCGATATTACTTTGTGGAGCCCAAGCATGAGTAATTTCGAGTAGATGTCCTCTGACCTGAGACGTTTTGGTTTGAGACACGATGACTTCTGATCTTTAGCATTTATCTACCGTCACACCATAAAAGGGTGATCATAAGGAACTTGACTAAGACAGCGGAAGTCGTGGGCAAGATAACGCAAATGTCAAGATGGAATTTACACCTTCTTTAACTAGAAGAGATATTTCATGGCCGCTCGACGATTAAGACTACTGAAATGCGTGGCCGCGCTCGGAGAATGATTAGATCATTCGGTAATCCGTTACTGCAGAAAGTCGAAATCAGAGTCGAGAAAATTCGAGTATATAGAACAAGATCCCTGCTCCATGTCTATTACTCAAATTAAGAAATATCATGATGGAAAGGAACATCTGTTAGTGTTATTCATTTTATGAATATTATCTCTGGATGTAAGAGTTCTTATGACGTGGTTATCCTAAATGTCTGGCTAGGGACCGCTTTAGGCCAACGATGATCAAAAAGTGTTTCTTAACTTGCACAAGTGGGAGTCTGAAGGATTTATGTGCACAGATAAGTACACGTGTCACCGTGTCCAATGTTATAAGACACTAAAGGGTCACACAACTACACACCCAATAATGGACAACCGAATAAAGAAAGTTGTGTGGAATAATTAACTAGTTAAGTTAATTACAGAGAAGAGAATAAATGATAATAAGTTAATTATTATTTATAAGGATGGTTAAATACTAGGTTAAGTATTTAACGGGCAGTTAATTAATTGTTTATTAATTAACTAGTATAAGTCCAAGGGTTAAAAGTAACAAAAGAAGTTTAAGTTTCATTAAACTTCTAACTAAACTCTAAGGGCCTAAGTGCAAGGCCTAAACCTATAAATAGGAGGGCATGTCTAAGGCTTAGAGGTTACTCACTAATCACAAGCAAAACCCTAATACTCCCTCCTCTCCCTTCGGCCGAAACCAAGAAACCCCAAGGGTTTCGGTTCTTGGTGTTCGTCGAACACAACACACACACACACACACACACAAGTTCTTGTGTGATACTTTGTTGGTACAACGCGGTCTTGCAGCGTGTCCAGGTGGTGCAGTAGAGGTGGATCACTTCTTTAGCTATCTAAAGGTAATGTTCATCATCTTCTCTTTCTCGTGATCTCATTGATTAGTAGAGATCCAGTAATGTGGTATTCAAGTTCCGCCATGTGAATATTACAAGGTTTTCCTACATTTTAGACAACCAATCCATCCCTATGACGATATTAAAACTACCTAGTTCTACAGGCACAAGGTCTATATCGAAAATGTGATCATCTAGATCAAGCTTACAACCTTTAAAAACTTCACTAGACCTAACAACTTTGTCATTCGCTAACTCGATTTCATAATTAACTTTCAAACGATCAGGATTCAAATTTAAGAAACTTTTAAAGTCGGTCGATACGAAACTCAAGTCGGCTCCCGAGTCAAACAAAATAGAGGCAAAATGATTGTTGACGATAAACGTACCAGTGACGGTATCAGGATTTTCACGAGCTTCCTGGGCATTCATAACAAATGCACGACCACGACCATTCTGACAATCATTGCTGTTGTTGGCATTGCAATTATTGTTCCGATTGTTGTTATGACTGCCATTGTTGTTGTTGTTGCCATTCTGGTTGTTGTTGTTGTTCTGAAGCTTAGGGCAACGATTACGATAGTGGTTAGGATCACCACACTCGTAGCAGACAGGATTCTTAGGAGGATTGTTAGACGAACACTTTCTGAAATTGTGACCCTAGCGATCACACTTGTGGCATTTCTCACACTGACCATCATGATGCCAGTTACACTTGTTGCACATGGGCTTGTTTCCATCATAAGACTTAGAATCTGAATTAGACTGATTGTTGTTCTGATTAGAGGCAGCATAATTCTTAGTCTTCTGATACTTGTTTCCTTTGTAATCACGCTTGTTGTCGTAGGAACGCTTTCCATTTTCATTGTTCGAATTTTCAGAGGATTTGCTAGACACCACTAGCTTGTCTTTGAACGATCCACTTCTCATTGCATCATCAGTCAACCTTGTTGCACGATTCACAGCTTCTTCGAATGTTGACGGTTCAGAAGCAATAACATGAGTACGAATAAGATCATAAAGACCTTGAAGATACCTTTCAATACGCTTAAATTCAGGGGAAACCATATGAGGAACGAGACGAGCGAGTTCTTGGAACTTAGTCGTGTAGGTAAGAATATCAGGTCCAACCATGGACAGATTCCATAGTTCCACTTCAACTTTTTGTAGCTCTCTCCTTGGACAAAACTTTTGAGTTAACTGATTCTTGAATGTATCCCAGGTCATAGCATCAGCATTTGCACGACCTAAGACTTGCACTTGGGAATTCCACCAAGACAACGCTTCTTTGGACAATGTGCTAGCAGCAAACTTCGCCATATTCTTAGGGTCACATTGGATCATACTGAAGATAGATTCCACCTTCTCAATCCAGTGGATGATAGCAATGGCACCTTCAGATCCAGAGTATGTCGGAGGATGATTGGACGTAAAGGTCTTAAACGACTGACCTTGATGATTAGCATTGGGATCTTAAGTTTAAAAAAATAAGGAAAGAAAAATGAACAATAGATTAAAATAAGATGAAAATAAATGAATTTTCTTTGTGGAGTCGATGATATACCGTTGTTTCCCACATTAGATGCACTAGCGGCATTTCCTCTTGCAGCGTTCATTTGAGCCATCGCTTCAGCGGTTCGGCGTTCCACAATTTGTTCAACAGTCTCAGTGTTTCCTCCTCGAGCCATTGATGAATTGCAGATACAAATAATACGATTTAAACAAGGAATTAAGGAAAGAATAACATAGAAGGATTATAAAGGAAATATATACTTATTATAAGAATTGAAGAATAGATATACAATAGAAGTAGTAGTAGTAGTAGTAGACGTAGATATAGATAGTCGTATATATAGTAGTAGTAGTAGAGACGTATAGAAAATATAATAGAAACAATAAAATTTTAATAAATTATCACTTTTATTAAGCACATTCCTAATACATAATAGTTTTAAAAGTAGGACACATACACCAATACTAAATAAAGAAAATACTAAAATAGTTAAACATAAAACCTAATAATAGTATTAGAAAACAAATATAGACAATATGTAGATGACTAATCATCTTCCTCTGGCTGTTGGTCGTTGTCTTGTCGTCATGTAGAGATCACCATCCTTCACTAGTCGATAGAGATAAGGACGCTCTCCAGGCTTGAGATCAGGGGGTCCATTGGGGTACACCGGGACAGGAGGCTGAGTGGGATGAAACCAATCTGCTGACGATATTGGGAAAGGCGTCGGTACAAACACTGACTTTGGAGACGAAGGAGGCGTAGCACGTCTTCTAGACGTAGCAGTACTCTGATCACTGTCATACTCCGGTTCTGGCGTAATATCAATAACACTTGCTGACGACATTCTACTGATCACGACGCGTAAAATTATTAGATTATGAAGATTTTGGGCTCTCTGACGAATGCTAACTATCATACTAAGGCAATACTAACTAGGGCAAATGTTCTAATCTAAGAACAATGGAACTTCAGGATATGAGACTGAGCATGCCATGATTATTTTTGTTTTGTAAAAGTTTTAGTTTTTCCCAAAGATCTTTTGTAGTTATAGACTAGGTTTGCTAATTAACTATAACTTAAGCTCTGATACCACTCTGTCACACCCCGCCAAAAATGAGTTTTACTTCATTTAAAATGTTTTGCGGAAGAACGAGGGTGTAACTTTCATGACAACATAGCAAAAATTAAGTAAACAAACAACCACGCAATAACGAAAAATAAAAGATTTTTCACTTTCCAAAAGTAGAAAGTTTCCAAAAATAGTAAGTTTCCTAAAATAGAAATTGTTTTGAAATGAAATGATTGTTCGTAAACTTAATGTTTTAATCATGGCTCACGACAATCCCACTGCTCATATCCTCCAGTTCCACTGCATCTAATTACCTGGAAAAACATAAATAATAAAAGCGTCAACAACAATGTTGAGTGAATCCACAAGGTTAAAGTAAAAGTAAAGTAAAGTGTTTTGCTACCGAAATATTTATTAAGAAAATGGTTTATGACTGAAAGGTATAAAGTTCAACACTCATATGATATGAGTAGTAAGTATGAAATGTGTAGTGTAGTTGTAGAATATCTACAACTACTAGTTATGTTTATGAAAAAGTGTTGAACAAATTTTTATGTTTGACATCGCATGAACTGTTATCCCCAACAGGTAGCTAGTCTATTGAGTTAATATACCAAACCCTAAGTCCACAATCAACGCTTCAACTCCATTATGTTATCGTTCTTTACGGATATACACTCCCGGAAATGTCTTGGATAAACCAAGTATTGATCAATCGTTTGATGGGAGGATGAGTGTCAGCCAATAGTACTATATGCATATCCATGGTCTAGATCCACTAGTTAATGATTGCTGGCACCTTAGTCCGGTATAATAATTGTTTGTCATGCCAACGCGATAATGAAAATGTAAATGTTGTATAGTCATAGTAAAACAGTAGCAATTGTGTTTATGTTTTCTACCCCAAAGTTTATAAAACAGTAAAAGAGTAAAAGGGTCTGTGGACTCACCTGGTAAAGCTTAGCGACACAGTACTTAGGACAGAGGAATCCTTCAGAGACTCCTAGCTTCCTAAATGATATAACTACTAATTAGACTAAGCTGATACAGGCGATTCTAGATACGATATAAGTTAAATGATATGCAATTAATGTTATGTTTTATGTTTTGTGACATCGAATGAACTTAGATCATTGGGCCTTAATGGGCCGAAACGAAATGATATGAAATGAAATGAATTGGGCTTCGAAAAGAAATAAAATGAAATGAAACGGGCTTGGGTTAGGCTTATTGGGCCTAGATTGGGCCTATTGGGACTAATGGGCTTAATGGGCCTAGATGGGCTTAATGGGCCACTAGGGTGGGCAAATTGGGCCACTTATTGAGCTCAGGTCCAATTAGATTGGGTCACGGATTGGGCTTGGCCCAATTGGGTTCGGTTTGGGTATAAGTGGGCCAAAGGTTTGGGCTTTGGTCCACATGGGCTTTGAAACTAATGGGCCAACTAACATTTGGGCCCGATGGACTAAGGTAGATCGATATGGGCCAAGTACGGGCCTTGGCCCGATTGAGTATTCGGGTTTGGCTCCACGGTTTGGGTCAAGTACCGGCCTTGACCCGGTTTGACTTATGGGTCAAAATTGGTCAATGAAAGTGAACAAAAGTCAACTTCAATGCCCTAGATTTCGGCTAGGGTTTAGGTTATGATACTATTTGGTCAACCAAGGTCAAACATGGTCAATCTAAATCAAACTAGGCTCGGTTTGGGGGTAATTCGGTTAGGGTTGGCCGGCTAGGCCGAAACCCTAAGGGTTTGGTTCTAGTTTGGTCTAGATCACGTCTAGGTTCGGTTTTTAGGTGCTAGATCGGTTATAGATCGAGTCTAGGGTTCTAGATCTTGGGTTTTACATGTCAAGGTTCGAGATCTAGGGTTATAGGCAACGAATCAAGTAAGCAAAACAACACAATAACATGATTTGGGACGGGATCCGTATGCATGGTGTGACCATGCACACGATCGGATCAATATTAACATCACAAGCAAATTGCCGAGACCTCTTGGCCTTTGGCCTAGGTCTCGGGTTCGAACTAGGGATCAAAACAAGATGAAATCAAAGAACAAGGGATTTAAATCATACCTTGATAACGAACGGGATTAAGATCACGAGCAAAACCGAACGAGAAAAGCTTGGGATCGGACGAACTCGAACTCGGGACTTGCTTGGGACTTAGTTCGGACGAATGGAAGTAAATCAATAGGGTTTTAGGGTTGAACAAGAGAGATAATTTATAGTGCATGAAGTCTAGGGTTTTCAATAAGAGTTTGAGTCAAACAAGGACTCATTTAAGTTTGGATGGATAAGAATACCAAAAGGGAAGATAAGATCAAGAGAAAAGAACACATGGCCAACACCCTTAAGGTGTTTCGGCCGTGTAGGGGGTCACGAGCATGTGCATGGCCGGCCACTTAGGTGGTCGGTCATGGTTCGATGTCATTCTAGTCACGTTCATTTAAATCGTTACGTTTATTGTTTAACCGATAACTTATCGTTTTAGAAATGATTTAAGCTCAACAGTGTCACCATAAGTAAATAAAAATGTTGTGTTGACTAAAATAATCAAACACTAATGTATGGTGTGAAAATATGTATGTTTGTTGTGTATTACGATGCCAGAAATAGAAATGTCTAAAAATAGAAATGTTCTAAATAAGGAAAGTTCTAGAAATGAAATGAAGTTACATACCAGAAATATCGAGTTGTCACACCAAAGCTAACAAATCTTTTCTCGTGTATGTTAATGTTTTTGTCGAAGACATTGAATGTTTTTGAATCGAAGAATGCTTCAACACAGATTTTGATTTAGACGTACAAGTTTCCGAAGATTGTGGTCTCACAAACAACTTTTTACTCTTTTGAAGTGAATAATTTGTGAACTGTGAGACCTTTTTAGAAACAGATTTTGAAGATTCACCGGTGTAAATCTTAATCGGAACTTGTACCGCACGTTTTCCTTTATCAACAATTTTAGGTTTAGAAAATTCTGCAATTTTGATTTTAAAGACATCATTTGTAGTCTGTGACAAAGAAAGTCCTGCTTCAAGAGATGCAACTTTATCTAGCAATTTTTGGCAGTGATCTTCAGCTTTTTCCTTTTTAAGTGTAAGGTTGTTAATAATGGATGTTTGATGATTGATTTCACCTTTTAGAGTATCATTAACCTCTTGAATGTTTGCATTTAACTTTTGAAATTCTGCGTCAGCCGTCTTCAACTGATCTTGGTAGTCTTTCATCTTGATGTCTGCGGACTTCATCCATGTTTGCTCTCGATGTAATTGAATCGCCAAGTCATTGATCAGCTTCTTGGAGTCGTCATTCTCACTTGACACCGTTTTCATGTTTCGAAGTTTGATATCTCAAGATTTTTTTCATTGATGATATGATTTAGTCGATTGACCTCACTGGTGTGAGCAACATGAAAGGATGACAACTGTTGTTGTAACTCTTGTGTTTTTTGATTTGAAGTGTTACTTTTATTGACTTGAGGAACAAGTGTTTCAAGTTGACGACGAAACGTCAGATTTTCCGCTTTTAAGTTAGTGATTTGTGCATTTGATTCAATGTTTGTGTTTACTTGTTGCTGTAAACTTTCTTGTAATGCAGATATTTTAAATTGAAAAACAGATTGTGACGTAGACAACTGATTTTGCAATTCCTTGTTTAATTGTTCAATGGTTTGTTGTTTTTCTATTTGAAGAGAATATTGACTTAAATCATTTAAAAGTTGTGCTTTTTTCAGATTCTAAGACAGTAATTTGTTTTTTCAACTGAGATTTCTCGTCAAATTTAAGTAAAAGCTTTTCATTAAACAAGGAATTTTCTGATTCATCAGTGTCTGAGTCAGATAGAAAAAAATCAAAAGAAGAAGAGCATACCTCATTATCATCATTTTGTGGAACAACCAGCTCATCCCTCAGTTCAGTGGGATTATCAGAATTTGATAAAAAAAATTACTGATTATCTCAATTTCCTTGTTGCCTTCTTCATTGAATCTATCAGAACCCTCTGCATCAGCACTTGCCATTTTTGCGATTTAGTAGTGTCGATTGAGTTCTCGGGTTGATATGTAGAAGATCTTGTGTTTTAAAAAAAATATAATAGTTTGATTCGAAAATTGTAAAAATTTTCAGGTTTGGATAAAATTTCTCATGTTTAAAAACAAATTTAACATAAACAATTAGAAATTTAACATGTCGATTGAGATTCAAAGATTGAACTATAGATTTAGCATAAACAATTAGAAATTTAGGAAGATTAAGGCCCCGTTTGATTTCGTCGGATTGAGTCGGAATCGGATTGAGTCGATCGGATTGAGTTAGAATCGGATTGAGTTAGAATCGGGTTGAGTTAGAATCGGAAGACTTGGGAAGTTATCAAACACGATTGATTCGAACCGGGTCCGAATTTGGACCGAGTCCAGTGAATCCGAATGTTATCAAACAGGCCCTAAGATTGATTGATGAACATGAACTCTTTGCAAATAGATGGGGGCTGTTACAAAATAGGCAAAGGTTAGAGGCTATTAGGTTACTACTTAGTATATATACCTAGCCTAAGTTTCGACTAAATACATAAATGATCCTGATGTGCTAAATCTAGTTATAAAAATATGTCCTGTTCTACACCTAATCTAGACTACCACACTTTTAGGCAAGTATGACCTAATCGCGGATAGTATATCAAAGGTAAGTAAAAACTTAATGAATTAATGAATTAATCTAAAAGTAATAATTGGAAAAAGGTTTTTGTTATTTTTCATTAAACTACTAATTTAAAGAGCTGGCTAAATTAATTAAATTAACTTTAACTAAACAAATGGAAAATAAAACTTGGTAAAACTGTATTTAATTGGAGAAAAACATTCACTATGGATGACTTCATCTAGGGTTGTGTCTAGTTATTGAGCCCCGATTACTTCTAATGTTCTAGAGGTCACGGTACTAGATTCCTCTTAATCTCGTTTAATAAACTAAATATAACTAATAGGAATTCCTTCTCTCAAAAGTTGTAATCTAATCACACCTCGAGTTGTTGATCTTAATAGGTTTGGATCACCTAAACCCTCTAACCTAGAACTTCCGTTACTACGGTTAGACTTCCGATTTATCCTAACTTATTGGAATCTAATTTCAATCCATATTCCTAGTGAATTGCCATCTAGGTCACTTGAGTGAAAAGATGAGGATATTAATAACTAGTTCTAATGTTGTCAATATCTAAACTAATCACCAATAAACAAATTAAACGACAAAGATCAAAAGTATAAACCGAAAGATTAATGCATTGACCAACAATTGTTCAAACATTAAAATTGCAATCTTAAAATTCAACCAAACTTAAACCTAGAATTTCATCAAACCATAGTGAATACAAAAACAACTAGCACATAGACATGCTAGACAAACCAAACATCAAACAATAATAAAAAGTTAAAAACATTGTTAATGGAAACAAGGAATTGAACCAAATAAATGTTGAGGTAGGGTGTTTCGAGATCTTCTCCCCAATTAATTCGTAACCTGCTTCATACGTCTGGGATTTTTTTGTTCCGTTCGTTCGTCCACAGCCTAAGCGGCTGTGGTTTCTTCGTGCGTCCACAAACTGCGCAAAAGAACCTCTTCTGAATTGTGACGTCCCTGCTGATTCTTAAATTAATTAAAATGGGCCGGTGGTCTTTTCTCTCTACGTGGGCTCCAAATTAATATGTGGCCATGTAATGTCTTTAATAAAGAGAATTGTGGGCTTATTGTTTTTGTCTATTCCACCAACTTCCTTGCCTGCTTCAATTTATTATATTCGTGGCCTTATTATATGATCAATTGGCCAGACTTTTTTTGTTAAATTCAAATATAGGTTGATTGCCTTCATCTCGATATTATCAGTCCTCTAATGACCTCTTTAATTTATTTGCCTGCTTCCCTTTATCACGTCAGCTTCACATTTCAGAAACTCTCCCTTTTATACATTTTTGGTACGTTTCTTGCGTACTTTGAAGTTATGATCTGCAATTTACGAAAACATAAGGATTAATCATGAATATCGTTGTTTTCCTAATACATCAGGCATAAATAGTAGATTATTGACGGATAAAAACATGTCCAAATCCGTCAATATCAGATCCCTAGACTATTGGTTACAACATATGAGACCCAACAAAAAGTAGTTCAATAAATTTAATAGGTGTTCTGAAATATTAACAAAATTAGTTTTAGTATAATACATAATTCCTTGACATGTTTGCAATACATTCAAATTAAGCTTATAACCAAACCAAGATCTCCTTATCAGCAGGGGTGTTCACTATTTGGATATAACTGGATTGTCCAATTGAACATTTTGGATCGGACTATTTGGATTGGTTTTCTGGTTTTTTGGATCGGTTTGGACTTGAACCAAATTAATATTTTGGTTTTCGGATTGGATTTGGTTTCTGTTGTGAAAACCGGATTGTCCAAAAAACCAGTTAGTAATATATATATATATATATATATATATATATATATATATATATATATATATATATATATATATATATATATATATATATATATATATATATATATATATATATATACTAGCTTCAAAGCCCGCCCGAATGGGAGGGCATGCTTCCAAAGAGATATAAAAAAATAACAAAAAAGTACTATGATCCAAATGATGCTTTTGATCTGAATGGCCCGGGTAAAAACGGGCAAAAATGTTGCCGGACAGATTCACATGTTTAGGGGGAAAATATGAAATTTAAAAAATTTATAAAAACTAATAAAATGAAAAACTAAATTTGATCTCATCGGTTAAAAGAAGAATGTAGATTTTCTTTTGCTCATATGGCCTGTAGATGTGTAATTAAAAGAAGGATTTGTTGGAGTCCTCGAATGCTTCAAATCAGCAGCAAACGGGTCACCGTCCAAATGGGCCAACAAAACAAAAAAAAGTCAAACGGGTCAACAAAACAACAAAAAAGCCAAACTGGTCAATGAAAAATCAATTTTTACATTACCTGAAATTGAGGGACTACCGAGACCGATTGCACTGAAACCGTTAGATGGGTGAAAGCGGGCGAATTAAGCATCCAGCGTGCAAATGAAGTCAGTATTACTTGAATAATCTCAACTTCAACCTATAATAACAAAATTGAACATAAGCACATCAACACTCCGATTTTAAATCATGTATCTCTGTATAAATAATTAGTTTAATTATTTCATTGATTGATTAAAAAAACTTTTGATTCGGCAGCAAAAAAGCCATAGGTTTTTTGTCATCATATTGATACGTCACATCTTATGATCCTTGATCCTTAAAGAAGCAATTGCATGCCTCCTTCCTATACATGGCAGCAAATGGCACCTGATGCAAGAAGTTAACAAAATTCACAAATCCCGACAAAAAAAAATGATCAAATACTTTATATTTTGCACGAATCAAATTAGAGCGGATGAATCCATTACCAGAATGTCGAGTATAGACATAAGGAGTTTTTAGGGCATCAATAATATCATGGAGTATACAAACAATTAATTAGATAAATTTGACTACCAAATGTTCTCGATAAAGCTCCACAGAAATAAAAGGAGGGGAAATTTAAGATTATCAATTGACATTGGAAGCATGGAGAAAGCCTGGAAGAAGAAAATGGAGATTAGAAGGGGTCATATATTTCAAGCAAGGTGGTTTATGATATATTTAGCAATCTCGTGACAAATCATTTAGCTTGAAGCTAAATAATTCCCAAATTGCAAGAGATATTCAACAATAAACCTTAACTCCATCAGTCACTTTTAAATCATATACTCAAGAGATTGCTCCAAATCATCATAACTTAACATACGATTAGGGCTAACTTAAGGAACCTAATTCTTACAACATAAGCATAAAAAGTCATAACGATGCAACGATTAAAATAATTGAGAAACAGGGAATTGAAATCGAACCTTTTGGAAGTAGAAGTAATCAATGGAGAAGCATGTTGTGAATCACGGGCACGCTGTTGTTGCGGTTGGAAAAGTGCATCAAAGTCCCAAAAGTTGTATTTTATGAAATTAATAAGTTCTTAAATTCAATAAAGAGGCTAATTATATAGAAATGTTAAACAATAATAGGTACCTGCTTTTAACATAATTGTTTTTTTACATCTCCTCAAACCTGCAACTAAAGAAAGCATGTATTTTTTATGAAATTATTAATTAGAATTATGACGGTATGAAAAAGATAGTGAAAGTTAGTTGCCCCATATGAAGGAAAATTGCCTGCATCTCTTCTTAACCTGCAATTCTCAAGTTTACTTATGGTTGAACAAAAATTAAAAAACTTAAAAAACAATTTTTGAATACCTATGGTTGAGTACAACTGCAGAACCGCAGCCTTTACAGAAAGAATAGGCTCATGTGAGAGAGAATTTAAAACTTCCATTAATCCGTTATTGTTCCAAACACAAAATCGAGAAGATGGAAAACGAAATAATATTTTACTCAAAAGTAAGATAAATTCCAGAACAAATTCAGCTGGTTTACTCCCACCAGAACGTATATGTTGGATGAGATTATTAATTGTCTCTGTTTCTTCCAATATTTTCCATATTTCTTTCTCTCATTTGGATGTTAAATTTGACAGGATCAAACTCAAAGCAGTTGCACATGAGATAATAACTGGTACATGAGATGAAGATAAAGAAGATGATATTGGATGGATTATATCCAACACAAGAGATTCAATGATTGGATTAGGTATAACATTGACCATTTATAAAAACACCTTTGAAGCTAATTTCATCACTGCTTCGTTTTTTTGATGAAGTGTTGTTCCTAATGCTGGTACGATATCAGCAACTGATTCCTGATATTTCAAAAAATGATTAGTAGTTGTTAACTTGTTAAAACTTAACTTAGATTGGTGATGATCTGTGAATACCTTTACTAAAGTATGTTGTGATGTATCGTTTGATATACAATCAAGAAATGCATCGATAGAACGAACAACATGTCTCTGGCATTTTCAACATCTATACAACACCATCTCCTTCCTCCCTCATCATTTATGTAAATCATGAAATGCATATGAAATTATTATTTCATCATTTCATGCTGTAACATAATGTCATGACAACCACAAATTGATCCAGATAACTGAAACATACATGAAATTTCTGTTAAGCAAAGCACTGTAACAATTAAAATCGCTTTCAACAAAGGTTTTGAGATGAAATTAAAGCAGAACTATGTAAAACTCCATAAAAACTCTATTTTCCCTAAATAACACAAACCAACAATTAAAACACATGAAATTCAGCTATATCACAGCATCATAACAAATAAATTTGCTATCAACAGAAGTTTGAGATGGAATTGAAGCGAATTTAGCTAAAATCCCTAAAAACATAATTGAACAATCCTATGTTATATCGTTTTTCTCTAAATCATTTAACGCCTTGCGGTTTGACAAACTCACTGAAATAATTTCAAAGAACATGTTGAATTGAAACACAATTTAGACGAATATAAGAAAACACGAATTCAATGCTCAATACGACTTGGTAAGAATGAAAACTGGAATTGCAAAGCTGAAGAAGGAACCAGACCTGATTCTGAGACCAAGAGCGTTATAAAGGCGGCTATAGAGAGTTAAGAAACGTCCGTTTAAACCTCGATTGTTCTCTGCAATCTGTTTCGTTGACGATGATCGCATCTTATTTTGATGACGTTTGCGATTGTAATCCACTAAATTTCATTTTGAGAGTGCAATTATTTGAAGATTCTATATCTTTTCAAACTTTTCTTTTTTTGCTTTCTTTTGGGTGTAATAAAGAAGTCGTTGAAGTCGGTCGTCATCTGAAGTTTGAGCAAGTAGATGTTGACGTTGATTAGCGGCGAGAGTGGGAGATTGACCAAACGGATTGAACCGGTACGATGGAGCGTCGGCGTAAGCGTAAGTGGTGGGCGACTTGGAGGTGGTGATAGGGGCTGTCGTTAGTGGTGTTGTGGAGGAGGCAGTGGTTTAGAACCCTAATTGTCGTTGAGGAATGCTTGGACAGGTGGACCAGTGAGCGATTTACAGCTGGCATTTTCGTCCAATCAAAATCGTTGTGATGAGGTGGCATGAAATCATCATGTGTAGCCTCATATATAGGGGAGGATATCAATCTTTTTGGAGTTTTTGATGAAGTTGATGTCAAGATTTTTGCATATATGATTGTAAATGTCACTAGCTATGAATTAAACTTGTTTTTATGTACAAGGTAGTTTGTCATTTTGGAATTGTACATATCGAACTTAATATTATTTATGTTATATACTTTTGTAGTATTTTGAATTTTTTTTAGAAAAACCAAACGGATAAAACCAAACCAACCAAATTGTTATTCGGTTCGGATTGGTTTGGTTTTCGAATTAGTTTGGACGGTTCGGTTTGAACTTTTAAAAACCGGACTTTATTTGGTTTCACCTATTTGGTTCAGATAAAACCAAACCTTCCAAACGAACACCCTATCCTTATGTTATAATATATATCTCAAACCCAGTTGGACTAACGCATAACTAGCCATGAGCGGGAGATCAATCCCGAATAGTACTACCCATATATCTCTTGGCTAACACAAACAGTTAATGATTACCGTTAAACGAGGACTCAATTGTGGTCCTTTACTGTTGGTATGTATACAAAACAATGAATATACAAAGATTATTTATTGCAAAAAGTTGAGTAATTATATGTTTTCTCCCTTAGATAAAATTATTTATAAAGCAGTGAACGTGAGGCCGTGAAACTCACCTTGACTCAACTAGCAAATTCGCATTTCAATAAAGTTGGGATTTCCAACCAAAGATTTCTAGCGTCCTAAATGCATATTAATAGTTAATAAATGAATGTCTTAAAGACACTCCTAATCTACATGATGCACAAAGATTCTCTTAAATCGAATCTAGACTCGGGCGATACGTTGGTGACTCGATGGAGTTAGACTCGTATATTAAATATGTTCGTTTAATTTGAACAAGTTTTCGAAAATAGGTACACTTTGATCCAAGGTAAGCGAATCATTATACAATAAATCATTTTTAAATAAAATAAATTTAAATGATTATAAATAGTTCATATTAATTAACTAAATAATAATTAAATAAAATGAATTTAATAATCAAATAATTAACTTTTAAGTAAATAAAAATTATTGAAAGTATTCTAATATTTAATAAGTCGGTTTTATTACGATAAGACTTGGGCTTCAAATCGTTGACTTGAATTACGTTGGGCTCGGACTACACAGGAAATAGAAACTGGGCTAATGGTTCCGGGCTAGTGTAACAGAAATGAAATGTCCGATGGGCTGGAAAACTAGGCTTACCAACAACGGGAGTCAAAGAAACCTACGAAGACACGGTCAAAATCTTCATCAGAGTCGCCGGAGGTCTCACCGGCGATCCACACACACACATGCTTACATTCAACGGAAACTCACACATGCAAAACACGAGTTCTCGGGGGTCAGACCTCACGGTATATCACACAAACAAAGCACACACAGTGGTGTCTTTGAGGAGGTGCAACATGCCGTTTTTAGAGGAAGCCCAAATTTTTATATACATCTTATACGTACAATCTTAAAGTTTTAAGGCAACTTAATAATTTATCAGGAAAAAAAAATTAGAAAGTCTAATTTTGTTTATATATATTGTATTTAGAAGTCCATTTTCTTATATTCACACATATATGGCCTTCAAAATCTCGGAGAAGCCCTGAGCACACATATTATAATATGTGTGTACATACAACACACACGCCAAACACACACACAACACAAATCATGTATCACCGGAAAATTCGAGTTCACGGGCAAAATCATATACACAATACCCACAAACCCAGAACATACACTCACTAACTCACATATGTATGAAATATTGAAAAATAATAATGGTAATAAAGGTTTAGAATTGTATATACACCTAAAGAGAGAGAACCCAGGAGAGAGAGACGAGAGGTTGGGATGGGCGGAGAGCTCTGAGTTCGCCCGAAGATATGTATGACCGGAGTTGTTTTGCTCTTCGTCGGGGTGGGCAACTCGCTAATTTACCATTACCACTTCATAAATACAGACAACAAATACGTACATACATACTGATGTGCACTAATAATAAAAAATGTAATTGTTTTTGCTAGACTTAAACGCGAAATAAATGCAACGAGTATTCCAAAATAAATTTAGGTCAAAATAAATATCGGGTCAAGTACAAAATTTCGAAGGTTATCACATAACACTCGAATGCAGCTTTATTTCGTGACAATCTGTTCCCACATCCAAATGGAAAATCAAGAAAACCAAAACTCCAAAGCAAAAAAAGCCATTAGCTTAGTGGCGTGCTTCATTTGAGGAATCAATCAACCATCGAATTTATCCAAAGCGATAAACAATGATTCTATAAGATGAAGAAAATTAAAAGCACCCTCCAAATCTTAGCCACGTTGTTGGCGGATTTACCGGATGATCGATATAAAGTTCATAATGGAAATAGAAAAAATGCAGATTTGTGAGAAGATGAGTTTGTCATACCGAGGACCAGGGTCAGAGCCGAATCTTTTCTTTTATATGTTGTTTGGGGTTTCCTTTTTATCTTCTGATTAATAAATATGGGGTTTTTAATTTCTTATAATCACCCATCTATATATGGCGCAAGATTATTTTTTTTTGTTTTGAACGGCATATGGGGCAAGACTTTTAACAATCACTTTTAATTGGCTGAAAATGATGACTCAAATAGCATTTCAAGAAAAACAATTACATGTCATCTCATATCCACCTTACATTACTCGACTGCTTTTCATTTACGCCCTAAGAGCATCTCCAACCATAAACTCTATCCAAGTCACTCTATCTCTATATTTAGTAGGTCCATTAACTCTAAACAAAACTTCAACTCCAACCATAAACTCTATCCATCCCTTTAAAACTAGTGAGACCCATAACAATTATATTTTTAACTCAATTGGATGGATTGTTGGCTTGCAAACACAAAACAAAATTAATTAAATAGAAATAATTATTAGATAATAAAATAGAAGTGGTGGGGTCTATTGATAGAGGAGGTATTTTCTCACTTCAAATATAGAGTGAGCTTTTCTCTCACGCTATATTTAGAGTGAGAGATAGATGTGGGTTGGAGGAGAAAAATTTCAAATATAAAGATTGAGGGGATGATAGAGGTTGGTTGGAGATGCTCTAATTCACTTGCCCCATACGACCTCTCCGCCCAAATCTACAGCAAGTATCGGTGCATCCCTTTTCAATCCATGCCTCTCCATTGCCGCAATCAACTGCTCCGATGCCCACGCAGAAGATAGGGGTTCCCCTAATCGAAATCGCCAATGGCTACTTGACGAAATCGCCAATGGCTTCTCCAAATCGACATCGCCAGACCTTAATCTCCATGGTCTCTACTCTCTGAAGAACTCGGCGAAATCCACATGGTAATTCACAATTTTTTTATTCAAACTCTCAAATAAATACGTACCGATAAACACGGTCATCATCTCATTTTCGTATTCGATTTATGGGGCATTTTTTTGCCCCTATTTATTTGTTTCGATCCATACCTGACTTAAATTGAGTTTGAATTTGTTGTACATTGAGTCATGCCAATTTTTGTTAACACCATTTATCTGTGTTCTTAGTTTAGCGCTGTTTATTGAATTTGATTTTGGTTTAGGGCTGTAAAGTCACAACTTTTTGATACAAACTCTCCAATAATTACACGCTCAAAATCTTATTTACAACTTTATAATTGTCGCATTTTTTTTGCTTTTAAATATTTGTTTCTAATCTTATGAAAACGCGCAAAGAGTCCTTGGCATATGAAAACTAATAGAAACAATAGTCTTTAAGTGGTTTAGAAATTTGCAGACGTTCTTGGCTGTTATGGTTCATATTATGTAAGTTAATTGTTATAAGTACAAAGTCAAACAAAAAATAGATAAATCAGGTAAAAACAGTTAGAGGTTAGCTTGCCGTCTGAGTTAGGGGTGTTTGAGAGTAAGTTAAACTGGTTGTTGTCACTAGAACTTGCAATATTCGTTTTTGATAATTTTATAAAATTAAGTGATTATGATTGTGGTTAAATAGCACCAAAGCAGGTAAGACATTCCAACAATCGGCGATGATAAAGCTATTAGCCTCGAAAATGGATAAAAATTAGACTATGGATCTGATATGAAAACTCTTAATCTTCTTCCTCATGATCGTTTAGGGTTTTGATTTTGATGCAATGTTAAATTGGGTACCAAATCACTTATTGTTTCGATTTTATTGTCTCTTAATCGTTTATTGTTTTGATTAAATATTAGTGTTCGTAACTTTCAATTTGAATGCAGTGAAACAGTAACTAATCCCCTGCTAAATAACCCTAGACCGTGATCCCCTGAGACATATTCAGTTACCGTTTTGTTATTTTACTTTTTGTTTTAACAATTGCTGAAATTTGGTTGTAAATATGCAGAAATCCGAAAGAATAATTTTTGTGAGTCATGGACACATATGGTTTGTAAATATCCAGACAGCATGAGTGCTAATTTCATAATCTTCCTCAGGGGTTGCTTAACAAGGTATATTTGTAATTGTTCTATTTCATATAATTTTAGTTTAATTAATATAAACTGTTAACTGTATGTCAAAATTATGAGAATATGATCCTTATAATAGGCTGATGACATGGCCCAAACTTGTAGATCATTCATTTTTTGCATGTGCTTCATTTGTGACCCTAATTTATTAGTTTAGGTTTTTTGATTCAACATTACATTTTACTTAATTCAAATTGGTAAAAATGAGTTCATATATCACAAGATTTCGGATACGGGAATCTTAATCAACTAGGGTTTATAATCATGTATCAAAGTTTGTAATGATTTCTGTTGCTCTTTATCAATGATGGTAACAGAAATATTTATCAATTTATTAGTTTAGGGTTTTTGATTCAACATTACAGATTACTTGATTGAAATCTACTGTCATTTCGTTTCTGATATAGTCATTGTATATAAAAATTAGTAGCTTGAGAAAGTTGTCATTGTATATAAATTTTGGTAGCTTGAGAAAGTCTCCAGTTTTATATGCACATAAAGTGATCAATGAAATGCCTCGATGAGTATAATTTCATTAAGTTGTATAATCTTATATTTAAACTGATCTTGACGCAGGTGCTCATTTTTTCATTTTGTTTATAAATTCACAGGATACAAATTCTCAGTTGTCTACAAGTATGAATATGTTGTTTAATTCTTTAATACCCAAACACCCATCAATCATTTGGTAGTATATGTCTTGAGACAATAACCAATTAATCATTTTATGCAGGGCAAATGAAGCCGTTAAGTCAATGCAAGAAAGAAAATTACTCGATCATACACCTTATTATAACATTATGCCTTTTCACTATTGTGAATCTTATATGCAAAACACTAATTAATTACTAATTCAGGTTGTTGCTGCAATTAGTTTTCAGATAGTCCAAGCTAATACTCAATATACTGAGGTCCCACTTGATGCTGTCAATTCAGTTTACCAATATAAGGTCTTATCTTTTCTTTCGTACATAATGAATATTTATAAACAAAGTTCATTAGTAAATTAAATCAATAAACTTAATTTTGAAAATAATTGTGAAACTTGGCTACCTGTCATATTTAGATATGAGATACATTGAGTGGAAAATATTTGAATTCAGAATCTGAAGATGCTAAAAAAGTAGGCTTTAGTTATTTTCCGGATACATGGAAAGATAAGAGTAATTGCTAAGGTATGTATTTCATTAACAATATATAGTGGTAACATTTTCATTATACTATGTTTTTCAATTAGTCAATGGGGTTTGTTTGATTTTGACCATAACAACACAAAACATTGACATGGCAAAGAAACATGTCCAGTTGAGCTGGCACTTGGATTTGTGCAGGTCGGCCAAGCACAATTATGGGTGCAATGTCTTTAGATCAACTAAAAGAGGATATTGATGCTTTCTTGACAACAAAGAGACCATTACCGCCTGATGTGATGACAAATATTGAATTCGAGTATCAAGATATACAAAGATCCAACGTTTTTTAAACACATGTGTTTATTGTCGCCTAATTGTTTTGATTTTATTCTACTATATGTTTATCAGTGAGCTTAAACCAACATATTGGAGTATATTCATTACTTTATTGGGGTATTTATCTTAATTCCTTTGTTTCCCGAACCAATTCTCAGGTACTCCTAATCCTAATTGTTTGTGTGATATTATTTTTGTACTATATATTGTTTTTACCTCCAATGCTGCTTAATATTGTTGGCTTCATCAATGAGTGAAAACTATATTAAGGAATGGATGTTAAATCTTACAGGACATTTATGAAACTTACAGGACATTTATGTCAAATTATCATGTCAAATTATATTCTCATATATTCTCATGAGTGAAAACTCATGTCAAATTATCATAAGAAATTGTGAAACTTACAGGACATTTATGTCAGGTTTTTTTTATAGATTTTGTTTCTCGAAGTTAGCCCGCCCATCCGGATGTGCTTCGAAGCTAGTAAGAAATATGAATAACGTCAATATGAAGTTTGATAAGAATATATGAATGAAAACATATGAAAGTGTTCTTTAAAATGGAAATGATTAAAATGGCCTTTTAACGGTTGAATGCTAAAAGCATCCAAAGTCATGGACCAAATATGTAACTACAGGTGTCCAAAGGGTCAATTCGACCAAACCTGATTACGATAGTTGGATGGGGTGTATTTAGGTATAATGTTGATACAATGTTTTTTAACCCGACTCGACCAACTGGATTCCTTATAATTGGCTCGGGTATTGGGTTATGACTGTTTACCTTTGCCGGGTTTCAGGTTGACCCGCTAAGACTCAGTTGAGGTTTATAGGTTATTTTGTTTAACATTTAAGATATTTTACCATTAAAACAATAAATTAGTATATTAATAACTATAAACTAGGCCTGTGCAGAATGGACCGAAACCGACCAGGACCGACCGGGACCGAAGGAACCGAACCGAACCGGACCGAACCGCATCCAACGGTCCGGTCCTCGGTCCTGAATTTATGGGAACCGAAAAATTCGGTCCATTTCGGGTAAAAAACGAAGGACCCGAAAATACCTGAATAGGACCGATGAGTGTTCAACCCAGCAACATAAATAACATAACGTAAATAACCCCAGCAACGTAAATAACATCACGTAATCTAGAGCATGCTCGTTCGATCAAACCTAAATGACCGTCGGTTTTCTCTTACTTAGCGATCGATCGAAAAATCTATAACACGTACAGAATCTGCTCGTTCGATCAAACCTCCATTCGATAAATCGAAATCCTCGTACGCACTGCTCCACTACTTGTTCGCTCGTACAAAGTTTGCTCGTTCGTTTGTCAATCGTCATTCTTCTACGAGTAGCGAAAATACCAAAAAAAAACAGCGCTTTTCCTGCTCGAAACAGTAGCCAAATACCCAAAAAAAACAACTAAAAATTGCATACGGTTCTGGACGGTCCAAATCGGTTCGGACCGAAAATACCCGAAAAATAACCGAACCGAACCACGCCTTTTCGGTCCGGTCCTCGGTCCACAAAAAACATGAATTTTGGTTCTCGGTCCTAACCGGGTCGGTCCGGGTCGGTCCGGTTCTTGGACCGTGCACATGCCTACTATAAACCACTTAATAAAATCAATAACTATAAGTATTAAATCAAATCGATAAATTTGAATATTATAGATATTTTTTTAGTTTTTACATAAAAATTGTAAGCATGTATGTATAACCATTTATTTTTTTCCATTTTACCCGGTGTGAACGAGATTAAATTACAGCTTGTATAACCATAATAACGGTCGGTATCGTTTTATGTCAATCACTTGAAAAACATGTCACTCCAAATGAAACCTAGTATCTCTTTTCGGCTTTTCATCACATATATAGTTGGCACATAAAATTCCAAAAGAAGTACTTCACAACTTAACATTGTATTCATCTCATAATGTTCCTTTTAGCCGTCTGCCCATCTATTTAACTCTCTCAACCAACCATAATCATAATATCTCAACACCCGAAAAAAGATCAAATTTAAATGTCGAATTGTAACCCCTTTCGCCGCGAATCAGCCAAAGAAAAAAGATGGAGAAAATTGAAGGAAGGTCTGAAACAATGCTGTTACGGTTTCTGTTGTGGCTGCTGCACTTGCGGTTGCTGTTCTTTCTCTTGGTCGTTTGATTGTTGTGCAGAGGAGGAAGATTAATGAATCAACCAACAATATAAATAAGAAGGTTTTATGCTTCAACACTAGCCATTTGTGTCATTATCTACATTCAAAATAATTCTGCTTTTAGGCAATTTGCAGCAAAAGCATCGTTTTCTTTTGTTTTTGTGTTTAGGTTTCTTAATATTGTATTGTTTTTTTAGTCTAAAAAAGCAATTAGAATAATTATATATTTTAATCCTGGTGCAAACGAATTTATGGCTAGTGAAAGTGGATTTATATGGGTAATGGGTTACTCACATTGTCTTGGTTAGTGTTTGTCTAATATTTTGAGATAATATAGGCGTACTGAAATTTTGAAAAATCGAAAAAGCTTATTTGTAACATCTTATAAGCTTACAATTAAGCTCAAACTAGTAGCTTATATAGACCCGTAAGCACAAGGGTGGTGAACTCATTTACCGTTAAACACGATTTTATCAAATTTTCTTCAGAATATTATAAAAATGATATATTTCCTAGAATGATTTATAAGAAACTTTTGGGTCAATTGTTTCTCCTAATGTGGTTTTAAAACCGGTTTCTCCCATGGATACTCGAACAAATCCCAATCCAGTATATTCAGATCCAAACTGATCCGATCAATCGATTTTTAATCTGGTTTCAGATCCTGATCTCGTTTTTTTTTTTTTTCATATATAGGGATAGAGACAAAATTGACAAATTGTGATGCTAGGAAATCCCTTTTAGATAATGTTGTCATAAATCAAGAAAGTTATAGTTCTTTTTTCTAATGAAAGGGGCTTAATGGGCCCAAATTTCATTATCCAAAAGCATATTCATGAAATTAACAAGAAGACAAAGAACTCTTGTTGATAAATCATAAAAGACTTGTGTAGTTGTGTTGGTTTAAAAAAAGATGTCAAAACTTCGCTTATTTAGGTTAAATATATTTATCACCACAAAAATACCATTTTCTCCCCAAAAACAAGATTTACTTTTAATTTTATGCATACATACATTTATAAATACACACCAAATAATCATTTTGAAAACAATAGGAATCAAATCAACGAGAACACCTTTACACAAGAGAAAGTATCATGAAAGGGTTGATGAGATATCCATAGTGCTTTGAATCGCTTCCAAAAAAACGACATACAAACTTTTACTAGTAAAAAGTAATTGATTTATTTAAAAACCCGTTGTTTATATACAATTCCTCCATGTAATTACATGAAACTTTATACATAGCTAACAGATATGTATAAAACTTTATTTATAGTTAACAAGATAGGAAGCGGACAAAAGCTGTTATCATCTTTCCTTTGTTACGCTCGTTATCTATGGTGTGTATATATCATCTTCAACTACTATTATTAGTTGACGATATAGCCTTAAAAGTTTAAACATTAACAACTGTTTATTTTTTTAGTTTTTATTTTGGTTTTTGCATCATTATTTCATGTCACTGAATTTGAAGTGATATTAACCCTTGAGATGATATTGTTTCCTATTTTTGATTAATACAAGTATCCATGTCAAATGATGATGATAGGAAGATGAAGTAGGAAGATTAAATGTGAAGAAATATAAACTTTTATAATGTATTGATGCTTTAGACTTATGTAAGAAATAAAAAATTGAAACAAAGTTTATATGCTTTCATATGGAAGCATATTAAGAAAGAATCTAACAAAAAAATATGATGGTGGAGACTTGATTCCACTCCCTCCCACTAATAACAAAATCTTTTCCAATTCTCATGATTGTCTTCACATGAAGTCCACCCAAAACTGCTCTTTTCTTTCCTTGTCCCTTCCTGTCATGTGCTAATCTCCTTCATTAACCTTAATGCACTTTTAATCTAATATTTATAGATTAATTTAAGCTAATAATTGTATTAATTAAGAGAGGCATTAAAGCATGTTAAAGGGAAGTGAGTTTATTAGTTTAATCCATTCTTTATTGTTATTTGTGATGAAACGAGTATTAAATCGTTTTCCTAACCTACCTTATTGTCTTTTTGTATTTTTGGTTTTCCTAATATATGTTCTAAGGACACATGTTAAGAGACGTTAATGAATACTTTGTAAGTATATTTTGCGGTAAACAAAAGTTGATCGCTTACATATATTTTTATAACAACTACTGTACAAATAAATAATTTAAATTATAGTAAGCGCAAATATTTTCAAATGATAACTTGAATCCACTGCGGAGAGTGTGTTGCTACGGTATTAATTAAGGTGGAAGGATTAATGTCAATTAGCGATATATAGTAAGTAAACCTGACAATGAAGCGGGTTCTGATTCTAATCCTATCCGAACCTAGAATAGTTATATGAGTTTTGATCATAGTTTGTGATTCTTTTACTCGTGACCCATACTCGTTAACCCTTATACTAAAAGGGTCGGCTATGGGTCAATATTGATTCAATCCGTTTATAACCCGTCCCTTGTTTCATTTTAGAATAAACTAATTTAATTTTTATATTTATGATTTATTTAATTGTCCTCTTTAAACATCAATAAAATTTAAGACTTAGAATTTAAAAGTGTAATCTTATAATTTTAGTGGTCACGTAAATGGGTCGAGTATCCGTAGATTTCGTTGATAAGGGTATGAGTTTGTATCACATCCCGCCAAAAATGAGTTTTACTTCATTTAAAATGTTTTGCGGAAGAACGAGGGTGTAACGTTCATGACAACATAGCAAAAATTAAGTAAACAAACAACCACGCAATAACGAAAAATAAATGTTGTTTTCACTTTCCAAAAATAGAAAGTTCCCAAAATAGTAAGTTTCTTAAAATAGAAATTGTTTTGAAATGAAATGATTGTTCGTAAACTTAATGTTTTAATCATGGCTCACGACAATCCCAAAGCTCACATCCTCCAGTTCCACTGCACCTAATTACCTGGAAAAACATAAATAGTAAAAGGGTCAACAATAATGTTGAGTGAATCCACAGGTTTAATGTAAAAGGTAAAGTAAAGTGTTTTGCTACCCAAAATGTTTGTTATGAAAATGGTTTACGACTGAGAATGTATAAAGTTCAACACTCATATAGTATGAGAAATAAGTATGAAAAGTGTAGTGTAATTGTAGAATATCTACAACTACTAGTTATGTTTATGAAAATGTGTTGAACAAATTGTTATCTTTGACATCGCCTGAACTGTTATCCCCAACAGGTAGCTAGTCTATTGAGTTAATATACCAACCCCTAAGTCCACAATCAACACTTCAACTCCAGTATGTTATCGTTCTTTTATGGATATACACTCCCGAAAGATGTCTTGGATATACCAAGTAGTGATCAAATAATGTTGAGAGGATGAGTGTCAGCCAATAGTACTATCTGCATATCCATGGTCTAGATCCACTAGTTAATGATTGCTGGAAAACCTTAGTCCGTATAATAATTGTTTGTCATGCCAACGCGATAATGAAAATGTAAATGTCGTACAGTCATAGTAAAACAGTAGCAATTTGTGTTTATGTTTTCCACCCCAAAGTTTATAAAACAGTTAAAAAGAGTAAAGGGGTCTGTGGACTCACCTGGGCAAAGCTTAGCGACAATATTAGGAAAGAGGAATCCTTCAGAGACTCCTAGCTTCCTAAATGATATAACTTACCAATTAGACTAAGCTAATACAGGCGATTCTAGATACGATATAAGTTGAATGATATGAAATTAATGTTATGTTTTATGTTTTGTGACATCGAATGAACTTGGATCATTGGGCCTTAATGGGCCGAAATGAAATGAAATGAAATGAAATTGGGCATCGAAATGAAATGAAATGGGCTTGGATTAGGCTTATTGGGCCTAGGTTTGGCTTAATGGGCCACTAGGTTGGGCCACTTGGGCCTCTTATTGGGCTTAGGTCCAATTAGATTGGGCCATGGATTGGGCTTGGGCCCAATTGGGTTCGGTTTGGGTATAAGTCGGCCAAAGGTTTGGGCTTTGGTCCAAATGGGCTTGGATACTAATGGGCCAACTAAAGTTTGGGCCTGATAGTAGGAATGGCAACGGGGCGGGTTCGGGGCGGGTTTTGGCATACCCGAACCCGAACCCGAAATCAAAAACCGTACCCGAACCCGCCCCGATACCCGTCGGGTATTTTCGGGTTTTCCCCCGTCGGGTATTTTATAGTACCCGAACCCGCCCGATACCCGAAATCAGGCCCCGAAACCCGAAACCCGAAAACCCGAAACCCGAAGTTGCCGGTGGTCGTCGCCGGAAGTCGTAGAGAACGAGAGGTTGGTTTGGGTTTGGAAGAGACGAGAACGAGACAACGAGGGCAGAAGGTGCAGAGTGAAGATAAAAAACACTAAATGACTTTAATCCTTTATATATATATATATAAAATAATTAAAAAATAAATAAATTATACATATCGGGTACGGGTCGGGTCGGGGGTGACTAAACCCGAACCCAAACCATTAAAATACCCGAAAATAGTACCCGAACCCGACCCGATACCCGAAACCGCATACCCGACCCGACCCGAAAATTATCGGGTTCGGGTTTCCCCGTCGGGTTCGGGTTTTTTTGCCATGCCTACCTGATAGACTAAGGTAGATCGATATGGGCCAAGTACGGGCCTTGGCCCGATTGGGTATTCGGGTTTGGGTCCGCGATTTGGGTCAAGATCCGATCTTGACTCGGTTTGACTTATTGGTCAACATTGGTCAAAATAGTCAACAAAAGTCAATATAGGAGCTTTAGATTTCGGTTAGGGTTTAGTCTAGGATACTATTCGGTCAACGAAGGTCAAATCTCGTCAATCTAGGTCAACTAGGGTTTGGTTTATGCTAGGGTTGGCCGGCTAGGCCGAAACCCTTCGGGTTTGTAACTAGTTTGGGCTAGATCGACTTGGTGCAAGGTTTGTGGGTCTAGGTTCGGCTAGATGTATGATCTAACATATCTAGTATACTAGATCTAGGGTATTCGATCCACCTAGGGTAGATCTAGGGTTCGAATCTATGTATATGCAAGGTCTACGGTTCGAACAACAAATCAAACGAATTCACAATAAAGGAACAATGCATGCTACGGTTTTATGGGTACTAGAGTTTTTACCGAGACCAAATGGCCTTGGCCATGGTCTCGGGTTCGAGCTATAGGTCGAAACAATCAAGGTAGAAACAGGCACGAAGGATTAGAGCATCATACCTTGGGATCTTAGTCGAACAAGATCAAGAACAAAGGGAAATCAGATGTGCTTGGCTTGGTTGTTTCGATCGGACGAAATGGGAGTATTTGGGGTTTTGCTCTCGTCCGAATGGGGTAAACAAAAGAAAAAAGTAGGTTTGAGGGTTCTTTTTATAGTGTTTAAGGATTAGGGTTAGCAATAGGAGTTTGACTACAACTAGGACTTGTTTAAATGAAATTGGATAAGGATCAAGAGAAGGATAGGGCCAACACAATTTGCACCACACCCTAAGGGGTGTTCGGCCGAGTTTGGGGTCAAGCAAGGAGGGGGAGGCCGACCACTTAGGTGGTCGGTCAAGCCTTGGTGTCGGCTCAGATGGTTTGTACATTCGAGTCACGTTTAAGTTAAATTCGTTATGTTTATTGTTTTACCGAATCAGTTGTCATTTTAGAAATGGTTTAAGCTCATATGTGTCACCATAAGTAAATAAAAATGTTGTGTTGACTAAAATAGTCAAACACTAATGTATGGTGTAAAAATATGTAATTTTTTGTGTGTTAGGATGCCAGAAATAGAAATGTCTATAAATTGAAAATTTCTAAATAAGGAAAGTTCTAGAAATGAAATATAGTTACATACCAGAAATATCGAGTTGTCACATTCTCCCCTGGTTGAAGAAATTTCGTCCTGAAATTTAAGACGACGAGCGAACAGGAGAGACAACGAGAAATAGATGAGGATATTTCTTTCGCATTTGGTCCTCACGTTCCCGCGTGAATTCAGGACCTCTTTTGGAGTTCCATCTGACCTTAACGATTCTGATCTTGCTTCTTCGTAGCTTTTGCTCTTTCCAGTCAGATATCTCGATTGGTTCCTCAGTGAAATGAAGTTTGTCGTCAATGATAATTTCCTCAGCAGGAACGATAAGCGAAGGATCATGAATAAATTTCTTCAAGTTAGACACATGAAAGGTGTTATGAACATTGTTGAGCTCTTTAAGAAGGCGAAGGCGATAAGCAACAGCGCCGCTTCTTTCAAGAATTTCAAACGGTCCAACATAACGAGGACTGAGCTTTCCCTTCTTGCCAAAACGTACAACACCTTTCCAAGGTGCTACTTTTAGCAATACATGGTCGCCAACAGCGAACTCTAAAGGCTTTCGACGATTATCAGCATATCTCTTTTGTCGATCTCTTGCAGCCTTGATGTGATCTTTGATCTTGAATATCTTGTCAGTCGTTTCTTGTAGAATCTCAGGACCAGTAATCTGATGATCACCAATTTCAATCCAACAAAGTGGCGAACGACACTTTCTACCATAAAGGGCTTCAAATGGTGCGGCCTTTATAGTTGTATGATAACTATTATTATAAGAGAACTCAGCTAAAGGGAGATGAGAATCACAACTTCCACCAAAATCAATAACACAAGCTCTCAGCATGTCTTCCAAAGTTTAGATTGTTCTTTCAGTCTGACCATCGGTTTGGGGATGATAAGCAGTACTCATATCGAGGCGAGTACCGAGAGATTTTTGTAATGATCGCCAAAAACGAGATGTAAAGCGACTATCACGATCAGATATGATCACGACTGGCACACCATGCCGAGATACGACTTCTTTCAAATAGATTCTTGTTAGCTTCTCCATTTGGTCAGTTTCTTTAATAGGAATGACATGAGCTAATTTGGTCAATCGATCAACAATTACCCAGATTGTGTCATGACCACTAGATGTTCGAGGCAACTTGGTTATAAAATCCATAGAGATTTCTTCCCATTTCCATTCAGGGATCTTTGGCTGTTGTAGAAGACCGAAAGGCTTCTGATTCTCTGCTTTCACTTTGGCACAAGTTAAACATTTGCTAACATAAACCGCGATTTCTTTCTTCATATTTGGCCACCAATACCATTCTTTGACATCTTTATACATCTTGTCAGCACCAGGATGAATAGAATATTTAGATCGATGAGCTTCATTCAAGATGACATCGCACACACTTCCATGACTAGGAACCCAAAAACGATCCATGAAATAAAGGGTTCCATCCACCTTTGCTTCTAACTGCTTTTCCATACCACGCAAAGCTTCACTTTTGATGTTCTCTACCTTCAAGGCTTCAGTTTGGAATTCATGAACTTGGGAAGATAGATTAGAATGAACAGAGATTGGAATGGCTCGAACACGACGAGGTTTAGGCTGCTCTTTCCGACTTAAGGAATCAGCTACCACATTAGCTTTACGAGGATGATACTTAATCTCACAGCGTAATCATTCATCAACTCTACCCATCTGCGATGTCTCATGTTGAGCTCTTTCTGATTGAAGATATAATGTAAACTTTTGTGATCGGTAAATATTGTGCACTTGGTACTGTAGAGATAATGTCTCCAAATCTTCAACGCGAATATAACGGCACCCAACTCAAGATCATGAGTTGTATAATTCTTCTCGTGGTTCTTCAGTTGTCGAGAGGCGTAGGCAATTACTTTGTCATGTTGCATCAATACACAACCTAGCCCTTGGTGCGAAGCATCACAGTACACCACGAAATTATCGATTCCTTCAGGAAGAGATAGAATAGGAGCTAAACATAATTTAGATTTAAGAGATTGGAAGGCTGATTCTTGCTTTTCACCCAGACAAATTTCTCATCCTTATGTGTTAACACCGTTAAATCCTTTGCAATCTTTGAGAAAGTTTCTATGAATCTTCTATAGTAACCAGCAAGACCAAGGAATTGTCTCACTTCAGTTGGGGTGGTCTTTGGAGCTTCCCAATTCTTTATGGATTCTATCTTCGCAGGATCAGCGTGGATACCTTCCTTGTTGATAATATGACCCAGAAATTGGACTTCACGCAACCAGAATTCACACTTGGATAACTTGGCGTACAACTTCTCTTTCTCCAACAACTCAAGAATAATTCTTAAGTGCTCTTCATGCTCTTCTCTCGAATGTGAATAGATAAGAATATCGTCTATGAAGACGATGACGAATTTATCGAGATATTGCTTGCACACTCTGTTCATGAGATCCATAAACACAGCAGGTGAATTGGTCAAACCAAATGGCATTACCAAAAATTCGTAATGACCATAGCGAGTTCTGAAAGCAGTTTTGGGCACATCTTCATCACGAACTTTTAACTGATGGTAGCCTGAACGAAGATCAATTTTGGAATGGAAACTCGATCCTTGGAGTTGATCGAATAGATCATCAATACGGGGAAGAGGATATCGATTTTTAATGGTTACTTTATTTAATTCACGATAGTCAATGCACATTCTCATTGAACCATCTTTATTTTTAACAAAGAGGACCGGAGCTCCCCAGGTCGAGAAACTCGGTCGAATGAAACCAAGATCAAGAAGTTCTTGCAATTGCGAAGAAAGTTCTTGCATTTCAGACGGTGCAAGACGATAAGGAGAACGCGCAATAGGTGCGGCTCCTGGAATCAGATCAATACGAAATTCAACTTGTCTCTGAGGCGGCAGTCCAGGCAATTCACTAGGAAATACACCAGGAAATTCACGAACGATAGGAATGTCCTCAATCTTACGATCTTTGGACTTTGTGTCAACGACATGAGCAAGAAAGGCTTGGCATCCTTTACGAAGATATTTTTGAGCTTTCATGGAATTTATGGTTTTTATTTTTTTGTTTCGCTGTTCAACTTGAATTATTAAAGTTTCTGTTTTGGATATAGGAATTCGGATTTGTTTGTTGTAGCATATTATTTCTGCACGATTCTTAGATAACCAATCCATTCCTATGACGATATCAAAACTACCTAGCTCTACAGGCACAAGGTCTATATCGAAAATGTGATCATCTAGGTCAAGCTTACAACCTTTAAAAACTTCACTAGACCTAACAACTTTGCCATTCGCTAGCTCGATTTCATAATTAACTTTCAAACGATCAGGATTCAAATTTAAGAAACTTTTAAAGTCGGTCGATACGAAACTCAAGTCGGCTCCCGAATCAGATAAAATAGAGGCAAATGATTGTTGACGATAAACGTACCAGTAACGGTATCAGGATTTTCGCGAGCTTCCTGAGCATTCATAACAAATGCACGACCACGACCATTCTGACGATCATTGTTGTTGTTGGCATTGCGATTGTTGTTGCGATTATTGTTACGATTGCCATTGTTGTTGTTGTTGTTGCCATTCTGGTTGTTGTTGTTGTTCTGAAGCTTAGGGCAATGATTACGATAGTGGTTAGGATCACCACACTCGTAGCAGACGGGATTCATAGGAGGATTGTTGGACGAACACTTTCTGAAATTGTGACCCCAGCGGTCACACTTATAACACTCTCACACTTACCATCATGATGCCAATTACATTCGTTGCACTTGGGCTTGCTTCCAGCATAAGACTTAGAATCAGAATTAGACTGATTGTTGTTCTGATTAGAGGCAGCATAATTCTTAGTCTTCTGATACTTGTTCCATTTGTAATCACACTTGTTGTCGTAGGAACGCTTCCCATTTTCATTATTCGAAGTTTCAGAGGATTTCCTAGTCACAACTAGTTTGTCTTTGAACGATCCACTTCTCATATCATCATCAGTCAACCTTGTTGCACGATTCACAGCATTTTCGAAAGTTGTCGGTTCAGAAGCAATAACATGAGTACGAATAAGATCATGAAGACCTTGAAGATACCTTTCAATACGCTTAAGTTCAGGGGAAACCATATGAGGAACAAGACGAGCGAGTTCCACCATTTGCTCAACAGTCTCTGCATTTCCTCCTCGAGCCATTGATGAATTGCTGATACAAATAATACGATTTAAACAAAGAATTAAGAAAAGAATAATATAGAAGGATTATAAAGGAAATATATACTTATTATAAGAATCGAAGAATAGATATACAATAGACGTAATAGTAGTAGTAGACGTAGATATATTTAGACGTAGATATAGTAATAGTAGTAAAGACGTATAGAAAATACAATTTATAGAAACATTAGAATTTACTAAAATATCACTTTTATTAAACACATTCCTAATACATAATAGTTTTAAAAGTATGGCACATACGCCAGTACTGAATAAAAGAAAATACTAAAATACTTAAACATAAAACCTAATAATAGTAACAAAAAACAAATATAGACGATATGTAGACGACTAATCATCTTCCTCTGGCTCAGAGTCTTCCATAGGCTCTGACTCTTCTTCTGGTTCTTCCTCTGGTTCTGATTCTTCTTCTGGCTCAGAGTCTTCTTCAGGCTTTGATTCTGATATCATATCTGGCTTTGGTTCTCGACGTCGTGGAGTTCTTGGAGCAACATCACACTTTGGTTTAGCAGGCGAACATAACCATATCATGCCACCCTCACGTCGACGATAGATAATAGGACGCTGACCACGAGCTGGAGTAGGAGGACCATTAGGAATAATGGGAATAGGACGTCTTCTTGGGCGACGATGCCATGGGACAACAGGAGGTTGTACCCCTACTGGCACTAGAGCAACATGCGTTGGGACTACCGGGACAGCAGCACCACGATCACTATCGGAAGAGGACGAAATATCAAGGACACTAGCAAACGACATTCTGCTAATCACGACGCATAAAATTATTAGATTATGAAAATTTTGGGCTCTCTGACGAATGCTAACTTATCATACTAAGGCAACTCTAACTAGGGCAAATGTTCTAAACTAAGAACAATGGAACTTCGGGATATGAGACTGAGCGTGCCATGATTATTTTTGTTTTGTAAAAGCTTTTGTTTTTCCCAAAAATCTTTTGTAGTTATAGACTAGGCTTGCTAATTCACTATAACTTAAGCTCTAATACCGCTCTGTCACACCCCGCCAAAAATGAGTTTCACTTCATTTAAAATGTTTTACGAAGAACGAGGGTGTAATGTTCATGACAACATAGCAAAAATTAAGTAAACAAACAACCACGCAATAATGAAAAATAAAGGTTGTTTTCACTTTCCAAAAATAGAAAGTTCCCAAAATAGTAAGTTTCCTAAAATAGAAATTGTTTTGAAATGAAATGATTGTTCGTAAACTTAATGTTTTAATCATGGCTCACGACAATCCCAAAACTCACATCCTCCAGTTCCACTGCACCTAATTACCTGGAAAAACATAAATAGTAAAAGGGTCAACAATAATGTTGAGTGAATCCACAGGGTTAATGTAAAAGGTAAAGTAAAGTGTTTTGCTACCCAAAATGTTTGTTATGAAATTGGTTTATGACTGAGAATGTATAAAGTTCAACACTCATATAGTATGAGAAATAAGTATGAAAAGTGTAGTGTAATTGTAGAATATCTACAACTACTAGTTATGTTTATGAAAATGTGTTGAACAAATTGTTATGTTTGACATCGCATGAACTGTTATCCCCAACGGGTAGCTAGTCTATTGAGTTAATATACCAACCCCTAAGTCCACAATCAACACTTCAACTCCAGTATGTTATCGTTCTTTTATGGATATACACTCCCGAAAGATATCTTGGATATACCAAGTAGTGATCAAATAATGTTGGGAGGATGAGTGTCAGCCAATAGTACTATCTGCATATCCATGGTCTAGATCCACTAGTTAATGATTGCTGGCAAACCTTAGTCCGGTATAATAATTGTTTGTCATGCCAACGCGATAATGAAATTGTAAATGTTGTACAATCATAGTAAAACAGTAGCAATTTGTGTTTATGTTTTCCACCCTAAAGTTTATAAAACAGTTAAAAAGAGTAAAGGGGTCTGTGGACTCACCTGGGCAAAGCTTAGCGACAATATTAGGACAGAGGAATCCTTCAGAGACTCCTAGCTTCCTAAATGATATAACTTACTAATTAGACTAAGCTAATACAGGCGATTCTAGATACGATATATGTTGAATGATATGAAATTAATGTTATGTTTTATGTTTTGTGACATCGAATGAACTTGGACCATTGGGCCTTAATGGGCCGAAATGAAATGAAATGAAATGAAATGGGCTTCGAAATGAAGTGAAATGAAATGGGCTTGGATTAGGCTTAATGGGCCTAGGTTGGGCCTATTGGGCCTAGATGGGCTTAATGGACCTAGATGTGCTTAATGGGCCACTAGGTTGGGCCACTTGGGCCTCTTATTGGGCTTAGGTCCAATTAGATTGGGCCATGGACTGGGCTTGGGCCCAATTGGGTTCGGTTTGGGTATAAGTGGCCCAAAGGTTCGGGCATAAGTGGCCCAAAGGTTCGGGCTTTGGTCCAAATGGGCTTCGATACTAATGGGCCAACTAAAGTTTGGGCCCGATAGACTAAGGTAGATCGATATGGGCCAAGTACGGGCCTTGGCCCGATTGGGTATTCGGGTTTGGGTCCACGGTTTGGGTCAAGATCCGGTCTTGACCCGGTTTGACTTATTGGTCAACATTGGTCAAAATAGTCAACAAAAGTCAACATAGGAGCTCTAGATTTCGGTTAGGGTTTAGTCTAGGATACTATTTGGTCAACCAAGGTCAAATCTAGTCAATCTAGGTCAACTAGGGTTCGGTTTATGCTAGGGTTGGCCGGCTAGGCCGAAACCCTTCGGGTTTGGTTCTAGTTCGGGCTAGATCGACTTGGTGCAAGGTTTTTGGGTCTAGGTTCGGCTAGATCTATGATCTAAAACATCTAGTATACTAGATCTAGGGTATTCGGTCCACCTAGGGTAGATCTAGGGTTCGAATCTATGTATATGCAAGGTCTACGGTTCGAACAACAAATCAAACAAATTCACAATCAATGAACAATGCATGCTACGGTTTTATGGGTACTAGAGTTTATACCGAGACCAAATGGCCTTGGCCATGGTCTCGGGTTCGAGCTATAGGTCGAAACAATCAAGGTAGAAACAAGCACGAAGGATTAGAGCATCATACCTTGGGATCTTAGTCGAACAAGATCAAGAACAAAGGGAAATCGGATGTGCTTGGCTTGGTTGTTTCGATCGGACGAAAGGGGAGTATTTGGGGTTTTGCTCTCGGCCGAATGGGGTAAACAAAAGAAAAGAAGTAGGTTTGAGGGTTCTTTTTATAGTGTTTAAGGATTAGGGTTAGCAATAGGAGTTTGACTACAACTAGGACTTGTTTAAATGAAATTGGATAAGGATCAAGAGAAGGATAGGGCCAACACAATTTGCACCACACCCTAAGGGGTGTTCGGCCGAGTTTGGGGTCAAGCAAGGAGGGGGAGGCCGACCACTTAGGTGGTCGGTCAAGCCTTGGTGTCGGCTCAGATGGTTTGTACATTCGAGTCACGTTTAAGTTAAATTCGTTATGTTTATTGTTTTACCGAATCAGTTGTCATTTTAGAAATGGTTTAACTCATATGTGTCACCATAAGTAAATAAAAATGTTGTGTTGACTAAAATAGTCAAACACTAATGTATGGTGTAAAAATATGTAATTTTTTGTGTGTTAGGATGCCAGAAATAGAAATGTCTATAAATAGAAACTTTCTAAATAAGGAAAGTTCTAGAAATGAAATGAAGTTACATACCAGAAATATCGAGTTGTCACAGTTTGTTTTTCAAAACTCTGCGGGTCACATAACGGGTTTGGATCATCTTTTGAAATTTTTTCAAGATTTTTGGATTAAAGTTGATCCGTTCCAAACCCGCTCCATTATCAAGTCTCTAATAGTAATAACTTCAATTGGTTAGTGGTTAGCGCTCTTGGCTCTGTTCGTAAATGTTCATGGTCCGAGTCCCATAACCTACATACCTTACGATTTTTTACAAGACACAATAAAAAATTCCCGAAATAGCAAGTTGGTGTGGTGAATATTGATGTTGCTTAAAAAACTCACGAAACACATGTGTTTCAAGTCTCGACCACCACCGCTTGTCACCACCGTCGGCCGCCACCTTCGGCCGCCGTCCGCCGCCGTCTGCTGTAGGTGGGTGGGGTATTGATGTATTGAAGCACATGTGTTTGTGGTGGTGGTGGTGGTTTGAATCTTGATCTTAACATCTGACTTTTTCTTGATCCAAGGGCTAATAATTGTCCGTTGGGACTTGATAAAATTAATGGATTACCTTGAACCAACCACTGCTGATCTAAATTAATGTTAAAATGCCCTAAATACCCTTAATGGTCAAGAGTTTTTTCTTTAGTCAATGGTATTTTCTTGCCAAATTCGAAATTGCATTTTATTTCGTCAAGGGGTTTTAGGCGATTTTACCATAAATTTATATTAGGATTTATGTTTTTTAAATTTTAAAAGATTTAAATATTATTAAATTAAGTAAACGAATATATATATATATATATGGTCGAGTTATATAGAGAACCATATATATTGTGCAGAACTCGTAGAACTCTTATTGACCAATCAGAATTTAGTAAATTAATTTTGAAGTATTTAATTCATTTAATTGTTCAGGGGTATTTAGGACATTTTATATTTTTTTCCTTTTTTGAAAATTTCCTAAAATTTAGTCATTAATTTTAGAAATATTTTTGTTGCATATATGTTATTTTACGGTTTTGCGTTTACGTTATTTTACGATTATGCATAAATGTTTTTTTACGGATGTGCATATATGTTTTTTTGTCATTAATTTCATATGTTTAGGTTTTTTTACTGTTTTGCATATATGTAACATAAAACATGCATGTTTTACAAATGAAATCTATATCCATATTTTACAAATTTTATCTTAATAATGTAACATACACAATTTACGATTTTTCATACATGTAACATAAAACATATATGTTTGAACAAACAAAATTTATATCCAAATTCTACAAAATACTTAAAACAAACAAAACACGTTGTCCAACTTGCATTTTGCACTTATGCATCCATGATTGTTTTTATCTATTCACCTTGCAATTTGTTCTTGTGGATTTATTCGTCATCAATGGAGTGTTCTCCTTATTCAGTTCCCAAATTGATAGTCTGGAAAAATAACAAAATTCAGTTTCTCAACATGAAAACAGGTAACAGTTTGTATCTTTTTGTCAAATAATATTTCCAAATTTCATTTAGATATAAACGCAAATACTTGGTGTGCAAACGTATGATGAAAAAATAAAAAATGATAATTAGCTCTCACCGAATCGTACAGAAGAGGTAGCCAGAATCGTTGAGTAGAAGTAAATTACTCAAGTGCAGAATTTACAATAAAAAAATTAAAGTCAATGACATAATTCAATTAAAAATTAAAAGAAAAAGGTTATGAAAAGTTTTCTAATTACAACTTACAAGTTTCTTTGTACAAATTAATACAACCATATATCCAATTTTTGGGATTATCCAATTTTTGAGTGGTGAAGTGTAATCGGAATCAGAAGTAGGAAGAATTATAATCATTCCACAGAAACCCCAACTACTTGTTATTTCCGGTGGGTTTATAAAATTCATCGGTAATAGATCTCGCAACTGTAAAACCAACAATCAAAAATCAAAATTTTATCAATAATCAAATTACATACCGTGATCTCGTAACTACGTTACCACCGTGAGAGTCGGCTGGTGATGCGATGGGGGTGGCGGTTCAAGTGGTGGTGACAGTGGTTGTTGTAATGGGTTATTTGAGGAGAACTTTGTTAAATGAAAAATGAGGCTAGCGTTTCTATAGAGAAGACGATAGATAAAAAAGAAACGTACTAACTAATAAATAGGAGGAGAGAGATGGACAATTTTCATTTTTTTTATTTTTTGTTTTTTTTCTTCTTTCACAATTACTTTTCTACCCTTTTAATCAATTAATTACCAAAAAACTGATTTGTATTATTTACGAAATTGCCATTATTAATCTTAACCATTGAGTTTTAAATGCAATGGCCCAGATTGGTTAATAGTAAGTTCTACGGGTTCTGCACGAAAGTATGAGTTCTCTATATAACATGGATTTTAGAATTATATACATATATATATATATATATATATATATATATATATATATATATATATATATATATATATATATATATATATATATATATATATATATATATATATATATATATATGTATATAATTCTAAAATCCATGGCTTGAATTCATGTCCTGTCATTAAATTCCTCCTTATTTATTAAACCTGGTTTCCCTCTACATATGGTAATAGAGAGTTAGAAAGCTCCGCAGGGAACTTTCTTTAAAGCTAAGGAAGTTATGTATGATTGAATCCTTGCCTGGACATAAGGTAATATAGAGAAAGGTCAACATAGGAGATAAAGTCTTGAAAAAGATTCGGAAATTCTTCCGCCGCCTATCTAATGCCATGCTTATATATATATATATATATATATATATATATATATATATATATATATATATATATATATATATATATATATATATATATATATATATATATATATATATATATATATATATAGAGGAGGGTTCATGCGAGAACCATTAATATTGCGAGAACTGCGAGAACCATTAAAGTGGTTCTCGCAGTTCTCGCAATATTAATGGTTATCGCATGAACCCTTGTCTATATATATATATATATATATATATATATATATATATATATATATATATATATATATATATATATATAGAAGTGGGATCCTGTGAGGACTCTTTTTTCGGTGAGGACTCGCATGGACACCTCCTAAAAATTTCAAAAAATTCCGAAAAAAATATATATAACCCACCATGATTATTACTACATTTGACAAAAAAAAAATTTCAAAAAAAAAAATTATGATCCACTTTTTTTAGCGAATCATAACAATGATCCAGATTTTTTTTGTGCATCATTAATATGATCCATACTTTTTTTTTTTTTGATTATTTTTGAAATTTTTTTTTTTTGGATCTTATACATAGCGATTTTAATGTTTAAAAAAGGAATTGAAAAAAGTTTGTTTTGGATCATTTTTAGAGTTTTTTTTGGAGTCCTCACATTCCTCGCGAGGAAAAGAGTCCTCACCGGATCCGGACCCTATATATATATATATATATATATATATATATATATATATATATATATATATATATATATATATATATATATATATATATATATATATATATATATATATATATATATATATATATAGGGTATGGATCAATAGAAAAGTGACCTTATTTGAAGAAGTTGAAGAAGCGATGCATTTTCGTAAAATATACATATATGTATACATATACATACATATATGTATATATACATATATATTCATACCATAGATATATATTTGTACACATTCATGCCCGATATATATGTATATATACACATATATATACACATGCATTTTACGTAACTTGCATTTTACGTAACTTGCATTTTCAGTCGTAACTTGCATTTTCAATCGGAACTTGCATTTTCATTTACGAAAATGCATATGCATACCGTGTATATATGTGTATATATATACGGTATATATATGAACGTATGTATATCTATGATATGAATATATATATATATATATGTATGTATATGTATACATATATGTGTATTTCACGAAAATGCATTGCTTCTTCAACTTCTTCAAATAAGGATGCTTCTTTCTTGATCCATATTCTATATATGTATATATATATATATATATATATATATATATATATATATATATATATATATATATATATATATATATATATATATATATATATATATATATATATAGGGTCCGGATCCGGTGAGGACTCTTTTCCTGGTGAGGACTGCGAGGACAATCCTCATCCACTCATCTTAAAAAGGGCATAAATGTCATTTACGAAACCCCCCTTTCCTCCTTTTACCACTTGTCCTTTTACAATTGGAAGTGGGTTTTTCCCCCACACTTTGTTTTTCGCCAATAACTTTATTTTTGTAAAGTAAAAAATCTAAAAATTCCAAAAATTTTAAAATTAAATTTTCTACAAAATGAGTATAGTCATGAAAATTTAAAAAAAAAATTCTCCAAAGATGACAATGATCCATAAATAACAAAATGATCCAAAAATTAACAATAGTACAAAGTAAACAAAATGACCATGAATTAACAAAATGATTCAAAATTATATATGATATATTATTTGACTAATTATTTATGCAAAATTATGTTTATGCAAGATTAACAATGATCCAAAAATAACAAAATGATCCAAAATTATGATAATGATCCAAAATTAAAAAAATGATCCAAATTTAACAAAATGATCCAATATTTTATCCGAGTTTTTTTTTTCAAATTTTCATGACTATACTCATTTAGTAGAAAATTTAATTATAAGAACTTTGACATTTTTAGTTGTTTTTTTACAAAGAAAAAAAAAGTTATGGCCGAAATACGAATTAGGGGGTAAAAATAAAACTCACCAAATCAGAAATTGACATGTGGCGAAGAGAGAGAGTATGTGTGCGAAAATGACCATTTTAACCTTACAAATTTTCTTTTTACCCCCCACTATTTTGTTGAAATTAACATAAAACCCCCTAACCTTCTAACATTGTTACTTTTCTTCACATTAGATCCCAGTCATTGATTTTCTTTGCTCTAAGGCCCAGATTTGTCCTCGCAGTCCTCACCGGAAAAAGAGTCCTCACTCGATCTCACTTCTATATATATATGTATATATATATATATATATATATATATATATATATATATATATATATATATATATATATATATATATATATATATATATATATATATATATATATATATATATTTATATAGAAAGCGGTTCATGCGAGAACCACTGAAATTGCGAGAACCGCGAGAACCTATTTAAAGCCCTTAGATCAATCTCATTTAACTTTCATCTTATAAGGACAATTTAGTAATTGTGTATTTGTTTTAAATATTTGATTTATCACATAAAAGGCAAGTGAATAACTCACTCTCCTATTATTATGTAAATCACGTTCGTCGTTTCACAATTCCGATCCATCATCAAGAAACCTATCGCCGACTTTATCAATTACATTCGGAAAAAGTATTGCAGTTCGTCAATTAGTTCGATCAAAGTATTGCATGTATTATTAGGTTTCATTAACCACCGAATTGTTACCCTAAATCGGAAAAAAATGCAGGTATTACCAATATCCTTTTCATTGTTTTTTAAAGGGTTTCATTCATTTAATAATTTGAATTATTTGAAGATGTCAACATATAGTGCTGCTTCTGAAGATTGTAGTAACCCTTGCACTCCATCATTGAATAAACACGTGGGAGATGAGCAGGAAAACGGAGTTGAAAGTGAGTTTTATTATTAATGATATATATGAATTTACATGATTAATTGATTTTAAACCACCAATTTTCTGATTGAGTGTTTGAAAGAATTTTTATTTTAAAAAGATTAGGATTCATTGTTGTTATTATTTTCGTATTCATTACTGAACAAAAAATTCCGTAAATAGGTTTTCGGTATGGATTGATTTTATTTATACACTTGTAACGTTTATCACTTCATTATACGTAGATGCTAATCCGGATGCAGAAATTGAATCACTAAATAGCACTATGACTCAAACACCAGACGGGACCAAGTCTTGGGTTCCTAATCTATTGGACGAAATCAAGCCAGTGGTTGATTCTATTTTTAATTCTCTTGATGAGGCGGAAATTATGTACAACCGTTATGCTTTGGAATCTGGGTTTAGTACTCGTAGATCAACAACCCGCAAGAATGTTCATGATGAGATTACAGTCAGGTATTTTCTCTGTAGTAAAGCTGGTGTACCTAGAAAAAAACAAAATGTTGACACCCTACAGGTCGACAGAGAAAAAGTGAAACCGCGTAATTGTAACATTAGTGTTACTGATTGTAAGGCGGGCATAAAACTTAGCCTAGTTAGAGGCACATGCTCATATAAACTGTATGAATTTAAAGAGGTCCACAACCATCTGCTAGTTAGTGAAGTCAACATGCATTTATTACGTACTAGTAGACAACTACAATTCGGTGATGAAGATTTTTTACATTAAGCGTCTACGTGTAATATTGGTCCGACCGTCGCACATAGGTTACAAGCATCACTAAAAGGGGGGTATGATAAGGTAAACGGCACAGAGGTTGATTATAAAAATTGTAGGCGAGATATAAACAAATACATTGGTAATGCAGATGCACAAATGGTCGTAAACATGCTTACTAACAGAAAACAACATGCCCCAAATTTCTCTTTCGACTACATGTCCGATGAAAACGAACTTGGAGGTATTTTTTGGGCGGATGAAGTATCAAAATTTAACTATAACGAGTTTGGTCATGTTATGGCATTCGACGCAACCTTCCGCACCAACAAGTATGCAATCAATTGTTTATGTTTTTTTTATGGGTTAATTATCTTTTTTCATGTCTATTTTTTTCCAGATACGAAATGATTTTTGTACCATTCACCGGTATTAATAATCACAACAAATCTGTTTGTTTTGGGGCTGGACTTCTAAAAGATGAGTCCGTTAACTCTTACGTTTGGTTGTTAGAGGCATTTCTGAAAGCTCATGTTAAGCAACCTAATATTGTTGTCACAGATCAGGATCCGTCAATGAAAATAGATGTTCCAACTGTCTTTAATGAATCTCACCATAGATTCTGTATGTGGCATATAATGAACAAACTACCATATTATTTCAGTATCGAATACCTTCTAACCTACGTATTATTGTTTCACACAAACAGTGTTCAGTCATGAACACTGTTCAATTAATCCATTATTTGTTCAATACAGATCACTGGTGACAACCAAGATAGTAAAGAGATCAGGAAGCGATTACATAAACTTGTGTGGAATAGTAACATTGGTACAAAAGAGTTTGAGAGGCGGTGGGGTGAATTAATATCGGAATTTTCATTACATCAACATAAGTGGCTTGGTGATATGTTCAATATTAGGCAGCAATGGATTCCTGCTTATTTTAAACATATACCAATGTATTGTTTGATGAGAACCACTTCACGGTTAGAGAGTTCAAATTCAATGTTTCGTAAATTCTTAAATTTTGGGCATACTTTGGTGCAGTTCATGCTTTGTTTTGAGGCTGCAATGGAAAAACAAAGATATAAACAACGGCGAGATGACTTTGAAGACAAAACAAAAATACCAAAAATGGACACCTAGCTCCCTATTGAGCCTCACGCTTCATCAATATACACAATAACTTTGTTCAGGAAAGTGCAACATGAAATAGTTAGAGGAATGTATTCATGCTCACTTAAAACATTAGGGTATGACGAAGAACCTGGTGTTTTTATGATCAAACATTTTGACCAACACGATAAATTTGTTGGTGACTTTAAGGTACTATTACATACAGAGTAGTATTTATTAATTCTGTTTAAATTTGTATAACGTTTTAATTTTTTCATTCGATGTGCAGGTCAGATATAATGCAGATGAAGCCACTGTAGTGTGCAGTTGTAATCTTTTTGGCCAGCATGGATATTTATGTAGACATGTATTTTGTGTATTAAATTCTGAACACGTAAAAGAGATACCTGAGAAATACATATTAAGACGATGGAGTTCTAACCTAATGCCACGTGATACACTTTATAGTCGCTATCGATATGGAGTGCAGAACGATAGTTCAAAAGAATTTGTGGCCAACGCAATGTTAGATGTTGAATCATGTATATCTAGATTTCGTTCATCACAGAACACACTTGACGAGTTTCTTACAAGGCTTAATGAACTAACTGTTGAGTTTAAACATAAGCTACCTGATCAACAATCTAAGAAGAAAGGAAAGGCTGCTAGATTTGGTGAATTAGTTGGTGATGCACAAACAGACATTCAACTAAATCCTCCTCCCGGTATTAGAAATAAAGGATGTGGTACGGGTAAGAGATTGAAAGGTCCTGGTGAGAGGGAAATAGAAAAAGCGAAGGACAAGGAAGAAGGCAAAAAATGTCAAGTTTGTCTCGAGGTCGGGCACAACTCGTGAACATGTGGAGGACCTTCAACTTACAAAGGAGCATCATCATCAAAACGACAAAAAAGATGAAATTTTAAAGCATTTAATTTTAAAACATGCATCTCTTACTTTATATTAAGATGTTTTTCCCATTTCCTTATAATTGTTGAACTTATAGACTACATTTTCGTATTTACGATTCATATTAGACGATGTTTAATGATTTATTACTCTTTATATGATGTAGTTTCTATAAATGCTATTTATTACGTTTTAACCACTAATTATGTTCTTTTATTACCATGAAATTCCGCCCAACAAACTCATATGCATTAGCTACATTTTGGTCACACAGTAAAGATTTGTGCAATGATGAATAGAAGTACTAAGGTCATAAATGTTTATAATATGTTCAACGATGAATGTCTTTGATAAATTTTACCTCAAACATAAATAAGTCTTTGATAACATGTACTAAGGTCGTGATGAATAATATTTTCCCAAACATAAATAAGTCTTTGATAAATTCTACTTCAAACATTAACATCCAAACAGAAAATGAAAAAAAACTATTATTCAATGCCAAAACTAACATCTTAACATAAATATGACAAAATCATGAATGTCTATAAAAAAAAAATGAAACTGCTAATTTTTCCAATGCAGATATTTAGCCACACTCTTCTGCTTCTTTCAACACTTTGTTACGTAAAATGTTATGCTCCGACATCAACATTGTTATTGTGTACCGCTCCCTCAACTTTTTCAATAAAGTTTTCTGCCGTCGTCCTTCCGCATCCAAACAACAACACCAATTTGATGCCCCGCCCCCCATGTAAGTCTCCATATGACGCATAACAAACACATCCTTTTCATTTTTATTGCCTCGAGAATTCCAATTCATGGTAAGGGATACTGGTTTTGCAGCCTCCAACTTATGGGCTTTTGGATGATCAACGTACTTCAGATAATGTACGAAGCCATTTTTCTGCAATTAAATGTGAATAAAATATATATATATATATATATATATATATATATATATATATATATATATATATATATATATATATATATATATATATATATATATATATATATATATATATATATATATATATATATATATAAGTGAGATCGAGCGATGACTCTTTTTCCGGTGAGGACTGCGAGGACAAATATATGCCTTTAATCCAACAAAATAAATGGTTATGATTAAATGTGAATAAAATGAAATAATAGTAAATGTTTAAGGGAGTTTATGTAAAGTTTAACAAAATAGTGGGGGGGAAATCAAAATACAAAGGGTTAAAATGGTCATTTTAAAACACACTCTCTCTCCTAGTCCCACATGTCATTATTTTATTGGTGAATTTTTTTTTTACCCCCAACTTTGTTTTTCGGGCATAATTTTTTTTTCTTTGCAAAAAAAAAAATTAAAAATGTCAAAGTTCTTATAATTAAATTTTCTACAAAATGAGTATAGTCATGAAAATTTGAAAAAAAAAAATCCGGATAAAATTTTGGAGCATTTAGTTAATTTTGGATCATTTTGTTATTTTTGGATCATTGTCGTCATTTTGGATCATTTTGTTATTTTTGCATTATTGTTAATCTTGCATAAATAATTAGTCAAATAAAATATCATACATAATTTTGAATCATTTTGTTAATTAAGGATCCTTTTATGAAGTTTTTGGATCATTTTGTTATTTTTGGATCATTTTTTTTCAAATTTTCAAACTATACTCATTTTGTAGAAAAATTAATTTAAAATTTTTTGGCATTTTTAGATTTTTTATTTTACAAATAAAAAAAAAGTTATGAGCGAAAAACGAAGTGGGGGGAAAAACTCACATCCAGTTATAAGAGGACAAGTGTCAAAAGGTGGAAAAAGGGGTTTCAATAAAGACCTTTATGCCCTTTTTAAAACGAGTTGTCGAAATTTGTCCTCGCATTCCTCACCGGGAAAAAATTCCTCACCGGATCCGGGCCTTATATATATATATATATATATATATATATATATATATATATATATATATATATATATATATATATATATATATATATATATATATATATATAGTGAAGGATAACATATATGCACAACCTGCATTTAAAACTAATTACCAGAAAAACATATATGCACAACCGGCTCGACACAAATGACATAATAACAATAAATTTTTGAAAATAATTCCTAAATTTTAGGAAATTTTCAAAAATAAAAATAATTTTTTTTGGTAAAATGTCCTAAATACCCCTAAATAATTAATATAAATTAAAATAATCAAAATCAATTTACTAAATTCTATTTGGCTAATAAGAGTTCTCAGGGTTTTTTTTTTGAAATCAGGATTCTGAATATATATCTGAGATTTTTGAGATTTTGGAAGGATATAGACGTAATAATGAAATTTGCAAGGATATCTACGTAATATTTGAAGTTTGTAAGGATGTGTATGAATTTTTCTCTTTTTTTTAACGGCAATCATAATCTACTCTTAAATCTACCTATGTCAACTATCGGACTTAACCTTCAGCCTCAAAATTGGAAGCAAACACTTTTACCACCAGGTTATTGGCCATTTTGTACACACAACGCATCTTCCTCTATATATGGAGCTACAAATGATTTGGTTTTGACACCTCACCTGTTTCATGCTCTTTGATTGGATGATAATGCCACGTGTAATTCACACATTGGCCAGCCAATTCCCTCTCTCATTCACGCTCCATTCTCCACTCTCCTTCTCCTAATTTCAAACCTAACCACCGTACGCTCCATTCTCCCCTCTCCTTCCCCCAATTTCAACCCAAACCACGTACACGCCGCAATCAACCAATGATCCGATGCCCGCAGGCCGTAGGTATGTATTTTTGAAGCGATTGGCGATTTCGTTACATGCCCTAATTCATTTGCTTCGAATTCATCTCCGGGGAAGCTCCATTAGCGTCGGCATCAGATCCTTCACAACCAAAGGTATGCGTCATGTTTAATCACAGCTTTAATTTCATCAGTTTCTCCTATTTAAACGCTTCAACACTTTCGAATTAATCGACCACAAGATTCCAAACTTCGAACTGATAGAAATTTGGACGTTCTTAGTCACATACACTGACCTATATTTAATTCATCGCTTTTGGTTAGCACTGTAGTCTCAATTGGCACTGTAGTCTCAATTGCAGGAGCTATCATCATAACTCTTTATAAAGGCCCTCTAATTTTACCATCTCCAAAAATTACCAATAATCTACTCGTGCAACCATCAGATTGGGTACTTGGTGGAATCTTTCTAGCAATTGACCGCGTCTTTTCTTCTATGTATATCATTGCTCAGGTAATTAATAACTCAAAATCATTTTGCATATTTACATATTCTCGATTTTATATTTTTTTTTTTAACAGGGAATTCTTCTGAAGAAATACCCTGCAGTAATGATTCTAATGTTCTCATACTGCTTAGTGTGCACCATTTTGTCAGCTATAGTATCTTTAATGGTGGAAAATGATTTGAGTAGTTTTAATTTACAGCCTAAGAAGAGGTTGTTTTCCATCCTCTACTCGGTAAATGGTATGACATTGACATGTTTATATATTTTTAATTTAAATTTGTTTAATTAATATTGGTGTGTATTTAACAGGGGATATTCGGGTCTGCTTTTCAAGTATCTGTTCAAGCATGTTGTGTACAAAGAATAGGACCAGTTTTTGTTGCTATGTTTCATCCTGTTGGAATTGTGATTTCATCTTTAATTGGTGTCATCTTTTTAGGAGATGGTTTCTATCTTGGAAGGTAAAAACAATTAAACAAACATAACATTTACTCTTTGATACTAATTATTGTAATTAGTAATTTTTAATCCTTGAATAATTTAATTTGTGCAGTTTGCAGGGATCGATTATTGTTGTAATCGGGTTTTATACTGTCATGTGGGGAAAATCCAAAGAAGAAAAGATTGTGGCAGTGAACGATGAAATTGGCCCGCTTTTGCAAGATGTTGAGACATCTTCTTCACCATAAAATTTTATCAAACCAGAAAAACCGGTCAATGTTTGACCAACAAGGTCATGTAAGTCATATATATAATACAGTGAAAAAGGGGTTGCACAGAATGAAATGACTATCATCAGATGGGTGTTTTTCCCCAATACCTTTTATCTACGTGGCACCAGTTCATTAGCTTATTGGTTCAATTGATTATTGGGTTTCAATTATTATTTAAAAATTTTGAGCAAGATTGATCTTTTGTGTTTGGTGTTCATGTTGTTCTTCAAGTACAGATAGAGGATTAATAGTTTTTTGGATTATGCTAATGGGAAATATGTATTGGTGAGTAATAATTACACTTCAATTCATGACTTATATTATAATACTCTGTTTTTTCCCTTTTAGATCCATAGTTTCTGATTTAAGGGTTTATAATTCTATTATGAATTTATGATTACTGATGATTAGTAATTATTAATATTTTGTTTTTTCAAAAAACGTAAATCTGGATTCTGAAAAGAGTTGGTAAACTTCTACCGATCATGATTTAATTCATCTATTTATGCAGATAACCGATTTTCACGAAAAAAAATCCATTTTTGATAAACGATTCTTGGTCATTTGGGAATGGTGCACGAAATGGAAGATGAACATGTTGAAGATATGGAAGTTGAAGTTTTATCTTCAATGTGGCCTGAATATATTGATGAACCTGGAAAATATCCAAAATTTAATCTAGAAAAATCGGGAATTCATGACAATATATTATTTTAGAATTTATATATTATTTTAATGTTTTTTTTGTATTTCAGGCTGTTTATTTCTGTAGTGGGGAACTTAGTCCTCTAGAGTTTCATCATTATGGGCTTACTGCACCTTTGTATACACATTCTACCTCACCAATCTTCTCCTATATATGCCCCTAATTTGATTGAGGTTTGACAACTTGACACTTTAAAGCTTCCTCAATATCCATGGTAAATATAGAAATTTGGATATTTTTGGGATTAATTTTATTTTCCTTATTTTTAGGAATTTTCTGGATTTTTTTTGGAATTTATTGGTATTTTCTAGAATTTTTTGGAATTTTTGAGGTTTTTCGGGTCAAAACGGGCTGTTTTCGGGACCTGCAGTTGTTTGGTTATTCTGATCAGGCTGGAATTTTTTGGAACGCCTGGAATTATGAATTCCCATTTTTCAGAATTCTTTGGGATTTTTTTGAATTATTTCGGGAAAATTCTTCACTATCAGAGGGGTATTTTCGGTATTTCTGGTGGTCTGATCAGCCTGCAAAGTTTTACACAGTGTTGGAACAATGGTTTATATTTTCAGGGATTTTATGAGATTTATTGCGATTTTTTCTGGATGCTATTGACCACTTCAAGATTGTCCCTAATTTACTTGGAAAATATTTGGTCAAAATGGACTGTTTTGACAGTTTATGGCAGTTTGGTTGCTTGGATTAAGCTGATTTTTTGTGGAAGACTTAGGATTATGATTTCCCATTTTTCAGATTTTTTTGTGATTGTTCTGAATTTTTTCTTGAAAACGGACCGAATGGGTTTTTTCTGGACTGTTTGGTCAGTTTTAGACAGTTGGGGTGGATTTTTGAAGCTGAATATTTTTGTGTGCCTTAGTTGCATAAATTCCCATTTTTCTGGAGTTTCTGGGATTTTTCCGATTTTTTTCTGCTGTTGTTGCTGTTTGGTGCATATTTTCGGTTTAAAAAGGCAGCAGAAGGGCAGATTCGGTTCCAGTGGGCAGATCATCTTGAAAATTCTGGAGCTGATTGGAACTATTATTTCATAATTTTGGAGAATTTATGGGATTTTTCTTATTTTTGTAGGTGGAGTTGGCCTATCGGGTAACGTTTCTTCTTTTTGGGGTGGTTTTGGTTCGGGTCAAAATTGGTGTTATAAGGGGGTGTTGGGAGGTTTAGTTGCTATGATTATAGTAGGCATTAAATGGTGTTATAAGGTGGCACTAAATCTTTGCACGAACGCACCGACATCCCTTTTAGTTTCTAATCATAGCTATAGGTTAGATTTGGGTAATTTTGATGAAATGCAGGAGTGAGGCATACAAATTTGAATCCCAAAAGTAGAAGGAATTTTAACCCATCTTGACTTGCATGCTTTCTTTCATATTATAATGCAGGTCCTTTGTTTCCAGCCCGACTTTGTGTATATTTATGGGTTGGAATGGGTTGGGTGGGAGTAGGATGGTGGTGTATGGGTAGACTAGATACTATGATTAACTTAGTGCATAAATTATTGGAGCAGGTGGCACACATCTTTTGCACACACTCACTGACTCCCCTTTTAGGTGTTAACAATAGTGATAGTTTAGGCTTGGATTTATTATGGATATGCATGAGTTTTGCATACTAATTTGTAGCATCACTTTTTGCTGACAAAACTTAGCAGTTGTGGGCAACAGGTTAAGGAAGAAAAACATTTTATTTGTATGGGGTTGAAGTGTAAGAAAATGTTTTTTAGTTGGACATAAAAAAAAGTTGTAATTTTTATGGTTATGTGTGAGTGTGAGTAGGTGGAGATTCAATCTGGTAGGCCCCACCAAATTCGAATCCATCTTTCCTTCATTGGACATCCTTTGATAGGTAATGTTTTTGAGATTTTAGTTATATATTTAATTTATGGATTTATCAATTATTGAGAGAAGAAATAATATAGGTAAAAAGAGATTATCAAATTTTGTACAAACTCATCATTACAGGTATTGATTCTTAAGTCATTTTTAAAATTATTAATATTTATTTGTTGATATTTTTCTATAATATAAATCTTGAAGCATGACTAGTATGTTGATATGCACTTTAGATTTAAAGCATGAATAAACTTATGTAATTAGTACTTACAATAATTGAATGTAAACATATATTAATTACTACTTCCAATCATCTCTCTTTTCAAACGAAAAGTAAGAATTATACTTTATCAAGTTATAATAATGATAATGATTACAATAAGAGTTACAATAATAATAATAATAAATATGTTAATATATGTTGAACAAATTTATTTACAATCATATGTAATGTATTAAGAACATAAGTACTACATAATACGTTGATTAAGATGTTTATGGGCTCAAAAATGTAAAGCATCCCCAATAAAAGGGTGATGGTGGAATGGTGGGAACTCGTCTTTGGAGTGGACAAAAAATTTCATGTCAATTGTCAATGGAGAAAGGAGAATCAACTCTACTATGACTATTTACAATTTCACCCTAATTTAGGGGTTTTTTTTGTGATTAATCATATAACAAAAATGAAAAATTAAAGAATCTTTAGCCTAGGAGTGTATTAGTGGTCTATCAATTAAAAGGTTATGTGTTCAAGTTTCGTTACATACATATTTGAGGTATTAAATTGTATTAGCTTTGTGAATATTTGACTGTATAAAAGATGATAATAAAAAGATCTCGATCTGATTAGGGAGAACGTTCACTTCAAAATTTTATTGAGGATAAAATAAGTAATTTGGACATTTAAATAAAAAAAAATAAAAGTTGAAACTTAATATATTCAGATATGAACCAGATGCAGACTGATGATAATCTGATATGAAACTTTAATAAATCTTTTAAGGTTATGAACGGGCTTGTGAAGATGTATGGTTTGACTTTGAGGTGTGTATCACTTGGGTAGGGTTAGCAGAATACAATTAAAATTTAGCAATTTAAACATTTACATAATAACAGAATTTAGAATTATATTGGTTGACCAACAAAATACAATTAAAATTACGGATAAAAATTCACTTTTTTTTGTCACAAACACAGTTAACTAAGTGTAAGAGTAAAATTGTTAATAACTTCTATTAATCATATAAAATCTCAATATACTTCAAAATATAAATGTGGGTATTCCATGTGGAATACTAGAATCTTTTTTTATATCCTGATAAGGGACAAAGAGTAGCTTAAATTATTTATTGATAAGATGCAAACTTTTGTTCAAGATTGAATTAAATAATCAATTATTATTGCCTTTTAATTGTTCTTTTGGAGTGATATTTGACCTTGTTTTAGATGCAAACCAAGTAAATCATCTGTATACTTTAGAAACTAATATGTTTCTGGTCCCCGAACTGTGTCTACACAATGATTTTGGTCTTTCCCATTTGTTTTTACGAAATGTGTAAGTGTCTACTATCAATGTGTCCCAAACTCCCAATATATTATTTAAGAATGTAGCATTTGTTACGTTAATTTACTTTGGGAAACGATCCTTAATTATATTGTCAACTTTATCTATAATCATGATTTTCAGTGTAATATAAAACATGAACTAATAGTGTAGATTGATTTTAAATAAATTTGAAATAAACTAAACATTTACCGAATTATTCGTGCGGAAAGTTCGTTTATTGGTTAACCGAACATACATGAACTAAAATTTTATGTTCTTTATTTTGATGAACGAATACAAATACATATCCCGTTCGGTCGTTCATTGATTTACGTTTATGAACATTCTTTAATCCATTCAATAAGTTTCGTTTGTGTATCATATTATCTTTATTAATCTTTAACCTATATTATTCTACTAACCACTACCCACCACCACGTACCATCACTACTCAGTGCACACCACCACCACCCTTGACCATCATTACGCACCACCACGCACCACCGTCACCATCGGATTCACAAAATATAGTTACTAGTTACAGAGTACCCGTCACCACATTGCGCGGCAGCGTGGGTACCCTGGAATATGTTTAAATTTACGAATGGGATATTCTTGGATTATTTTTGAATCATGTGCGATTGTGTGGTCACTTTCTTCGAACCTATCAAGTATCCTCGGTTATCATGAAATCGATATTTGGTATAAAAGAAATGTGTTTGAACTTAAATTGCAGGCAAGAATCTAAGTCCGAACTTAGAAAGAATATTGTTGATTATTCACAAATGAGACAAAATTCTATTCATCTTATAGTACAATTACCATTCAATTCATTACTGTTCATTACAAAAACTGCACGGAACGGTGCACAAAAACAGAGTTTTAGTTTTGGTAGCCAGTTTTATAAAATTTAATATTTATATTTCCAAATATTAAAAGCAGCATAGTTTAGTTGGCCCTAACTCCTAACTCAACTGTAACACCTCAATTTTTAAAACACTTTTTAAATCATATTTTTAAACTTATAGTACAATTACCATTCAATTCATTACTGTTCATTACAAAAATTACACGGAACGGTGGCACAAAAACGGAGCTTTAGTTTTGGTAGCCAGTTTTATAAAATTTAATATTTATATTTCCAAATATTAAAAGCAGCATAGTTTAGTGGGCCTAACTCCTAACTCAACTGTAACACCTCAATTTTTAAAACACTTTTTAAATCATATTTTTAAATAAAAATATTACAAGTCCAATATTCTCAAAATACGGTTTAACAAAAAAACCGTTAAAACAATTATCAGAGTTATAAAAATCCGGTGTTACAAAGATAATATCGTAACCATAGGATAAACGGGATCTACCTACGAGCTCCCGAGCTAGACGACACTAGGCCACTTCTATCGCGACCCTCTAATCCTTCGATCCTAAACCTGAGTAAATAGCCAAAAACAAAGTAGTACGTGAGACAAAATAGTCTCATGAGATACATGGGTTTTCGACCCATTCTCAAAAGAATTAAAAAGTAATATTTATAACATTATAAATACTTATCCTTATCATTTCTTATTAATTCATAATTCATCTTCTATTCATTTAACCGTATAACTAATAAGCTTACCATAAGCTTACTCATCATCTAATCACATACTTGTAAGTTATCTCCACGCTTACACTTTCTTTATCACATATGCAACGGACCTCTCTGAAGCCAACTCTCCCGATATGGGATGTCATAAGTAAACTGTCAAGGTAATTGGGAGCCCCCATCTTAATGAGATTTATAAGCTCTTCCCGTTCCCGGGTCGTCATGCTCACCCAACACTGGGTGTCGTAAACTGTGACATTCTACTCTTTGCGCAGGGAGGTACCACCCCAAGTAGACGTCTCATGCTCCCCCATTTCTGGGCGGTCTTATTCCGGATATCTCATTAACACTTATGAGCCTCAGCTCCTTTCATCAAATTCGTCATTTAAAAGAATACATTTATTCTAATTTATCATATTATTCTCTTTACTAAATCATTTCAAATCTTGACTTTACCAAGTCCTTTACTAATTTTAAAACATATTTATCTTTTATCCAAAATCATAATATCCTGACTCCTCTTTGACTAGAATACATGTCTATTACTAGTCACCTCATACTTATTCACTTAGTAATTCAATAACTACTTTTATTAGCATAATATACTAACCGATACTTATTACTTAAAAACCATTGTCTCAAGCTTTACTAATACATATTATTGATAAACCGATTATCAAGCTCTTTTAAATCATTATCTTTATTCATGCATCTTATTTATGAAAACTCATTAAATACTTTTCATTATCATAAACTCTTTCAAAATCATCAATCATTTAGACATACTTAAATAGTCTATTACTAGCATTTTCTCATCATATTAATCATATCTTTATTAAAAACATTTATTAATAAAGACTCCTAACATGTCATAGTTTTCAAAATCGTTTGCTATGTACTCAGTAAAAGTCTCATGTACTCACCTTAGCCAAGCTAATTCCAAATCGTGTCTAATGACACGAATCCTTGCTTTCCAACTTGCGAAATGTCACCAATCTTTAGGTCTTCTTGACCTACCATCAATATCATCACAATAACTAGTTATTATCCATAACTAATCACTAATCAATCCATATTCACATTCCTAACCACCAAGTTCATCCAATTGGTGGAATCTCAAACCATAGTTCAAGATTTCCATCAATAAACTCAAATCAAACTTGTACACATGGATTACAAGCTTACAATGAGTGTTCTACACCCATGATTAGTCATCTTCCCCAAAGATGACATGGTTGGTTCCCCAAACCACCATTTTTACCCATACAAAGCTCACAATCTAACTACCAACTATCAAGGATCAAGAATCCTTACCATTGATGTTAAGATCCACAAGATTGATGAAGATTTGAGCCCTTTGAACACCAAAATCGCCCACTCTCTCTCTAGAAAATGGCTGCACACTTTGGAGTGGAGAGAAAATGAGCAAAAACCCTAAAAACCGGTTTTTAAAGCTGGCCTCGAAATAGTTCGCGTTCGCGAACCCATGTTCGCGTCGCGAACTTCGCGTGTCGCGAACTCCTCGCGTCGTGATCCTGGTCGTGAACTCCAAACGTCAAAAACCCAAATTCGCTGTCTTTAGTTCGCGTTCGCGAACTATAGTTCGCGTCGCGAACTCTAGCTGGTAGCTACGCTGCAACTTTTGTCGTTTCCTTCGACACGGTTTCGTCCATAACTTTCTCGTACGATGTCCAAATGACACGAAACCAATTCCTACGTTCTTTAAATGATTTATCCTTATTTATCATATTTTTGCATAATTTATTTAACATAAAGTTTCGGGTCGTTACAACTATCCACCCCTTAAAATGGATTCCGTCCTCGGAATCAACCCAATGATTTCCAATCCTCATTCCGTTTCCAACTTATGATCCAATAATACTTATGCATTTTAATTTACCACTTGACTCTGTTATACCCAAACAGATCAAAAGCCAAACTTGAGTTCCTGATATCTGAACGGGTCAAAATTTCACAATTTGACCTTAACACTTTCAATCATTTAACCAATCCATTTATCCACATTGGGATGATATAACCCAATCATTACTAATAGCCAATTAACCAAAACGATAGTCAACGCCTAGCTTTGACCAAGTTGACAACATTGTCCAATCTTTGACTTAAGCACAAAGTCAACCATATTTTTAAATAAATTTCCTTACCCATTAGTGGTTCTATTAATCATCAATTCCTTCATAACCGACTTTACATTTATGGTCCAACAACAATCACACTCGATTCCTAAATTCAACCCGAACAACCCAACGGTCAAAGTCGCACCCTTTGACTACCATTATCTCCATTAATCCGTTAACCACTATCTTACACATGTAGATGACACATGATGCCCTTATCCTTGACTCACCATTTTAAACGAAAGTCAAAATCCAATTTCGACCTAAGTCAACAATCCACTAGTTGACTAACCTTGACTTATGAATAAAGTCAAACTTTGCTAAATTCCACATATTCTTTATTACTAAGGCATCGCTTCCCAAGCTTTTCATTCCCGATTCCAATATTTAAATTTCCTTTCTCAATTGTTTCTCTTTTCTCCGATTTCAATTTTCTACAATCGAATAACAAATTCCATCTAAATCGATACCGATCTCTATTACTTTTTAACTTTCATCCAATTACTTATACCATTTATAATTTCCTTCAAATATCCTTATACCATACTTGAAATTCCCGATTACTGGCTCTAGAGCCTCAATCATATCCAATCGTGGCCTAACCACCCATTATACCTCTTTCACCACTCATTGGTTACTAACAAACTTTGCTTCCTAAAAGCATTCCTTTTTCATAAACCATGAACTTGTAGGCATCTCCTACACCTACTTATACTTAAACACTACCCGTGTTTTCAACCCAAGTTCTCACTTGCCATAAAAATCATAACAACAACTAACCATACGGTTCTACATACGTCAGATACAAACATCATATCCCTTATATAACAAATTATACTTTAACTATCTTATCGAGATGATCGGAAAGCCTCCAATCCATCACGATCCCAAACTGTCACAATGATCGGAAAGCCTCCAATCCAAAGTGACTCATACCACACTATTTCATCTTGCATACAATCCAAGTATGCATCAATACACTTAGCATCATGCTATCATTTTCTTTCATATTTGACCTTCGATTTTCCACTTATACATTATACCACACGGTACACATAATCATTTCTAGTACTTTCCACCAATCTACTCATTTATCAATTGCCCTTAATCGATTCATTACTAAAACTTCTAATCTTTCTTCCACCCGGTCATATTAAGTCAACCTATTGACTTCGATCGGTGTCCATACGTACACTATCATGCTTTCTCTATAAATCTTTACCAAAAGTAAATTATTCACTCTTGATGTCACACCCGACACCCCGACACGAACATTTGCTATGGCTATATGCCAACATTAAGTCGATCATACCCAATATCTAAGGTTCCATTTTCTATATATATTCATATATTTTTGTACTTCACGATTCTTACTAACACTTAGTACTTCATTGTACTACCATCCTTTTGTTGACAACTTTTACCACTCTCGTGATTCACCTTTCAATATTCTATGATAACCTAATCCTTCTTATCCTCATTCCTCGCGACATACCGGTCGCCAACCCATTCGACTATACACATAATAACCCGAGGAGATTATCTCCCAAACTTAATTTTTCGCATCATACATTCCATCTATAATTATTTTCATACTTTGATCACATAAGCACTAAATTGTGCGACATATAAGCAACTAAATCATAATCATCTATCAAAACTTCATAAGCGGGTTACCTGAAGCGGTTCCACGAGTTTCCTTCACCCGATTCCTGTTGGCGGTTGATGCTGACGTGTCGGTTCTCTTCCTCGGGCACGCACTACTAAAGTGTCCCACCTCGTGACAAGTGTAGCACTCCACTTCCTCGAGGTTCCTTACTTTGCAATCCTTTGCTCGGTGCCCCACTCGTCCACACTTGAAACATATAGTTGTATTTGCTTTACATTCCCCGTGGTGATTCTTCCCACAACTTTGACAACTTCCAACAATACCATGCTTTGACGAACTCGGTTTGAACTTTTCTTTCTTCGTTGATCCTAAGCTACTATCGAGCTTCTTCTCTTCCCTTCTTGATGCCGATTCTTGTGCCTTACGCCGGAAAACCCTCTCAACACCTCGAGCGGTACAAATGGCCTCATCTAACGTGGCCGCTCGCTTGACTTCCAATTCAAACTCCGGTGGTTGTCCATTTGCATACCGAACCACCTTCATACGTTCCGTCGGATAAGACTTGATCACAAACGGAAGTAATCCCGTAAACTTTTTGGTGTACTCTTCCACCGACATATTACCCTTCTTGATGAACATGAACTCTTCCAACAACTCTTCTAGATCTCTCTCGGGACAAAACTTTTCTTTCAACCTACTCGTGAACTCCTTCCACGACATCTTGTACACTTTCCTTCCCAAAGTCTCATACATGGTATCCCACCATGTCAACGCTTCATCCTTTAACTGTCGGGATGCATAGGTAACCATATCTCTCTTCAAACACTTGCTACTCTCTAGTACTTGCTCGGTTTCCCGAATCCAACGCATCGTCACCTTCGGTTCCGAACTTCCATAATACACACCGGGGTTGCACGACATGAATGTCTTATATGTACAACCTTCCCTTTCATCCGACCCCGAATCATCACTTCCTTCGGTCGATGGCTCCTCGGTACGAGTCTTGCTACCCAAAGACTTACTTCCCCCACGGGACTTAGAATTATCATTCTTCTCCTCATTGAACCGGTTAGTCATGATCTGGTTCACATCCTCATTCACGACCTCCCTAATTTGGGTAAACAATTTCTCGATAGCTTCCTTAGTTACCGGGGTTTGGTTTGCACCCAAACCGGTTGCCTCTCCATTAATAACGGGATGAGTCGGGATTCGATTTGAATCTGTCTCATGGTCTCGTGGAATCTCTCCACTTCTTGGGTTCACCATTTGCTATACCAACATATTAAACCATCAGAATTCAAAGGTTGACTTATTAGTCAAACATAACCCATAAAGCCCAAACATTATCTTTTCTCTTAGGGATCGACCCTAATATACCCATACTTTACGGTCTCAAAAGACTAATCATGGACATCCTATGGAAAACATATGGTCCTACTTAGCATAGCTTAAGACTAGGGAGGTAAAACCTACCTAATTCACTTAAACTATAGCTCTGATACCAAGTTGTAACACCTCAATTTTTAAAACACTTTTAAAATCATATTTTTAAATAAAAATATTACAAGTCCAATATTCCCAAAATACGGTTTAACAAAAAAAACCGTTAAAACATTTATCAGAGTTATAAAATCCGGTGTTACAAAGATAATATCGTAACCATAGGATAAACGGGATCTACCTACGAGCTCCCGAGCTAGACGACACTAGGCCACTTCTATCGCGACCCTCTAATCCTTCGATCCTGAACCTGAGTTAATAGCCAAAAACAAAGTAGTACGTGAGACAAAATAGTCTCGTGAGATACATGGGTTTTCGACCCATTCTCAAAAGAATTAAAAATTAATATTTATAACATTATAAATACTTATCCTTATCATTTCTTATTAATTCATAATTCATCTTCTATTCATTTAACCGTATAACTAATAAGCTTACCATAAGCTTACTCATCATCTAATCACATACTTGTAAGCTATCTCCATGCTTACACTTTCTTTATCACATATGCAACGGACCTCTCCGAAGCCAACTCTCCCGATATGGGATGTCATAGGTAAACTATCAAGGTAATTGGGAGCCCTGATCTTACCGAGATTCATAAGCTCTTCCCATTCCCGGGTCGTCATGCTCACCCAACACTGGGTGTCGTAAACTGTGACATTCTACTCTTTGCGCAGGGAGGTACCACCCCAAGTAGACGTCTCATGCTCCCCCATTTCTGGGCGGTCTTATTCCGGATATCTCATTAACACTTATGAGCCTCAGCTCCTTTCATCAAATTCGTCATATATTAGAATACATTTATTCTAATTTATCATATTATTCTCTTTACTAAATCATTTCAAATCTTGACTTTACCAAGTCCTTTATTAATTTTAAAACATATTTATCTTTTATCCAAAATCATAATATCCTGACTCCTCTTTGACTAGAATACATGTCTATTACTAGTCACCTCATACTTATTCACTTAGTAATTCAATAACTACTTTTATTAGCATAATATACTAACCGATACTTATTACTTAAAAAACCATTGTCTCAAGCTTTACTAATACATATTATTGATAAACCGATTATCAAGCTCTTTTAAATCATTATCTTTATTCATGCATCTTATTTATGAAAACTCATTAAATACTTTTCATTATCATAAACTCTTTCAAAATCATCAATCATTTAGACATACTTAAATAGTCTATTACTAGCATTTTTCTCATCATATTAATCATATCTTTATTAAAAACATTTATTAATAAAGACTCCTAACATGTCATAGTTTTCAAAATCGTTTGCTATGTACTCAGTAAAAGTCTCATGTACTCACCTTAGCCAAGCTAATTCCAAATCGTGTCTAATGACACGAATCCTTGCTTTCCAACTTGCGAAATGTCACCAATCTTTAGGTCTTCTTGACCTACCATCAATATCATCACAATAACTAGTTATTATCCATAACTAATCACTAATCAATCCATATTCACATTCCTAACCACCAAGTTCATCCAACTTGGTGGAATCTCAAACCCAAGTTCAAGATTTCCATCAATAAACCCAAATCAAACTTGTACACATCGATTACAAGCTTACAATGAGTGTTCTACACCCATGATTAGTCATCTTCCCCAAAGATGACATGGTTGGTTCCCCAAACCACCATTTTTACCCATACAAAGCTCACAATCTAACTACCAACTATCAAGGATCAAGAATCCTTACCATTGATGTTAAGATCCACAAGATTGATGAAGATTTGAGCCTTTTGAACACCAAAATCACCCACTCTCTCTCTTGAAAACGGCTGCACACTTTGGAGTGGAGAGAAAATGAGCAAAAACCCTAAAAACCCGTTTTTAAAGCTGGCCTCGAAATAGTTCGCGTTCGCGAACCCATGTTTGTAACACCTCAAATTTTAATAGAAAACATTTGCCCAAAATAAATCATTTTTTATAAATAGAAGAACTATTCCAAAATATGGATTTACAAAAATCTTTGGTATGAAAATAAGAGTATAAAGTTTGGTGTTACAAAATAGATCAAAACCAAAGCTAAGCATAAATCTAATCTAAAGTTCTTCTACTCTAGGCCCCGCATCTCTATCCATGCGTACCTAAACCTTCGATCCCGAACCTGAGTACATAGCAAAACAAACAAGGAGTACGTGAGACAAAAACGTCTCGTGAGCTACATGGGTTTAGACCCAATAATAATAATAATAATAATAATAATCGTATGACATATAAACAAACATATGAGTAAGTCATCCATCTAACTAATCACCCTATTGTGACTCTAATACATTGCTTTCCTAGCAATCATATCTACTTATCGGGTTGCCCCCGAACTTAGTAGAACCACGTTGACTTATTAACCGAAATCCATCGCCATTAATAAGCCTCAAGATACCGGCAAGAGGGATTCGCCCAATCTACCAATACCTGCCCTACTCACCGCACTACCTCCAGTTAGCAAGACTACTATCGTGGTGGAGTCGATGGGAATCCACCCAACTGCCCCTCACACCACACCTCATGACCAGGGGTCCCCCGCATCATCACATCATCTCAACATATCATAACCCAATGGTTATGTCAATCTAGCTCTCGGCTATCACGTCTATCAACAAACAAGTTAGTTCAATACTATTATCGGTATAACTAACTACTAACTTCTAGTCTACACAATTAAGCAAATAGACCATAACACAAGTAATAAAGGGATTTCATAGGCTATGTACTCAGTAAATTTCCACACGTACTCACCTTAGCAATCTAGTGCTCCAACCGTATTCTTTCCGTCAGTTTCCTCGTTCCAACAATTCGGTCAAACTCCAAGACTTCACCGGAAGCCTAATTCAACAATCATACAATGTTCAACATCACATATTACTAATAATGTATCCATTAATCACTAGATACCATCAACTAACACTTCCCCCAATTATGGTGATTTACCAAACCCTAGGTTTAACCAACCCTTAAGATTCTTACCAATCGAAATCATACACTTGTTTCCTTTGTTAATATACCATCTATTAAGTGTATACAACATTTATTCACCATAAACCATAACCCCCAATAACTAGGGTTTCCAACCCAACCATCAAAATACATAGATCTAAAGCTACAAAGATCAAGGAGTGAAGATATACCTTTAATCTTCACTTAGGAGTGAAATCTATCAAGCTTTGATGAACAAATTCGACCAAGATCAGCACTTGCACTCAAAAATCGCCAATGGAAGAAACTAGGGTTTTGAAATGCATTAAATGAGCCAAAACCCGACTTTAATGCTGCACGACCAAAGTTCACGACGCGAACTAAGTTCGCGTCGCTAAGTCTGCGTTGTACGCCAACTTCGCGATCGGTAACTACTCGTGAACTACATCACGCTCAAAAGCCAAATCCGCTGGAGACGGTTCCCGATCGTTAACCCGAGTTCGCGGCGCTAACTTTCAAAGGCAGCAGGGCTGCATTTTTCGGTTGTTGTCTCGACCCGGTTTCGTCCATAACTTTCTCATACGGTCTCCAAATGACATGAAACCAATTCATACGCTCTTTAAACGATTTATCCATATTTATCATATTTTTATACAATTTATTTATTTACAAATTTCGGGTCGTTACAACTATCTACCCCTTAAGAAGATTTCGTCATCGGAATCTCATTTTCACAAAATCCGGGTATCTTTTCCGAATCTCGTCTTTGACTTCCCAAGTCAAATTCGGCCCAAGTGAGTGCTTCCACTTGACCAACACCAACTCGATCTCCTTATTCCAAAGTTTCTTTGTTTTCGTTTCTAATATAGCCTCGGGCTCCTCGATTAACCTGTTCGGGCCGTCAACCCGCAACTCTTGCAATGGAATAATATTTTCTACTTCCCCGATCAACTTCTTCAAATAAATTACGTGAAAGGTGTCATGCACACCCTGAAGCTCGGGTGGAAGTTCCAACTTAAACGCTTGAAGCCCGACCCGTTTCAATATTTTAAACGGTCCAACATACCTTGGACTTAATTTTCCTTTCTTACCAAACCGCATCACACCTTTCCAAGGTGACACTTTCAACATGACCATATCACCGACATCCAAGTCGTATGGCCTTTTCTTCAAACCCGAATAACTTCGTTGTCTATCTTGGGCGACTTTCATGTTGGTTTGAATAATACCGATCTTTTCATTCGTCACTCTCACGATCTCGGGACCCGTGAGTTTCGTTTCTCCCGCTTCTAACCAACAAGATGGAGTTCTACATTTTCTTCCATACAACACCTCATAAGGCGGCATCTTGATAGTCGAGTGATAACTATTATTGTACGAAAACTCGACCAATGGTAAATGTTCATCCCATTTACCCCCGAAGTCTAGCACACACGACCTCAACATATCTTCAACATTTTGAATCGTTCTTTCACTTTGACCATCGGTTTGCGGATGATAAGCCGTGCTCAACCGCAACTTTGTACCTAACTCTTCTTGTAAAGATCGCCAAAATCTCGAGGTAAACCTCGCGTCTCTATAGGATACAATCGATAACGGAACCCCGTGGAGTCGAACCATCTCATCAACATACAACTTAGCCAATTTATCAAGTGGCAAAGTTTCCCAAATGGCTAAAAAAAACGCACTCTTGGTCAACCGGTCAACTATGACCCAAATGGCATCGTGACCTCTACTCGTCTTCGGTAACCCTACTATGAAATCCATAGTTATGTCTTCCCACTTTCCGGCCGGTACAACTAATGATTGAGCTACCCCGTACGGTACTTGATACTCGGCTTTTACTTGTGCACACGTGGCACTCTTAGAGATATACTTGGCCACTCTCGCCTTCATTCCGGGTCACCAATAAACCCGTTTCATATCTTGGTACATCTTTGTACTTCCCGGGTGAATCGAATACTTTGACTTGTGCACATCATACAACAACTCTTTTCGGATGCCACTGAACTTAGGAACCCAAATACGACCACCTACGGTCTTCAACCCTTGTGCATTTTCGAGAAAATGTTGGTTCTTACCTAACCGTTCTTGTCTTAAATCGCCTTTTCCCATAACCTCTCGTTGGGCATTCTTGATTCTTTCGATAATGCTCGAGATGACTTCTATACGTGATAAAATTCTTCGGTTCGGTTTTTCATAGACCTTTCGGCTCAAGGCATCGGCTACTACATTAGCCTTTCCCGCGTGATACACAATCTCACAGTCATAATCGGCAATCAACTCGATCCACCTTCTTTGTCGCATATTAAGATCTTTTTGAGTAAACACGTATTGTAGACTTTTATGATCCGTGTACAACGTACACCGAGTACCATACAAATAATGCCTCCACAACTTTAAGGCAAATATAATCGCCGCCAATTCCAAGTCGTGTGTCGTGTACCTTAATTCCGCGTTCTTCAATTGTCGCGAGGCATACGCGATCACTTTACCTCTTTGCATCAACACACAACCGAGCCCTTGGTTCGAAGCATCACTATAAACCACAAAATCTTCCATACCATCCGGTAACGTAAGAATCGGCACGTTACATAACTTTTCTTTCAACAATTTAAACGCCTCTTCTTGCTTCTTTTCCCACACAAACTTCTCACTTTTCCTCGTTAACTTCGTGAGTGGAATCGCGATTCTCGAGAAGTCTTGTATAAATCTTCGGTAATAACCGGCTAATCCAAGGAAACTTCTAACCTCGGTTGGAATTCTCGGAGGCTCCCAATTTGACACCGCTTCAATCTTGGACGGGTCAACCTTAATACCATCACACGTCACCACGTGACCTAAGAATTGCACTTCCCGCAACCAAAATTCACACTTCGAGAATTTTGCATACAACTTTTCCCGTTTCAACACATCTAAAACAAGCCTCAAATGACTTTCGTGTTCTTCCTCGGTTTTCGAATAAATCAAAATATCATCAATAAACACTATCAAGAACTTATCAAGGAACGGTTTGCAAACCCGATTCATTAAATCCATAAAAATAGCCGGCGCGTTTGTAAGACCAAACGACATCACTAGAAATTCATAATGACCATAACGTGTACGAAAGGCCGTCTTCTCGGTGTCGCCTTCTTTCACCCGAACTTGATGATAACCCGACCTCAAATCAATCTTCGAGAAATAACTAGCACCTTGCAATTGGTCGAATAAGTCGTCTATTCTCGGCAACGGGTAACGGTTCTTAATAGTTACCTTATTCAACTCTCGGTAGTCGATACACATTCTCATCGAACCGTCTTTCTTTTTAACAAATAACACTGGTGCACCCCATGGTGACGAACTCGGACGAATAAAACCTTTGTCTAACAAATCTTGCAATTGAGTCATCAATTCCCGCATCTCGGTGGGAGCTAAACGGTAGGGAGCACGAGCAATCGGCGTCGCCCCCGGAACTAAATCAATTTTAAACTCGACTTGTCTCTCCGGTGGTAAACCGGGCAAGTCATCGGGAAATACCTCGGGGAAATCTGGAATAATTTTGACGCTATCCATTGACTTCTTTTCCTTTCGGCCATCTAACACATATGCAATAAACGATGCACAACCTTTCGATATACTTTTCCTCGCCTTAATGGCGGTAATCACATTAGGCATGTGATGTCGTTTCTCCCTATACACATACACTTTCTCATTCTCGGGTGCCCTAATCGACACTATTTTCTTTCCACACAAAATCTTGGCTTGGTGCAAACCCAACCAATCCATACCGATAACCACATCAAACGCCATAATTCCCATGGGCAACAAATCTACCTTAAACTTTCTACCGTCTATTTCTATTTCACAATTTCTATAAATACATTCAACCATAGACGTTTTCCCGTCGGCTACTTCTATCTCATAAACCTCATCTAACATCTCGGACGGCACACTCAATTTACAACCGAACTCATAAGACACAAACGAATAATTGGAACCCGAATCAAACAAAATATGAGTTGGCAAGGAGTTAATGAATAAAGTACCTGACACCACATCGTGTGCCTCCTTCGCCTCCTCCCGAGTGAGTTGGAAGGACCGCCCCTTCACCTTTTCCGGTTCCACTTTCTTTTGAGTCGTGACACCATCGACTCTATTCCCTTCTTCGGGCATACATTGCTATAATGCCCTTTTTTCATGGCATGAGTAGCACTCCACATCGGCCGATAACTTGGCCTTACAATCCCGGGCTATGTGCCCCATCTTGCCACAACTATAACAAGCCTTTGACTCTCCTCGGCATATGCCGGTACGATTTTTCCCGCATTTCTTGCACGGGCCAACACTTCCTTGTTTAGCGAAGCTCGAAGTGAACTTCCCTTTTTTGAACGAACTAGAGCCGCTCTCGGCTTTCCTTTTCTCGCCCACATGGGCCCTCTCGGCAACACGTGCCTCATTCACTTCCTCAACACCCCGGGCGGCACTAATGGCCTCATCAAGTGTGACCGCCCTCTTAACTTCCAATTGGTAGTCCCACGGTAACCCACTAGCATACCGGACCACCCTCAACCTCTCATCCGAGTAGGTTTTAGCAACAAACGGGAGCAATCCCGTGAACTCTCTCGAGTATTCCTCGATTGACAAATCAGCCTTCTTAAGGGTCACGAACTTCTCGTGCATTTTTTACAAATCCCTTTCGGGACAAAATTTCTTTTTCAATCTCGTGGTGAATTCATCCCACGTCATTTTCTCAATCACCTCCCTCCCGAGGGTTTCATACACGATATCCCACCAAACCATAGCATCTTCTTTTAACAATTGTGACGCATACGTCACCATATCGGCATCCTTACACTTACTACTACCGATAACCCTCTCGGTCTCTCAGATCCACCTCATGGTTACTTTCGGGTCCGAACTACCCGTATACACATTTGGCTTACAAGCCATGAAGGATTTAAACGAACAACCTTCTTTCACAATGGGCCTAGCCCTAGCATCACTTTGGCCACCTGTGGAGGATTTCCCTTCCCCGGTGCCACTACCCCCGGTTCTCTCATCCGATTTAGCCTCGGACTCACGGTCTCCTCCCGACCTTTCACGGTCTCCAATAATACGGTGCACTTCTTCGGCCACCGTTCCTTTGATTTGATCGATAATAGTTTGGAGATCCGCCATGGTTACCGGAGTTCTATTTGCTCCGACCTCCTACTCACCCATTCGATGCATCGACGGTTGACTTTCTTGTTCAACCACAACCTCAACATGAGGTATCTCCTCCTCCCGGCCCTCTGGGGCTCTACCACTTCTACGCGTGGTCACCATTTCTTTCAGTCAAGACTATACGAAAGACATTAAACATTTAGTACCTTGTGTACAACCCATTAGTCGCATAAGACTCAATATCCATAATCATATCAAATTTCATCGGTCCCCTAGGTTTACCCTAAACTTAATATAAAGTCTCAAGGTCAACCTATGATCTTAAGGAATCTTATATTCCTAATGCTACAGTCTAAGACTAGGATGGTCATCCAACCTAATTCACTTAAACAGTAGCTCTGATACCAAGTTGTAACACCTCAATTTTTAATAGAAAATATTTGCCCAAAATAAATCATTTTTTTATAAATAGAAGAACTATTCCAAAATATGGATTTACAAAAACCTTTGGTATGAAAATCAGAGTATAAAGTTTGGTGTTACAAAATAGATCAAAACCAAAGCTAAGTATAAATCCAATCTAAAGTTCTTCTACTCTAGGCCCCGCATCTCTATCCATGCGTACCTAAACCTTCGATCCCGAACCTGAGTACATAGCAAAACAAACAAGGAGTACGTGAGACAAAAACGTCTCGTGAGCTACATGGGTTTAGACCAATAATAATAATAATCGTATGACATATAAACAAACATATGAGTAAGTCATCCATCTAACTAGTCACCCTATTGTGACTCTAATACTTTGCTTTCCTAGCAATCATATCTACTTATCGGGTTGCCCCCGAACTAACTAGAACCACCTTGACTTATTAACCGAAATTCATCGTCATTAATAAGCCTCAAGATACCGGCAAGAGGGATTCGCCCAACCTACCAATACCTGCCCTACTCACCGGACTACCTCCAGTTAGCAAGACTACTATCGTGGTGGAGTCGATGGGAATCCACCCAACTGCCCCTCACACCACACCTCATGACCGGGGGTCCCCCGCATCATCACATCATCTCAACATATCATAACCCAATGGTTATGTCAATCTAGCTCTCGGCTATCACGTCTATCAACAAACAAGTTAGTTCAATACTATTATCGGTTTAACTAACTACTAACTACTAGTCTACACAATTAAGCAAATAGACCATAACACAAGTAATAAAGGGATTTCATAGGCTATGTACTCGGTAAATTTCCACACGTACTCACCTTAGCAATCTAGTGCTCCAACCGTATTCTTTCCGCTGCTTTCCTCGTTCCAACAATTCGGTCAAACTCCAAGACTTCACCGGAAGCCTAATTCAACAATCATACAATGTTCAACATCACATATTACTAATAATGTATCCATTAATCACTAGATACCATCAACTAACACTTCCCCCAATTATGGTGATTTACCAAACCCTAGGTTTAACCAACCCTTAAGATTCTTACCAATCGAAATCATACACTTGTTTCCTTTGTTAATATACCATCTATTAAGTGTATACAACATTTATTCACCATAAACCATAACCCCCAATAACTAGGGTTTCCAACCCAACCATCAAAATACATAGATCTAAAGCTACAAAGATCAAGGAGTGAAGATATACCTTTAATCTTCACTTAGGAGTGAAATCTATCAAGCTTTGATGAACAAATTCGACCAAGATCAGCACTTGCACTCAAAAATCGCCAATGGAAGAAACTAGGGTTTTGAAATGCATTAAATGAGCCAAAACCCGACTTTAATGCTGCACGACCAAAGTTCACGACGCGAACTAAGTTCGCGTCGCTAAGTCTGCGTTGTACGCCAACTTCGCGATCGGTAACTACTCGTGAACTACATCACGCTCAAAAGCCAAATCCGCTGGAGACGGTTCCCGATCGTTAACCCGAGTTCGCGGCGCTAACTTTCAAAGGCAGCAGGGCTGCATTTTTCGGTTGTTGTCTCGACCCGGTTTCGTCCATAACTTTCTCATACGGTCTCCAAATGACATGAAACCAATTCATACGCTCTTTAAACGATTTATCCATATTTATCATATTTTTATACAATTTATTTATTTACAAATTTCGGGTCGTTACAACTATCTACCCCTTAAGAAGATTTCGTCATCGGAATCTCATTTTCACAAAATCCGGGTATCTTTTCCGAATCTCGTCTTTGACTTCCCAAGTCAAATTCGGCCCAAGTGAGTGCTTCCACTTGACCAACACCAACTCGATCTCCTTATTCCAAAGTTTCTTTGTTTTCGTTTCTAATATAGCCTCGGGCTCCTCGATTAACCTGTTCGGGCCGTCAACCCGCAACTCTTGCAATGGAATAATATTTTCTACTTCCCCGATCAACTTCTTCAAATAAATTACGTGAAAGGTGTCATGCACACCCTGAAGCTCGGGTGGAAGTTCCAACTTAAACGCTTGAAGCCCGACCCGTTTCAATATTTTAAACGGTCCAACATACCTTGGACTTAATTTTCCTTTCTTACCAAACCGCATCACACCTTTCCAAGGTGACACTTTCAACATGACCATATCACCGACATCCAAGTCGTATGGCCTTTTCTTCAAACCCGAATAACTTCGTTGTCTATCTTGGGCGACTTTCATGTTGGTTTGAATAATACCGATCTTTTCATTCGTCACTCTCACGATCTCGGGACCCGTGAGTTTCGTTTCTCCCGCTTCTAACCAACAAGATGGAGTTCTACATTTTCTTCCATACAACACCTCATAAGGCGGCATCTTGATAGTCGAGTGATAACTATTATTGTACGAAAACTCGACCAATGGTAAATGTTCATCCCATTTACCCCCGAAGTCTAGCACACACGACCTCAACATATCTTCAACATTTTGAATCGTTCTTTCACTTTGACCATCGGTTTGCGGATGATAAGCCGTGCTCAACCGCAACTTTGTACCTAACTCTTCTTGTAAAGATCGCCAAAATCTCGAGGTAAACCTCGCGTCTCTATAGGATACAATCGATAACGGAACCCCGTGGAGTCGAACCATCTCATCAACATACAACTTAGCCAATTTATCAAGTGGCAAAGTTTCCCAAATGGCTAAAAAAAACGCACTCTTGGTCAACCGGTCAACTATGACCCAAATGGCATCGTGACCTCTACTCGTCTTCGGTAACCCTACTATGAAATCCATAGTTATGTCTTCCCACTTTCCGGCCGGTACAACTAATGATTGAGCTACCCCGTACGGTACTTGATACTCGGCTTTTACTTGTGCACACGTGGCACTCTTAGAGATATACTTGGCCACTCTCGCCTTCATTCCGGGTCACCAATAAACCCGTTTCATATCTTGGTACATCTTTGTACTTCCCGGGTGAATCGAATACTTTGACTTGTGCACATCATACAACAACTCTTTTCGGATGCCACTGAACTTAGGAACCCAAATACGACCACCTACGGTCTTCAACCCTTGTGCATTTTCGAGAAAATGTTGGTTCTTACCTAACCGTTCTTGTCTTAAATCGCCTTTTCCCATAACCTCTCGTTGGGCATTCTTGATTCTTTCGATAATGCTCGAGATGACTTCTATACGTGATAAAATTCTTCGGTTCGGTTTTTCATAGACCTTTCGGCTCAAGGCATCGGCTACTACATTAGCCTTTCCCGCGTGATACACAATCTCACAGTCATAATCGGCAATCAACTCGATCCACCTTCTTTGTCGCATATTAAGATCTTTTTGAGTAAACACGTATTGTAGACTTTTATGATCCGTGTACAACGTACACCGAGTACCATACAAATAATGCCTCCACAACTTTAAGGCAAATATAATCGCCGCCAATTCCAAGTCGTGTGTCGTGTACCTTAATTCCGCGTTCTTCAATTGTCGCGAGGCATACGCGATCACTTTACCTCTTTGCATCAACACACAACCGAGCCCTTGGTTCGAAGCATCACTATAAACCACAAAATCTTCCATACCATCCGGTAACGTAAGAATCGGCACGTTACATAACTTTTCTTTCAACAATTTAAACGCCTCTTCTTGCTTCTTTTCCCACACAAACTTCTCACTTTTCCTCGTTAACTTCGTGAGTGGAATCGCGATTCTCGAGAAGTCTTGTATAAATCTTCGGTAATAACCGGCTAATCCAAGGAAACTTCTAACCTCGGTTGGAATTCTCGGAGGCTCCCAATTTGACACCGCTTCAATCTTGGACGGGTCAACCTTAATACCATCACACGTCACCACGTGACCTAAGAATTGCACTTCCCGCAACCAAAATTCACACTTCGAGAATTTTGCATACAACTTTTCCCGTTTCAACACATCTAAAACAAGCCTCAAATGACTTTCGTGTTCTTCCTCGGTTTTCGAATAAATCAAAATATCATCAATAAACACTATCAAGAACTTATCAAGGAACGGTTTGCAAACCCGATTCATTAAATCCATAAAAATAGCCGGCGCGTTTGTAAGACCAAACGACATCACTAGAAATTCATAATGACCATAACGTGTACGAAAGGCCGTCTTCTCGGTGTCGCCTTCTTTCACCCGAACTTGATGATAACCCGACCTCAAATCAATCTTCGAGAAATAACTAGCACCTTGCAATTGGTCGAATAAGTCGTCTATTCTCGGCAACGGGTAACGGTTCTTAATAGTTACCTTATTCAACTCTCGGTAGTCGATACACATTCTCATCGAACCGTCTTTCTTTTTAACAAATAACACTGGTGCACCCCATGGTGACGAACTCGGACGAATAAAACCTTTGTCTAACAAATCTTGCAATTGAGTCATCAATTCCCGCATCTCGGTGGGAGCTAAACGGTAGGGAGCACGAGCAATCGGCGTCGCCCCCGGAACTAAATCAATTTTAAACTCGACTTGTCTCTCCGGTGGTAAACCGGGCAAGTCATCGGGAAATACCTCGGGGAAATCTGGAATAATTTTGACGCTATCCATTGACTTCTTTTCCTTTCGGCCATCTAACACATATGCAATAAACGATGCACAACCTTTCGATATACTTTTCCTCGCCTTAATGGCGGTAATCACATTAGGCATGTGATGTCGTTTCTCCCTATACACATACACTTTCTCATTCTCGGGTGCCCTAATCGACACTATTTTCTTTCCACACAAAATCTTGGCTTGGTGCAAACCCAACCAATCCATACCGATAACCACATCAAACGCCATAATTCCCATGGGCAACAAATCTACCTTAAACTTTCTACCGTCTATTTCTATTTCACAATTTCTATAAATACATTCAACCATAGACGTTTTCCCGTCGGCTACTTCTATCTCATAAACCTCATCTAACATCTCGGACGGCACACTCAATTTACAACCGAACTCATAAGACACAAACGAATAATTGGAACCCGAATCAAACAAAATATGAGTTGGCAAGGAGTTAATGAATAAAGTACCTGACACCACATCGTGTGCCTCCTTCGCCTCCTCCCGAGTGAGTTGGAAGGACCGCCCCTTCACCTTTTCCGGTTCCACTTTCTTTTGAGTCGTGACACCATCGACTCTATTCCCTTCTTCGGGCATACATTGCTATAATGCCCTTTTTTCATGGCATGAGTAGCACTCCACATCGGCCGATAACTTGGCCTTACAATCCCGGGCTATGTGCCCCATCTTGCCACAACTATAACAAGCCTTTGACTCTCCTCGGCATATGCCGGTACGATTTTTCCCGCATTTCTTGCACGGGCCAACACTTCCTTGTTTAGCGAAGCTCGAAGTGAACTTCCCTTTTTTGAACGAACTAGAGCCGCTCTCGGCTTTCCTTTTCTCGCCCACATGGGCCCTCTCGGCAACACGTGCCTCATTCACTTCCTCAACACCCCGGGCGGCACTAATGGCCTCATCAAGTGTGACCGCCCTCTTAACTTCCAATTGGTAGTCCCACGGTAACCCACTAGCATACCGGACCACCCTCAACCTCTCATCCGAGTAGGTTTTAGCAACAAACGGGAGCAATCCCGTGAACTCTCTCGAGTATTCCTCGATTGACAAATCAGCCTTCTTAAGGGTCACGAACTTCTCGTGCATTTTTTACAAATCCCTTTCGGGACAAAATTTCTTTTTCAATCTCGTGGTGAATTCATCCCACGTCATTTTCTCAATCACCTCCCTCCCGAGGGTTTCATACACGATATCCCACCAAACCATAGCATCTTCTTTTAACAATTGTGACGCATACGTCACCATATCGGCATCCTTACACTTACTACTACCGATAACCCTCTCGGTCTCTCAGATCCACCTCATGGTTACTTTCGGGTCCGAACTACCCGTATACACATTTGGCTTACAAGCCATGAAGGATTTAAACGAACAACCTTCTTTCACAATGGGCCTAGCCCTAGCATCACTTTGGCCACCTGTGGAGGATTTCCCTTCCCCGGTGCCACTACCCCCGGTTCTCTCATCCGATTTAGCCTCGGACTCACGGTCTCCTCCCGACCTTTCACGGTCTCCAATAATACGGTGCACTTCTTCGGCCACCGTTCCTTTGATTTGATCGATAATAGTTTGGAGATCCGCCATGGTTACCGGAGTTCTATTTGCTCCGACCTCCTACTCACCCATTCGATGCATCGACGGTTGACTTTCTTGTTCAACCACAACCTCAACATGAGGTATCTCCTCCTCCCGGCCCTCTGGGGCTCTACCACTTCTACGCGTGGTCACCATTTCTTTCAGTCAAGACTATACGAAAGACATTAAACATTTAGTACCTTGTGTACAACCCATTAGTCGCATAAGACTCAATATCCATAATCATATCAAATTTCATCGGTCCCCTAGGTTTACCCTAAACTTAATATAAAGTCTCAAGGTCAACCTATGATCTTAAGGAATCTTATATTCCTAATGCTACAGTCTAAGACTAGGATGGTCATCCAACCTAATTCACTTAAACAGTAGCTCTGATACCAAGTTGTAACACCTCAATTTTTAATAGAAAATATTTGCCCAAAATAAATCATTTTTTTATAAATAGAAGAACTATTCCAAAATATGGATTTACAAAAACCTTTGGTATGAAAATCAGAGTATAAAGTTTGGTGTTACAAAATAGATCAAAACCAAAGCTAAGTATAAATCCAATCTAAAGTTCTTCTACTCTAGGCCCCGCATCTCTATCCATGCGTACCTAAACCTTCGATCCCGAACCTGAGTACATAGCAAAACAAACAAGGAGTACGTGAGACAAAAACGTCTCGTGAGCTACATGGGTTTAGACCAATAATAATAATAATCGTATGACATATAAACAAACATATGAGTAAGTCATCCATCTAACTAGTCACCCTATTGTGACTCTAATACTTTGCTTTCCTAGCAATCATATCTACTTATCGGGTTGCCCCCGAACTAACTAGAACCACCTTGACTTATTAACCGAAATCCATCGTCATTAATAAGCCTCAAGATACCGGCAAGAGGGATTCGCCCAACCTACCAATACCTGCCCTACTCACCGGACTACCTCCAGTTAGCAAGACTACTATCGTGGTGGAGTCGATGGGAATCCACCCAACTGCCCCTCACACCACACCTCATGACCGGGGGTCCCCCGCATCATCACATCATCTCAACATATCATAACCCAATGGTTATGTCAATCTAGCTCTCGGCTATCACGTCTATCAACAAACAAGTTAGTTCAATACTATTATCGGTTTAACTAACTACTAACTACTAGTCTACACAATTAAGCAAATAGACCATAACACAAGTAATAAAGGGATTTCATAGGCTATGTACTCGGTAAATTTCCACACGTACTCACCTTAGCAATCTAGTGCTCCAACCGTATTCTTTCCGCCGCTTTCCTCGTTCCAACAATTCGGTCAAACTCCAAGACTTCACCGGAAGCCTAATTCAACAATCATACAATGTTCAACATCACATACTACTAATAATGTATCCATTAATCACTAGATACCATCAACTAACACTTCCCCCAATTATGGTGATTTACCAAACCCTAGGTTTAACCAACCCTTAAGATTCTTACCAATCGAAATCATACACTTGTTTCCTTTGTTAATATACCATCTATTAAGTGTATACAACATTTATTCACCATAAACCATAACCCCCAATAACTAGGGTTTCCAACCCAACCATCAAAATACATAGATCTAAAGCTACAAAGATCAAGGAGTGAAGATATACCTTTAATCTTCACTTAGGAGTGAAATCTATCAAGCTTTGATGAACAAATTCGACCAAGATCAGCACTTGCACTCAAAAATCGCCAACGGAAGAAACTAGGGTTTTGAAATGCATTAAATGAGCCAAAACCCGACTTTAATGCTGCACGACCAAAGTTCACATCGCGAACTAAGTTCGCGTCGCTAAGTCTGCGTTGTACGCCAACTTCGCGATCGGTAACTACTCGTGAACTACATCACGCTCCAAAGCCAAATCCGCTGGAGACAGTTCCCGATCGTTAACCCGAGTTCGCGGCGCTAACTTTAAAAGGCAGCAGGGCTGCATTTTTCGGTTGTTGTCTCGACCCGGTATCGTCCATAACTTTCTCATACGGTCTCCAAATGACACGAAACCAATTCCTACGCTCTTTAAACGATTTATCCATATTTATCATATTTTTATACAATTTATTTATTTACAAATTTCGGGTCGTTACAATGTTCGCGTCGCGAACTTTGCGTGTCGCGAACTCCTCGCGTCGTGATCCTGGTCGTGAACTCCAAACGTCAAAAACCCAAATTCCCTGTCGTTAGTTCGCGTTCGCGAACTATAGTTCGCGTCGCGAACTCTAGCTGGCAGCTAGGCTGCAGCTTTTGTCGTTTCCTTCGACACGGTTTCGTCCATAACTTTCTCGTACGATGTCCAAATGACACGAAACCAATTCCTACGATTTTTAAATGATTTATCCTTATTTATCATATTTTTACATAATTTATTTAACATAAAGTTTCGGGTCATTACATCAATTACGCTTTTAATAGTGTTTTTAAACAATATACATAGACTTCATTAATTGGGCCCAATCACAAATCAATTTGTCTGTTCTTAAATTAATTTTTTTACTTTTGAGTACAATTCTAATTTCTAATTATAGTTTTGTAATACTAACGATTTATAATATTCATCTTTTTCAGTTTATAGTCATATTTAAACAACAAATATTAATTATGAATCATTTTATATTTCTTTTTCATTCTCTTTTCGGACAAGTTAAAAAAATGATATGAAATATTTTATTAAAAGATTTTAATTAGTATATTTTTATTTTTACTTTAATATGTTAGAACTATATAATGGAATGAACAAAGATAAATAAATAAACGGAAAAAAAACACATCCGCTGCGAAGCGTGGCACTTAATTTACTCGTTTTTAACATAGACGCAATTAAAAACGTAAAGACCGAAGACCCAAACCAATTTCATTTTTGCGGGAAAACCATGTTGGTCATTTTGGTAGAGAAAACTAGTAATGTAACAAACGAGTGTAATAGATACCGCGCTTCGCTGCGGAATTTGTTACTTCGTTTATACACTTAACAATGTTATAAACATCAAAATTATCAATGATGTCAATCTATTTAACAATTAGTAATATGTTATTATAATAATTTAACTCATAAAATTTTCATTTCATCCTTTTACAACTTATTAGTTGAATATATAAGAACTGAATAATTTAGATAATACAATTTATAAAAATGTTGGTGTCAAAGTATTAATTATAAAGAATGATTTAAATGAAGCAAAAATGATAAATGATAAAGTTTACGGGTAAAAGATAAAATATTATAAAAATTTAGGATAGTGAATTATAATTCCATAAATACTTACCAAACTACTTTTATTTCATTTAAATATTATAAAAATCTAGGATAATAAATTGTAAAAGTTTACGTGTCAATGATACAAATCACCAGTCCTTCAACTTTTGTAAACTCCGTTTCTTCATTTCCGTTCCATACCAATTTTTGTAATGAACAGTGGAATACTTACCACAATTATACAATTTATTTAATATACTGGCTCGAAACGGGCCCCTAACAAATTTATCAAATTTATAAATTTATTAAATTTATTAACTAGGTGGCACTACCTTTGACCCCGCAGGGGGCTCAGCCCCGTTGACTCCTATTGGCTCCTACTATTTTATATAAGTGGAATTGAGTTAACTCAAATGAACGTGCATTCAACATTCCCCTAACTCGTAAACACAAAATCCCTATGTCTCATGTAAATTATAATTTCACTAAATAGTAAATGACACTAAAATGACCAACAACATATAGGTACAATCCATATGCATTAACTCATGTATATTTGTTAGTTTACCATTTTAATAAACATTTTATGAAACTTAAATGAGCAGACTAATTTCCTGATAAATGAACATGAACACAATTCATTTGTGTTTGCTCGTTTTTTTATATAACTTTAAAGATAAATGATATTTAGTCCTACCATTTTATCATACCCATAGTTCTACTACCTACTTGATAGTATAACAGGTGTAATCTACAAAATCTCTCTCTTAATATTATCTAATTAGTAGGTCTATGAGTCCAAATGATAAAACCAAATACCATTACTCAACTTTCAAAGGGTCAAATATGAAAAATACACGTAATTGTAATAATTCAGTTCGATTTCTATTTTTTATTTTTTGAAACGACAAATCTAATCTACTCCTAATTAGCACATATTTCCATGACGGTCCCGGACTCAAACTCCTGACCTCAATGTTAACAGGCAAACACCATACCGCTAGATCAAAGATCCTTTGGTAATTCAGTTCAATTACACACATAATTCATTTTGATTGTAGACCAAATAAATGAATGATTAACGGCTTCTTGCTTGTACAGTACCACATTACAGCGGTTCAACAATGTTCTACTAGCAATTCGCGACAGACCTAGGATCCGAGGAAACGACGTCGTTGGCACAAAATATTATAAAAGGAGTGGGTTGTGGTCCCCCTTGTTAGAGACAAGAAAGTGGGAGAAACAGACAATTGACTAATAAGTGGGACCCGCTATGCAAACCACGTGGAATACTATGACCATACTTCACTCATTCATTGTACCCACATGGGCGAATAGAAATTGTTTTTGATAAACATGTAACACCATTCTCCCAACTCAGCTACACCATTCTCCCATTTTTTGAAATTTATATTGGTAATTTTAAGTTTTAAGTTCAGTAACTAAAGTATATAATATAGATTAAAAAATGATAGTATATGAGAGAGTGTTGTGAGTATATAAAACATGTAATTATGTGTATGTGTGCATATGGCGTGAGTGTGAGAGACTTGTGCAAATATGCAACTAAGGTCAAGCTAAGGTCATAAGATCGCGGTTGACTATGTTCATCCAACTAAGATTCGGCATACCTCTTCTCTTCTAGCCAATGAATGTAAAATTTCAACTCTTCTAATTCGTAACTCAACAAGACCGTAACTGCTACCCGAGCGTCGCCTCAACTTTCTCTTTATGAGACCAAACATATGATCAAATGCTCATAATAGTGATCAAATGTATAACAAACCATTTTGTTAGGAATATTTCCTATGATATTCCTTAGATTTGATGAGTCATGTTAGTCCCAAGACTAAGTAAATAAGATTTGATGCTCAACAGCCAAGAAGAATAAATAACAGCTGAAGTAAGTATCTCAGCTGAAACAAGTATATACAATAAACCTTCAGCTGAGTACGTACTTAGCTTTAGGATACAAGTCAAATCAGCAGCTATTAACGAGGGTTCATTCGAAGTCTATGGCCAAAGGACAAAGAAAAGAAGAAGACTATTCAGCTGATTGTGGAATCAGCTGATAGTACCTGCTGCAGATGAAGACTTAAAGGAAATGATCATTGACACCTTGAACATTTCCCTTTCCCGCTCAAAGAAGAAGAAAACGATGAAGATCTTCTATTTTGAAATAGAAGATAATGTCAGTACAACTTCATCGTTTGTCCCTCAAGCATGTAAAGAGAAAGTCAACAACTTCTGTACTTGTGTAGTACACCTTTCACTGTGCGTCAGAAAAGGTACCGGAAGAAGTGGACATAAAGTACACTCGGGACGATAACTTGTGCAATCGCATTTAATGATCCATGGCAAGTCTACATCGACGAATAATATGTTTACACGTCGTCAAACTTGTGGACTAAGGAACATGGATCTTTGGCTATAAATGCAGATGTAAATGCTTGCATTTACAACACACCTTTAGCCCTTCAGAGCATCTTAGAAATAATAAGCACAAGAACATTTTCTGAGAGTTAGTTATTGTCTAAGTATTAACAACTCCATAGTTATTACTAAGGCATTAATATCAGCTGTTAGTATCAGCTGATATAACTCTCAGTGTATATCTCTTATAGTTTGAGCGGTCTAAAGTGTCAACTCAAGTATAGAGTTTTAGGTAGTGTGTACTATCTATTTCCGCAAACTCTGTATTGTATTAAGCTGTTTTTAATAAAACTCTTAATCATTGAAACCTTGTTGTTATTTACTTATCATATCTTTGTCACTCGGCCATAACGCAACACGGTTGTGTTGTTGTGATCCAACAACTGGTATCAGAGCGGGTGTCAAAATTATTTTCCATCAATTTTGAGCATCTGTTATGGCTGAACCTACATCATCAGATCTTCCATCATCTGGAAAACCTCCCAAACTCACTCAAACCAACTACCCCATGTGGAAAACCCGTATGTTGTCCCACATGGTTACCTACCACCCAAAACTTCAAGATAATATCAGGATAGGAAAATATGTTCCCAAAACCCTCATTTCTGGTTCTTCTGAAACACCAGAACACTATGTTGTGAAGTCTGAGGCTCAGTGGACAGACTCTGAAAAACGTCTTGTTCATCTTGAGAACAAGGGTAGAGATATGCTTTTTCAAGCAGTTGGTGATGAACTGTATCACAATATTCAGTTTTGTGACTCAGTTAAAGAGATGTGGGAAAGGCTGGCTGAAGTTTATGAAGGCACATCTGTTGTGCGTGAACATAACAAAAACATGCTCATACATGATTATGAACTGTTTAAAGCCAAGCCAAGTGAGACTATAGCTCAAACTTTCAGTCATTATAACATTCTGTTAAACGAGCTGAAGTCTCATGGGGTTGATAAGGACGATATGTCCAAAATGTGTAAGTTTATGGCACCCTTACCCTCTAAATGGGCTACCATCATAACTTGCATGAGTACATCTCCTACTCTGAAAGATTATACTCTTTCATCTCTCTATGGTATGTTCTTAAGCCATGAGAGAACCGTACTCAACAAATTTCAACCTCCAAAGGACTCTAAAGTGAGTTCCGCTGGATCTTCGACTGCTCTTGTATCCTTAAACAAGCCTAGCAGAATCGAATATCCACCATCAGATGATGAGGCTGACAACACTTCAGCTGTTGGTTTGTTCAACATGCCGGAAGTCAGCATTGAAGAAGTCGATGAAGATGAAGACAACGATGCCCCTATATCTGAGTTGGCCTTACTTGTTAAAAATAGAAAATTCTTCAAAAACAAGTCTGGCTCCTCAGCTAGAGGCTCGAGTAGCAGATCTATCTCTTCAGCTGTTTCTTCCAGACCCTCTGGAAGTACACCTGACATCCCTGAGATAACTTGCTACAACTGCAACAAGAAGGGACATTATGCTAACGACTGCAAGCAGAAGAAAGCTAGTTCATCATCTTCAACTGGTGAGTCCATTGAAGAAAAATACAAAAAGCTACAAGCCTTCACCAAAAAGATTCTAGAAGAAAAGAAGGCACTTGAAAGCAAGTCTGCTGACAAAGGTCTAGTAGCTGAGACTCATGATTGGGCTGACTCAGGTGACAGCTCATCTGACGACGATGAACAAATGGCCACAATGTGTTTGATGGCTCGTGCTGATGACGATAAATGCATTACAGTTGATGATGCTAGTACCTATAAATGGGTCAACATTGTTCACAAAAAGGTAACCTCTCTAATCTCCGCTGAGGCTATTAAAGCTAAAGAAATTGTTGACTCTATTATTTGTGACTTGCACTTCATTGATCAACTGAAAGGTGAATGTTTGGATAAACATAATGCTATTCTACGTGAAAATGCATTCTTAAAAGAACGTTTAATTGACCACAAAACTTTAAAAGAAGAACTTTCTTAAACGAAATTCATTAACTCAGTTCTTCAACATGATCTAAGTGAAAAAGTTAAAGAACTTGAAGCAATTAAAAAGATTTGTGAATCATGGTCTCTTTCATCCAAACGTGTGAGTGAATGTGTTAACTCACAAATCCCTAGTCAAGTAAAAGCTGTACTAGGAGGAGCTTTCCTTGCTACAGCCGCTGTACCTGACAGCAGTACAGATGATCTGTACTACTCGTCAGCTGATGCTTATGTGCCAGCTGAAGAGTTGGTTTTTGGTTCCTTTGTTAGGTCTACCGAAACCTATGCTACTGAGATGTCCTCAGAAGATCCTTCTGTGGCTACCGGTGAAGAGTCATCTACTGACTCCTCTGCCATGGTAGTTAGGACACCTACTGTAGTTATTGTTGAACCTAGAAAATCTGTCTCGGGTTCAACACCTGCTGCATCTTCTAGCTAAATCTCAGCAGAAGACTAGAAGAACAGCAGGAAAGAAAACTGTTCTTACACCCTCCAAGGGTGAGCCAGTTGGAGTTCGTACTCGAGCTGCAAAGAAAAAAGGTAAGAGTGTGTCTAAGAACACTCCAAGTCCTTCTTCAGTCGTGTCTGTCAGACGGCTGAAAGGAAAGGTCAGCAAGCTGACATCACTCGTTCAAACTCTGACTATCTCTGATAATCAGAAAATGAAAGGTATTTTGGGTCCAGTTCCCAATCCTACTGCCTCGCCCTCTACTCCACTGCAAAGAAACAGAAAATGCTAAAAGTGTGGAGATCGTGGGCACATGGCAAGCGAGTGTGACAGCACATGCTTGAGACCTTCCCCAACTTCAGTATGTGAGCCTCCTGAAAAGCCAACGTCTGTGAGTCCCAGCGGTAAGTCACAAGGACCCACCGAAGTGTGCGTTCCCAAAAAGAACTAACTTCTTTATCTTATGTGCAGGGTGATGAAAGCAAACATGTCTGGTACCTAGACAGTGGTTGCTCAAGACACATGGCTGGTTACAAATCCCTGCTGGAAGAGTTTGAAGTTTGTGATGGCCCCTCAGTAGTTTTTGGTGATAATGGTAGAGGCTCAACTGAAGGTTATGGAACCATTTCTAATGGGTCCATAAAAATCACAAGAGTTGGTTATGTAAATGGGCTGAAATACAATCTTATCAGCATTAGTCAACTTTGTGATGCAAAGTTCTCAGTGAACTTTAACGAATATAGAGGAACGGTGACAGATAAGAGTGGAAAGGTAGTATTAGCTGCTCCCAGAACCAAGAATGTCTATACACTTGACATGAATCCTCAAAATCAAGAAGTCTGTCTTTTCTCTCAATCTACTGAAGAGCTGAATTGGCTGTGGCACGAAAGGCTATCTCACCTGAACTTCAAAAATATATCGAAGCTGGCGCGAGGTCAGCTGGTGAATGGTCTGCCACAAATCAAATATGAAAAGGATAAGCTTTGTTCTGCATGTGAACAACGTAAACATCACAAAAGCTCCTTCAAATCAAAGCAATGTTTTTCCATCAACAGCTGCCTTCACATGCTCCATATGGATCTCTTTGGTCCCATGAGCACTGAAAGTCTAGGTGGAAAGAAGTATATACTTGTTATCGTTGACGAATATTCACGATATACTTGGGTTATATTTTTACGCCACAAGAGTGATGCAGCTGATGAAATTATCAAGTTCATCAAAAGGATGGAACTTCTAAACGGGTCTAGAGTCAAGATGCTGAGATCAGACAACGGTACTGAATTCAGAAAAAAGACTTTGGAAGATTTCTGTTCAGATGTTGGGATCTCCCAAAACTTCTCAGCTGCTAGAACACCTCAACAGAATGGTGTTGCTGAAAGAAGGAACAGAACCCTTATAGAAGCTGCAAGAACAATGCTTGCTGAGTCAAACATGCCTAAGCAATTTTGGGCAGAGGCTGTTAACACAGCTTGTTTTACTCAAAATAGGTCTCTCTATGTGAAGAGACACAAAAAGACTTCGTATGAGATTTTTCGTCAAAGGAAACCTTTCATCGGTTTCTTTCACGTGTTTGGCTGTGTGTGTTTTGTGTTAAACACAAGAGATCAGCTGAGTAAATTTGACTCTAAAGCTGATGAAGCCATTTTCTTGGGATACTCCACTCTATCCAAAGCATATAGAGTTTTCAACAAAAGAAGACAAACATTGGAAGAGTCCATAAATGTTACTTTTGAAGAACACTCAAAAGCTTTGAACCTGTCCTCTACTGACTCGTCTGATGCCTTTCAGAGATCAGCTGAATCATCTCCTGATGATACAACTGAAGCATTCTCCGATGCTTTAAATCTCTTTGATGTTCCCGTAAATGAACCAGATGAGACATTCCATGATGCTCCTACATATCTTGTGGACATTGCAGCTGTTCGACAAGAGATTCCAACAGTTAGAGCATCATCCAAGGATACTTCTAAGCCACCTCTTCATACTTCAAGAAGATCAGTTCAAAATGAAGTAATTCATCTTGCTGAGCAGTCAGCCGCTCAACAAGGATCTAATTCTGGTGAATCTTCCTCTTCTACTGCTGCTCCTCAATCTAAGTGGACCTCAGAACATCCAATTGAGTTAATCATTGGAGATCCACAACAGGGAGTAGTCACTAGAAGTAAAGCATCATGCAATCTGTGCCTGTGGTCTTGCTTTCTAGCAACTGAAGAACCGAAAAATATTAAAGCTGCTTTAGAAGACTCAAGCTGGATTCAGGCGATGCAGGAAGAACTTAACCAATTCGAGGTCAACAAAGTATGCAGCTGGTGCCTCCACCAGCTGGAAAGACCATAATTGGTACTAAATGGGTATTTAGGAATAAAATGGATGAAGAAGATGTAGTTATTCGCAACAAGGCTAGACTTGTTGCACACGGATACATGCAAGAGGAAGGAATCGATTTCGATGAAACATTTGCTCTGGTGGCTAGGCTTGAGGCTATTAGAATATTTCTAGCCTATGCTGCTTACAAAGACTTCACAGTTTTTCAAATGGACGTGAAGAGTGCCTTCTTAAACGGAAAGTTGCAAGAGGAAGTGTATGTTAAACAACCACCAGGGTTTAAAAATCCTAAGTATTTAGACTATGTGTTTAAACTGGATAAAGTGCTGTATGGGTTGAAACAAGCTCCTCGTGCATGGTATGATACACTCTCCACGTTCCTCATAGCAAATGATTTCACCAGGGGAAAGATTGATAAAACCTTTATTCATTCGCAAAATCAAAGGTGATATCATTCTTGTTCAAATCTATGTGGACGATATAATCTTTGGTGCTACTGATGAAAAACTTTGGAGACGTTTTTCTAAACTTATGTCTACAAAGTATGAGATGAGCATGATGGGTGAATTGACATATTTTCTTGGCTTACAAGTTAAGCAATCTAAAAATGGAATTTTTATAAATCAAGAAAAATATATCAAAGATCTATTAACGAAATTTGATATGAATTCATCATCATCCATGAAAACACCAATGGCTCCTCCAAACAATTTAGATGCTGACATAACTGGTAAGTCAGTTGATGTCACATTCTATAGAGGAATCATTGGATCATTACTCTATCTCACCGCCAGCAGACCAGACATTATGTTTGCCACTTGCATGTGTGCTAGGTATCAAGCTGATCCTAGAGAATCTCACTTAATAGCCGCAAAAAGAATCTTGAGGTACCTTAAGGGTACTCCAAACCTAGGTCTTTGGTATGCCAAAGACTCCGGGTTTGATCTAATTGGCTATTCAGATTCAGACTTTGCAGGTTGCAAAATGGATAGAAAGAGCACCACTGGAGGATGTCAGCTGCTTGGTGGAAAGCTAGTCAGCTGGACAAGCAAGAAACAAAGCACTGTTTCTACCTCCACAACTGAAGCAGAATATGTTGCTGCTGGAAGCTGCTGTGCTCAAGTCCTTTGGATGAAGAATCAGCTTGTTGATTTCGATACGAACTTCAGAAAAGTTCCCATCTATTGTGATAACACGAGTGCTATTGCAATCAGCAACAATCCAGTTCTTCATTCCAGAACCAAACATATCGACATAAGGTATCATTTCATTAGAGATCACATTGAACAAGGTGACGTGGAACTCCACTTCATTTCAACTGACCTTCAGCTGGCTGATCTATTCACTAAGCCTTTAGATGAAAAATGATTCAACTTTTTGATCAGCGAGCTAGGTATGTTGAATGCTTGAATAAACTGCTGAAGTACTATCAGCAGCTGATAAGATTCACCTTGTCACTTAGTACATTCAGCTGACTAAAATCTTTTGAATCTATCAGTCAGCTGAATAAAATCTCTTAAATGATAACTTATCAAGTTTTATAAGTTAAAACGTTTGGTTCTCCCAAAAAGGCATCTTCTTACCCTGTCCACACGTTCTATGTGGTAAATATTTCCACTCGAGTGGAAATATTTGGCATTTATGAGGGACAAGACCTCTGACACAGAAACGGCTCCACTACCCTGACAGAAACGGCTCCACTTTCTCACACTGTCACATCCAACCACCTTTACACGATAACCAACGTGTGTATAGTTGGTTTGTAACTATCCAATTATGACCCGGTTTAAACTCGAACTTTACCCAAACGGACCCATAAAACCCCTATAAATACCCACCTCTCTTCCTCATTATTCCTTCATCATTCCCACAATTCTTTCTCCAAAAATCCTCCATTTCTAAACCTTTATCTTTCTTCCCTCTCTCCTCAAAATGTCGAAGAAAGCCCCTAAGGTTTCTCTTACTAGGGCTGCTATTGGGTTCAATCAGAGCTCAAACCTAGTAGGCAACGTTTCTCCACCGGATGATCGTGACGATATCTATCGACCGGTTGTGACGTTTGTGCGTCACTGCCCCATCCGTGGTGCCTTTACAAGAGTCACCAAGAGTATCATTGAAATCTTGCGTGATTTCTGGATGACCGTCTCCGCTCCTGGAGACGACATCACTGCGCAAGTCGGAACTCATCAAATCACCATTTCTCTGGATGATTTCCGAGTTGCTTGCGGATTCGATTATCTGCAACCTGGTGAAGAATATCAGCAGACTAAATCTGCTGATGAAGCTAAAGCGAGTCTAATCAGTATCTCTGGATACAGATTAGAAAATGAAAAAGATCAGGTGCCGATCTTCAAGAAGTCTCAGCTGACGAGACCCTGGGCCTATTTCTTTACCCACATCGTTCAGGGTATAGGAGGCAATTCCGGGTCTCTCAACCAGTGCAACTCCAGCATGCAAGTCTTTGCTGAAGCCCTAGTCATTGGTCAGCGAATCGACTTCGGGAAACTGGTGTACGAGGAGGTCAAGACGAAGCTGAAAAGCAAGGGAAACAACATTCCCTATCTTCGCTTCTTCACATTGTGCGTTGCACATGTGATGCTTGAAAAGCTGAAGATAGATTATGAAGACATCCCTGGGGAATCGGTGATGGTCCGTTCCATTTCCAGCCTCATCTTCCAGAAGAAGGATGATGAGAAGGCATTTCCCCTCACCTCGTACATGCTGAAGATCATAGATGATCGAGTCAGATCCAGAAGGGATCGAAAGAAGGGCGCAACATCGAAGAAATCTGCCCTCCAAGAAGGTACGTCCTTTTCTCATCTGAAGAGATTTCCATCAACTGATCGCACACAAACTGTTGATGGAAATACCACCACTTCCACTGGGATCTCAATGCCCATTAACGTGGAAATTGTGGAAACGGGTGATATTCCACGTGGTGGGAAGAAGCGTGTGAAGCGATCAGCTCACCGCACTGAGTCTTCCTCTTCATTCTCTTTATCATCTTCTCCCACTGCCAGCGCCCCTTTTTCTCCTCAGCTGAGGGGAAGAGGGTCTGCTACCTGTGGAGATGATGATGTTGATGATGATGTTGAGCTGGCGATCGTAGCATCATCAGGATTCAGCCGGAATCCGTTGGGTTCTCACTCGAGATCCCAATTGGAAGGATCACAGTCAGCGGCAGTATCAGCCTCTGAATGCAGTCCTTCTCATTTTCACTCTTACAGTGTTTTTTCCAGGAACTCTACCAATACTTGGAGTTCCTGTCCAGACACTTCCGGCTGTCTCTCTTTTTCCCTTCCCTTTCATCCACTCTGCTGATTTCTCAACAAGTCAGCAGACTTCAAAACGGCAATTTCGTTCTTTAGGAGTTAGTGTCGGCTCCACACCTCTGCGTAACTCCTCGACCGATTCATTATCTGTCGTTGTAACAAGGGAACAAACTCCACAAGCAACCTCAGTCTCTCAACAGACTGCTGGTGAAGTTTTTGGCTCATCCCAAGCCACCCGAGTGTCAGCTGCACACACACCACCCCCAACTTCTTCATCACTTACTGAGTCATCAGCTGATGATAGACTGACTAGAAACCAAGTCAATCTTGAAGTTGTTCTTTCTGTTTCCCACAACGTTACCAGCGTAAACCACCTGGTGATTGAGGAAGCCACCACCACCAATGAAGAGACAACTTTATACCAAGTTGTTACTGAGGTAATCACCCAAGCTGCCTGTGATCGCGAACGTATTCGCCAACTGAGCTGTGAGGCAGCTAACCGACCACCCAGAGGAACTCTTCCTCTAGTCTCCATAACAGTTTCGCCGACTGTTGAGATCGAAGCACCAGATTCTCAAACAGCATTTCATATGATGTTTGATTCTGCTGATATCCCCATTCAGCAGTACATCTTTTCAGATGATGAAGAGATGCAAGACTCTGGGCTTCAACCAGTTTTGACAACTGAAGTAGGCACTTCTGTTTTAACCCCAGAAGTTTCAGTTGGACCCAACCCACCCCTCATAGTTTCTGAGGATCCCATAGGAACTTTTCTTCCTACCTCGGGAACACCTTCTTCCACAGCTGAGGTTACCCCTCAAGTTGGAGACATGCCGTATCCCCTCCCCAAAAGCGTCCAAGTGTCCCATGCTGAATCCAGCAAAGCTGGAGGAAGCATTCCCATCAGAGCCGCTGCTGCTCTGATGTCTAGTGTTGTTACATCCCAGATTCGACCTGTGATGGCCACGCTGAGGAAGCCGATGGACTCCCTTCGCAGGGATGTTCCAAAGAAGTTTGCCGAAACTGCTGAGAACCTCTCTTCCAGCATAACTTCTCTGCACGCTGAGGTTCACACTCAGACTCCTCAGCTGGTTCTTATTTCTGATCAGATTCGCCACAACACCAGCGAGTTCATCTCTCTCAACGACTACGTGCGTCACGAGCTGAACTCCCTTCGCGATTCTGACAGAGTCGAAAGCGACAAACGTCTCTCCGAAGTTCGGGACAGCCTGGCTCTTGCCCAATCAAAGCAAGAGTCCCTGCTGACGCTCACTCATAGCCACCTCTCTAAGGCTATCGATGAGTCAGTAGCTTCTGTGTCCACCAGGTTGGACAAAATGGAGACTGAAGTCAGCTCGCTGACTTCCCAAGTCGCTGGTCTCCAAGGCACCCTCAACCTCATTCCTGCCAAGCTTAATGAAGGTGCTGCTGTTGTCCATCCTGCTTCAGCACCAGAGAGTACCCCTCTTCTTCGGGCACTCTCTAAGGGGGAGAAAGTGGCTACTTCAGCAGGTGAACAACATGGTGAACAAGAAAGTTCACAACTTATAATCACCTCTGCTGTTGGAGCCAATGCTGAAGACGTTCCAGTAGGTGAAAACTCAAGAAATCCACCTATCACCTCTGCTGGAACAGTAGAAGAAGAAGCTGAAACCTCAACTGGTTATACTAAAATCGTTGATTCTTTTGAATCAGTTGAGGTCCCAAAAGTCCAAGCCCCGCAAATCCAAAACCCTCAGCCTATTTCACAGGAGATTCCTCATCCTGCTGAGGGGGAGCCTACATATGCTTTGGTTGAAAACCTTATTTTAAATGAAGTTGGAACCACTGCTGATCTTGATACAGCAATAGCCCTTCAAAGGATAGCCCATGAAGAGCTGTATCAACAAGCTGAAGCACAAAGAGCTGAGAACATTAGGTTGTTCAAAAAGGTTCTTGATCAGCGTAGGCAGGAAGCAAAGATCACCAGCGTAAGAGCCCCCAAATTCGATCCCAGCTGCCCTGATGAAATTGTAATAACAAGGGCTGGGAGTGTGGTGCTTCATGAAATGTTTGCTCTGAACAAGATCAGCCTCATTCTCAACTACGATGAATGGAAAGAGGCTGAAGCAGCTGCCAGAACTGCGAGACCATCGCGGATTATAACAGAACTGGTAGATAGGATTCAAGTCGCAATCCACTCCTTCAAGAATCTATGCGATACAATCAGGAAACAAGCTCCTGAGTTGGCATATCGTATACCTCCTGAATTGTGTGAATCTCAAGCTGCTATTGTCAGAGAAACTGCTGGTGAAAGCTCCTCAGCGAGAGGGGAGAAACGTAAGTCCGTTCTCCTTGAGCCTCTTGCTGACTCCAGATCACTGGATATTGGGTCGTCCATCATATTTGCAAAACGACCAAAACCCAATATCACAAAAGCCATCCCCGAGGGAGTTAACTTTGTCCCTGGGCTGATCGTAAAATAACCAATTTATGGCTTTTGCTATCTGGAGAAAAAGAAGCTGCCTTGCTTCCAGCGGGTAGATGAGTTGAACTTATGTGATGTGGATCAACTGATGCTCTATCACAAGGTGCTGAGTTCCTCTACTGACGAGGGAAGAGAAATGAAGAAACTAATAAGCTCAGCTTTCAACTCACTGTGTCACAATGTCCTTGGATCGGCTATATCCAAGACATTATAGTTTTTATTTTATTTTCCTTGTACTTTAATTTCCTTATCAATAGAAAATCAAAATTTTGTAATATACTTGTAAAAATTGTAAAAAGATAAACATATACAAAAGAACCCTAAGGGTCAAAGTACATAAGTATTCAGCTGACTCCTTTCAGCTGAATCATAACAGGGTTACACTTATACGGCTATTCGATTGCATCAAATAGGGGGAGATTGTTAGTCCCAAGACTAAGTAAATAAGATTTGATGCTCGACAGCCAAGAAGAATAAATAACAGCTGAAGTAAGTATCTCAGCTGAAGCAAGTATATACAATAAACCTTCAGCTGAGTACGTACTTAGCTTTAGGATACAAGTCAAATCAGCAGCTATTAACGAGAGTTCATTCGAAGTCTATGGCCAAAGGACAAAGACAAAAAGAAGACTATTCAGCTGATTGTGGAATCAGCTGATAGTACCTGCTGCAGATGAAGACTTAAAGGAAATGATCATTGACACCTTGAACATTTCCCTTTCCCGCTCAAAGAAGAAGAAAACGATGAAGATTTTCTATTTTGGAATAGAAGATAATGTCAGTACAACTTCATCGTTTGTCCCTCAAGCATGTAAAGAGAAAGTCAACAACTTCTGTACTTGTGTAGTACACCTTTCACTGTGCGTCAGAAAAGGTACCGGAAGAAGTGCACATAAAGTACACTCGGGACGATAACTTGTGCAATCGCATTTAATGATCCATGGCAAGTCTACATCGACGAATAATATGTTTACACGTCGTCAAACTTGTGGACTAAGGAACATGGATCTTTGGCTATAAATGCAGATGTAAATGCTTGCATTTACAACACACCTTTAGCCCTTCAGAGCATCTTAGAAATCATAAGCACAAGAACATTCTCTGAGAGTTAGTTATTGTCTAAGTATTAACAACTCCATAGTTATTACTAAGGCATTAATATCAGCTGTTAGTATCAGCTGATATAACTCTCAGTGTATATCTCTTATAGTTTGAGCGGTCTAAAGTGTCAACTCAAGTATAGAGTTTTAGGTAGTGTGTACTATCTATTTCCGCAAACTCTGTATTGTATTAAGCTATTTTTAATAAAACTCTTAATCATTGAAACCTTGTTGTTATTTACTTATCATATCTTTGTCACTCGGCCATAACGCAACACGGTTGTGTTGTTGGGATCCAACAAGTCAAAACTTGGAAATAAGAAAAGTACAAGGACCTAAATTAAAGATATGGAATTCAAAATTTGAATGAAGATTTAGAAGATATTAATAAAGCTTAAAAGATTTAAATAGTTAAGTCATGTATATCTTTGAAGAATTTAAAAGATTTGATTTATTATTTTGTGTCTATCCTTGTAAACCCTAGGTTTCTAGTATATAAAGACACCTAGAGGCATAAAATTAGTCGTTCTTGAAACCCACGTTTATTCAAAAACGTGTTTGTGTGTGTGCTCTAAGCCCCAAGGTCATAATTATGATCATGTTAAAAGAGTAAAACCGTTCTACATATTTTATGTAGAATTGGGGCTTTTAGTAATCATTGTATATTAATTGATGATGATGAAAACCTTGTTTAGCAATACAAATATGTTAGTTTAATTCCACATTGTTTATGATTTGTATATGCTTATTCCAAAATCAAGAACTAACTATTCTTGAGCCTAAAGATCGATTATTTAGAGTTGTTCTAAACTCAACAAGTGGTATCAGAGCATTAAGGTTCTAGATTTACGAATTAAGAACATCAAAAAGTTTCATACTTTCGAAACCAAAATTGTTAATCATGTCTGATAACAATGAAAGCACTCAGGCAAACAAGATCCCAATTCTCACTCCCAACAACTTTGGGATGTGGAAGAATAGAATTAAGCAATACATGCTTATTACTGGTTATTCCATGTGGAAAGTTGTTCTTGAAGGCAACAAAACCATTCAGACTCAACTCACCAGCTCTTCAACAGAATCTGACAAAATCAAGTGTGACAAAGAAAAGAAAGTCAGAGGAATTGAATTGAAAGCCTTAATTACTCTGCTGCTTGCTATTCCCAACGACTATCAACATTTATTTGTTGAATATGATGATGCTAAAAAGTTGTGGCAGGCATTGGAGAAAATGTTTGTTGGCACCAAAAGTACCAAAAGAAACATGAAGTCTGTTTTGGAGCAAGACTTTGAAAACTTCAAAGGACAGAAGAATGAATCATTGTCACAAGTTTTTGATCGATTCAATAAACTTATTCGTGAACTCAATCAAGTTGGAGTTAAACCAGACAATGATGATGTCAACAGGAAGTTCCTCAGATCTCTTGGTGAAGAATGGTCTATGTATACTGTTATATATAGACAAGGAGATGCATTGGAAGAAAAGGAACTTGATGAACTATACAATGAACTTCAAGTGTTTGAATCTGAGGTAAGTCAGAAAACTCCTAGTTTACCTTCAAACAATGCTGCTTTTGTGTCAAGTACAGGTACAGGTCAAGATGTTGCATCTGGAAAGCAGATGGAGTCTGAAGATGCAGTTAGAGAATCCTTCTTTACTAGTCATGTACACACTGCATTGATTAGTGAAGATCTGGAACAAATCAACCCTGATGATCTGGAAGAGATGAACATTAAATGGCAGATGGCAATGCTAAGCTTGAAGACTAAGAGATTTCTTCAAAAAATTGGTAGACAGAGTATGAACTTCAACAAAGGTGATCGTGCTGGATTTGATAAAAGTAAAGTCAAATGCTACAACTGCAACAATTTTGGTCACTTTGCTAGAGAATGTCCTAGCAAAGATCAAAGATCAAACTATAACAAAAACAGCACTTCAAATTCAACTGCTTTGGTATCTCAAGAGGGTCAAGGTTATGATTGGAGTTTTCAAGCAGAGGAACATACTCAAAATCAAGCTCTCATGGCCTTCACTGATTCTACTACTGAAGTACATTCTAAATCTTGCACTTCTGAATGCATTAAAGCATATAAAGAATTAGAAAAACATAACAAAGAAACTCTTGATAAGATGATATTAAACAGAAATAGAAGAATTGAATTTAATGGTTGTATTGCTGATCTGGAAAATCAAATTAAAATTTACAAAATAACTGATCAAAAATTAAAAGATGAATTACTACAAGCAACTTATGATAAAAAACATGCTGAGTTAAAATTAAAGGAAACATAATCAAATTAGAAGAATGTCAGCTAGAATTAGAACAAAATAAATTAACTATAAAGAAATTTGAAAGAAGTTCTAAAATAATTGATGAATTAACCAGCAATCAAACCACTGAAAAAGTTGTTCATGGTGTTGGATATCATGCAGTCCCACCTCCAACCAATTTTATTCCTCCTCTTAAGTCAAGCTCAGAAAGAATCTTAGATGAATTAAAATTAGAAAGTCAAACTGAAACAAGTAATGATTCATCTGATGATGAAAAAACAACTAAATCAACTGATACAAGTTTTCATACCACACAAAGCCAAAATGAATTCCCCAAATATAATTCAGAAAATATACCAACTATTTTAAGAAGGGGAAATCAAAGAAATTTAAATCAGTTAAAAGAACAAAGAAAGCCTGAAAGTGCTAAAACAACAAAATTAACATGTCTAATTTGCAACAAAGTCAATCATCTAGCAAACGATTTTCAATCCAATTAATTGCAAAGAATACAAGGAATATAAAGCAAATAAAGAAAAATTAAAAGAATCCAAATTAAAAGAAACTGAAAAGATTCAAGAAACAAAATATACACATGTTGAAGTCCCAAAATTTGGAAGATCTCCACAAAGATTCGTGCAAAATATCAGACATGGAAGCCCAAAAAGAAGTAACAATGTTGAAAGTAATAAAAGACAAAATCAATTTTCAAGATATTCAACCTATTCGAACATCAGTAGGAACTCCCACAAGTTTACTACTGGTAATAAACCTAATCACAATGATGTAAGATACAACTACTTTAATACTACTGATCATGCTAAAAACTCATATTACCCAAATATACTGGTCCATCAGTAGTAAAATACTCAAAAGCCAAAAACTATGGGTATAAACCTAAATCAGTAGTAAAACCAAACAACAGTAATAAAAAACAGATGAAGACCAAACCTGCATTTAAAGCTCATACAAATCGTAAATCTTACTCTTCAAAGGATGAACCCAAGACAAAACAAGCTTGGGTTCCCAAAATTAACTAATCCATTTACTTTTTGTGCAGAGCATTCAGATCCCTGGAGAAGGAAGAACATGGCACATTGATAGTGGATGCTCTAGGCACATGACTGGAAATCTTCAAATTCTTAGAGATTTCAAGTCTTTTGAAGGTGGAAATGTTGCTTTTGGTGAAAACCCAAGAGGTGATAGGATTACAGGTAAAGGTACAGTATCAAATGGTAAGATCACTTTTGATGATGTATTTTATGTTGCTGAACTTAAATATAATCTGGTTAGTGTCTCACAAGTATGTGATAAAAAGAACAAGATTCTTCTTACAGATATAGAGTGCATCATTCTTTCTCCTGACTTTATTTTGGATGAAAATTTGTTGTTTTAAGAACACTAAGGAGAAACAATGTGTATTGCCTGGATATAGGGGGAGAACTCATTTCTTCAAATGAGATCTATCCAAGGCAAACACAAATAAATCAGAACTCTGGCATAGAAGAATGTGTCACACAAATTTTAAAAATATGAATAATTTAGTCAAAAAGAATTTGGTAGTTGGTTTACCACTAAAAGAATTCATGTGTGATCATCATTGTGTTGCCTACCTGAAAGGTAAACATCACAAGACTTCTCATAAGTCCAAAGCAATTAATTCTATTTCTATCCCTTTGCAGCTCTTAAATATGGACCTATTTGGACCTACAAATGTAATGAGTATTTGAAAGAAACAATATTGTCTTGTTATTACTGATGATTTTTCCAGGTATACTTGGGTTTTCTTTCTTAGGACCAAATATGAAACAAGTGAGATTATAAAGAATGTGATAGTCAAACTGGAAAACACAAGAGATCTCAAAGTGAAAGCCATCAGATGTGATAATGGCACAGAATTTAAAAATGCTAACTTAATTACTTTCTGTGATCTTAAAGGTATTGACAGGCAGTACAGCTCACCAAGAACTCCACAACAAAATGGTGTAGTTGAAAGAAGAAATAGAACAATCATTGAAGTAGCAAGATCCATGCTTGCAGACTCAAAACTACCAATTACATTTTGGGCTGAAGCTGTTAATACTGCTTGTTATGTTCAAAACATAATATTAATAGTTAAGTCTCATTTTAAAACACCTCATGAACTTTTTAATAAAAGAAAACCTTCAATAAGTTTTTTAAAATCATTTGGTTGTCCTTGTACAATTTTAATTACAAGAGAACAAATTGGTAAGTTTGACTGCAAATCAGATGATGGAATCTTTGTAGGATACTCAACTCAAAGCAAATCATACAGAGTGTTCAACAAAAGGCTAAGGATCATTGAAGAAAGTGTGAATGTATCCTTTAATGAAAATTTGATGAATGAACAGGGAAATGGTCCAGATTAGTTATTCAATATTGATAATCTAACCAAATCTTTTGATGTTAATTATGTTTGTAATGCAGGAGAATCAAACAATCAAAATCAACAAAGAGGATCATCATCATTCAATGGTAGTCACAACACAATGAAATATATCCTGGTTAATACTGATCTCATAGTTAATACTGAGGACAGTAGTAACTCTGGTAACCCTAGCAATCTTGATATCAGTAACAACTTAAACTCAACATGTGGTATCAGAGCCATGGGGCTCTCGGATTTGGAATAAAAGGTTTTCATGTCGAAGAACGAAGAAGAAAAAGAAAATTTCGTTTTTGGTTTTCATGTCGAAGATCGAAGAAGAAAAAGAAAAAATTCGTTTTTTCACACTTATTTTCGGATTTGATTGTGCATCTGTATGAAAAAGTGTATATCTCATTCGTTAACCGTCGGATCGTTACGAAATTTTAATGGAGGTTCTACATTCATAAAGGTATGTTCTCACCGGAGGGATCTTTAATATCTGTTTTTGATAATTAGTTATGATTTTTCGAAGTCAGCAGTAGAAAAGATAATTTTATGATGTTTCTGTTTTGTTTTTATAAAACTCTAGATCTTTGATAAAAACAGAAACTATATTCATAAAATATTATTGTATTTGATAATGGATGCATGATTTGAGGGGAAGGGGTTAATTATGGATAATGATTTTGAAAAGATTAACCCTTATCAAGATGTACGAAACTTTATGTTCAAGTCATTGGTTAGTGTTGATCATCCTTTTGTGAGTTCCAACTGATGGGGTATGAATGTTACTTCTGATCAATGCATGCAAACATTAATACTGATGATCTTTTTGTGTTACTACTGATGGCATATTAAAATGCAAAAGTTAGTACTGATGGTGATATTGAAGTTAATACTGCCCCTTAACAAGCTACTACTGCTCGTGTGCAAGTTAGTACTGCTTATGAAATATTATTACTACTGATGGGGTAATGTGCATGTTGCTACAGACGATTCACTTTATGCCATGCTTTTCTTCCTCATAACCGATACAACATACTTTGGAGAACATGTCAGACACCATGTTAGCTTCATACTACGGTTATTGATTGTATTCGGTTTTTAATCACTTGTTATTAAGTTGTTCGTTCTCGACAAAAAGAGGATGAAAATAACTTGTGATATTTATGTGATGTATATAACATTGTTTTCTTGTTCGAGATTCTTATGATTCTTGTTTCAAGAAAATTTCACACACACAGGTTGAAGGTTTGATGAAGATAAAGGAAGAAGGTTTATTTGTTACATATTTGATCTCATCAGTTGATTACAAAAGAAGATTTATTTGATTTTATTTGAAGAAGAAGTGGAAAGTCTTACTACATAAGAAGTTTTATGTGATTATAATGTAACTGCAATTCGACAGAATCTTAGAGAGAAGGTTTGTTGAAGGCCAAGAATGCCCTTCATACGAAATATGACGTTGTTGTTTACTTGATTTAGACGAGATGTAATGCAAGGTTTGATTTTCTACTTCAACTTCAAATAGATGATAATTTATTTTCTTTCAAACGTGATTGAAATAACCTCGAAGACGCAAAAATGGTAGCACACTTTCAGGGGAAGAAAAGGTGTTGATCATTAAAGGGGAAGTTCAAGTTTCTCGGATTTGTATTTGATTATGTCAAAAAGGGGAAGAGACTTGAAGATTCTGAGTTGATTCTACAAGTTTTGTCATCATCAAATAGGGGAAGATTGTTAGGAATATTTCCTATGATATTCCTTAGATTTGATGAGTCGAAACTTGGAAATATGAAAAGTACAAGGACCTAAATCAAAGATATGGAATTCAAAATTTGAATCAAGATTTAGAAGATATTGATAAAGCTTAAAAGATTTAAATAATTAAGTCATGTATATCTTTGAAGAATTTAAAAGATTTGATTTATTATTTTGTGTCTATCCTTGTAAACCCTAGGTTTCTAGTATATAAAGAAACCTAGAGGCATAAAATTAGTCGTTCTTGAAACCCACGTTTATTCAAAAACGTGTTTGTGTGTGTGCTCTAAGCCCCAAGGTCATAATTATGATCATGTTAAAAGAGTAAAACCGTTCTACATATATTATGTAGAATTGGGGCTTTTAGTAATCATTGTATAAATTGATGATGATGAAAACCTTGTTTAGCAATACAAATCTGTTCGTTTAATTCCGCATTGTTTATGATTTGTATATGTTTATTCCAGGATCAAGAACTAACTATTCTTGAGCCTAAAGATCGATTATATAGAGTTGTTCTAAACTCAACACATTTCTCGAGCAAAATTCATTTATTTCCGAAAGCATTCGGTCATCGACCCGACAAAACTAACTCAAAATGGAAGGGGGCACGTTCTTTGGGATGTGTATAGTATGTCGATGTATTCTCGGACCACGACCAACCAGACAAACGAAGGACAAGTGGACTTCAGAGGCGGACTTGATATTTGGCACGCGGTGTCCCGTGACACTACTTCAATTTTTTCTGTAATGTAAATATTTTAGAATTTAAGTATTTGGTGTTACACTGCTACAACATATTAAAAAACATAGTCAACAACCCAAAATAATCTTAAAACCATTCAACTATTAACTAATAGTCTAAACTCAAAGTCCAACAAAAACTCTAAACCAAATTAAAAAAAAAAAAAAAAACTCAAAGTATATGTCTTGTACTACCGTACCAAAATAAATGACACATTTGAAGAAATCATGGTTTTTGAGGCAAAAGATTAAAATTTAGTTTAGGATATACTACTATTAAAGTGGATAGTTATTGGAGAATGAGTCTTACTTCCTTAAAATAAAGTGATATTAATGATGTTTAAAAGTAAAAGTAAGGGTAAAAGGATAATTTCACTTTATTAAAATAGATATTTAGTGGAAATCGTGTCTCACTTTTTTACTAAATAATGTAAGTTTTAGAAGTGTATCAATTATTTTGATTCACTCCAAAATCAAAAGTGTATCACTTGTTTTTAATACGGAAGTAGTATATTTTATTTTTAACTTTTAAATTTATGAAATCAATATTTTGTTTGACCCTCCGCCTTTTTATCACCTCAAGAGTGTTGGTGTGCTACTAGTAGTGGAAATTTTTGATTCCATCCTTGTAGTGCATAAGTTTTTTTTTTCTTTTTTTTGAACAACACCTAATATACATTATATTATTTATGACGGATTTGAACCCATGACCTATTGGTTATAGGCAACACCTTAATTTTCCACTTTTATCACTAGGTTACGAGCCGTGGTGCATAAGTTTCTTTGATGAAGATATAAACTCTTATTTGAAGTTTTCTAGTTTTCTATTGGTAGTTTGGTTAGCGTTGATTTAAATACTGCCTCCGTATCAGAATAAGTGATACACTTTACATTTAAGGGTGGAACAAAATAAGTGCTACACTTCTAAAAGTTTCCTTATTTGGTAAAAAAGTGGGATCCAATCTCCACTAACCATCTACTTTAATAAAGTAAAATTACATTTATACCCTTACTTTACTTTTAAACATCATTAATATCATTTTTTTTCAAAAGAAGTATCCTTACTAATTATCTACTTTAATTTATCTTAACTTACAATTTAATCTTTTGCCTCAAAAACCGTTAAATCTCAAATATATCGGTTATTTTGATACGGAGATAGTACTTCCTCCGTATCAAAATAAGTGACACACTTTCCATTTTGGGGTATATCAAAATAAGTAACATACTTTGAAAACTTTCCTTATTTGGTAAAAATAGTGGGACCCATACCCACTAAGTATCCACTTTAATAAAGTAAAATTACTCTTATACCCTTACTTTTACTTTTAAAACTCATTAATATCACTTTATTCAAGAAAAGTGGGACCTATCCTCCACTAAATCTATTTTAAGCTCTACTTTAATCTTTTACCTCAAAAAACGTGTAAGCTTATTTGTGTCACTTATTTTGATACAGAGGAAGTATATGGTTTTCTTAAAAGCTAGAGAACAAATGGCATGCATGTAATTAATGACGATACGAAGGTCAAAGAGTGAAAACGAAGATAAAAGGAAAGGAGGACACTATGCCGGGCTTTTTCTGGCCAATCCTGTTGCCTACTCGTGAAACAGGAATTCCCTAACGCCGTCTTATAACGGTAACGACAAGATCCTGTCCTCTTATAACAATAAAATACACGTATTGTTCTAGTTTTTTCAGAAAAGAAATGTAGGCATAATATATCAATAAATGCCTTCGTTAAGTAACGGCGTTTTCACCATTTCCTGCATTCTAGTGAGAGAAAGATAGAGAGGGAAGTCTTTGAGCTGAAGGCTGAAGGAGCATCAAATCATCAACGAGTTCTGCTTTTCTGATCTGTTATATTGTAATTGAAGATTAATGGTTTAGGGTTTCGATTGAGCTGTTTAAGTTTCTTCGTAACATACTTGTTTCGTGATCATATGTATGCATATAATGTGGAGATTTTGATGATTTTAGAGGTTTAGGTTTTTAGAAATTTTGTTATTAGAAGAATTTGTGCCGCTTGTACTTTTGGCCATGGAGAATCGAAGGTCAATGTTTCAGACACCTGAAGGTGAAATTTCTTTGCTGATTCTTCGATTATTGCTGAATATCATCTGAAATTTTTTGTTTGAAATTACTTGATGTTTTCATTTAATGATAAATTAGATTCCAGTTTTGACTCCTGACCTGATTTTGAATACCAAAAGTGAAATCTGTGAAACTAAAAGAAGGATTTGAGAATCAAAATTGGACAAGGAGTATTTCTATCAATTATTTTTTGTTTCATATTGATTATCGATGTTGATTGATTACATATTTTCTTTTCAAATCTATACTGAAAGTATATTATCTGTGGACTCTTATTTTTCCGATAAAATTCGATTATGAGCTATGAAAGATATGGTGTACAAGGAGCTATGGAAGGCATGTGCGGGCCCACTAGTAGATGTTCCAAGAGATGGAGAACGAGTTTTCTACTTTCCACAGGGTCACATGGAGCAAGTAAATACAATATATATATATATATATATATATATATATATATATATATATATATATATATATATATATATATATATATATATATATATATATTCATATTTAATTAAATGGATTTTAATTTAACATAATTGACTGATTTTTGCTTCTTTTGGGATTTGTTCAGTTAGAGGCATCAGCAAATCCGGAATTGGATCAAAGTATTCCTAACTTCAATCTCAAATCAAAGATCCTTTGTCGTGTTGTTCATACACAACTACTGGTATGTAACTTGTAAGAAAATTTAAATTTTATATGCATATATTATGTGGTAGTTTGAATTTGTTTAGAAGTGGTTTGAAATTGTAGGCTGAACAAGATACAGATGAGGTTTATGCTCAAATCACTTTACTTCCAGACCAAGATGTAAGAGTTAATGCTTTAGATTTTGTAAAATTCAGCACATTTTTTTAAATAATATTTATGATTTTTTGAAAATAGCAAAGTGATCCTACTAGTCCTGATAAATGTGTTGCTGAGTCGCCAAGACCAACTGTCCACTCTTTCTGCAAAGTTTTAACAGCATCAGATACAAGCACTCATGGTGGTTTTTCAGTGCTTAGAAAACATGCAAATGAATGCCTTCCTGCACTGGTAATTTTGTTTTATTTTGACAAGTGGCAATTTCGACCCGTTTATATGCAAAACGGTCCATTTGAGGTTATGTTTTATCTCTAACGGGTTAAAGGAAACATAGTACCTTATAAATCGTTTTATTAAAAGGATTGAAGGAAACATATTTTAATCATTTTACAGCCCAACCCGTCTCAACCTGTTTTGACCCGTTATCCAACCCGCCCATTTTGCCATAGTTTGATGTTCTAATTTTTCAAAAAACATTTTTTCAGGACATGACTCAGTCTACTCCTACTCAGGAGCTAGTAGCTAAAGATCTACATGGCACTGAGTGGCGATTTAAGCATATATTTAGAGGTTATTATCTTCTCATTCTTTTATTTTTTATTTAATTTTGTTGCTTTTGAGAATCACAAGCATTTGTTGTAAATATAAAGCCTGATTTGGACTATAAACTGTTGTATAACTTTGCGGATCCAACTTTTCTGTTCTTTTATTTGATAAATTTGCTACTTTTTGATCTATGAATATATTATAAGAACCTTACCTTAGCAACAACCATCAACCAAACCAATTATTGAACCATTTAAATATATAATTTTCATTTGTCATTTCTTTTAATTATCTGAATATAATATTTATTTTCATGATAATTAATTAATTGTTATTGAATAAATCAGGTCAACCACGAAGGCATTTACTTACAACCGGATGGAGCACTTTTGTTACTTGTAAAAGATTAGTGGCTGGGGATTCATTTGTATTCCTCAGGTAACTGTTTCCATTCTGTATTTGGAGTTAAATATCTTTGAAATTACTTAAATACCCTTGATTAAATATTTATATAATTTTATCATTTTTTTTAGAGGGGGAAATGGTGGATTATATGTTGGAGTAAGACGTGTTAGTCAACAACATAATTCCATGCCTTGTTCAGTGATTTCAAGCAGGAGTATGCGTCTTGGAGTGCTTGCAACTGCATCACATGCTGTTTCTACCCAAACGCGCTTTCTTGTTTATTACAAACCAAGGTATATATATAACTTAACTATATATTATATATAAAATCTTTTAAACATGTACTTGATATGGTGAAATTAATTTTACAGGACAAGTCAGTTTATCATAAGCTTGAACAAATATATCGAATCTATAAACAATAGATTTTCTGTTGGTATGAGATTCAATATGCGATTTGAGGGTGAAGATTCTCCAGAGAGAAGGTAGGTACATATATATTATTCATAACTTCTTGGCACACCTTTTCTCCTAAATTTTAGATTATGATAAAAATAAATGTGTTAAATATGAATACAACAATATAATATATTAATAATGATCTAATTTTTTGACCCGTTTCCTTTTAGGTTTACGGGTACTGTTATTGGAGTTGAAGACTTGTCTCACCAGTGGGAATGTTCTAAATGGCGTTCATTGAAGGTAAACATATGAAACAAATTTTTGATAGATTTATAACTATTTGTATTAGTCAAATAGTTGGCCTTTGACATGAACTGAACTGACAGCTGTCATTTTCAGGTCCAATGGGATGAACCCACATTAATAGTTAGACCAGAAAGGGTGTCTCCATGGGAGATTGAGACTTACACCACTCCTGTTCCAACAACCGTGGGTCAACCCGTACCAAATAAAAGTAAAAGGCCCAGACCTCCGGTCAACATCCCTAATTTTGGTCAGTCAACTTTTTTTTTTCTTTTCTTACTTTTACCCGTTTGACCCGTCGAAGATTAAACATAACCTAAAGGGGTCGAGATTGCCACCTCATCTGTAATGTTTTTTGCTCCATATCCATATTAACTTCTATTTTTGTAATTTGGGATGCTTAATCTTCTAGAACCAGCATGTTCAACTGTTTGGAATCCTTCAAATGAGCAAACAAATAATGGTAATAATGTCTATCTTCCAAGGTTCCAATTTTATGTATTTTCTATCATCACCCCCAATTAAATCCTTCATATAATTATTTTTTGCAGTTGAAACAGAAGACCGAAAAGGTCTCTCGGGTTGGCCCGTTCATTCACATTCAAATCTTAAGCATCAAGAATCCACAATTTTGACCAAAGATTCAATTAAAAGCCCAGTTGACTTAAAAAAGCCAGAAAATGTTTCGAGTTGCAGATTATTTGGTTTTGACTTAAAGATAGCTCCCAAAAGTGATATTATAACTGAGGTTGTTTCATCCAATTCAGACCAAAAACCAGATCCTGTTGTTAATGATCCTAAATCTGGTCAAAGCAAACAAACTACTTTGACCCGAACCCGTACTAAGGTACATCTGATCCTTTATTTATCAATTGGTTGATTTGGGTTATGTTTAATTTCTAACGGGTAATAAATATAATTATGAGTGAATTACACAAATGGTCCTTTAGGTTTGTACCATATTACATTTTTGGTCCTTTAGTTTCATAAATTACACTGGTAGTCCTTATTTCTGAACCTATTGGCACGTTTGGTCCTTTACCTAAACATGCGTTTATTTTTCCCGTCAAGTATGATCACGACTCACATGTGATGCACGAGGGGTAAATCTGTCTTTTTCCCTTCCCCTTCACCAATTCAAAACCCATAAATACCCGTTTGCTTGACGGGAAAAGTTAACGTATGTTTAGGTAAAGGACCAAACGTGTCAATAGTTTCAGAAATAAGGACTAGCAGTGTAATTTATGAAACTAAAGGACCAAATATATAATATGGCGCAAACCTAAAGTACCATTTGTGTGATTTACTCATATAATTACAATGATTGAAGGTACAAATGCAAGGAGTAGCAGTGGGTCGAGCAGTGGATTTAACAATGTTAAAAGGATATGACGAACTGATTGAAGAAGTTGAAGAAATGTTTGAAATAAAAGGGAAGCTTCGGTCAAGAAGTCAATGGGAAATTGTGTTCACTGATGATGAAGGAGATATGATGCTCATGGGTGATGATCCATGGCCGTAAGTAACCTTTGCACCAAAACAATTCTTTCGGGTCACGGGTCGGGTCGGGTCGGGTCGTTAAAAAGTAAATGGGTCGAAATTAACAAAATCTGAATGCAGGGAATTTTGTAGAATGGTGAAACGGATAATGATATGTTCGAGTGAAGATGTGAAGAAAATGAGGTCTGGAAGCAAGCTGTCATCCATAGATAATGAGTTTGGAAGTTGCTGAAAATTGAAAAATTGTTGTACGTATTCTCCCCTGTTATATAGGTGTGTTTTTGAAGTCACGTGTTTGAAGAACAATGAATAAGGGCACAACTAATATGGTAGGATTAAGATGTGTGTGTGTATTAGTGGTTTAATGTTTGATATTGTATGTGGGAGATATGCAAACTAGTCAAAAGGTTGACCAAGTGATTTGTATTTGCATTATGTAATATATTGTAAGATGATATGTTATGTTTTTGCTTTCTAATATTTGTATCCATATGATCTACAAACAGTTATTTGGTCTACTTTTAATATTTTAACAAATGCGTTAACTGTTTAATAAATCTTTAAGTAATACAATATAGAATGTTGTATGCAACATAAATTAACTCATTTGTAAATTTTGATACCAATTAATGTAAATAAGTGAAATGTTACATTTTTCATTTCACATTCAATTGTAGGTTGAAGACACAAATCCCACTTTATGAACTAATTTGATGTCATGTGCAACCGTTTTGTTTGGAAACAGATGGCATATTATGCTAACCAAATGTCATTAGGCATCTTATACGTACAACTTGGATAACACTTGGTACAACTTTGATGCATGTAATGATCTAGTCTAAGCAATATTCTACCCTCCTAACTAAATCCCTTTGATGCAAGCTCAAGAATCATGAACTTGGATATTGATAGCCACAGATTCTTCGTTTGAGTTAGACAACTTGTTGTCCATGCTTGAACTAGATGACCCTTCAAATATGACCACACTATGTTGTAAAGGAACCCCTTGTGTTGGACTCAGGTTGACCACGGTGGTTGGTTCAGGAACCGCTAGCGACTCGTGGCGGCCGTCTTTGGCGGCATTGATAACTGAGCATCTGCAAAGTGGACATGTGGTGTTTGAATGGAGCCAGTTTCTTATGCAATCACCATGGAACATATGCTGGCAGGATGGTATTTGATGTAGCTTCTCATTCATCTCGAATTCCCCCAAACAAACACAACACCTATACATTGAAATTTCATTTAGTTCCCATTAGATTTTGTCATTATATTCATCAAGTCATGTATATGCAATTGACATTTTCAACTATCATATTTGACCTGTTGTCTCAAATTATTAATGAAATGGGTTACATTGGATCACTTCTTAATTACTAAATATAGGTTTTTTTTTGGCTTTTAGACAAACAAAAAAATCACTCAAGGTTTTGGTCAAAAGTTTGGTAACTCATATGCTTACATCAAATCTTTCGCGTATAAATCTTCGTCGGACAAGATCATAGTAAGTTTGTCTTCGAGGTTTATCTTTGATCCCGTTTCGCCCTATAAGAAAACAGAGATCAAAAGAATATAAATTTGAGGGAGACATCAAGAGAGAGAAAGAAATAGAGAGAGAGAGGTTTATGCATACATATTGAGAGATGATTGAAGAATCTTGAGTCCTTGAGGTTCTTGAAGGGAGTATAGATGTGGAAGATGAAGAATTGTTGTTGCTAAAAGTCCTTTTGAGGTAGAACAAATAAAACAAGAGAAAAAGTATTATGGAAAAAAGTATTGGGATGGAAAATATGAATGCTTGGTATAATTTCATTTGAAGTGCTTGAGAATACAAGTGAGAGTTAGCACCACTATTTGAAGTTGAAGATTGAAGGTACCCCATTGCTTCTGATTAACAACCAAAAGTCTATATGATCACAAGAATGTAAAGAAAGATCCTTCTTTGGTTTCTATTTTGGAACACAAAGAACCCGTAATGGCGGTTTTCTTGATTTAATACTTGATTATTTAGTGAGGTTCGAGTTTATGATGAAAATGAGCATAAATTAAGTTCTAATCTTTCGGGAGAAAGCGAGGATGGGTGTCATGTGATTTGTGCTTCTTCTCACCTACTCAAAGTTTATATATAACAAGTAGGAAAGATATTTCTACGGGTTTTGTACACGAAACCTAACCAAAACCCTAGTGGATTTCCCTGTTTCTTGATTGTTTTTGAACGAGTGGTACGAATGCAAGTGAAAGTTGGAAGCTTTTGGTGGAAAATAAGGTGGGTATTATATGGTTTGTGTTTCTAAGCACCAACTCCAAGTTTATCTTAGAGGAGCGAAAAGACACTTTCTTGATTAAGGATATGGGTCTACAAATGTAGTTATGTGAAGGTTGTGTTTCAAAGACCCTTATTTGGTTTATATATGAAATAAATTAACAGAAATAATAGTGGATTTCTTAATCGAGTGAGTAACCAAGGGATGGGTTGGACGGATTCAGGCATAAGTGGATCATGTTTGATAGAGATTTATAAAGGTTGTGAGTTAGATATGAAAATGACAGAGAAAACAAAGCAAAGGTGTGGAATATGATCACTCTAAGGAATTGCTTTTGAGATGAAGAAAGTATTCATCAAAGGAAACATGATGATTTTTTTCCTCCCATGTCGACAAGCTAATATAACAATATGGCACCAAAGACCGTGGGACCCTCCAATATATACACTTAAAATTCAGTAATAAGTAAAATATACACGACAAACGTAAGAATGAAAATGATATGCTGGTCCAACTTCAAAATTGGTCACTTATTCTGAATTTTCATGTGTGATTTCTCAAATTTCATCTGACTCGGTCTAAATTTCAGATCAACTCGGTCCAAACTTGTCTTTTGATCCGGTCCGAATAAAAGAAATGTTGGACTCGGTGCAAACTTAATCCTAACTTATCTTTTATCATTTACAAATTAGAGATAAAATCACATAACATAATTTCAGTCAGAAGTTATGACTCAGTCAATACTACTTAATACTAAGTCATCATCTAACTATCAAATAACTTCTATTACATAAGTTCTAACGTATATTTAGCTTGTTATGAAAAAAGTTTTTCTAAATGAAAAGAATGATAAGCGTGGGAGTTAGGAGAAAGTTGTCCGACACGGATAAAAAATAATTGAACTTATGAGTTATATTCTACCATGGTTAAGTTAATTTCCAAGTTATTGATCGAGTCAGTCATTACAAACTTTAGGATGTCACATGTTATTTGATCATGATTACTGATATATAATTTGTTAAATTATTTATAAATATGAAACATCACATCATGGTGGTAATGCTACTCCCAAGACCCACATTCATGTTGGTGCACTATCTTATATACTTATTTTATTTGACTAGCAAATACTTGATCTTGGGTTGGCATGACATTTAATTAGCATATATTATGTTTTTGGCCTAGTGGTATTATGTATGACTTTCAACTTTAAGGTCTGGAGTTTGAGTCCCGTCATCAACATAGGTGGTAATTATGAGTAGATTAGATTTGGCATTTCAAAAAAAAAAAAAAAAAATAGCATAGATTATAAAGAATGCGATCTCTTGCGGGCATAGTTTGTTCTGGGGACAAAGATTTTATGCCTTTTTCAAATCAGATATAAAATAAAACATATATTTTTGTAATACTATAAACCGTCATTGAAACTTGAAATCAAGTGGTATATGAAATTGCTACGTTTGCTGATGACTTCATTTGAGTTGCAAATTCTTAATCTCGTCCTTTAACTAATTAAATAAGATTTATTAAAAACAATATTATTTCTCAAAAAATATAGATAGATAGATCTTATTCTAATAATAGCTCTGGACACGTAAAAAACTATGCCAATTACACGACGCGTGCTAATCATGTTCAAACAGGAACTTTATCAGAAACCATTATTTCATAGAAATACATGAGTCCAACTTAGTAAATACTGAGAGATCGATCATCACTTTGTTACTATTGATAAAACTTTAAAATTCTAATTTTTAATTAACATAGGATAGATTGTGACATTTGTCCTCTTACTAGATGATTGAACACATAAGTTAATAATAGTACTCCCTCCGTCTCACAAAAAACTTCCCATTTCATTCTAAAATTTTGTCCCACAAAAAACTTCTCATTTGCTACATTTAATGGGCTCCGCATAATAAAATACTATTATAACTAAGAACCCACCACTTATTATCCACTAACTAGTGATGCCAACGGGCGCGGGTAGTAGCGGATACTGCAAAACCTGTACCGGCACCCGAACTCCAATCCCAACACCCGTCCCCGCCCGCGTAATCCCCGTCGGGTTCGGGTAGAAAAATCCCCGTGCGGGTACGGGTTACCCGATGGGTATTTGTTCAAATATTCAAGAAAAATATATAGTAAACACAACACATGTGGTTGGTGTATTTTAATACACACATACATGTATCTATGTTGATTGATGGATAATAACTTGCTATGTGGAGAGAGTACACTTTTATAGATGTGAAAGTTTGTTTATGAGTTGTATTCTAGCAATGTGAGATCTTATTTTCTTTGTTGTTGTTCCATATCACTTCTAGAAAGAACAAATCATCTAGAATTGCACTATAAAAAGAGAAGGGCATTGATAAATAAATAAAAACTTTGTGTTAGTATGTAATATGCAATATAAATAGTATTTGTACATAGAATATATATATTCCGGTATGAAACGGTGCGGGTAGATGAATACCCGTACCCGACCCGCCCACGATTCGGGCGTAAAAATCAATACTCGTCCCCGCCCCGTTACCCGTTTAAGCGGGTAATACCCGCCCCGTTAGGGTCGGGTACCAGCGGGTACCTGAATCCGCGGATAAAATTGGCATCTCTACCACTAACAATCTTTCTCTCTCCAAACCAATCTTATATTTTAATCAAATTTATTACCAATGACCTCACAACTACCTATCACCTTAATATATGTGCAAAAATGAAATGAGAAGTTTTTTGTGGGATGGATAAAGTATTTAACATTTCATCAAACATTTAAGAAATCATTCAAGTACGCCAAAATTAATATGTTAACGGGAAAAAATTGTAATGGATTTTGTGCAGAGGTTCTTAATAAACAAAAAATAAATATAACTGAAACTTAAAATGAATTCCACATATTACTCGAGACAAATTAAAAATAGTATATAGAGGAAGTATGACACGAATGCAAAGAAAGATATGTCTCTTTCAAACAGTGTGGTATCAAACTGGGCCACAAAATAAAGATTCTCTACACTCAACTTATGAGTATTTTAAAAGTTAAATCCCAATATTTCAATTGTTTAACACCAAAAGCAAGTGCTCTCAACATTTATTTGCTATAAGGTTCCATAATCCAAGTTGTTATAAGTATTGAATTCGAAATTTCAGTATTTCGGTATTGTTTAATGAAAACTAGAATTGTTTAAGACATTTGGATGAATAAAGTGTCGGTAATTGATTGGTGTGTGGTTGTTATAAAAACCAAAAGAAATTGTAAATTTAACAACATTGAATGGCTATAAATGAAGCTTTTATCGAGCATAAAGTGTGTTGTAGACTTGTAGCTTGAATAGCATGGGTCACCTTCTTTTTCTATGTAATTTTGGTGTATGATTAGTTTATGATCGAGTAGTGAGTGCTCTTTGACATGAAAAGTTGAGTTTTCTTAACAATCGAAGGCAAATAAAAGATGATTTCGGTCACGAGTCTATTGACAATTCGAAAGGCTAGCCATGTGCTGTGGACCTACGATTGTACTAACATCTTAAATTGACGTATCGATTTTCCACACCATTTTTGGTTGTTTTTGCACGGATACCCGGAAATGGGGTTGATTCAATATTGATCAACTTTGGTTCAACTTTTATTTCATGTAAAAGCATCTTTATTTTGCCCCTAAACCCCATAAACCTTTTACGATAAAGACCTTCAAATTTTCAAAAATTTCGATTCAAATAATGTGGTAGATGATACATTAGTACCTCTTGTCAAGTTAAAAATTACCTTATATCAGAACTTTGAAAGTGTTTGGCGTTTTTTATGGTGCAAACAAAGTTGACCTTTTTTTACCTTTAAAGTAACTAACGTAGTTTTGCATTTGTCCATATTTAGTTATTGTACAAATTTATGTGCAATTGGTCGCTAAAAGATGGTGTTATGTCTCGTTAAGATCATTTGTCAACTTAATGATCAAAATAAAGCGATTATGTGCCAACAACCGAATAACCCAAATGGGACATAAGATCATCTTTAAACAAATTGGTCACTCTATTAGGTCATAATTGTGTCTTTACACAATTAACCCATAAAAACCACATAAAGATGAATAAGATGGCCATTACATTACTCTTATCATAAGAAAGATTTTTTGATACAAAAGAATGTAATTGTCTCCATACATATGCTCATCAATATATATGACATTTCTACAACATGATGCTTGCTTATATAACTAAACCTTTGAAAAACTCTTAAAAGACCAACATCGACATATATTAAACTAGTACTTCCTCTTCCTTATTATGAAGTTGGATGATCTGATGACATCATCATCCATGGTCAACGTTGACTCCAAAACCTCCAAAGACTCTGGTTTTGTGAAATAAGTAAACAAAAGATAAATCCCATCTAAATAAGTGTTGGTTTCACCAGCTTTGTTTTTCTTCTTGATGCTGTAAGCAAGTGGGATCACACCCCTATTGAAAACCTCCACATACATACCACCACCAGCAACAAGCAACTGTCAAACAAACATAATTATTTATTAAATTAAATTAAATTAACCACTAGATGAACTTAATAATTCAAGATTTATTATTCCCACTTCACTTTATATGCCATGTATCAGAAAGCACTAAGCTTTTAAAGCAAACCTTAAGATTTAAAAATTATTTAAAGTTGTTGTTTATGGTTTAAATAGGTGTCATAAAAAGGCGGGCAAGTCAATAGAAACATCGTCCTCATGTTGTGTTCTTGACTCAGAAGTGTGCAATGCCAACTAATCAAATAAGGGATTCCATGTCATATGCAAAACAAAATAAGATTATTAAATAAAAAAAAGGAACTAGTAAGCTGAAACTAACAACAAAAGGAAAAAAAGCAATGGCTTTTTGTGAGATCCAATAATACAAATTTTAGAAGTCATTGTAAATGTTTGAGTTGAATTCTTCTACTGATGACATCAGCAAAGAGCAACTCTGTTTCAAATGGTTACTCATTTAGACAGTTTTTCTATATGCCATTTTGTGTGTCATTTTTTTGCAGTTTCGTAATTATGTAAATGTTTTGAAAGCACAGCCACTAAACGACAGTCCATTTATTTAGTTGATTCAAACTGATTTTGATCTAAAACCTCATGACTCCTATTCTTAACAAATAAAAGTTAGAAAGAAGTTAAAAAGTATCATTTGGAAAAGAAATATTTTAAAGTTGTATTTAAGCAAGACCTCACATTCTGGATATTGCTGTTGAATTTGCTTATATTTTTTAAAGACTATGTTATGTGCTTCTGCACCAAACTTAACTTTTTTTGTACTGCATAATCATATCTACTGCTAAGAACTACTCACTCATGTTCCTTCAAATTTCTAGCAAAACGTCATCCGACCTCCTAAATCATTTTATTAAACAAATTATATTGTTTTTGAAACAATATGATTTTTGTAATCATATTTGACACACTAATTATATATCAATACCAATGGTGTAGAACTCGATCAACTCGGCCGAGTACCATGCTCTCGGTGGTGTGCCGAGTCAAGTTGGCTCAAATCGGTCAAAAAACTCGGCCAAATTCCCAAAATGCTTATTTTCCCACTCTACTCTCCAAAATACATTTAAAGTTATCATTCTTATTATGTTTTTCTAACATGTGCCCCCAAGGCACATGTTAGGGTGCATTAATTGACTTAAAAGTTTCCTTATAATGTGTAATTAAACATTAATGAAGTGCATAAGTTACATTTTGAAGAGATGTATTAAATACATTTTAAAGTTCTAATGGAAAGTTGATGGTATTTAATACACCCTAACATGTGCCTTGGGGGCACATGTTAGAAAAACCCTTAGTGGTATACAATATTAGCGTGATATATTTTGCTTATAGGTTTTAAAATATGTTTTAGTTTTAAGAATTACGGAAATTATATGTGTAATATAAATTTTATACATAAAATCCCAATCCGAGTACTCACCGGGTAACCAAGGTCTCGCTCCAAGGTCATCGAACGAGCAAGTAGTGAGTTTTGCAACCATGATTGATACTGCTTAAATGTTGGACAAAAAGTGTTTTGAGTCAACACAATCTGACCCGACCCGAACCAAAGGTACCCGTTTTGACCTGGACACCCATTACCCAACCCGCCCATTTTTCCATGTCTGATGTTGTGGTACAATACTTGAAGGGAAAAGATCAAAACTAACAAGGTCAAAGCCCAAGGAGATCATGCTAAGGAAGCCCAATTATGCACAATCAATCCATATACTTGAGCCCAACTAGCCCTTAAGGGGCAACAAACATAAACCTTATATAAATAGGAGGTAAACTCAAACGGCAGATTCAACAAATTCAGAATTGCCTCGAAATTTTCTGACTACTAATTGGTATATTTTTCTAAGGTAACCTTATAAAATTCTAAAATTATTGAATTTAACAAGAAATTGCTAACTCATGAAAAACCATCTTGATAGATTAAAATGCTAATTAATTCAGAATTGCCTCAAAACTTTAATGTAAAAGATTCAACAAAACCAAAATTTTCTACCGAATCCCACATTTAAATTTTAAACTCCCTCAAAGCTAGATATTTATATATTTCTCTCACTTGAATTAATGTAGTTTCTGACTACTAATTGGTATATTTTTCCTACACTCCAATTAGTTATTAATTTATAATTCTTAACATAATGTCTATGAAAACATAGAATTACCCTTATAAGTTATCATTTTCAGTATTGTAGAGTAGAAATCAAATCAAATTCCTACGAATTCATAACAACAGTCAAATTGGGAATATTTTCACTTAAAAAGCAAGCAGATATTAGCCCTAAAAAAAGTAGAGATCAGATAATTAATGTATCTAAAACCTAACATGAAATTAAAATTGAAAAATCAAGTAAATTATACCTCTTCGTACTTCTGAGTAAGCGAGAGCCGTTCATCTTCAGACATATCGGGTCTTAAAACTGCCATTGTTTCATATTGTCGCAAACCGGGTGGGCACTGGGGCTCCTCTTTTTCTTCAATGGCGGTTGCGGATGAATTGCTGAGGTCATCTTCACCTCCCAATCCTCCTTCAAAGAATGTACCAGAGAAATCGAGGGTTTGGGCCTTGATTGAGAACCCCTGTTTTGCAAATTGATGTTGGAAGTGAAATTGAATAGGTTTGTTCTTGGGGAAGGGGGCTAGGGTTTGAAGTAGGGGAGATGAGGTCAGTAAAGAAGATGAAGAAGCCATTGTTGTTTGTAAAGGTGAAGAAGAGATTGATGATGAGTAGTGTTATAGTGAAGAGATGATAAAATGGATAAGGGCCGTTGCTTCCGGTATTAAAATTAATTTTTATTTTAAGGTGTTTTCAATTTTTTATAATTTGAAACAATAATTTTTATTTCATAAATTTTATAATGAATTTATATAATTCTATTAAACAATATTTTATAGTAATTGAAATAAAAATTATGATATATAAATTATCCTCTTTTATTATGTATACTACAAATAACATATTTTAACTTTCTTTTATAGTATATTTTATTTTCAGTTGATGTACATTTTATTTTACATAAATTAGTAGCATATATTAGATTTTTGTGTACAATCTCATTTTTAGACTTGATAAATACAACCTGGTATGCAGAAAACTCATACAATACATAACTAAATACTCAAAGACAGTAACCTAGTGATATAGATGTAAAGTGTAATTGTTGCACATGACCTATAGATTATGGATATAAATCTTATTATAGATAAATGAAGTAGATTAGACGTCGTTAAAAAACATAATTAAATACATTAACTTGTGCATTTTAACCAAGAACTCAGTCATTTCATGTTTCATGTTTCTTCTTAAATTATAGTTTTTTTTTCTTTTATAAATAATGTATAAATAATATTGGACATATATAAGTTATATGGGTCCGGATATCGTAAGGACTCAAAAAGTAGTGAGGACTGCGAGGACATTTTCGTCCAATCATTCCGAAAATGGCATAAGGGTCATTTTTTAAACCCTCTTTCTCTCTTATATGCCACTTGTCAACATGTGGGTGGTCAGGTGGATGTGGGTTTTTTTCCATCAACTTCGTTTTTCGGCCATAATTTTTTTTTTCTTTGTAAAAAAAAACCAAAAATATCAAAGTTCTTAAAATTAAATTCTCTACAAAATGAGTAAAGTCATGAAAATTTGTAAAGAATTAACACTGAACACAATGATCCAAAGTTAACAAATAGATCCAAAAATTAACAATGATTTAAAAATACAAAAATGATCCAAAAATTACACTGATCCAAAATTAACAAACTGATTCAAAAATCAACAATGATCCTAACAAAATGTTACAACAATTAAGAACGATACAAAATTTAAAAAAACCCAACAATGATTGAAAACTTAACAATGATCCAAAAATTAACAAAATGATCCAAAAATTTACAATAATCCAAAATGATAAAAATTTGAAAAAAAAAATTAATACAATAATCAAAAAGTTAACAATGATCCAAAATTAACACAACGATCCAAAATTAACACAGCTATCCAAATAATTAACAATGATCCAAAATTGACCAAATAATACAAAAATATACAATAATCCAAAATTAATAATATGATCCAAAAATTAACAATGACTTGAAATTAATGAAATGATCCATAAATAACAAAATGATCCATAAATAAAAAAAAATATATTCAAAATTTATCAAATTAACAAATAAATTTTTTCCTTCAAATTTTTATGACCATACTCATTTTGTAGAGAAATTAATTTTAAGAACTTTGGTTTTTTCAGTTCAAACAAAAAAAAATGTTATACCCAAACAATACAAGTGGGTGGAAAAAAAAGGTTTATCCAATAAGATGGTGACACATGTCAGAGAGTGAGGGAGAGGTAGATTTAGGCGCGTGGCTGAGATATCTGCTTATTATAGTATTATGCCCTTTTGTGAAATGTAAAAACTCTTCGGAAAAATAAACTAGTTCTACTTTTGTGAGGGGGACCTTTGTGAAATGTAAAAACTCTTTGGGAAAATAAACTAGTGCTACTTTAATGGGGGGGGGGGGGGTCCTTTTGTGGAATGTAAAAACTCTTTAGGAAAATAAACTAGTTCTACTTTAATGAGGGGGGGGGGGGGGGGGTCCTTTTGTGGAATGTAAAAACTCTTTGGGAATATAAACTAGTTCTACTTTTGTGTGTGTGTGTGTGTGGTGGTGGTGGGGGGGGGGGGGGCTTTTGTGAAATGTAAAAAGCTGAAAATGGCATTTAAAAAACATAAGGGTGTCAATGCATACAACATTACAACCGACACAATAGTGACCTAAAATTAGAAACTCTTTGGGAAAATAAACTAGTTTTATTTTTGTGAAGGGGGCCCTTCTGTGAAATGTAAAAAGCTGGAAATGCTACATAAGGGTGTCAATTCGGATGTCTTCTCCCAACAGTCGTTTCTCAACCCCTAACCTAGAACAATATACCGGTGATGTAATCTTAAAATTGGAGTTCCAATCACGTTTCTTAGGTCGAATTGACTACCAAATCGTCCATTTCAAACCCGAATTGACTCTTATTCGGATCGAATCGACCACCAAATCGTCCATTACAAACACGAACTGGTTTTTTACTTTAAAGTTCAAACCGAGAGAGAAAGAATTTTGGTGTTGGTCGGATTAAAACGAGAGGTCGGCCGGAACCTGCATTTCCCAGCCGGTTCTCCGACTAGCACTCACACAAAGCACACATATTTACACAGTGGACAAAGAAACGGAGTAGAAATATAGGCGAGGATGTTGTTTGAGATCCGAGGAGAAAATAAGGAGACCGAAAGGTATGTTTTATGAATATTAATATTTCATAAACTTTCATTCTCCTCAAGATCACATTGCTAACATTTTTTCATCCTATCATAAGGGGTGTCACCAACAATTACGACATGTTCCTGAGCTTTAAACCACACGCATCATTGAGGTAGGTTTGTCCATTTTCCCCGTAATCTATTACAAAATTCTTTAAATGATAATGAATGAAAAAAAAAAGGTATTCATAGAGCATTTTTGGTTACTAATTTGATTGTCATTTAGAAGTTTTTATTTGTAACCATACTACATGAATAATACAAAATAAACCTGTAAATCTAAGAACTTTTATCATATGTAATGCATTTTTGGGAATAATTAACGTTTTTGTAAGGGAAGCAAAAAGCTGGACAACATAAAATGTTAGTTAATAAGTGATATTCTCCTTTAACCTATGTGTGTACTTTGATGAACACATATTGTTTCATGTCACAAAACCAACTTTGTGTTAAAAATGTCAAAGTTCTTAAAATTAAATTCTCTACAAAATGAGTATAGTCATGAAAATTTGAAAAATAATTAACACTGATTACAATGATCCAAAATTAACAAAATGATCCAAAAATTAACAATGATTCAAAAATACTAAAAATGATCCAAAAATTTACAATGATCCAAAATTAACAAAGTGATTCAAAAATCAGCAATGATCCTAACAAAATGATACAAAAATTAAGAACGATACAAAATTTAAAAAACTAACAATGATCCAAAAATTAACAATGATCCAAAAATTAACAAAATGATCCAAAATTTTACAATAATCCAAAATGATAAAAATTTGAAAAAAAAAATTAATACAATAATCCAAAAATTAAACAATGATCCAAAATTAACACAAGATCCAAAATTAACACAACAATCCAAAAAATTAACAATGATCCTGTTGGATCCCAACAACACTAATGTGTTGCGTTATGGCTAGGTAAAGACAAGAAAATAAAGAACACACAATATTTTTCAATGATTAAGAGTTTATTAAAACACCTTGATGCGGTACAAAGTTTGCGGAAAGAGATAGTACAAACTAACTAAAACTATACTGAAATGACACTTTTGATTTCTCAAACTAAGACCCTATGCAAGGAGAGTTTATCAGCTGATACTGACAGTGATACTTATTGCTTGAGTATTAACTATGAAGAAGTTAATATCAAACAATAACTAACTCTCAGAGAATGTTCTTGTGCTATGAATGCTAAAAGGTGTGTGTAAATGCAAGCATTTACGTCTCTATATATAGCCCAAGAACCATGTTTCTTTGTCCACAAGTTGATCCACGTGTAAACATATTATTCGTTGATGTAGACTTGTCCACGGAAACATTAAATGCATTTGTATAGGTTAGAGTCCCGATTGTACTTTGGTCAACTTCTTTTACCACATTTTCTGACGCACAGTGAAAAGGTGTACTAGGATAGTACAAAAGAAGTTGACTTTCCGTTTTTATGTTTGGAGGGACAAACGATGAAGTTCTGAAAGGTATATTCTATTCCAAAATAGAAGATCTTCATCGTTTTCTTCTTCTTTGAGCGGGAAAGGAAAATATTCAAAGTGTCAAGAACATTTTCCACTAAGTCTTTATCTGCAGCAAGTACCATCAGCTGATTCCACCTTCAGCTGAATAGTATTCTTCGGGTTTCTGTCATTCGGCCATAAACTCGAATGATCACTCTTGTGTAGCTGCCGATTTGACTTGATTTCTAAAGTTAAGTACGTACTCAGCTGAAGGTTTATGAATATACTTGTACTTCAGGTGAGATACATACTTCAGCTGATTTATTCTTCTTAGTTATTTGATCATCAAATCCTATTTACTTAGTTTGGGGACTAACAAATCCAAAATTGACCATATAATTCAAAATATACAATAATCCAAAATTAATAAAATATCCAAAAATTAACAATGACTTGAAATAAATGAAATGGTCCATAAATAACAAAATGATCCATACATAAAAAAATGATTCAAAATTTAAGAAATTAAAAAATAATTTTTTCTCTTTAAATTTTATGACCATACTCATTTTGTAGAGAATTTAATTTTAAGAACTTTGGTTTTTTCAGAACTTTTTTTTTAACAAAAAAAGAAGTTATACCCAAAATATACAAGTGGGTGGAAAAAAAAAGTTTATCCAATAAGATGGTGACACATGTCAGGGAGTGAGGGAGAGGTAAATCTAGGCGCGTGGCTGAGATCTGCTTATTATTTTTGTCTTAAAATGACTTTAATGTCCTTACAACAATTGTCCTTTTGAAGAAAATGTCAAAAAAATCATGTTATTTACAAAAAATGCCGCTCCGAATTTAAAAAGAAATATGAGCCACATATTTTTGAGATGAACGATTGAGATTAGTCTCCTCAAAATCCTTATTAAATTTTGAATCCTCACCCGATCTCACTTTCTAAGTTATATTCCACGCGCCCCACAAAAAAGTTTACATTTCTCACTAAACTTTTGTCTTATAAAAAAGTTTACATTTCTCACATTTGATGGACCCACATAATAAAATATTATTATTACCAAGAACCCCACCATTAATATCCACTAACTATTTTTCACTCTCCAATCCAACATTATATTTTAATCAAAAGTATTACTAGTGACTCCACCACTAACTATCACCTAAAATCTTGTGGCTAAGAGAAATGCAAACTTCTTTGTGGGAAGGAGGGAGTATATAAATAGTATTGATTGTTAATAATTTTTCGGCTTGTAATAAGTTATTATTTTTGTTATTATCTTAGATATTGCTATTTGGAATCCATTCAGGCTGCTTATGTCTAAAAAGCTGGCCCAGAAGCCCAATTACTCCATTAGTTGGGTGGCGTGGGGGCAGAGGTGGAGGAGGGGAATGCCGTGGAAGGGGTGAGGCACACCACCCCCCCCCCCACGGCGTGGGGGGTAGGCGTGGTGGGGAGGGGGCAATGGCAACAGCGAGGCACGGGCTTGGGGGTGGGATTTCGAGATTTTTTTGCCGTTGCAAGTATCGTTCTGGAAGAAAAGAAGAAGATTTTCGAGATTTTTTTCTTCGCAAATGAAGGAGCTGGTGAAGAAGATGGTCTGTGTTTTTTTTTTTTTTTGGGAAGAAGAAGAAGAGTTAGGTTAAAGTGTTTAGTTTGGGCTTTTAAAAATTAATGGCTTTTCTTTGGGCTTTTAAGATTATTATTTTTTTGGCCTTTTATATTTATTTATAACCAAATTATTATAAACTTTTTTTTATAATTAACTTTAACTAAAATCTGATGGAAATTAAATAATAAATAAAATGTTAGTTTTAATTTTAGAAAATAAATGGAAATGAAATGGTGAGACGAAAATTAAAATGGTGTGGTGAGTATTTCCTAGAGATGATGTGGTGTGGGGGTGGTGTAGTTGCTGAGGTGGCAGATGATGTGGCAGAAAAATTTAGTGTGAGTGTGATACCCATACCCCATAGCCTAAAGAAGCCATTCTGAATTGATGAGGCCTGGTACAATTCAGGTTAAACACAGAGGTCTGACCCAATGTTGTGAGCATGTTTCAACCCTTGTTTTTAACGGGTGCTAAACTTCAGCTAGAACGTGTTTTTCACCCAATTCTATGAATTCACGAAGTGCCATTTTCAATCTTTCATTCATTACACACGGTTCATCTTGATATTCAGATGCGTTTCTTGTTACTTGATCCATGTTATCTGGATCTAGTATGAAAAACCAAACAAAGTAACAACAAAAAAAAGGGTCACATTCGCTCTCATAAAAATACGACTCTCTTCGTATAAATGCAAAACATTCCACTAAAAAAGATTAGACTCCAATACTCTGCTCATTTTTCTCCAATTTATTGAAATGCGACCTTCTTTTTCTTTGAAAAGTCAACCCAAATTTTAAAGAGACCTAATAGATGTGTCTAAAAATCAATCAAAGAAAGAGATCATGAACGGCAAATCAAATGAAAGTAATTTCCAAATAAAAATGTAATTTTTCTTTGCATTTTCCCTATTCGTATTCTACACTTTTCTTTCGATATATAAAAACACATTTTTTCTTTGCTAACAATTTAAGTATTTCTCATTTTGTAACACCACAATCTTATAGCCATTTTTATTTTTTAAATTACATAACGGAAGCGATATGACAAACCATAAGTTATAAATATTACAAATCATAAAAACATTTGCATATTATCAAAATATTTAAGATATCCCAATGGTGTTACTAAAACGATGCTCGACCCGGTTTACAAAATCAGAGTACGGTCAGACTTCCAAAATACGACTCTAGTCACCGTCAACCAAAACAATCTGAAAAGAGTCAACAAAGGAGAGATTAGCACAAAGTTAAGTGAATAGAAATAAACGATATTTTTGCATAACCACAACAAATTAGAAACAAGATAAATCAATCTGGCAAAACGTCTAAACTTCCACAAGCAATTGGACGTTAAGAGAGGATCGGCGGTCTAGCGCAGAACATTCGACTGTTGTTAGCCGAACAACGGTCTACCGATGGCCCCTTTACTATTGGCACGGTAATGATCCCTCCTTACGAAACGAATTCGTAAGGAGTCCGATCACCCTATCCATTAGTAACGAAGCGTAGCCAAATCCACTATAGCTAACCTCTAAAAATAATGTGCACATACTACCATTAACATCCCACTATTAATGGCACAACTGAAATCGAAAAGTATAAAAAAAAATACAATTGGCCAGAAACAGCTAGATAGCGTCGCTATCTAGAGATAGCATCGCTAACTTCCAAAAGATAGCGCCCACTATCTCAAACACCAACGCTATTTCGGGTTTCTGGTCAATTTCCAAAAATTTCAGCAAGATAGCGTCGCTTTCTCCTCCAGATCAACCAAAATCCTGCAATTTTCTCATGAAACTCTACCATTCCAAAATCTTTATACACTACACAAGAAAGAAGGTTTAATCAACTCACCTTAGCTTCCTTTTATGCCGAGCTCAGTGGTCTTATATCACTGAGGCTCCTTCCCTTTTCCTGTAACAAAACGAGTACCGAATTAGTTACCCGAAATCACCGATTTTGCAACAAGTATCCTGTAAGTCAAAAACCATTGTTTGTGTACAACCAATTGATAACTTAACACTTTCATTTCAACACATATTAATTAACAATGTCTAGAATTCCATCAAGTCAGTTCTAAGCAATTCATAATGCATTTTTTTTATCCAAGTTGCACATTAAGCCCAAACGGGTCAAAACCGAGAATAATAAGTCGGGGATATAGATAATATCCTCAAATGAATTATACTACCTATTCAACATCAAAATTATATCACTAACATGTTACTTGCATCCAATTGCAAGTTTAACCAACTTTGACCTTATTTAGGTCAATTTGCACAAATTGACAACCAAACGGGTCAAGACTCGAAACTAACATACTCATACTTCCCATTGAGACAATTAACACATTAATGACATGAAATTGGAATATAAAGTTTGCAAGTCATACAAGACCAAAGTCAACTTCCAGGTTTGACCAAAGTCAACAATTCATGAATTAAGTTAGTTTATGACTAAATTCCATTCTAACCAAACTCTACCATCATTTAGGCATTTTTATAACAAATCGACTAGCAAGTCAAAAATTATCAATCATCATTCTAGCATGAAAGTTAACCTATCAAAACTCCAAGAGCACCAAAATATACATTTCATCAAATTGAGGAAAAAAACCATCTTCTTCCCAAGAACTCCATTGATGGAGCTTTTATGGAAGCTTCACCAAGTGGATTATAACTAACTATTCTACACATATAACTTGCAAGAACTCAATTAAACACCAAATCATGCATCAATTTCAGATTTCAAACAAGATTTGACAAGAACTCCATCAAAACCCAATAACACAAGAACCCTAGTTCAACCCAACTCAAGAACATGTAACCCTAACTTAAGAAGGAAGAAGACTTATCTAGCTTCTAATATCCAAAAATCACACAATAGAGGCAAGAAGTTCAAGTATTGATTTTCAAATTTGGGAGAAAGACTCAAGAGTGTGTTGTGTGTGTGTGTGTTTGTGTCGTGTCTGGCAAAGGAGAAAGGAAGAGAATGACAATTTGACACATACCCCTGGACACGCACCCCCCCCCCTAAACACAGGTAATTTCATTTAAACACAATACAGTACAAGATATAAGCTTCGCAGATAATTAATTTAGACCTAACTAACTCCAATTTTAACAACGAAAATATTTTTAGAACCCGGGTTCAAAGGTGAACCCAAATATATAAAAATCATTTTAATATCTAAATATCTTAATTTTACTAATTTTTAACCCCGTGGTTAATAAATACAATTAATTCAAATAAAATTATATAAAATAATAAACAATAAAAAATATTACTTACCGTAAGTAATAAAATATTCTAGGTCGGGTCTCGGGATGTTACAAATTTTTTTAAGCAGATGACGTTATGATGATATCGGATTGGAATGAAGAGGAGATTGACGGAATTGTTACCATTATGAACACTTTTTATGATCAATCTAGTTTGAAGATTAATGTTAATAAATCTAATTTATTCGGAATTGGAGTCGATAGCGAAGATGTTGAAGCCATGGCTCATCAAACATGTTGTGAGGCTGGTATAGTCCCGTTCACGTATCTCGGGTTGCCAATGGCTTCTAATATGTTGAAGCCGAGTAGCTGGAATCATATACTTCCTCCGTATCAAAATAAGTGACACAAATTGGCTTACACATTTTTTGAGGTAAAAGATTAAAGTAGAGGTTAAAATAGATTAAAGTACATAGTTAGTGGAGAATGTGTCCCACTTTTCTTGAATAAAGTGATATTAATGAGTTTTAAAAGTAAAAGTAAGGGTATAAGGGTAATTTCAATTTATTAAAGTGGATAGTTAGTGGGTATGAGTCCCACTATTTTTACCAAATAAGGAAAGTTTTCAAAGTGTGTCACTTATTTTGATACACCCCAAAATGGAAAGTGTGTCACTTATTTTGATACGGAGGAAGTAATTGAATTGTTTCGTAACAGATTATCAAATTGGAAAGCGACAATGCTTTCTACCGGAGGCCGGTTAACCCTTATAAAGTCGATTCTTGGTAGTGTTGGTATTTATTGGATGTCCGTGTTTCATATGCCTGATTCGGTTGCTAAAAAATTGGAGAAAATGCGAGCTAAATGTTTTTGGGGAGGTCAAGATCAGGATCGTAAACGTAATTGGGTAAAGTGGATGAATGTTCTAGCTGATAAACAAAATGGAGGGCTCGATATTGCTAGTATTCAAGCTCTAAATTTGGCTCTTTTGGTAAAGTGGAGGTGACGTTTTTATAAAGAACCTCATGCATTATGGTGTCGAATTATAAAAGAGATATATGGAGAGGATGGTGGTATTATGACTCGAGGTTATCAACGTTTATTTAAAGGTACATGGGCTCGTATTATTGGCACGGTGAATTATCCTCATGAAAAGAGTATGATTGATTTTAATTCTATCTGGTACGATCTTAGAAGTGGAAATAAAATTTCTTTTTGGAAGGACAAATGGTTGGGTCAACAACCGTTATGTGAAGTATTTAACCGTTTATATCGGTTAGATTTGTCAAACGATTGTATGGTTAAAGACAAATGGATAAATGGTGCTTGGTCTTGGACGTGGAGGAGACCGATTAGAGCTGGAATAGAAAATGAACAATTTGAAAGATTAAACTCTTGCTTAACAATTGTATCGGTTATAGAAGGTGAAGACAAAGTGGGGTGGGATTGTCATAACCAAGTAGAGTTTTCGGTGGCTGGGGTTCGTAAGATTATAGATGATATCATGCATCCGGGTTCAAATGTGATTACTGTTTGGTTTAAGGAAGCTCCATTAAAGTAAATCGAAAGAAATTTGGAAGACAATTTGTAAATGGTGTGACGTGGTAGCGTTTGAAGGGGGTCGTTGGATGATTGGTGGGTTTGGAGTAATTCTGTTTCGAAGAGAAGAATGCAGAATTGAAGCTGAATGTGATCGGGTTGGCGACATGTTGGCTAATATGGCGGTATAGAAACTCTATTATATTTGATTTTGATAGTTTAAAGAAAGGTGATATTATAGATTGTATTGTTTTATTTTCTTTTAATTGGTTAAGAGGTTGCCTTAAGATCTCTTGGGTTGATTGGATTAAAATTTTGTGAAACTTTTGGTAATAAAAATTTTGCAGTTAAAAAAAAAATAAAAGCACTTTTTTTTGCGTTCTTTTAAACATGATATCATGCAAAAATAGGTAGTTTACTACGCTTTCTTTTATTTTCCTCTTAGGCTAGACGGTATGGGACGACGGGAGGAAGGGCGTGGGGGGTGAGGTGGCAGGCGACGGCGTGGTGGTGATGTTGAACACCCCCCCCCCCCCCACCAAACGGCGTGGAGGGTCGGCGTGGGGGGTCGGGGGCACGGGCAACGGCGAGGAACGGGGCGTGGGGTGCTTTTTGATGGTTCCTTGCTTGTGATTGGTTGAGGGGTTTTTTTTTTTATTATATTTAAAATTTAATGGAATAAAATGGTGTGGTGTGGTGGGTATTTCCTAGAGATGATGTGGTGTGGTGGTAGTGTAGTTGCTTAGGTGGCGGTGATGTGGCAAGAAAAGGGCACATGTGGTGCCCATACCCAGCAGCCTTAAACGGCGTCGTCGCATCATCTTCAATAGTCTGCCTTTTTGCTGTGCTATCAAATCTGAATCGGAGCAGAAAACCCCCAAACCCTGTATTTCCGTTCCTGAGGTTCTACAAAAAAATGGTAAATTGGTTAATTATCAACCCTAATTTTACGATTTAGTTCTGATACATTGTGATCTAACTAAAATCTGCAATGCACAGTCGGCGTTGTTCAACTTCCACTCATTTCTAACGGTGGTGTTGTTGGGAATCTGTACATGCACTTTCTTGAAGATGCAGTTTCCTGCTATCCTTGAACAGAAAACTGGGTTAGATCATCTTTTACTCGATCTCTGATCATTTAAAAACCCCTAATTTTGGTCCATCTTAGGTTTAATATATGTTTTTTTATTTTATTTTAAATTGTGTTATCTGTTTGTCATAGTTATACAATCTAGTTATAAATCAGTAAATTTTGCTATCTGTTATTTGTTATACAGTCTGAATTAAGCCCAAATGTTTAGCATTGATATTAGGCAATGAATGAAAATGTCTTTTTTTAGCATAAATAAGATGAAGATAGGGTTCCCATTGAAGGGCCAACTCACATTGTTTGTTGAACAATGTGAAGGTTGGTTTCGTAAGAGATAAAGGTTACGAAGGTTTAGCTGATGAAAAAGATACTTTTTTTTTCTTTCTAAAAACATATTCTAATAATGAAAAACTAATGACTGAAAAAAAAGACGCATGTTTTAATAGTGTTCTCACGGAAAAAGGCTCGTGCATAGTCTATAACTGCGTATAAATTTACAAAGCAGAGAGGCTGTATAAATAAGGAGATACATACAATGGTTATGTGTATACATATAGTATATAGCATGTAGGAATGCTAAACCTCTTATATGAGAAGGTCAACAAAAGCACAAATATGGCACTCGACCACATTTGTCTTTCAGCCGTTGATTATATGTTTTTAATCACATGATTAAATATGTAAGCATATTTTCAATTCAAATACTTCACAACACATATTTTTAATGGTGGTTGATGGTTATGTATACCACACCTTTCGCACTTAACACGCGATTATCATCATTGGCTAACTTAATGATTTGAGTTTTTGGCAACAAAAATCTACACCATATACCAAAATGAACTTTAAAATTAATACTCCAAAACTAAACCCATGAACCATCATCCATTTAGTAAGTGTAGGTACAACTTCTCATTGCAACGAGAAGTTGGACCGGTACTTACTGAAGGCTGGTACATTGGTTTGTGTTTGGAGTATCAATTTTGAAGTTCGTTATGGTGTGATATTTTATTGCCAAAAACTCATATCATTATTTGGCAACGATAATCGTCTGTTAAAGTGCAAAAAGTGCAATATACATAAACATAAACAACCCTTGATACTATCTCTTGTAAAGAATTTGGATTGAAAATATTCTTACATAAGTAATCATGTGATTGAGGACATATGATCTATGGTTGATGGACAAATGTGGTTGAATGTCATATTTGTGCTTCCCCCGGCCTTCTGATATAACAGATTTAGCATTCCTACATGCTATACTTATACTTATACATACGCATTGTATGTATCTCCTTGTTTATACGCATTTTCCATTTTGTATATTTATATGCAAATACAGACTATGGGCACACGCCTTTTGTTACAGTAATGGGTATCCTCTCTTATCTAGAGGTATCCTATAAATACGTGTGTGTGTGTGTGTAGAATATGTTGAGAGCTAAAATGTGCCATTTAATCTGCTTTTGCTCACAGAATTTATGTTTGAGATAAGTATAACTGTGCTTCCTATATTTCAAGAAAATATGGTCCTCTGTGGGTAATGTAAGATGTGACTGTCAAAATAACTGATCAGTTATGATAATTGATGGTTTGGTTTTTAAAATTTCATTAATCAGAAAATTTGGTTCAGTTATGGTTATTGACATAAACTGATCAACTATTAACTGTAGTAATGTACCGCCCATTAACTGTAATATTAATTAGTGTTTTTTACTTTTTATTATATTTTTGGATATTTTACATGGATCTTCAAAAAATTATTATATTTGGTTGGTTGTTTTTTATTATTTGGCCTATAAATATGTAGATATGAACATATATAAATGATTTTTTCTGATAACTCATAACTCTACCCGAAAAATGGCTAAAACTGAATAGGCCCAAAATAAATGCAGTTAACTGAAATTAACCGAACCAATTTTGTCAACCATAATCGATCCACATATTAACCGAACCCGATCGGTTATGGATTTTGGTTAAACAAATTTTCGGTTAATAGCTCGATTTGGGATCAAAAGCGACCCATGCTCACCCCTATATGACACTTTGGTTTTAGTTGTAAAATATTTTCTTTTTCCTATAATATTCGCTTTTTACAGTATGTATGTTAGTTGACTCCCTAGAAACTTGCGGGAAACTTTTTGTTGGAAAGATAGTACCTAACAACATACGCACAAATTTCTGTTTGTCTTGTTGTTATGATGGTAGATTATAAATTGGTACATTTGTAGCTGTTGAAGTTGCTCTGCTTCTAATTTTGGATTATTTGATTTGCAGATTTAGAGGCTTTTTCTGGAAGGCTGCAAGAATAGGTAAATTTATCATCTTCATATACATCTGGTTAACTAAACCTTTGTAATTATCTTCTATAATTATCTTCTAGCTCTTTGTTAGAATGTTACTTTTAATATATTTTCATCGTTAAAAATAAAATAAAAAATTAATGTGTTTTGCAAATTGTCAATCTTGCATTTACAGGTGAACGGTTGAGCCCGTGGGTGGCGTTTGGATGCTTCACAATGGGTGTATCCATTATATTTTTCTGACTCACATTTCATTCCATATATTTGTTGTGTGGTGTGGTGTTAAATAACAGCATTAACAATAGCTTTTCTTTTTTCCAGCATTAAATATATATACTTTCATTAAAGTTTTCTTGTGTTAGTAAAGATACATTTGTTTAAATACTACTACTGCTAATCCCAAACATGGCTGATGTTCGCTATTCAAACATTATTTTGTATTTTGGTCATCCTATCCGCTAATCCTTACAAACCCAAATGTCATTGTTTAATCATTAAAAGCCAAAATGCATTTTAGTACTCTGAACTTAGCTAACTGGGTCTTCTACTACCCTGAACTATTAAAGGTGCAGCATAATACCCTAAACTTAATCAGATTTAGTACCCTAACTCACTAATTTGACCTTGTTTTCTCACTAGATTTGCTTCTAATATCAATATATTGAGATGAACGTATATTTTTTATTCTGTCAAAAGCCCCAACGAAAGTAAGTCAAGCGAGAAAATATCATCAAATTAATGAGTCAGGTTACTAAATTGATCATTTTGTCAAGTTCAGGTATCGTGCTGCACCTTTTATAGTTAGGGTACTAAAATGCATTTTGGCCATTATTAAACCATTAACGATATACTTGAGTTCTTCCTCTCCAATAGCTAAAATGACCCTTTTCAAGTATGTCAAAATAAACAATTTTAAACTATCGTACTCGTATAGTTGGATAACAAATGATTGTCTTCTTAGTAACATGACACAACATATATAACTAGATATTAACACCAACATAAATTTTTAGGGTACCTTGATTTATCTTGTCTTGCAAGAGGGGTATCATAATGGAGGTTTCTAAACATATTTGAAATCGAGTTTTGTAGGTGGTATTCAATGTCAAATAAGGAAGTGATTTGTAAACTAGTATGAAAAATTAATTATTTTAATATGTCGTGAACAAAACCGTACATATACGAAACGAAACAAATTTGTAGTAGATTTGGAATAGTTAAATTCCTGATTAATAGTTGTTTTCTTGTCAATCCATTTCATAAAGTTAACGTCATTTTCACTTATTTCTTATTATGGAAAAAAGGAGAGTCTTATCCACTAAGTTCAATTAAAATGGCGTGAAAAAGTTTTCTTAATTCCACCTACATCTTTATTTAAAGCAAAACAAAACTCGCTCGATAGAATCTTACCATAGATTTTGTTGGTGCTGATATAATGATTTAGGGTTAAAAGGTAAACTTCACAGTTCACATGACCAAGCTACCATATTTGGTAAGCAATTTGACAAATGTTATTTAGATATTTATCATGTATTTATGATTAATAAAAGACTAAACAACGACATATACTTAAAAATATAGGAGGTAGAATTCGTGGAAAACGAAATTAAATGCTTGTTTGAGGGCAAAAATGTCATTTCAATTGGTGCCATCATTGACTTATAAATATTGCACAAATCGTCATTAACTATAAATTAATTAAGCACTAAGCACAATTATTTGGAGTGGGTCAAGAATATTAATAAGTTCGACATTGTGTTTTCTTATCTGGCTTCTGCTAACTTTATCTACGTATTTGTTGGCTTTCATTTGTAACTTTAGTTGTGAAGTTGTTTTTCTAGGGTGGTTTATATTTTATATATTTTATTCGTTTCAAATAAGTGATTCATTATTAGTGTAATAATTTTTGAGGTAAATTATTATAATAAGGATTAAATTAGATAATCACTAGAGATGAGTCTCATATCTTTTAAATAAAGTGAGATTAATGGTGTATAAAAGTAAAAATAAAGGTAAATATTAAAAGAGATGATTAATAGATATGAGCTTCAAATTATATCACTTATTTAAAACTGTCAAAAGATGACATGCTAGCGCATATCGTTTATTTATTCCATTAAAGTTAATCTGAAGTAATAAAGAATTTCATTAAACTTTGTTATGAACTTAATTACTGTCAAAATATATTTTAGTACTTTGAATTTAGATGATTAGATTTTTTACTACTCTAAATTATTAAAGGTACATCATGGTACCCTGAATTTGACTGAATGGTCGATCTAGTACTATGACTCATTCATTTGATTGCGTTTTTTTTACTTGAATTACTTACGTTGAATCTTTTGATAGGCTAAAAAATATATGTTAATCTCAATATACTGATATTAGAAGCAAATTACGTGAAACACACAATCAAATTACTTATCAGTGTACTAAATCAACCATTTTGTCAAGTTTAGGGTATCATGATGCTCTTTTAATAGTTAATGATAATAGAAGACCTAGTCAGCTAAGTTCAAGGTAATAAAATGTATTTTCGCGTTACTTCTAAAACATAATGCAATAGATCTTTAAATATGTTTTGATACAACTATACATAATCCTTTTAAAAGATAGTATGAGAGAGGTGAAAATTTAGACACTCATACTCTTGGTGTATGTAGAAAGACGGCTTTCATGAAGAAATCTACAAAAGTGCTAGTAATATTTAATTATAAATATGTTTTAATAATCATGAAAAATAATATCAGTCTATAATTTCTATCTAAAGACATATTGAAGAACAACCTGATCAAATTTTGATACATTTTTAGATAAATACATACGAGTAATGCATGAATATATTGCTAGTTGGATCATACCAATATGTGTTGCTATTTATAACATATTATTAAATGGGCATTTAAAAAAGAGTGTTGATATTTAGTCCTATTATTTGGTCCTACTCATACGTCTACTCATTAGATGAATATATGTGTCAAAATCAAGAAATAATATTAAGATAGAGAGAATTAGTGGAGTGCACATGTCATCTTATCAAGTGAATAGAATTTAAGCAGGACCAACTGGTAGGACTAATTATCATTTCTCTTTAAAAAATGTCATAGTCAAGAGCAGTATTATATCCTGAAGTATACTTTTCGGCTTTATTAAATGCTTTTTATGGTTAAAAAATTGTATTAACACAATCGTGATGGTGAACAATAACTTTCTTGTTTGTTCTTTGCACACTAATATTATATAAACAGAGGGATACCGACCCTCTATGGCCCGATATCAACCGATGTCATGGCCAACAGAGAAAAACTAAGAATCAACATTTTTTCTTTAGATGCTAAAGATATACCATGGTTTTAAACTCTATATTTTGTAATAACAATAACAATACTCAATGTCTCAATCATACCAAATGTGATATAGGAACCAGTGAGATACATATCACTAATTTAAGTTTAAAAAAAAGTGGGCTAACGCATTTAGTCATTGTGCTTTATGAAAATATTAACATTTGTTCACTGTATTTTATTGTTTATTTAAAAAAAAAGATAATATGCTCATTATTTATTTGTATGAAAAATAAAGTCATGTACTTTCTGAAAATATATTCACTTTGGTCGTAATTTGTGAAAAAAATCTTAAATAATTGTGATAAAATTTTGTTAACTGCATGTCTTTAAAAAATGTAATATCTATATTTAATACTCATATAGATAACAAACTTTATAAACAAAAATAAAAATAATGACTAATATTAACCACTTATGTACGTTAACCGAAATAAAACAAAATAAACTTTGATTTTTAGATATGATGAAAGCAAACTTGACATCGAAGTACGCATAATATTGTTCAATTCCCACTTACACCCAAATTGTCTAGCTCATCTGAGTTGGTATATAACTTTTACTTTTACACGATGTGTGTGATTATTCGGTTCATGTAAATACCTTTTTGTGGTGTTAAAGAGGATTTTTTCCTGAAAATCCTTTTGGATTGAGTTTACCCTGTAAATGAGCTCAAACCCAGGATGCTTGCTGAAATATGGGAGTAGACATCCATTAGTTATCATTTTCATTTGGCGTTTCTAAAAATATATAGATGTCCTTCATCTTTCTAATTAATTACAAATAAACCAAACTTTATTTTAATTAAACCACTTGACTTTTTATATTATTTCAGCTATTAATTAAATAATATATTGTTACTGTTGTTATTAGTATATTATTATTTTCTTTGATTAACTTATTGAGTACCTATTACATCTTTCTTTAATTCATTTGACAAATTAATCTACTTGATTTTATGTTTTAACTGTATCCTGTCTTTCTAATTAGTTGTTTATTTGGCATAAAAAAACATAGTAGATTCAGATAAGTTTTTATATATGTACAAGTTGAAGGTTAGAGCACACGGAACAACATAGTTATTTGCTCGCCAAAGCACCCTTTAGCGGGGTTCAAGCCACATTGTCACATCGTGCCCTTCGTTAAAACTCTTCTCACTAAGCCTGCAACAGTCTCCAAAACTTTTTTTTAATTATTGTGATTGGTTTAGGATATTTTATTATTTTTTTTGTAGGTCTCAAATGGGTGTTAATATTTAAAATCAGTAAGGGTAATTGTGAGGTAAGTATTAAAATTATGTTAAAAAGATTAAAATATCTTTAATATAGCTTTAACTTAGAGTCATACATTGTGCTCTTAGTATATCAAATTTGGAAAATACTAGCTACCGGTAATAAAAAATTATACTTCCTCCGATTTAAAATAAGTGATACATTGTTGATTTCATGAGTTTTTAGGTAAAATATGATAATGATAATTTAATTAGCTTAATTAGATAGTTAGTGGAGAATGAGTCCCACAAGTTTTGAATAAAGTGAGGTTAATGATGTTTAAAAGTAAAAGTAAGGGTAAAGATGTCATTTCACTTTATTAAAGTAGATAGTTAGTGGGTGTGAGTCCCAGTCAAAGTGTATTACTTATTTTGATACACCCAAATATGAAAAATGTATCAATTGAGGAAGTATTTGGAAAATAAAGGCCTGGTTATAAGGCCTCTCCCAACCCTACACATCACTAACCCATCACTAAACTCATCACTAGCGCCACGTCATCGCATCCTTACTGACACGCTACTGACACGGCCGTGCCAACCCTACACATCACTAACCCATCACTAAACCCATCCTTTCCACATCATCATTTCCACATCATCATTTTAATTAATAAAAAAACAAATTACATTAAATAAAAACCATTACATTAATATTAAAAATAAAAATAAAAACATTACGATTAAAAAAAACACGATTACGGAAAAAAAAACAATACGGAAAAAAAAACAATACGGAAAAAAAAAACATTACGGAAAAAAAAAATTAACGTTGACGGAAGTTTGGCGGGAGGGTCCAAATGTGTTCGATTAAGGCATTGCGAAGTTTATGATGCACAACTCGATCACGTATCTCCTTCTCAATACGCAATTGGGCTGCAACCCGTTCATGCCATGTACGTTGTGGGTGATTTTCCGGGTTAGCGGTATAGTCTTCTTCGATTGGACAAATTGCGCGGCCGTTATCTTCCGTAATCATGTTGTGTAATATCACACAAGTGTACATGATCCGTCGTATTTTGTTCACACTGTATGGTCGTGCCGGGTTTTTAATGATTGCCCACCATCCTTGAAGCACTCCGAAAGCTCGTTCGACATCCTTCCTAGCGGATTCTTGGAACCGCTTGAACTTCATGTTCTTTTCTTCAATTGGGCAGTTAAATGACTTGACAAGCGTTGCCCATTCCGGATAAATCCCATCAGCTAGATAATAATCCTTCGTAAATTGCTCACCCGAAATAGTAAACGGAACTACGGGAGACCTGTCTTGCCTTATTTCATCAAACAAATCTGATTCGTTAAGGACGTTTATGTCGTTATTCGAACCCGCCGGGCCAAAGTACGCATGCCATATCCACAAATCGTATGACGCAACAGCTTCAAGCATTATTGTGGGACATCCTTGATCACCACGTGTGTATTGGCCTTGCCATGCTGTTGGACAATTTTTCCAAGGCCAATGCATACAATCAATGATACCAAGCATCCCAGGAAAACCATGTATCTCTTGATGTTTGGCATGTAAACGTTGGACATCATGAGTTGTTGGTTTTCGCAAAAACTCAGTCGAGTATAGATGGAATATACATTTACAAAAGTTGTCCAAACAATCGTACGCTGTTTGTTGACCCATGTGTAGGTACTCATCAAACAAATCAGCGGCACAACCGTACGCCAATTGACGTATGGCAAAGGTACACTTTTGAAATACATTAAAACTGGGGTAACCCATAGCATCTCTCTTTTGACGGAAATAATCAAAATACGACGGTAGTTGACCCGGTGGATTATAAAAATGTATAGCCTGGCATATACGGATGAACAAAGGTTTCGACATGCGAAACCGTCTTCGGAAGTAATCCAGGGGGAAAACGGAATTGTCGGCAAAGTAATCATTCCATAAACGTTCAGCAGCCGCAACGCGATCTCTTGGTATATATCTTTGTGGTGCTCTTGGCACGGTGGAATTTTCAGCTTCTTCTTGATCCAGATAATCAAGCCTTTCAATAGTTTGGTTCAAATCGAAGACGGCTGTTACATTAACATAATCTTGCCAGTAATCATCGGCGTCATCGTTTGGATCCATTGAGTGAGAGAAAAAAATATGGAAATTGGGAAGAGAGGAAGTATGTGATTGTGAGAAAATATAATGTGATTGTGTGTTTAAAATGGTAGAGTGTAGTGGGTTTTTATAGAGGTTGTGTGTAATATTAATTATCTGTATTAAAAAAAAAATTAATTTGAATTCAAAACGGACGCTCCACCCGGACCCACCTCCCTCGACACCTTCATCATGTCCGTCCTCACCACGACGAAGTATGCACGACGCCGGCCACGACGGCTCGGTGCCAACACCGTCGTGGCTCGACGTAGCTCGACGCGTCCCCCCGACGTGCCGTTGGCACGGGTCTAAGAAATCAAATATGTACTAGTCTAGTTGAGTAGTTGACACTCCCATGATTTTCTAACCGTTGAGGTTGAATTCTTACATCCTTAATTAATTTGCAGTTGAAGCTAATAGTAGTATTATTTAAAGACAGTAATTATTACATCCTTAATTAATTAATTTACAAGTTGCAGTATGTTGTATTCAACTTTTTTCTTTTAGAACGGCAAAAGGGTAAAAAAAGGATAGCTTCATCAATTCTGGTGTTACTTATTTCGAATTAAGTCCATCTGAACCAAGCTCGTTTTTGTCAATTAGTTAATGAAGCCAACAATAGCTATGCAATCGTTACAGAGGCGTTACAACATACATATTGTTAGGGGTGTTCACTATTCGGATATAACCGGATTGTCCAATTGGACATTTTGGATCGGACTACTTGGATTGGTTATTTGGTTTTTTGGATCGGTTTGGACTTGAACCAAATTAATAATTTGGATTTCGGATTGGATTTGGTTTCCGTTGTGAAAACCGGATTGTCCAAAAAAACCAAATAGTAATATATAGTAAATTATTTATATACTAACACTTGTTGGTTTCCATTGTAAGCAATTATGGTACTCCTTTTCTTTACATTTCTTATAGTAAATTGATTTATATACTAACACTTGTTCAATTTTATATTGTATCAGTTGGCGATGTACCAATCTTTTTGGAGTTTTTGATAAAGTTGATGTCAAAGTTTTTGCATATATGATTGTAAATGTCACAAACTATGAATTAGACTTGTTTTTATGTACAAAGTAGTTTATTATTTTGGAATTTTACATATCGAACTTAATATTATTTATGTTATATACTTTTGTAGTATTTTGAAAATTTTAAGGAAAAACCAAACGGATAAAACCAAACCAACCAAATTGTTATTTGGTTCGGATCGGTTTGGTTTTCGAATTAGTTTGGACGGTTCGGTTTGAACTTTTGAAAACCGGACTTTATTTGGTTTCACCTATATGGTTCGGATAAAACCAAACCGTCCAAACGAACACCCCTACATATTGTAATGGCCGCGAATATAATAGATAAAATGATATTACAATAAACCTATTATAACAAATTTTGTCATTTATATAATGAATTTTGGTGTTACAAAAACCTTTAATTGTAGTAGTGCAAACTCGAACTTGAAGATGTAGACGCGGTCAAGCTCATGTCAAGTTTCCATGCATCTTCGAGTTTTACTATCGCGTCCGATCCAGCTCAAGCTTGTCTCTGTTTTTCTTTTATAGCAATATGGTATATGTTTATTATGTTTATATTGATTTCTAGATTTTAAAATGATTAAGAGATTTCATACTTTACAAAAGAAAAAAAGAAGTCCTACCTCACAATGTTCGTGCATTTCGATTTTGGACTATGATTCTTATTCCACTTGAAATTTTATATTAGTAAAGTAATATTATTCAAATACAAAATATGAATTTAAATATTGTAGTTAATTAACACATAAATAAACAAAGAAACAAATAAATAAATAAATAAATAAGAGAACCTTGGCGTTATATTGCATGGTAGGGCAAGTGGTACACATTTCCTTGATAGGACCACAAAACAAGTGGTCTGGTCTTGTGTGGTGCAACAAGAATCTCAAATAAGATAAGAAACTCGATGTCGAGTTTATCATCACTCGAAATTTCTATTATGGTCCCTAGATATCAATGTCATATATGGATACATCTAATTTTGATTTAGAATAAAAATAAATTATATGAATTTTATTTTACATAAATAGCTAAATAAATGGTCACAAACTATGTATGTGATTGCCGATTGGAATATGGTTATGTCGATAAACTTCTTTAGTTCAAGCTAAATGATATGGATATTATAATTTTTTTCTTTTAAATGTGAATATGTAATAAAATGTGGAGGATATTGCATTTTTTTAATTCGATCATGTTGAAATTACAAAAACTATCCCTCATGTATAAAACTTCCTCTGATTCAAAATAAGTGCTACACTTTCCATAAATGAGTGATTCAAAATAAGTGCTACATTTTGAAAAATTACTTTATTCGGCTATAAATAATTTCATTTTGTTGTTACTAGAAATCTATTTTCAGTTACTCGTAACATTATCAATTGTTAAAAAATTTTTTATGTTAACTTCATAATGGAAAGTAGTACTCATTAAACTTTTGCGATTTTAGATAAAGAGTAACCGGAACCGGCACCGGAACCGGTGGTTTCGGTTCCGAAAATTGAGGAACCGGTACAACAGGTTCCGGTTCCGGTTCTGGTTCCGATATTCCAAGAACCGGCGGTTCCGGTTCCGATTCCGGTCGGAACCGGCGGGTAACCGACTATGCACACCCCTAATAATTTCTATAGAAGAATATAACTGAGTGCCTTAATTTATCAACCTAGTAATCAATTTAAACCATTTGAAATTTGACTTTTGTCTTAATCATTTTTACTCTTGTCATACATATATACTTTGATTTTGCTATTTGTCTCGATCTTTTAGTCAGGTTTATGAATTAGGTTGCTCTATTACTACTATTCTGTAATTGTTTTAAAACACATGCGAAATTTTGTAAGAAACTACCTTAATATTCGACTTGAGTGTTAGGAATATTTTGATTAATATTCATTAAAGATTTAATATGTCAAAATTATTAAACTACAAGGACCTAAGTTGGTAATATGAAGTTCAAATTCAAATAAAGATTTAGGAGATAATCATTAATGTAAAAAGATATAGTATATCTTTATTAGTTTAAAAGATTTAGTCATTATCTTTTCCTTGTAAGTCTTAGGTTTTCTAGTATATAAAGAAACCTAATGACATAGAATTAGATGTTCTTAGAACCCACGTTTTAACGTGTTTTGTGTGTAAAACCTAAGCCTCAAGATCATTTGATCCTATCTAATGAAAAACCGTTCTACATATTTATATGTAGAATTGAGGCTTTTAATGATGAAAACTTGTTTAGCTATACATATATGTTCTACTAATTCCGCAATTTTGTTATTTGTATATGCTTATTCCAGATCAAGAACTAACTATTCTTGAGCCTAAAGATCTACGTTTATGAAGAGTTGTTCAGAACTCAGCAAGTGGTATCAGAGCACGGTGGCTCAGATCTGGAATGAAACAAGGATGAAGAACACATTTATTTTTCGTAAAAGTGTAAGAGGATACGTTCTTAAGATACAATGAGGATTTATATTTATACTCAAAATCAACAGCGGCGGAATGATACCAGACACAATTCCTAGTGACCGCAACTTATGGTAGCAGTAGAAAAACGAATATTGAAGAATATTGAAGAATATCAACTTATGGTAGCAACTTAAGATACAATGAGGCTTTATACAATTCCTACTGATGTCAATGCTATCTTTGCATGGAAATAGCAAAAACGAGTATTGAAGTAGCAAAAAGAAATTTGGAAACAGCAAATCTTTTAATTGGTTGCTCTGCTCTTGGCTTCTCGACCTTTTGGTACCGATCCATCTTTTAATTGTTTGATTGCTTGTTTGAGGTCAGTAGTATATCAACTTGTTCCTAAAAATATTACTGATCCTTTATCAGTACTACTGGGTTCTAATATATCAAAATACTACTGCTAGGTCAATTTCATTTTTACTACTGCTATGAGGGAATTGCTACTGATCAGTAACAATTAGTGCCAAACATCAAATTTTACTACTGTTGGGGATAGGTCAATATCAACGTTTACTACTGATCCATATTAAATACTACTGATCAGTAGTAAATGAAGAAAACACTACTGATCAGTAATAAAACGAAATTTTTACTACGGATCAGTAATATACATGCTACTACTGCTGCGTTGACTGATCAGTATTACACAGTTCTGAAGAAATTTTTTTTTACTGATTTCTTTCATACAACTGATACATCATACTTTAGAAAGCATGACACACACCATGCTCATTCCATACCACGGTTTATTGATCGTATCTGATAATAATGTGAAACGAATCACATTATTCACACACACAGGTTAAAGGCATGATGAAGATAAAGGAAAGTTTTTATTTACTACATATTTGATCTTTATCAACTGATTACAGAAGATAATTGATTATATTTTATTTGAAGATGAAGTGGAAAGTCTTACTACATAAGATGTTATGTATTGTTGTAACTGCAATTCAACCGAATCTTAACGAAAAGATCCGTTGAAGACTAAGATAAGCAAGTCTCTCATACAAGATATGATGTTGCTGATTACTATATTTAGACGGAATGTGATGCTTAGTTTGAGTTTCTACTTCAACTTCAAATAGAAGATAGTTGATTTTCAATGTAATTAATATAGCCTTGAAGAACACAAGAATGATATCACACTTTTAGGGGAAGAAAAAGTGTTGATCATTCAAGGGGAAGTTCAAGTTTCTCGGATTGAATTGATTATGTCAAAAAGGGGAAGAGACTTGAAGATTCCTAGCTAATTCTACAAGTTTTGTCAAATCAAATAGGGGAAGATTGTTAGGAATATTTTGATTAATATTCATTAAAGATTTGATATGTCAAAACTATTAAACTACAAGGACCTAAGTTGGTAATATGAAGTTCAAATTCAAATAAAGATTTAGGAGATAATCATTAATGTAAAAAGATATAATATATCTTTATTAGTTTAAAAGATTTAGTCATTATCTTTTTCTTGTAAGTCTTAGGTTTTCTAGTATATAAAGAAACCTAATGACATAGAATTAGATGTTCTTAGAACCCACGTTTTAACGTGTTTTGTGTGGAAAACCCAAGCCTCAAGATCATTTGATCATGTCTAATGAAAAACCGTTCTACATATTTATATGTAGAATTGAGGCTTTTAATGATGAAAACTTGTTTAGCTATACATATATGTTCTACTAATTCCGCAATTTTGTTATTTGTATATGCTTATTCCAGATCAAGAACTAACTATTCTTGAGCCTAAAGATCTACGTTTATGAAGAGTTGTTCAGAACTCAGCATTGAGCTATTTCGAAAGAAAAAAAAATGACAACTAATTGTTTAGTATTGAAAGAGATGACAAAAAGTAGACTAACGCGAGACCATTTTTTTATACAATGAGTGATGAATAATTTATTTTAACCATTTGGTCATTTTCTGTATCGTAAGTTCAAAACAATGAGTGATGAATAATTGTTTTTAACTATTTATGATTTATTGTGTATATATATTATCGCGTATAGTATATTCTTATTAAATTTTGACCAGACTCGTTTAACCTAACCAACCCGTTTGACCCGTTACTTTTGTCGCCTAAACTCTTTTATAAGACATGTTTACGATTTAATTAATTATAGATTCGCAACTGTAAAATATATATATATATATATATATATATATATATATATATATATATATATATATATATATATATATATATATATATATATATATATATATATATATATATATATATATATATATAATGACAGAAGGAAAACAGTGAAGAAGTGGAGTTGCTAGTTTCATCACTAGCAAGGAATTGAGGAAGATAATGTCTAGTGAGGGTGAAAACCATTTATGAAACCTTAATGTTAGATAAATATAATTTATATATTTTTTATATTCTAAATACTTCCTCCGTATCAAAATAAGTGAACTTTCTTTTTGGGGTGTATCAAAATAATTGAATTACTTTAATAATTTACTTTATTCGCTAAATTTTTATATTTAAAATTAGTCATTTACCCTTACTTATCCCTATTTAAACATCATTAAAGGTGTGAGGTCCATCCATTTTTGTCATATTCCTATAAAAAACAATAAAATAGTACAAGGTGTGGGGACCATCCATTCTAATTACTCCATTTAATTTCACTAATCTATTATAACCTTATTTTGCCTCAAAAAACGTGAACTTCAAAATGATTCACTTATTTTGATACGGAGGAAGTATATGATAATATAGACGAGTTTAAGATCCAGTAAAGTATCTTAGACTACCCGTGGTAGTGTGTCCCCTATCGTGGCCAGGGGCGGTACCAGACAAAATTTTAAAGGTGGGCAAAATTTTGGAGTGCAAGTCAGGTTCTTTGAGTGGGTTTTATTTAAAGTCATATCGTAAACCAAATCAAATCAGTTTTAGTTTGAAGAAAGTTTAAACCTAAACTAAATTAGTCAAAATCAAAATTCAAGTGTTAGTTAATTCGAGCATCATATTTTTAAACCAATAAACCTAGGGAAAATGAATCAAAAAAGAAATGAAAATTTTAATAGGAAATAGAGTAAAATAAACGTTAAAACGGGAAAGAAAAAAAAGATTTAAAAAAAATATATTGCATATGGAAGAGATTTAAACTAAATGTTATATGTTTTAAGATACATGAGTTAGCCACTGAGCTCATATATGAAGTGTATTAGTTATCGCTTTTATATTATGTATATTTGGATAAACCAAGCCAAAAAATGAACCGACCCCTAGAAAATTTATACTAATCGGAAAAATTTGGGGGTGGGCAGATGCCCACCCTGCCCACCCCTTGGTATCGCCCCTGATCGTGGCCACCCATCCCGACCCCTGCGACTGTCCCCCGTTCCATTTGGTCGCTCTGCCGACCAATGAAGGCCGCGGGTGTGTGCATTGGTTCCTTTTACATTATGTATGATAAGTGTTACATGTATTAATTAAGTCAATTTTAAGATATAATCATCGATTTGTTCACCGCTACAAGGGTTTGGTCGGAGTTTGACATGTTTTTGTTCAGAAGAAAGAAAAATGTTGTGACAGTGATAATTAAACTTGGGTTTGGTCACCCCTGTGCATAGTTTTACGTATCTTTATATTTATGAACTGTTATCGAATAATACAATTATTCATACCATATTTTCATTATTTTATATTTACCCTAGAATTCAAAATCTACATAAAGATTACGAAAGTTTTGTCATTATGTAGCTTCAAATTTTCGGATGAACACATTGGACAAAATCTCAAACGGACCTTACGTACTAAATAAAATATTGACCCTAAGACTATGGAGTTTTAACTTTTGTCCAAGAATTTATGCTATGCGAAAAAGATTCGACTACATATCTAATATTTCAAAAAGTGACCGATGCACCGTATATAATAAGAGCATAGCATCGACATATTAAGGGATCATGAAGTTTTATTCGTTAATAGATCAAGAAATAATTCCGTTTTTGAAAAAGGTTCCTTTGGCAACTTGTAAAAAGTTAACTCCAACCACCACTATTCGATGGCAAAAAGTGACAAATCTTTATACTTTGAGGTCGATTCAAAATCCAACATAAAATAAAAGTGACACAAATGAGTTGATCTAAGCATCCACCAATAATATATAAACCTCATAGTCAATGTCTACTATGTAATATGCTTTGATCATTTTATTCTATTTTAATTTTTCAATAACAATATTTACGATCCTTTAATTAATATTACAATTTTTTTTAATGATTGTGTTTCTTACATCAAATGCCATGAATGGCATTCACTCTAAATGCATCATCTTCGTCTCTTCAAATGCTTATACATGACAATGACAACGATACTCAATCCCTTCAAATGAGGTATGTGAGATGAAAAATGTAGATAGTTATACTTCTATCAAGAAGTAGACATACTTTTTCTAGAGAGATCTTCAGCAAAAAAACGAGTGAGTGTATATGCTTATGGACGAGATGTATGTTTATGTCTAAAAAACATAAGCAAGTAAATGGATGTGAATATAAAAATGTGTTTGTGTGGTCTGTGTGTGCGATGGTGTGAAGAGTACGCAAAAAGACATGTAGATATGCCTGTTTTTGCTTAAATATTTAAGAACAATAAACTAGGGCATCTATTTTCCTAGAAAAGAGTTTATCTAATTCTTACTTACAATGTGTTACATGTCAATTTAGTGTGTGTTTGATTTGTAAATTTAACAATGTATTCCAATTATATTTGTAGTAAATTAAATAGAATATGAAATTGGTTTCAATTTTTTTTCCTGCCAACCAAAATGATTTTTGAATTTCAATTTAAATTCTTTGAAAAATTCGAGCTTCGTAACAGATTTTAATTCTTTTAACAACATGTGTATCTATAATTTCTTTTGTGAAGAACTTTTTCATAGTGAATAAATGAATAATAGAATTGTTACCAAAACAAATTTAGCAATAAATGAATAATAAAATTGTTACCAAAATAAATTTAGCAATTTAGTCCTGAAGTACAACAAATTCTTTCACCATCAATTAAACCAAAATAAAAACCATCTAAACAAAACCATTTGTATTCATGAGCTCCAAGAAAACAGAGTTGTGATTTTGATGTGGACCCAACAAATGTGGAGAAGTGGATCACGGCTTTCCAAGTTTTTAAGTATTTATATTTTTTAATGTTTGTTCAACTATTATTTCATTTTCAATTTTGTAATCGTACAGTACAGATTGCAAGCAGCGAACTCCAACTATAAGTCCATTACCTCCCTCCGTTTCTATCTACAAGAGATTAAATTATGCCCCAAATAGACGAACATAATCGCTCAAATAATATCTTTATACGACCGCCGGCAACGGACGACTTACCACCAGTCATGATGACTATGGATCTCGACCTTGATGGTTCTTGGACTTTCGATCAGATCTTCTCGTCGGACCCTTCGCCGCCGTTTATTTTATCGGCAACGGAACAGTCTTTCTCTCCTTTGTGGGCGTTTTCCGACGACAATAATAATAATAATAATGACCTCAACGACGGTGGCGATAAACCCCCCGGAAATGTGACGTTGACCTCTGCCGGAGCTGCTAACCGAGTTCTTTCAGGTTAGTTTGTATCTTTTATTTTGTGATTCAAGTGATTTATGATATTGTTTAAGCTCAAAATTGGAATTCTTTAGACTATTGGCTACAAAATAGGTTTTAAGATTGTATGTAATGTGATAAGATTAGATTGATCTGCAATTATGTGATGATGCTGAGGGATTTCATCAATCTTTTAATCCGAAAATCAAGGAAATAGAAATCTGCTTCAAATAAGCAACTTAAGTGCTGAAAATGGAGGATGCGTACATGGATTCGGGTCGGGTCACCCTATTTGACCTTTTTGTGGTGTTGATAACTTGATATAATGGGGTTCTTTAGCCTATTTTTGGGGCTTTTGAGTCTGAACAAGTCATAATTGTTTTAGTTAAATTAGCCATGTTGAGCTTAAAAATAGTTTAATTTAGTTTTCAATAAATCCAAGTTGCAAATGAATCAAAAATTAATCTACTTCAATAAAATTTCAAGATTCCATGTGTGTTTCGGTGTTTTTAAACCTTTCTGGATCTTGTTGGTATCATTTCTACCATGCTTCAACTCCTTACCCCAAAACTTCTTGTAAAATTTTGCAGCATAAAAAGTAAAAGAAATATTTCTAATGGTAATAAATACCCGACTTATGTTTTTCTTAACAGTAAAATTTTAGTAGCCTATTGTGGTAAAATAATTAAACGGCGTAAAATCTAACTTTTAGTTAGTCTTTGTAACTGGAAATGGACTAAATTCTACTGCTTCACCATTTACCATATTAGAAAAAATGAAAATGTGATTAAGGAGTTGTTACTTGCCGAAAGGAGAATCGTAATCTAGAAAACATATATTTTGTTTAAAATGGTATAAACAAGTGGAAACCTTTTTGTTAGTGTTTTAAGGCATAATTGCATAAGTGGTAACTTTAGTTGTGTTCAGTATTTTAGGTTTAATATAAGATCTCGGATCTCAAATTTAAATTTAAAGCGATTAAATTCTTTGATTCGAGTTGTTGTCGAAGACCATGTTTGCGAATAGCCGAATATTGAATTCAAGATTTGGAATATAACTTGGAGCATTTTTTATTTATAAATAGTGTTGACTTTATTGTTTATACATATTATAAAAAACTAAACGAGTATATAATAAGTCGTAGCAAAAATTTTTATTTTTTTATTATAAAAACCGTTTTGACTTTTTGTTTTATTGTTTTTGTAACTAGATTCCAACAACCATGATCAAGCACCGAGAAAACCATCAAACAACGACATAAAAAAACGAATACCAGTGCCAATTTTGGACATAAATCCATCTGAATATCAAGACACAACATGTATAATCAAAGAAAGAATGACAATGGCACTTCGGTACTTCATAGAATTAGGTGAAAAACACGTTTTAGCTCAAGTTTGGGCACCCGTTAAAAACAAGGGCCGAAACGTGCTGACAACATCGGGTCAACCCTTTGTTCTTGACCCGAATTGCACCGGGCTCCATCAGTACAGAATGGCTTCTTTGATGTATGTGTTTTCACTTGATGGTGACACTGATGGAGTGCTCGGGCTTCCGGGCAGGGTTTTTAGACATAAGCTGCCCGAATGGACCCCAAATGTGCAGTATTATTCAGATAAAGAATATCAAAGGCTTAATCATGCTTTGAATTATAATGTTCGGGGGACTTTGGCTCTGCCCGTGTTTGAACCCTCGGGTCAATCGTGTGTTGGTGTTCTTGAGTTGATTTTGACTTCACAGAAGATTAATTATGCTCCAGAAGTTGATAAAGTTTGCAAAGCACTCGAGGTTGGTTTCCCCATTTGTTTTTATGCATAAAAAATTAAAAATACATAATGAAATACTTTTGACTCGTTTCCTTTTAAGCTATTTTTATCCTAAATGTGTCAAAATTGCCACTTGTACATTTAATAAGCAATTCTTTTGAGAAATATGTAATAAAACTTCAGTTTTGTTGCAGGCGGTTAATTTGAAAAGCTCAAACATATTGGATTCTCCGAATACGCAGGCAAGCAGTAAGATTAAATTATAGTTGATATATATTTATGGGCAAATGTCATAAATAGCCATATACTTTATTTGGTGGTCCATAAGTTTCTAAAACCTATAATTACCAAAAACTTATAATTATATACTATCTTATGAGTTATGACATTTGCCTCATTTTTATTATCAATTTATTTCGTTTACAATTTTCTCAATACGTACCTAGTTTTTTCTGTAAACCCAGATATGCAACGAGAGCCGCCAGCACGCATTAGCTGAAATCTTGGAAGTAATAGCCGTCGTTTGTGAAACCTACAATTTCCCACTAGCCCAAACGTGGGTCCCGTGCAGACACCGGAGCGTGTTAGCGTACGGTGGCGGTTTCAAAAAAAGCTGCAGCAGTTTTGACGGCAGTTGCATGGGTCAAGTTTGCATGTCAACAACCGATGTAGCATTCTATGTTGTTGATCCACACATGTGGGGGTTCCGTGAAGCGTGTGCTGAACACCATCTGCAAAAGGGTCAGGGTGTAGCCGGGCGGGCTTTTTCGACCCGGAGCTCATGTTTTTGTGAGAATATAACCCATTTCGGGAAAACGGAGTACCCGTTGGTGCACTACGCCCGCTTGTTCGGGTTGGTTGGATCGTTTGCGGTTTGTTTGAGGAGTAGTCATACGGGTGACGATGATTATGTTTTGGAGTTTTTTCTTCCGCCGGATATGGTTGACTGTGTTGACCAGCAGAAGATGTTGGGGTCATTGTTGACTTCGATGAAACAGCATTTTAGGAGTTTGAAAGTTGCTTCGGGTGAGGAGATTGGGGAGGATGGAAGATTGGTTGAGATTATTAAACCGTCTGTTGATGGTGATGTTATTGATTCGGGGTTTCAGTCGTTTCGGTTGTCGGAATCTGTTATTTCGAATGGAAATTGTGGGAAATTGGAGAATGTTGAAACGGTTAAGAAATCGGACAGAAAACGAGGGAAAGCTGAGAAATCGATTAGTTTGGAGGTACTTCAACAACATTTTGCAGGAAGTCTTAAAGATGCTGCGAAGAATCTTGGTGGTATGTTTATACATTTTTTGCTGCTTTTTTTAATTATCATATTATTCCTGCTATTTCCATTTTGACGTTCCTTGGTCAAACTTGTCACTCCCTAAATTAACAATAAACTGAATTCTTTTACATAATTTAACGCCAATATTTTTCATTTTAATTGTGTTGATTGCATGTTATAGCAACCAACTATCACTTTCATTACTAATTTGAGTATCAATTATTATTTTTTGCTATTTATTTATTGTTAACTAGGACACTGAACTATCATTGTTTGCTATATAGGTCACCGAATTGTTATATGTTGTCATTGGATGACAACAAAATGATGGTGTGGTACTTAGATAGCAAAAATGTGATAGTTCAGTGACCTACATAGCAAAAAAATAAATAGCAAAAAATAATAATTGGTACTCAATTTAGTAATGAAAGTGATAGTTGGTTGCAATAACATGTATATTATCAACACAATTAAAATGATAAATATCGGTGTTAAATTATGTAAAAGGATTCTATTCAATATGAATTTGAGGAGTGACAAGTTTTACCAAAAAAGATGTTAAAAAATTTGTAATAAAATGCGAGTTGAACGGTAGCGAGTTTGACCCAAAAAGTCAAAGTCTCGAGAGTAATGTTATTATTGGTTTTTCAGTTTGCCCAACTACAATGAAACGGATATGTAGACAACACGGGATCTCAAGATGGCCTTCACGCAAGATCAACAAAGTCAACCGTTCACTCACAAAACTAAAACGAGTAATTGAATCGGTACAAGGTGCAGAAGGAACATTCACAATTCCTTCTTTAGCAACCAACCAACTCCCACTTGGAGTTGACTCCACATCATGGCCCACGGGCCCAACCGGGTCACCAACTAACCAACAAAGCTCACCCGGGTCCAAACCATATGACCACCTGGGTCCCACCAACCAAAGCCCAACCAACCAAACGTCTGGAAGCAGAGAAGCCAGCACCGGGAGCCCAAATTCTCACAGATCATGCCAAGGTAGTAAGTAACCCTTTTTAACAAAATTCAAATCCTCATAAAATCACAATTTCAATCGTTTCTCATAACCAGAAATGTATCGGAATGACAGAAAGTCAACCGTTTGAAGTCAAAGCACCGAGTCCTGTTACCGAGTTACAAACCGAAGAACCGTTTCGAGGAATGCTGATCGAGGGTGCGGGAAGCTCACACGATCTAACAAATCTTTGTGCGGTCACTGATACTATTGAAAAGGTACAAGAAATCATCCCAAAGGTACAACCGTTTACAGCCAGAACAGAAATGAAAACAATAACGATAAAAGCTAGTTATAGAGAAGATATAATTAGGTTTCGTGTGGGTGCAAATTCGGGTATTGTTACATTGAAAGAAGAAGTTGCAAAAAGGTTAAAGTTAGATGTGGGTACATTTGATATAAAGTATCTTGATGATGATCATGAATGGGTGTTAATAGCGTGTGATGCAGATTTGCAAGAATGTGTGGAATTATCGATTTCTTCCGGGTGTAATATAATCAGGCTTTTAGTTCATGATTTGTCCACAAATCTTGGGAGCTCGTGTGAGAGTTCAGATTAAATTATTAGTGCAAATCCCTTATTTGCACAAACGAGTGATCAATGTTTTGACCACCTGGTTTTCGGTTTCTGAAATTGCCAAAATGAACATCTGAATCAGTGTTAAACACTATTTTCGGTGTTCTTTTTTGCATTTTATTTTGGTGATATATTAAATTGAGGTGTTTGAAATATTGATTGCTGTTTGAGCAAATATGTTTAATGCTGAAATTTTAGGGTTAGGGTTTTTCAGGATCAGATTAAGTTGTAGATTTATGTGGTCGTGAGTTTTAGGGAGGGATTTCCGCATATTCTTTGTTGTATAAGATGTTTGAATGGTGAAAAATGTAATTGTACATTGTTTTTTTGTTGTTGTTTTCTTTCCTACTTTTACCCTCATTTTTTATTTCAACATTTCATAACCTTTTTTTTTTCTTTTACTCTGGCCACTATAAATTTGAATTAAAAATTGTCCATCTTTTCCATTTAAAGGAATCTACTTTAAATCTTTTGTTTGAATAGAAATGTATCACTGTATCAATTTCGAAGATGGGATTCCCAGTCTCATTCTGTGTAATTGCAAGTTTTTGTCATTTATGATTAGTCAATTAGACTATGACTTTACAGCTAGGTAACCTTTAAATGAAAGGTGATAATGGTTAATAACAGGTTAACTCATAGCTAATACAAGTTTTGAAGTTTTAACAGTGATTAAAAATAATTAATTTCGGTCTTTATTTATAGTAAAATGAAGATTGAAGTATCACATCCATGGAGCAGAGTTAGTGTGTGTGATTGATAGAACTCGATGACTAATCTCCCAAGAATTTAAGAAAGAAACTAATAAACTATTAACAAACTTTTTTTCTCTAATTCATTAATCAAAACACAATTACAATTTATAATACATCTAAATTCTAAAATAACTAATTATCCTACCCACTAACCATGATCTAAGTCATGAGAACAAAAACATGCATTAAATGTAAAACTACCCACTAAATGGTAAAACTACCTTTTGACTTGCTAAGAAATAGGAAACTAAACATGCATTAATTAAGTAATGTATTATAACAAGGATTATAAGACCGCGCGATGCTGCGGGAGTTTAAAACATACATTTTTACGTTTAGATTTAGATTCAGTTTATCTCAATTATAATATTGTATTTATGCACAAAAAACAATGTAAAGCTATCCTTATCTATTAATACTATAATAACGCATAATGATTTTACACCACATCTTTTAATCTATATATTATAATAGTTGCATTATGTGCTTGTAAAGTCTGGAGTTGCATTATGTGCTTGTAAAGTCTGGAGTAATACTTGTACTCTGTGGTGTATCTTACTACTATATAAAGCATTTAGGCCTACCATATTAGGCAAGTTTAAGGAGCTCCTTAAACTTGATTTTAAGGACCTTTCCACTTTTGTTAGTTAGTTCTCTACCTTAAAAAAAAATCGCGGCTAATAAGATTCGAACTCAAGACCTCTCCTAACTTATCACTATGTGTTAACCACTTGCTATACATTACACTTTGGTAACACCACCCACACTTAATAACAAAAGTCTGTTACTCGAAAACCATTTTACCCAATAACATTAAATATACGACGCTGTAAATCATCAACTCTTACCAAAATCCACATTTCCGTTTAATTATTTATTTCTAGCAACAACTAATTCCCTAAATATAATAGATAACTAAGACAATATTTCAAGAATTAAATGGTTTCCAAAACCATTTAAAAATTAAGTAATGGTATTTAGGTCTACCATTTAGACCTACTTATAGGCCTACTCATTAGATAAAAACATGTGTCAAAATCAAGGGATAAAATTAGGAGAGGGAATTAGTGGAATACACATGTCATCCTATCAAGTGGATAGATTTATGAGTAGGTCTAAATATGGTTAACCTCTCAAAAGCTTATTACTTTTGCCACATCTACATTCCACTAACCAAAAACTCTTTCCTAAATGACATCTCCAATGGTTAACCTTTCTAAAAAGTTTTTCTTTTACAAAATTTCTAATTTAGTTTAATCTATCTCAAATGTTTTATAAATACCCCTATATATAATTTGACAATTTTTTGAAATCTTACTAAATATAATATTTTTTAAAATATTTTCATACATAAATATTGTACTAATTAGCATTAGATATTATATAATTTATTTATTAACTAATATAAATATTAATAAAGAATTTATATGTAACATATCTAAGGTTTAAAATGAAATGTTATTAAACATGGAGGATTAAAAAAGACAAACATTGAAAGATGGTTAAAAGCTTAGTAGAGAATAAGTCTTTGCAATAAGCTTTTCAAAAAGCTAGGTATTCCAATGGTAAAAAGTCTTTCAAAGACTTATTGTAATAGTAATAAGCTTTAGGAAAAGCTACCATTGGAGATGCTCTTATAAGAGCATCCCAATGGTTAACCTCATAAAAGTTATTACTTTTGTCACATCAACATTTCACTAACCAAAAACCTTTTCATAAATAGCATCTCCAATGGTTAACCTTTATAAAAGCTTTTTCTTTTACATTATTTCTAATTTACCTTTATCTATCTCAAATGTTTTATAAATACCCTCTATATATAATTTGCCAATTTTTTGGACATCTTACTAAATATAATACTTTTTAAAATGTCTTATACAAAAATATTATAATAATTGGCATTAAATATTATATAATTTATTTATTAACTAATAAAAATATAATAAAGAATTTATATATATCATATCTAAGGTTTAAAAAAAATGTTATTAAATATAGAGAACTAAAAAAGACAAATACTGAAAGATGGTTAAAATGTTAGTAGAGAATAAGTCTTTGCAATAAATTTTTCAAAAAGTTAGGTATTCCAATGGTTAAAAGTCTTTCAAAGACTTATTGTAATAGTAATAAGCTTTAGAAAAAACTACCATTGGAGATACTCTAAAGTAGACTAGCAGGGTACCCGCGCAATGCGGCGGCGGGTACCTAGAAACCATATTTCGTGGCGAGCAAGTGTTGTTCGTTTACACGGTAATAATTGTTGCTAGAAATAAATAATTAAACGGAAATGTGAATTTTGGTAAGAGTTGATGATTTACAGCGTCGTATATTTAATGTTATTGGGTAAAATGGTTTTCGAGTAACAGACTTTTGTTATTAAGTGTGGGTGGTGTTACCAAAGTGTAATGTGGTTAACACATAGTGATAAGTTAGGAGAGGTCTTGGGTTCGAATCTTATTAGCTGCGATTTTTTTTTTAAGGTAGAGAACTAACTAACAAAAGTGGAAAGGTCCTTAAAATCAAGCTCCTTAAACTTGCCTAATGGGGTAGGCCTAAATGCTTTATATAGTAGTAAAATATAAGTTTAAAACATACTTTCATGTTAAGGGAAAACTTAAAAACTTAATGAAGTTAAAAATATGCCAAAAATAAGTTCCGGCCATCTGACCGCCTAGTTGTCTCAAAACCACTCCTCACATAATATATAAGAAAAATTTATATCTAAAACCTTCCAAAACACGTTCCGTTCATTTCTCTAATGAACAGTATGTAAACGGCGTTTTACTATGGGAAATGTATTTATAAGGGAATGAAAATAAATGGATAATAGGCCTTCAAATGTGTACGTCATTTGTAGAAGATAAGTGTATTGATATAGTTATGCACGTATCAGTGATCATAGTTCGTGTTTGTCTAACATACTTAATTGACTTGAATTTTATACTTGGTTGTATATGTTTAGTTCATGTGTTTTGTGCGAGTCTATTTCTACAAACTAAAAGGTTTTATTGATTATATGAATAAAGATGAATACTTGAAGAAAGTTTATGATCAACTGGGGGTTTCATTCCAAACTAAAAGAAAACAATAAATTAAGAAAGATAATCAAATATGTATATTGTTATGTTATAACAAGATAGATTAGATTTCATTCAAACTCGTTGGCGCAGCAACCGAGCATACTACGGTTCATTCCTTGTAGCAAATAAAGATATTGAACACGAGTTTACGCAAGTAGTTCCACACGCACCCGAACTACTTTTGGATCTGAATTTCTGCAACTTTTGATACAATCACTCATATCTTGATCGGAGGTTAATAATATCCAGTCTCCATCTTCATCACGGTACTTGAGCTTATACATACCAACACTCAACTTGAACTGCTTACCAATTTCCTCTTCAACAGTAGCAAAGAGTGCTTGAGAGATACAAACATGAAACTTGATCATATCACCTGCATACTCTGCTTTTATCGTTAGTTTATTTTCAATTTTGTACGGCTCGTTTACCTTTTCCTTCTTGATAATATTTGGTCCTTGACACTCACGCATGCACTTGCGTTTCAATGTAGACACATTAACTATAACAAATGTAAGGAAAAAAATTCTCAAATGATTGGAATTACGAGGAAAAAGTTGAACTTTTAAAATAGAAAATTATTAGCATTGCATACCTGTGGTGTTTTTTGCAACTGCTGCTTGGGTACACTTTGCCATTTGTTGCTCAATGACTTTTCGGGGTAATAAGTTGACTATTGGTTTCTTTTCTTTTTCTAATGCTTCGAGTAGCATTGGTGGTGATACTCTTTTTACTTGGAATATCTTGCAATCTTTTCTATCGCCTGTAGAATTAATAACATGTAATTCATCACCTAGTTGTTGACCGGAAGCAAACTTGAAATTTGGCAAACATCTCTTGAGAGTTGAGAGTAGTTCCTCCAAGAACATAAGATCAGTTGACATATTGAACCATATGAATTCAAATGCATAGCACAAATCACCGGTGTCAATACTCCTCAAACATATCACTAGACAATAAGCCTTAAATGGGTGCCAACTATCGGTAAATGCCATTCTCTGATATCGATTGAAATTATCATCAATTTCATAGAAACGTGGTTGATGATCTTGAAGTGTCTTCTCTACGAGCGACTTCCGTGTTGTGAGAGGAAGCGCATCACATAAATCAGAATAACTCTCTACAATCAAAAAGTCATAATAACCGGTCAATTTGAGTGCTAACATGTATTTCGTTTGTTTGTCCTCTGAAGAAGAAGAAGAAGAAGAAAAAGGCACATCAGCTTGGTAAGGAATCCAGACTTGAGCAAGGCGTATGTGATGTGATTTACAAACAGTCTTTAAAGCCTTTTCAATTTCATCCCTTGTAGATTTCACACCATCTATAGTCTGTTTCATACGCAAGCATGAATAAAATATATTTACAAACATCAAATAAACTAAAGAGCTGGAAATGAATATTACTAGGTATTTTCAATGGATGTTAAACGCATATATTTTTTATATGATACACTAAAGCCAAGATTTGAGTTATTATTTACTTGAAAGGGTTTCAGTACCTTGTATGGTATATGTTCTTGTACATGAAATATACTCAGACCCGCATCCTGCATATATTCAAAGACAAGTGGATAAGTAAAATGTGATTGAGATAGAAATTTTATATACTTGTATTCCACAACCACTTGCTAGTGTCTCTTTTAAGCAATTGTTTAGTGAAACTACATACCTGAAATGCGCTATTAAACTTTCTTAAATAGTCAAGACGATCACAAGGTGTTGTCATAGAACACTCGATGACACCAATACAACAAGCAGAGGTTTCAGAAGGAAAACAAACAGGAAGCATCAGAGATGTATTCAATGACGCGTCTAAAGCATGACCTGCCAGTGGACTCCCCTCCCGAACATTGGTAACTATCTCAGGCAAATGATTCAGGAATGCAAACGTGAGTGCACCATTATTTATAATCATTGGGTCATCCTCAATCTCATTAGTCACATCCATATTATACTGATACTCCAGACAATGTAGCCTATATGTGGCCAAACGGGGGCTAGGTTCACAGACTGCAAATGGTTGACCAGAAGTTGAAAGTAGTTGCCTGCCCCCGATTGTTACAGGTGCCCAGAACTGAACTATTAACCGGTCTGTGTATCCTACGCTCGTGCAAAAAGCCGATTTAATCTTGTCATAAATCATCCGAGTGCCCACATCAGCTGTGTAATTGATTAGTATTATGTACATATCAATAAAAAAAATACAGTGATCGAAAATGAAGATAAAGGAGAATGTTCACCTAAAGATGACAGCTTTTTAGATGCTTCATCTTTGCTCCAAAAAACCCATAGGTGCCTAGGACATTTAGGTTCCCTGTGTTGAATATTGGTTGGGAATGATTTAAGGAATGTGCGCACCATCTCATCCTTGGCAGCCGGACTCAACAGAGCTGAAGTTGACATTGTCCAGAACAAATATAGAACACCACTTTCAGTCCTAACCCAACATATTAATAATTAATAAATAAATACGCATACAAGTATAATGTACAACTACTAAAAATTATCAACATATGCAATCTTATGACTGCATTACAAGCTCTAGCAAAATTCCTAAAACCTAAAACTGTGAGCAAGAACATGTTATGTTTATGAATAAGATTATGATTAATGACATTCCTAATACATAATCTAATTCGATTTTTAATGTTAATAATAACATATTCAGTTTCTGCTGGTGGTCGAAACACAGAGATGAAATTTAAAAGAAATCAAATCGAAACACATAGACAATGATTTGTTCGCAACAATCCAATAAACCAAACATAAACCAATTTGGGTCGCCGGTGTTCGAAACACAACAATGAAATCATCGATTACCTAATCAAACACATGAAAGTTTAGGAATCCAGAGACATGAATTGAAGGTTACCTTCGCCGTCTAAGAGTTACGACTTTAGGACAGTGTTGTGCTATTGTCTCTGTGTCGGAGAGAAGTGGCGTTTGGAAATTAGGGTTTGAGAATAAACCATACAAACTTGGTTTATTAATAAATTTAATTATATTATGCAGATCAAAGTAGCTCAAAAATCACAGGCGCCGTAATCGATTAACGAGAGGCAAAAGTAAACCAGAAACCGATTAACGACAGGCGCTGTAATCCCATGAAATCGAATCCTAGGGAGAGAGAGAGAGAGAGAGAGAGAGAGAGAGTTGATCTTACCCCGAATATGTTATTTGATTTTGTTCGCCGGAATGCGTTTGTTCGACTGGATGGATGAAGGCGTTTGATTTTGGGAGAAAAAGGGTATCAGATAATACCGGGCATGTACCCCCACATGAGGACATTTCGGTACTCTCAGCCTAAAAAAATAATAAATATATTTTATTTTTACTTTATATTTTCTTTGTCTTTTTCCCTTTTTTTTTTTTTTGGTAAATATCAGAAATTATCTTTATGGTCTTGTATTTTCTGTTTTTTGTCTATAAACTTTTTTTTTTCAGGATTTTTGTCCTTGTACTCTTTACAATTCTGTTTTTATATCCTTTCCGTTCAAATTTGACTGTTAACTAACGGGATATGCCAAAAGAGTGAGGGTATTTTCGTCCGTTTGCCTTTTATGCCCTAACTCCGGATTCTTCCCCGACATTCACATTTGTCTTCTTCATATCTCCAAGTGTTCTTCATCAACAAGCCATAATCTCATGAACCTTAATACTAAAATTCCTAACAAATATAAAAATCAAAGGTGTTTGTGAAGATCTTCGAACATGGAGATCTGAAGATCTGGTACATCAAAGGGGAAAGAGAACTCCGATTTTGTAAACCTAAGAGATCTTCGATTTCCTGATCCACCCAGATCTTCACTTCGTTATTCTTTTCTAAGATGCTTCAGTTGCTTACTAAGAAATTCGGGCAAAGAGAACTCCGATCAACACATCCACCTCCACCCCCGTTCATCTTCTCCGGTGACATCAGATCTAAAATCAGTGGTTGCGATTTCAAAAACAGAGTAGCTCGGTTACAATTTCCGAAAAAAACAATAGATCTAAACCATTAACTCGTCCTTTCGTCCGCAACTAGGGTTCGGATTTTGCAGCAGATCTAAACCACTCTTACACTTTTGTTGTTGTTAATCAATTTGCAGCAGCTAGGGTTCGGATTTTCTATTAATATACCGAAGGTTGAATGTGGTGGTGGGGTGGTTTAGATCCAAGGTTGCAGAGAAAGAAAAAGGAGTGTTAAGAAACCATCGTTGATTTTAGGGTTATGAATTAAAAACCTTCCTAAATGTTCTTCTTTAAAATCCTTTTGGACGCTTACATTCTTGTGAAGGAGGGGATTGATTTGCAGGGAAAGCATATAGAAAAAAGAAGAAAAGTTATAAAAATTAAAAATTAAAATCAAGATGAAGAACATGAAGAAGAAGAGAGACAGAGGGGTAATTTGGGAAAAATGACAAAAGTATCGTCAGATAACAGTCAAATTTGGACGGAAGGACATAAAAACAGAATTTTAAAGAGTACGGGGACAAAAATCCTGAAAAACAAAAGTTTAGGGACAAAAAAATAGAAAATACAAAACCACAGGGACAATTTCTGACATTTACCCTTTTTTTTTCCTTCTATCTTCCTGCACCAAAACACTCAAACACGAAAGATTTTTTTCTTATTTATTCGTCACCAATTCTTCACCAACACACACAAGCACAACCACTACCACTATGTTGTGTGTCGCCAAAGGAGTATGCCAATCTCTCCAACAATCTATATATCAATAAAAAAGGAAGACAGAGGTGAAGGTGGTGGCCGAAGATCGCGGAAGGGGAGAATGGGGGTCGCCGCAGACAGAAAGGGGGTCGCCGGAGATGTTTGATTGCAAGGAAGAAGTATCTGAAGGGATAGTTATGATTTTTTTTTTCTTCTTTATATCTTGAATAATGTATTTTGTTTTCTTGATTCCTTGAGATTGGTACGAGTCTCTTTGATAATTGAAGAAACACGTATGACTTCTTCTTGATTTAAATAAAATAGTTATTAGGGGTGGAATAAAATAAGTGATACACTTCTAAAACTTACCTTATTTGGTAAAAAAGTGGGACCCTTCTCCACTAACTATCTACTTTAATAAAGTAAAATGACTCTTTTATCCTTAGTTTTAATTTTAAACATCATTAATATCACTTTGGGACCTATTTTCTACTAACTATCCACTTTAATCTATCTTTTAATTTTTTGCCTAATAAATCGTGTTTCTTCAAATGTATCACTTATTTTGATACGGATGTAGTATATATTAACCGTTATCTAAGTGTATAAGTGTGACCCTATAAGCTCACGTATGTCTAGGCGTATAATTATTCGTTATGGCACGAGCATATTTCAACAATAATTACATGCTATAATGTAGAATTTTTAGTGTCATGGATTATCGAAATTCAGAACTAAAACTAATCTCGAGAGCCTCATTATTCACACAACGACATTAGAAATCCTTGACGGGAAATCTAATCCGGGCTACCGTCTCCGGTTTCGACAGAACCAGATTCCCCTTGGGGCACTCCTTGGAAGCTGTTTGGACACGATTCAACCGATTGTATCTTGGACAGAAACATCCCATCAGTTCTTCAAACGCCTTACCGATAGCTACGCTAGCGTCTCAAGATCCCGGATTATCTCTCTCCGATCCAAACTCCCACCAACAATGAAGGAACCTAACCTGCTGCATAATATCTCAACGAGATGTAAATCATTGCCAATGAATTAGCATTGGCAGAAAAGCCGATTGATGATGACGTTCTCATTGTTCACATACTCACAAATCTAGGTGACGATTACAAACAGATTGTTGCCGCCCTGAAAATAAGAGATACACCAATTACCTTCTCTAATTTGTATGTGAAATTGGTAGATCATGAGCGCTAGATTCAAGAGTCTCAACCTGCAACTTTAATTGCTTTAGTTAACAGTACCCAAAGGCAAGGGCCACACCAATATACACGGCTTCACACCCAACTACGACAGCTCGCAACTCAAACAGGCCCAACTCTTTTGGGCCAAGAAACACTCAATCACCAAAGCACAACAGTGGACACATGCCACATTTTCGTACCAAGCGTAATAATCTTTTTTGTCAATTTTGTAACATTTCAGGATATAAGGATAATTTATAAATTTGAAAAAGATATAGAAATAATTTATGAGTTTTTTAAGGATATAAAAGCAATTATCCCAATTTTTTATTTCAACATCTCACAACTTTTATTTCTTTTACTTTGGCCACTAATGAGGTATGCTACCTTCCGTCCGAACCGAGCATATCACAAATAGACGGAAGGGAGGGAAGGACGCTCGGAGGCGACGAATCCCAATAACAGCAATCCAAGCGTGGAACGGGCATTGCGGGAAAGTAACCTTGAGCCAAGCGCGCATTAAATGCGAGCAAGTTCCTAGGAGAAACTTGGCGTGGGTTCGACCCAATGTTCTACGGATAAAAGCTTTCGACCCAACCTATTGTCCAGGAGGTCTGTACTGGACCGGTCCAAAGGAAGAAAGCTTCCTCCTTCCCGCTTAGGGGAATCCGATTATAAATATGATCGCTCCACAGTTAGCTGGAATCAAGTCTTCGGTACATTTATTACACTTATCATTTATTACTCGCAATCAATACGATCTTCACTCGATCACGACCTCACATCTTAAATACGTTTACTAACGTGACCTTTGGAGTGTTCTCACGGGAAACCTCCCGGGGAGCATCTGACTAAGGGTCATCCTGTTGTTTCAGGTTATTTAAGCAGAAGGCGGTCGACAAGCTGTCCAAAAGATCCGTGATCCAACATTTGGCGCCATTCGTGGGACCTTGAACGAAATGGTCCAAGAAAATCCGTTAAACGACGCTAGTCGTCATCAAGTAACGCCGATTCGACTCAGAGAGCCGCCAGAAGGGGTGCTCACACCAGCATCGACTTCCACATGCCCACCACCCGAAAGTGGAGGGAATGAGCCTACCCCAGAGGAGTTGGAGGAGTATAATCTCTTCTGCAAGTTCAGAAAAATGAGACAGATGGAGAAGACTCAGACGAAGTTGAAGGGAGAAGTACTTGGGGTAGAAAGAAACCTAACGTACTCAAGCGAAGACGAATCGGTGGAGGTGGTGTACAAAGACCCATCTCCCCCCAGAAGAACGCGAAAAACGGAGGTTGTTCAGGTCGGAAGGCCGGAGAATGAAAGATACCCTTCACAAAACAAAGAAAAGAAAGCCTCTCATCGTCACTCCTCATCCGGTTCAAGGGATTTTCGGTCTCCGTTCACGGACGACATCAACGAAAATCCCTTACCCCCCGGTCTCAAAGGACCTAGGGTAAAATCATACGTCGGAACCGGAGACCCAGACGACCATGTGGCTAGCTTCCGCTGGGCTGTGAAGATGATCCCGATGCATCCAAGGTTGTGGTGTTTGTACTTTGCTAGGACCCTGGAGGGGTCTGCAAGGTACTGGCTGTCGAGTCTCCTTCAATGAAGCATATCTAGTTTCGAAGAGTTGGTCTTACAGTTCAGCCATAGTTTCATACAACAGAAAAAGTACCAGCAGCGGTCTCAATCTATTATGGCCTGTCGACAGCGAGAGGGAGAGTCCAACAAATCGTACTTTAAAAGGTTCAACGAACAGAGTCGGAAGATGCCGGTTCGAGAGGACTCCTTGATCATTGCTGCGTTCACGTATGGTCTCCGGGAGGGAGAATTATTTCATGAGCTATCAAAGAGAGACTTCGACAAGGCCGATGACATGATTAATGTGGTAAACAAGGTGCTGAAACAGGAAGAAGAAAGCGCTGAGAAGTTGCGCTTTGAAGCCCAAGAAAGAAGGAACACTACAGGTTCCGGTTCGTACAAAGGACGAGATAAGGGGAAGGGCTCCGTCGAACCTAGTTTCTCCGGAAGGTCGCCTTATAAGGCAAGAATCCCGGAGGGAAAGTTTCAAAGTGACAGGTGAAGGATTTATGTGCACAGATAAGAACACGTGTCACCGTGTCCAATGTTATAAGACACTAAAGGGTCACACCGCTACACACCCAATAATGGACAACCGAATAAAGTAAGTTGTGTGGAATAATTAACTAAGCTAAGTTAATTATAAAGAAGAGAATAAATAATAATAATAAGTTAATTATTATTTGTGAGGATGGTTAAATATTAGGTTAAGTATTTAACGGACAGTTAATTAATAATTAATTAATTAACTAGTAAAAGTCCAAGGGTTTAAAGTGTCAATATGAAGTTTAATTATGAGATTAATCATAATTAAACTCCAAGGACCTAAACGTAACATACAACCTTATAAATAAGAGGCTTATGTTAAGGGTTTTAGGTTAATCACATTACACACTCAAAACCCTAAACCTCTCCCTCTCCTCTCTCTCGTCCGATCGAAAGAAACCCCAAAGGGGTTTTCGGTTTTGCTTGTTCGAGTTCGACGAACAACACACACACACACGAGTTCGTGTATTGCTTTGTTGGTACAACGCGGTCTTGCAGCGTGTCCAGGTGGTGCAGTAGAGGTGGATCATTCTTTAGCAATCTAAAGGTAATGTTCATCATCTCCTTCTTCTCGTGAGCTCATTGTCTAGTAGAGATCCAGTAATGTGGGATTCAAGTTCCGCCATGTGAATCCTACAAGGTTTTCCTACAGCGGTGTCAGAGCTTTCGACTAATCTCAATGAGATTCGGTTGAGTTTCTTTTCATCTAGAAAAGAACCCTAGAATTTTCGACCAAGCATGTGTTCTTCAAGTTTTGAATGAACATTGGATTGAATAGGGTTCTAGATAAAAGAAAATTAGGTTTCTTCTTCCCTCCCTTGCTTTTTACGATTTTCGTATATATGTATATATATTATTAAGTTTTTTTTATCTTAAAAAGAAACCTAGTAAGTTTGATCCAAGAACATTGTTCAAGTTTATGAACAATTGGATTGAATAGGTTTCAAGATAAAAAGAATTAGGTTTCTTTTTGTTTAGAAAAATAGAACCTAGAATGTTTAATCCAAGAACATTATTCAAAGTTCTTGAATAATTGGAGTAAATAGGTTTTTAAGACAAAAAGGAAAAAGGTTATGTTAAATTTTAAGTTTATAAGATTTAACACTTTATTTGTTTATTATTGTTATTATTACCGGAAAATAAAATATAAAAAATATATTTTACGATAGTCGAACCCGCCTCAACCGAGTTTTGGTCGAAGCAAGGCTCGACCATCGAGTGACCATCGCACACCATCCCATCGAGTTTCGGTTGGGGTAACTTCGTGGGCAAGAAACTTTTTATTTTTGGTCCAAGATTTCCCAACGTTTTTGGGAAGTATGTGTTCCTAAATAAGGGATAAAATCTGCAAGATATTATGTATGATTTTATCATTAAAAGTCAATCTACAAGATATTTTGACTAGATTATTTTTTACAAAAAAATAATAACAATAAAGTTTAATAAATATTCAAGTTAAACCTAATGATTTTAATAGTTATTAAAATCAAGATAACTATAAAATTAAGGAGGAAAAATTTCCCTAAATATTTGAAAATTGACTTCCATTCCTTTTGACTTGTGAGAAAATTTGTGGTAGCCCATATTGTCAAATTTGAGATTTTTGGTTACATTTCTTGGCAATTTTCTTGTTTCCTACATTACACTTCGGGCAACTTTTGACCTATTTTCATTTGTATATGCTATACCCATTTGACCCATTCGAGTACTAAATTAGGAGTGCTTCTAAAGTCCACTCTGAAACCCGTTTACCTATAAACGAATCGAAATCGTCACCTCCATTGAAAACATTCACATGTATTGATACTTTGCAATTGGACTCTAAAGTGTAAGAATCTTTTTATTATTAATTTACTTGTGCAGTGTGATGATAATTGCAAGGAGGTTGTTCTTGATCCAGAAAATGAGCTTCTGGTTTGTACAATTTCGGGCCATTGTTTTGATCGATTACTTTCCCCATCTGAAATTGGAGGAGGGGGATATGGTAAATATTGGGTGTAATATTTTGGAGGGTTGAATGTAATATTTGAGGGGGGTTAAATGTAATATTGGGGGTTTAAATATAACATTTTAATATTTATTTTAAATGGGGATGCGTTAGTGATGAGTTATGGTTGGCACGACCGTGTCAGTAGCGTGTCAGTAAGGATGTAATGATGTAATGATGTGGCGCTACTGATGGGTTTACTGACGCCCAATTGTTGGGATAGGCCAACAGTGACGCGTCAGTAAACACATCAGTAGCGTCACATCATCACATCCTTACTGACACGCTACTGACACGGTCGTGTCAACCCTACCCATCACTAACACATACTTTCCACATCATCATTTTTAATTAAATTAAATAATTATAAAATAAATACATTATATTAATTTAAAAATATATTGTTTAAATTTATAAAACATGATATTAAATTTAAAAAAATTTACATTTATTAAAATTTAAAAAAGAAAAAAAACCTATTTTTTTTGAAAAATAAAACTAATATATTTTTATTATTAAAACAAATATATAAAAAAAATTAAAATTAAAAAAAAACAAATAAAATAAAAATATTTTTTTAATAAAAAAATATGTACAAGTTTTGCAGCCCAATGTACAAGCCCCACAACCCCCACCCCCCCCCTCTCCCCCCTCTCTCCTCTTCCCCCTCCACGACGCCCCTCCTCTCCCGTCCTCCTGGAGACGGCATTTCCTCGACGCAGGCCACGACGTGGCGGTGCTAACGCCGTCAGTGGCCGGCGGGTTTTAAAACTCCCTACAACGTGTTCCCGATGCAGGGTTGGCACCGGTCTAATTTCACTCCCCTTTACTAGAGCTGGTTGGGTCAAAATGGGTATTTTTTTAGTTAAAAGTAAAATAAAAAACCCGACTTTTTAATGACCTAATGAGACTGAAATGGAATTCATTTCAAATTACTTTTGACCCGCATGGCCCATATAACTCGATTTCCTTGTTAACTGTTGCATCTTTAACCCATTTGACTTGAACATAACCCAAATGGAGTAATTTGTATATGAATGAGATTATAATGTGATTACTTGTACTATATGTGGTTGTAGCGAGGGCCTACTGTGACAACCCTAAAATTTGGGTATTTAATTCAACATTTATTGTAACCCTAGTAGTACCCAAGAACCCTAAAATAATATATAAAAACATTTACTCGCGTTTATATCTAGCGAAAGACCCTAATATCATTTATGATATCAATTAGATTACATTTAAGTTTGGCGAAATCATAGGAATCATGCTCATCAGTACATGTTTTTTATTTGATGCATTAATCATTTTTGTTACATTTAATCATCGGTCAGGTAGTCAGCGAGTTGGTGACACAACATAATTATGAATCAAACCAAAATAATAATTTGTATAGTTCATAACGAATCATTAGCTCAACTAAATTAACTGGTACAAAAATCAACGATTGAAACAATATGCATAATCATAAATTTCAAGTAACATACGATTTATTACGCAAACACTGAGAGTGACAAAATTGATATTCAAAGTAATATTTTTCTATGAAGAAATAACCATTGTCCAAAATCGAGTAAAACCCCAGTGCAAATATATTTTTATCAGTATTTATGTACATCTAATTCCACTAAATTAAATTAATTAATATTAAATTATATTTTGTTTCTCAATCCTTGATGGCAGTCGATCATTTCTTTCTTATACCCCTTTCCTATTTTCTTTTTAAGTAAAAATTTATTTTGATTATTATGGGTTCTAAAAATACCCTTCCCGCCCCTTGCTTGTAGGCTCCATAACCACCACCATATTTCCTTCCTTGTATTATTCTCTTTTCCATAAAAGAGCCAAATGTCAAGCTAGCAGCCAAATTTATTAACCAACCATAAACAATTTACCATTTTTAAAATCAACTCTTTTCTTTCTTTCCTCCAACTATTTAGCAGCCGTTCGCTCACCTTCTTCACTCAATCGAAAGCAGAGGAAAATATATATCTCTCTCGTCCCTCTCATATCTCCAAACCAGAAACCCACCACCACTTCTTCTCACAAATTCCGGCCAGCTCATGATCAGTCTCTCACATCTACCGACCTCTTTCCCTCTCTCTAGAAGTTGAACGCAGACCCACCTCCTTCCCTCCGGCTAGCAGCGGCACAACACTTCATCTCAGGCGACCATCTGTCTCGGCGTTCTCTCTCTAAGGTATACCGATGTTCTTTCTTTCGATCCTTTCAATTTGTTAAGCATGTATGTGTGCGAATCTCAGTAGTTTCTCCGGTGATCACGATTACCGGTGAAATTCCCGACGAAGGTATTTTCCTTCTCGACTGGATTCTGCTCGGTTACCGTCGCAGGCCATGGCCAATAAATTGGCCGGCCCAATGAAGTCATAAGCCCACCATTTCATATTAGCCCAACTTATTAGTCTAACTTTAAAAGCGTTGGCCCAAACCCAATTGATTCTGACTTCTGATTTCTTTAACTGATTAAAATTTAATCCGAATTTATTATTTAGTTTCTTAGTTATATAAATAAATATTTATTCAAGTCAGTATATAATTATCTACCCACTTTAAATTAAATTTTTAAATAAATTTTCTATTTTACCATAATACGTTTAATTTTTATCAAAGTGTAACATGTTCTCAATAAATTATATATTTTAGCAAACATATATTTTAAATATACGAGATCAATTCAACGAAGTCACCAACATATCGCTCATTTAGTTTATCTTTCTATTGCATATAGGAAGTCAGCATTGTTTGGTTGGAATCATCATTTCATTATTTGCATCTATTGGAAGCTTGCTTCAGGTGAGTCCACAACCCCACTTTTTATTGTATTTTTTATACTATTTTACAACAGGGGTGAAAAACATACAAAATCACTTTTACTATTCATTGTGATGATACACTACTCAGAACATGACATTCAGTCCTTTATGCTCCGAACTAAGACGAGATGTAGTGACATTGGTAGATGTCTACATACTGTAACCATTAGCTAGTTGCGACTAGACCCTGGATATGCAGATAGTACTATCGACTGAGACTCACCCTCCCACATTTGTTTGATCAGTTTTAACGGTCTACCGAACCGTCATGGGAGTGCATATCTTAGATTCAGTAACATCATTTTGGAGTTGTAGTTTGGTTATGGGCTTAGGGTCGGCATTTTAACTCATGGGCCTTGCAAACCTTTGGGGGATATCAGTTCATGTTAATTTTTAATATCCTTTCTAGGATATCAGATTACTACATTTTTAATATCCTTTTTTTTAGGATATCAATTTACACATATTTTAATATCCTTTTGAGGATATCAATTTATACAATTTTATTAAATTATTTTACATGTCTCTACATGCCAAACATCATTTCAATATTGTCTTTGGGCAAATCATTTTCAAACATCATATCATCACAACATTTTTAGCCTTGATGGCTCACAAACATTTTAGATAACTCAAAACACTCTTTAAACCTGTGGATTCACTCAACAATTTTTGTTGATCATTTTACTTATGTTTTTCAGGTAATTCATTGAAGCATGAGTCTTAGTAGCATTGGATCATGAGCATGCATATTGTGAAGATGCCACGAACGTCTTTTCATTTCCAAACATTAACTTTTACTTTTAATCGTTTTCAATTACATTAAATTTTGAGATGTACTTTAATTGAAATATTAATTGAAGTTTTTAAACATTTATTGTTTACGATAATCATAGTTGTGTTACTCATGAATGTTACATCCCGTTCTTCCGCAAATCATTTATTACTACAAAACCATTTTTGGCGGGGTGTGACACCTACCAATTGGGTTACAACTGTGAAGCTAAAAAGGAGCTTGTGCGGTTTTGCTAAACCCAATTTTGATATTTACTTTCTCTGCTACTGGAAACTGACATCCTATTCTAGTGTTATTAAATAATTAAATCCTGTAAGATGTTTCATATTAATTAAGGTTAAACTTAAAGTAGTATGTTATATAACTTACTTACAAGCCACAGAAAATGGAGCGTTTTACATATCTTACTTTCACTTTTATTGATTATTATCGGGGATGATTTTAACTTGAGAATTTTATATGAATTCATTAAGATAGTTCTCGCCTTTTAATAAGCTGTATAAAAACAGATTTTTGATCAACTTGTAATCCATATTGGCTTTTAAGTCCTTAAGCGAGTTCAAGTATACGCCAACACCTTTCCAAGGGGTGCTAATATTCCCACCACAATTTTTATGGCATTTACCACAACTTTTTTTTGCTTTGACTATTATACACTTCACACCATTTCTCCGTGTTTAACAGTATGAGAATTAGTATTTTCTTATAAAAATAAAAAGGATAAAACTTTTCTAACCTAGAAAAATCCACCAACATTTTTTAAAATCCCTTTCAATTAACTTTCTTGATATTACAATTTACTCCCCTAAACTTTAATTTTTCTAATATACTACCCTGAACTTTAATGTTTAAAATCTAGATATCTTTTAAAAATGTTAGTTTAAATTAAAAATTTTCTTTTTATCTTTTTACATAAGTAAGAATTATAGTTTTCTTTTATCTATTATTATTAAATACTTTTTTATACTTTATATTATTAATAATAAATTTCAATACAAAGTTAGTTTCAACGATATATAAATTTTCAAAATAACAAATTATATGATCATATTTATAGCCTAAAATGTTGGGTTGATGTGAGTAGTACACATAGCTATACAAAATAAAACTAAAGAATACAAATCTACATAATAACTAATGATAAAAACAAATTGTATACAAACACCTGGATAACACATGATATAGACGTCATACAAATAAAACATCTATGATTAATACATTCTTATTGAACGTCGTACGAAAAATCCCACGGCATCGCGCGGCTTATATGCTACTAGTTGTATCTATCTATTGAACATACATGTTAAAGCACACGCAGGGTTCTTTTTGTAAAAGAACATAAACACACGCAGAGTTCTTTTTGTGAAAGAAGATAAACACACGCAGAGTTCTTTTTATAAAAGAAAATAAACATATATACAGAAGACATTCGTAAATATACAACAAAAACGATCATAATATTTTCATTGACATTAGGTAGTTAATATTTACATATCGATTACAAAGTGCTAAGTAGAAGAAAGTAAACATATATACAATAGATGACGTACACAACTAAAGCAGAAATATCAAAAGATACGCATCGACATTAGCTAACTAATATTTACTTATCGAATAGATATCTATAATCTATTCGCAAAAATATTATAGTACTACAGTACGAACCTAAAACGGACATTGCTATTTTGCTTTTTTACTTGGCCTTTGATTATTAACTTCAGAACCATCATTTTCTGCCACAGGAAGAGGAAATACAGGTAGAATTGCATTTGTAACTTCACCAGTTGTAAGGGAGATTGAAGATGTTGATGTGCCTTCATTGGTGTGTGAAGTAAGATCAACATTAACTGAAACAGGATCACTTACTTTGTAGGCTTTGACAATGTTAACTCTAACATGGGTTGTTCCCTGAAGACGAACTTGATACGCTCGGATGAATGCTACAATAGAAGTAGACTTAACTGCAGCAGCGATTGCATCAAACAGATTTTCACCCTGTTACACCAGTAATAAACAGATGAGCTTTCAATACATATAAAACAAAATAATGTATCAAGTATAATTTTGTATTTACAGTTTCTTCACAGATTTTCAGATCACTTAGACAGAACGGTATAAATTTTTCCACCTCTGGTGAGTTTAGGTTTGCTTTCACATTCCCACTTTCATCGCAGTTCAAGACCGTTAACCTTGACCTAATTCAGTTTTAACAGTTTAAATTTTAATATTTTATTAATACATGGTAGAGGAGTATTAATGCTTACATGTCTTGGATTTCTGATTCGATATGACAAGAAGGACATGTAACAACCCATGTTGTATCTGCCTCTATAGATTACAGACAGTTTGAACATGCCGTGTATGACAATTTACGTTCTTGTTCAGGTAAAGATAAATTGCCTTTTATCCAGGCGGTTTTTACCTAATTTTTATGAATGATATAATTGAATATTAATGAATAATAAATAATGCATATAAAATAGTAAAAAGATATTTCTTTTAAGTCATAAGTTAACTTACAGTTTGAAAATGTGAAGTTGCAGTAGAGATAGGAATTATGTTTGCATCTACTGGATATGGCAACAGGAGATCACTTTTTCGGTAACTTGTTGTTGATAGTAGCTCTTGTACTTCATCACGATTGTTATTGTACCTATGTAATATATATATATATATATATATATATATGATAAATATATCACTGTTGTTTTAAGAAAACAGAAAAGTAAAATGCTGCAAATGATACCTGGTACGTAGTTGTAATTGTTCTCCAACAGGCGGATTAATCAAGAAAGCTGAGTTCGGTCTGGTAGTTAAAGAGATAGCTGCAAGAACATATTTTTTTTTCAGTTTAATGAGTTGTGATTCTATCGTTATGATAGCGGTTTATTTATAAGTATTAATAGTAAAAGGGAAGTACAGTTGAAAGTAGTCACTTTGAGCCTCATCCCGAAAAGTAGGGGGGGGGGGGGGGGGGGGGGGCTCTCATTGAGTTCAACATGAAACCTTCATGTTCATCAAAGTCATTCCATAGGGTTATCACTAATGGTACTTTCCTGCAAGAGAAAATGTGAAGAGATTGTAGGTAATTAAAAGATAAGTTGTTAGAAAAGCTTTATCTCATACTCCTCGTTGATGATTACTGCGACTCACAAGAGTTGTTCCTTGTTCATGGTTAGGTAAGCAGCGGACTACAATTCCTCTTACATCTGCATGGTGGAAAATTGTATAGCAGTTAATATATTGTGATAGATATAATTTAGTTTGCAAGTATAGAAAAGTATTTTACTTTGGAGGAAATCAGATTCGGCATGTTGATGCAATTTTGTGAACTCAGTAAATTCAAAAGTACAAGGTAGATTTATTGGATTTTGTTCAGGGTATTCTTCTACAAGTGTGTGTTTGTTCAAAACCCACGAAAAATGATACGAGGTAGTTGCATATCTTCTATCAATGGGAATAACCAGTGCATTTGAAATGCGATACCTTCTATATTGTACAAAAGTTCTTGCATAATAGTCCAAATTTTCACTCAAGACAAGTGCAGTGAACCTTACACCTTCAGAATCAGTTAGCATGATTCTCTTGTAAAAAGAACCATTTCTACTCTGCAAAACATGTTGACATTCCAAAACTTGGACAAGGGCTTTCCATCGCCGGTGAATCTCGGGATGGATATCCATGATTGGTGTAAGTTGTCTAGACATTCTTCTCTAACTGTTACAGGATAGTGTGTATGAAGTCAGTTTTATGCATATAATTCACAAATGATGATAAATCCAAAACAAATTAACTGTTAGAACGTAAAATTAAAAAGGAAAGAAAATTTTAAATTCTAATTTTATGAACGTATAAAAACTGTAACAGTTAGAGAAGAATCCGATATGAAGTTGTCTGAGTCGGTAAAATAACTAACAATTATTTATGAGAAACAAGACAAACCTAATTCTTTACTCGCATATGTTCCTTGTGAAGAATGAAGAATCCAATAACAGAATGCAGTAAATAAATAGGGTAAGAAGCATATTACCTGGAAGAGTGGAATGTTCTGTACACGTGTAAGCATCGACGGATCGACAGATGTTGTTAGTTGGATAGGCTTTGAGAAAAAACAAATGACTGTTGTAGTTGTTGATATCTCTTTGCAGAGATCCCGTAAATGTTACCTGTAGAGTAGCTGCGTGTCCTCGTGCAAGAACGACTGTATTACATCATCATCTGGGCGAAGTCATCATAGAGAAGAGATACCGATTCTCTGTACTTATAAGAAACCCTAATTGTTACCCCCAATGTGATTATGTTTTCTAATTTACCTATAACACATATCTTACTATCTTACTACTTATTAATGTATTTATGCCTACCTCTTTTAGTAATTTTAAGGAGCTCCTTAATTTTAAATTTAAGAAGATTTACACTTTTAATAAGTTTTTTAACTAAAAAAATAAAGTGTTGCTTACAGGATTTGAACACAATACCTCTCCTAAGTAGTCATTGTGTGTTAACCACCTCAACTACTTGATTATTTTCATTTATTCCAGATACTAATATATATATAAGCTTTAACGTCACCATAACTCAACCATCATTTCTTTATTTAAAAGGCTTATATTTACTTTCACAAAAAAATACCAATTTCGAATCTGATCCTACCATCACTAATGTCAGCACATACCATCACTACGCACCACCACTCATCACCATCGCTATTGTCACCACCACTGGTACTGTCGTCACTTCGAAATATAGTTACGGGTACCCACCGCCGCATTGCGCGGGTACCCTGCTAGTTAATATTAATGTGTCTTCCATTATCATTTCATTTCAAAAATCAATGGTTTAGATTGAGTTCTGCTAGTTTTGTAGCCTTAATTGGTTATATATATATATATATATATATATATATATATATATATATATATATATATATATATATATATATATATATATATATATATATATATATATATATATATATATATATATATATATATATATATATATATATATATATATATATATATATATATAGGGTCGAATTCCATACAGAACACATATGATTTACAGAACTCGTAGAACTATTTTCAACCAATCAGAATTTAGTAAATTAATTTCTGATTATATAATTCATGTAATGGTTCAGGGGTATTTACGACATTTTACATTTTAATTTTCCTTTTTGTAAATTTCCTAAATTTTAGGAATTAAATTCAGAATTTTAATAATACATGTATGTTATGTTTACTAATTTGCATATATGTAGAAAAACCCGCCCGATGGGCGGGTATGCTGTAAATTTTAGTATGTAGAAAAATGTCTAAAAACTTTATATACTTCTAAATGACATAATAATCGATAGATGTGATGATGATTTTGTACAAAAAAACGGTAAATGAAGAAATGTTACATATAAATGTTACATATAGTTATTTGTTTCCTTCGCTGATTGATCTTTTAAATATTTATTTGTTTCCTTGTATGTAGGATCTTTTAAATAGTTATTTGTATGTAAGATTTTTTAAATAGTTATTTGTTTCCTTGTATGTAGGAAGCCGTATATGGAGCATATGAATGTAGACCGTAAGCCGTACCAGATTCGTTTGCCGTATATGGAGCATATGAATATGAATGTAGACCGTAAGCCGTACCAGATTCGTTTGAATTAGTGCAAATGACGTGAACCCATCAGGGAATTCCAAGTGGCATTATGGACGAATAGGAATGCTTGGAATTGCCATGGTGTCAAACCCTCTTCAAATTTAGGCCTCATATATATCTACATACATGTATATTTAATTATACACTTATGTATGTACAAAAATATTTATATTATTTTACAATAAAAATACTTAATAACATATATGTACAAAAAAAACACTTATGTATTTACAAATAGTGAGTAACATACATGCACAAATAACACTGAAAGACACACATGTACAAAACAACATCTATGTATCTAGGCGTTAACATTTAACATTTAAGAACAACACATATGTACAAAATAATTTCTTCATCAGTGTCCTTTCTATCATCACCAATTGTTTCGGATATTTTCGTCTTTAACTGCATTTGATTCCTTAGTCTTTGAATCTTCCAGCAATAGATGTATCATTACTTTACTTCAGACATGAATGTACCAGTACAAAACCTGAAATTATGTAACATCATATTAGAATGTCAAAATCCAAATACAATCTAAAACTGAAAATTGTTAGTACTAGCAATTAAAGCACAAATATATAAACATAATTATCACGATTGATCAAGAGTGTTGTGTTCCCACAAAGAAAGTGTACACGAAAATATTATTAAAAAATTCGAATCTGTATTACTGATAATATCAATCAATATAAATACATCTTTTCATCCAAGTTATCATTTTCCTTTATTCGTTATTTAAAAAAAAATCTAAATCACATGTACAAGCATATTATTTGAAAGAAAGAGAAACCACAAAATCAAATCTCAATCAAGTTAAATACTACTCCCTCCGTCCCTAAATAAAGTTCCCATTTGTATTGGGCACAACATTTTAGGAGATGGTTAGTGGTGGGGTATTTGGTATTACTTTTGAATAAAATATAAGTTTTGATTGGAGAGAGAAAGTGTTTTAAGAGATAATTAGTGGTGAAAATATTGGTAATAATATTATTATATTAAGTGGGTCCCTTAAGTTTGAGAAATGAGAACTTTATTTAGGGACAAAACTTGAAGGTGAAATGGGAACTTTATTAAGGGACGGAGGGAGTATAATGTTTAGAAAGTAAATAATAAAACACACATTCTTTGACATTTGGAGAGAGAAGGAAATGAAGTGGTGGTAACGACGGCTTCCATTGTTCATTAGGCCATAAAAAGCCAATCTACGAAATCAAGAACAACGATGCTAAAATCAGAGGAAGAAGGAAATGAAGCACTTGTAACACCACATTTTTTTTTTTAAATATCCAATTAAGCATTAAACTAAGGTTACGGAAGCATACGGTTAGTTCCTAGTTATGTTAAGTTTACAAAACCATGGTCCCACAAATATTACAACCAAAAGTTAGTTAAAAGACGGTATTACGAAACACGGCTCATTTAACAAAATAACAATTTAAGCATGGTCAAACTTTCCGTCCAAGCCCGACCCGTTCAAGCCATCCATCCTGAAATGTGTCGATAAGAGAGGGATTAGCACAAGAGCTAAGTGAATGAATTCCTAAGGCTACCAACTACACTAATCACTTAAACACGGAAGTTATAAACATCTCCGGTTGGGTAATCACTTAATTGAGAGGATCGGCGGCTTTGCGGGCCTTAAACCATGGTCGGCCAAAACCACGGTAACCGATAGCGTTTTGTATCCAACACCCGGGCAACTCCCTCCCCTTAACCATGTAACGCATACAGGTAAGGTCGGATACCCTATTAGTCGATACACTGTGCCCAGCCGTTATCCATCCGACACTGACCTCGTCCCGATTGTGCACATAGTCATGTATGGTATTCCCTAACACTAGGCATACATAACAAGTAGACTAGCTACGAAAATCACCACGAAAAACGTCACAACAGAGTTCCCAATCGCGAACTCCAGTTCACGATCGCGAACTAGAGTTCGCAACGTGAACTCTGATCGTCAACTACTTCGCGATGAATCAACAACTTAGCTGGACCGACTTCACGATCGCGAAGAGAAGTTCACGCCGTGAACTTCCCTTATCTAGTAATTTCCTGCGATTTTTACAAATATGCCAATACCAAACGAATAAAACGAAACCCGAGTTGTAGGTCGAATCCACTCACCTTTCAACTTCCGATTCCTTAACTCAGTGAGCTAGTATCACTGAGTATCCTTCCCGGTTCCCGTCAACAATATACCGAGTTAGTGATAATCCACCAAATTGTCAAAATCAACAATTTCAACGACTAACCACACAAGACTCATAAAATGCACATTTTATGACATTTACAACTAGCACAAATCCTTCATCAATACAATTGACCATTTTGACCATTTATCAAGTATTCACAACTAGTTGACCCAAACGGGCCAAAAACCCGAAAATTGCTACAACACTTCTAAGGCTATAAAAACTAGCACACATTCCATAGACTAAGAATTCGTCATAAACTAGCAATTCACAATCATTTAACCATTCCATCAAGATCATAATCATCACAATTCCAAGTATGATACTTCCAAGATCACTAGTTAATCAATTTGACCCAAACACCAACTAGATCAATTCACACAATCAACTATACTATGTTTTCACCATCCATAACTTACCAAACATGATTTCTCAACCTAATAAACAATTCTATTCATTCAAACATCAAGAAATCCAAGATTTGTCGAAACCCACCTTCAACATCCACCATTAATGGAGGTTGAAGGTGATTTTCACCAAATCTTGTCTTCCTTCAACAATAAACTATACAAATGATGTAAAAGCTAGCACAAACACATAAAACAACATCCATAACAAGATTCACCAACAAATCATCAAGCTACACAAACCCTAGTTCAAGACATAACTCAAGAACACCAAAACTGAGACAAGGAGAAGGTGCAACTTACTTCTAAGCTTCTTCTCTACCAACACTAAGGTAGATTTCGGATTCTAGCACAAGGATTTACCAAGAACAAGTTCAAACAAGCACAAAAGGGTGGAGAGAAAGTTTGAGCAATGAAATAGTAAAGCTTATGGATAATCTTCAAGTGAAAGGGAAAAGGAAAAGAGAGAGAGAGAGGGAAAACCCTCTCTCTCTCGTGGTCGGTCAAACAAGAGGGGGTGGGACCCCTCTTGGTCTTTCTTTTAATAAAACAGTATATGTCTGAAAAGTCCATTTCAAAATTAATTTATTTAAAATAGCAAACGGACTCCAATTTTAAAAACGAAAGCATTTCCGGAAACGATATTTAACAAGGAATCCAAATATATAAAAATCACGTTTTCATTCCAAATATATCACAAGTCGGGTATTTTAACCCCTTGGTTAAAATACCGCAAAAGGCAGCAGTCTAATTAAATTAACTAAGCATTTAATCAGCAAATCATTTCATAAGATACCTTAAGGTCAATAAACTACTAGGCCAGGTTTTGGGATGTTACAACTCTCCCCCACTTAGGAAGATTCCGTCCCCGGAATCCCATCTCGATCAAATAAGGAGGGATAACGTTCCCGCATATCGGCCTCGGTCTCCCATGTCATATCCGCACCCAAACTGTGCTTCCACTTTACCAAAACCATAGGAATTTGTTTCTTTCGCAATTTCGTCACCTTTCGGTCTAATAATTCCACCGGTTCCTCGACCAACCTTTTCTTTGTATCAACCCGCAACTCTTGTACCGGGAGAATTTGGCTCGGATGTTTAATGTTACACTTTCTCAAATAACATATGTTGAAAGTGTTATGAATTGCCGACAACTCCGGGGGTAACTCAAGTGTCACCGATTGAGAATTTACCACTTTGCTAATATGAAACGGCCCAATAAACCTCGGGGCCAACTTTCCTCGTTTACCAAAACGAATAACACCCTTCCAAGGTGAAACCTTCAAGTAAACCATCTCATTTTCCGAGAACGTAGCGGGTCTACGTCTCGGATCGGCATACATCTTTTGTCGGTCACGGGCGGCTTTCAACTTCTCTCGCGCAATTTCAACTTTATCCGTGGTCATTTGTACAATATCGGGCCCCGCATATTGTTTCTCACCCGCTTCCAACCAACACGTCGGGGTTCGGCACCGACGCCCATACAACATCTCATACGGTGGCATCTTAATACTTGAGGGATACGAGTTATTATAAGCAAACTCGATCAACGGTAGGTGGGAATCCCCCGACCCACCGTACTCTAACACACAAGCCCGCAACATATCTTCAAGCGTTTGTATCGTTCTTTCCGATTGCCCATCGGTTTGGGGGTGGTACGCGGTACTCAAATTCACCCGCGTCCCCAATTCTCGTTGCAAGCTATTCCAAAAATTTGAAGCGAAACGGGGATCTCGATCGGACACGATAGAAATCGGAATACCATGCCGGGATATCACTTCGTCAATGTACAATTTCGCCAATCTACTAAGTGAGGCGGTCTCACTAGTAGCCAAGAAATGAGCACTCTTCGTTAATCGGTCAACTATAACCCAAATCATATCGTGAACCCTTTGTGTACGCGGAAATTTGGTCACGAAATCCATAGTGATCCGATCCCACTTCCACTCGGGAATCGGTGATTGAGTTAAAGTACCATAGGGCTTTTGGTGTTCGGCCTTCACTTGAGCACAAATATGACATTGGCCCACAAAACGGGCAATGTCGGTCTTCATTGTCGGCCACCAATAAAGTGCTTTTAGATCATTATACATTTTCGTGCTACCCGGATGAACCGATAACCGTGAATTGTGAGCCTCGGCTCAAATCAATTCCCGCAAACCCCCGAGTAACGGTACCCAAACCCGAGATTGATACGTCTTCAAACCCCGAGAATCTTCTTCTAAATCGTCCTTCCTCTTTATCAAAATCTCGGTATTCAAATGTTCGACATTCAAGGCTTCCATTTGTGAAATCTTCAACCGGGACACCAAATCCGACACAGTTTCCATTCTCATAAATTGTACCCGCCCCGAATCTCCCTTTCTACTCAAGGCATCGGCCACCACATTTGCCTTTCCGGGATGATAACGAATTTCACAATCGTAATCCTTAATCAATTCTAACCATCTTCGTTGACGCATATTCAACTCCTTTTGTGTGAACACATATTGCAAGCTTTTATGATCCGTACAAATCACGCACTTAGTACCATACAAATAGTGTCTCCATAATTTTAGTGCAAAAACCACCGCCGCCAACTCTAAATCGTGAGTCGGGTAATTCTTTTCGTGATTCTTCAATTGCCTCGAAGCATAAGCAATAACCCGGTCTCGTTGCATCAACACGCAACCTAAACCCGCAAGTGAAGCGTCACAATAAACAATAAAATCCTCCGGGCCTTCGGGTAAGGCAAGAACTGGAGATTGACACAATAATTGTTTTAGAGTTTGAAAGAACTTCTCGTGATTTTCACCCCACCGAAACGGTACATCCTTACGGGTCAACCTCGTCATAGGACCCGCTATCTTCGAAAATCCTTAATAAACCGTCGGTAATAACCCGCCAAACCCAAGAAACTCTTTATCTCGGTTGGGTTCTTTGGAGCAACCCAATTCATAACCGCTTCGATCTTCGCCGGGTCCACCTTGACCCCATTCGAACAAATAACGTGACCGAAAAAGTGAACTTCTCGAAGCCAAAATTCGCACTTCGAGAACTTCGCATACAACTGTTCCCGCTTCAACGTTTCTAACACTTGCCTTAAGTGTTTCTCGTGCTCTTCTTCGGTTTTGGAATAAATTAAAATATCGTCGATGAATAAAATAACGAATTTGTCGAGGTAAGGCCGACAAACTCGGTTCATCAAATCCATAAATATCGCGGGAGCATTCGTCAACCCAAACGGCATAACCAAGAACTCATAGTGACCGTAACGAGTTCGGAACGCCGTTTTGTGAATATCATTTTCGTGCACCCGAACTTGGTGATAACCCGATCTCAAATCAATCTTTTTGAAATAAGAAGACCCTTGAAGTTGATCAAATAAATCGTCAATACGCGGCAAAGGATACCGATTCTTTACCGTTCTCTTGTTCAATTCCCGATAATCAATGCACATACGGAGTGCACCATCCTTCTTTTTCACGAATAAAACCGGAGCTCCCCAAGGTGAGGAACTCGACCGAATAAAACCCTTATCCAATAAATTTTGGATTTGTGTCATCATTTCCGGAATCTCGGACGGTGCTAAACGATACGGTGCTCTAGCCACGGGATTGGCACCCGACACCAAATCAATTTTGAATTCTACCTCCCGAACGGGAGGTAACCCAGGCAAGTCTTCGGGAAACACCTCCGGGTATTCCGAAACCACCCGGAGATTACCAACCACCTTCTTTTCTTTTTTTACGTCGATCACATAGGCCAAAAACGATTCACATCCCTTGGTCAAGGACTTACGGGCTTTCATCATGGATATCATGGGTATGGTCGGGATCGCACGGTCTCCCCGGGCCACGACGTGTGACCCGTCGGGTAAAAGAAAAGTAATTAACTTTTGGTGACAATTTATGTTGGCCTTATTAGCACTTAACCAATCCATACCTAAAACCACATCAAAGCCGGATATCGGCATAACAAGTAAAAGAATCGAAAATTTCACGCCATAAATATCAATACTAGCCCCGGACACGGATGTCGTGCCCGGGACCATTTCACCATCGGCCACCTCTACCTCTAGAGGTGTCGCGATCAAGGAAATAGGCAATTTCAATTTGTCACAAAAACGCTTTGAGGAAAACGAACTATTTGCACCCGAATCAAATAATACACGAGCGGGTATGGATTTTATTAGAAACATACCGGTGATGACATCGTCGGTAGTGGTGGCATCCTCCACCGTCATCTTGAATGCCCGACCCGTAGGTGGCAGATGACTCTTCCTCTTTTGACTTCCCGACGAAACCGATCCCCCGCCCGAACCCAAACCCTTCTTCGTTGGGCAATGCATGGCCCGATGACCCTCTTTCTGACACGTCCAACATACGCTATTTTCTAGCTTGCATTCCGAAGACTCATGCCCGTGTTGTCCACACTTAATACACCTTCGAGTTTGTACCGTACACGGACCGGCATGGGAGGACTTACACGGTAAGCACCACGGGTTCCTTTGGTTGGAACCTTGAAGAATTTGTTTTCGACGATCATTGTTTGACTTATGATTTTCTTGAGATTTCTTGTGGTTGCTCGAGTTCGATTGTTCATACTTTCCCTTATGAAACGGGGCTTTCTCCCGACTCGCGGCTTTTTGTGCCAACATATCACTTTCGGCCGATTTGGCAAGATCATAGGCTTGCAAGAGAGTTCCCGCAAGCCTCGTTACATTCCGATACTCGGGCAACAACGCCCCAACAAAGTGTTTGATTTGGGTGGACTCATCGGGCACCCATTGTGTCACAAACTGGAGCTTACCATTAAATTGGAGGATAAGCTCATCCACCGTCATTCGATCGATCATCTTCAACATCATGAACTCATTCTGAATTTTATCCAACTCGAACGGGCTACAATACCGAGCCTCCACTTGATCCCTAAATTGTTTCCACGTGATTGCATCCATCATCTCATTACTAAAATTCGCGGTCAACCCATCCCACCAATCCATAGCCGGTCCCCCCAACATTCGGGACGCATACCGGACCTTCAAATGGTCCTCACAACTACAAGCAATAAGAGCCTTCTCGGTGGCCCTAAGAAAAGTTAGAGTTTCCGCCGGGTAGGTACTCCCCCGGTACTCGGTTGGCTTACAATCGAGAAAGTTCTTGTAGGTGCACGGTTTCTTCTCGATCGGGAAAGGTTGTAGAAGAATTGTTGGTGTTGGGCATTGGCAAAGGGTACGGTGTGGGTGGGTGGCGGTTGTGGTATGCTTGCATTGGGAGATGAGGAGTCATTTCGGGGAAAGACGGGATTGTGAGTAGTTTGAGTGAAGTGTGGGGGTGGATTCGCTTGGGTTGGGGGTGGCAACGTAGACCGAGCCTCGGGTCGCGGCTCAGTCGATTGGCTTTGGCGAAGAGCCCTTATGGTATCCTCAAGTTCCATATTTCGTGTCTCCAACAACACGATACATTCTTCATTCGGTATTTCATCACCCCCCGAGCCCGTTGCTCCATCATTCCCAAGGTTCGTGTTCGGTGGGACATTATCCAAGGTGTTTCCATCCGTAGCCATTCCTGCTATAAAACACAACATCTCACCAAGGCTTAGTTTAACTCGTTAGTACACATCTACTAACTACTAAACCCAATCCACACTTGCTCTAATCCCTCTTGACCGGAAGGTTTGACCAAAATACGAGCCACGATTTGGGAATGGAACACCTACCCCATGTATCCATCGCCAAACCGAAGCTCTGATACCAAGTTGTAACACCGCATTTTTTTTTTAAATATCCAATTAAGCATTAAACTAAGGTTACGGAAGCATACGGTTAGTTCCTAGTTATGTTAAGTTTACAAAACCATGGTCCCACAAATATTACAACCAAAAGTTAGTTAAAAGACGGTATTACGAAACACGGCTCATTTAACAAAATAACAATTTAAGCATGGTCAAACTTTCCGTCCAAGCCCGACCCGTTCAAGCCATCCAACCTGAAATGTGTCGATGAGGGAGGGATTAGCACAAAAGATAAGTGAATGAATTCCTAAGGCTACCAACTACACTAATCACTTAAACACGGAAGTTATAAACATCTCCGGTTGGGTAATCACTTAATTGAGAGGATCGGCGGCTTTGCGGGCCTTAAATCATGGTCGGCCAAAACCACGGTAACCGATAGCGTTTTGTATCCAACACCCGGGCAACTCCCTCCCCTTAACCATATAACGCATACAGGTAAGGTCGGATACCCTATTAGTCGATACACTGTGCCCAGCCGTTATCCATCCGACACTGACCTCGTCCCGATTGTGCACATAGTCATGTATGATATTCCCTAACACTAGGCATACATAACAAGTAGACTAGCTACGAAAATCACCGCGAAAAACGTCACAACAGAGTTCCCAATCGCGAACTCCAGTTCACGATCGCGAACTAGAGTTCGCGACGTGAACTCTAATCGTGAACTACTTCGTGATGAATCAACAACTTAGCTGGACCGACTTCACGATCGCGAAGAGAAGTTCACGCCGTGAACTTCCCTTGTCTGGTAATTTCCTGCGATTTTTACAAATATGCCAATACCAAACGAATAAAACGAAACCCGAGTTGTAGGTCAAATCCACTCACCTTTCAACTTCCGATTCCTTAACTCAGTGAGCTAGTATCACTGAGTATCCTTCCCGGTTCCTGTCAACAATATACCGAGTTAGTGATAATCCACCGAATTGTCAAAATCAACAATTTCAACGACTAACCACACAAGACTCATAAAATTCACATTTTATGACATTTACAACTAGCACAAATCCTTCATCAATACAATTGACCATTTTGACCATTTATCAAGTATTCACAACTAGTTGACCCAAACGGGCCAAAAACCCGAAAATTGCTACAACACTTCTAAGGCTATAAAAACTAGCACACATTCCATAGACTAAGAATTCGTCATAAACTAGCAATTCACAATTATTTAACAATTCCATCAAGATCACAATCATCACAATTCCAAGTATGATACTTCCAAGATCACTAGTTAATCAATTTGACCCAAACACCAACTAGATCAATTCACACAATCAACTATACTATGTTTTCACCATCCATAACTTACCAAACATGATTTCTCAACCTAATAAACAATTCTATTCATTCAAACATCAAGAAATCCAAGATTTGTCAAAACCCACCTTCAACATCCACCATTAATGGAGGTTGAAGGTGATTTCCACCAAATCTTGTCTTCCTTCAACAATCAACTATACAAATGATGTAAAAGCTTGCACAAACACATAAAACAACATCCATAACAAGATTCACCAACAAATCATCAAGCTACACAAACCCTAGTTCAAGACATAACTCAAGAACACCAAAAATGAGACAAGGAGAAGGTGCAACTTACTTCTAAGCTTCTTCTCTACCAACACTAAGGTAGATTTCGGATTCTAGCACAAGGATTTACCAAGAACAAGTTCAAACAAGCACAAAAGGGTGGAGAGAAAGTTTGAGCAATGAAATAGTAAAGCTTATGGATAATGTTCAAGTGAAAGGGAAAAGGAAAAGAGAGAGGGTTTCCCTCTCTCTCTCGTGGCCGGTCAAACAAGAGGGGGTGGGACCCCTCTTGGTCTTTCTTTTAATAAAACAGTATATGTCTGAAAAGTCCCTTTCGAAATTAATTTATTTAAAATAGCAAACGGACTCCAATTTTAAAAACGAAAGCATTTCCGGAAACGATATTTAGCAAGGAATCCAAAGATATAAAAATCACGTTTTCATTCCAAATATATCACAAGTCGGGTATTTTAACCCCTTGGTTAAAATACCGCAAAAGGCAGCAGGCTAATTAAATTAACTAAGCATTTAATCAGGAAATCATTTCATAAGATACCTTAAGGTCAATAAACTACTAGGCTGGGTTTTGGGATGTTACAACTCTCCCCCACTTTGGAAGATTCCGTCCCCGGAATCCCATCTCGATCAAATAAGGAGGGATAACGTTCCCGCATATCGGCCTCGGTCTCCCATGTCATATCCGCACCCAAACTGTGCTTCCACTTTACCAAAACCATAGGTATTTGTTTCTTTCTCAATTTCGTCACCTTTCGGTCTAATAATTCCAACGGTTCCTCGACCAACCTTTTCTTTGTATCAACCCGCAACTCTTGTACCGGGAGAATTTGGCTCGGATCTTCAATGTTACACTTTCTCAAATAACAAATGTTGAAAGTGTTATGAATTGCCGACAACTCCGGGGGTAACTCAAGTGTCACCGATTGAGAATTTACCACTTTGCTAATTCGAAACGGCCCAATAAACCTCGGGGCCAACTTTCCTCGTTTACCAAAACGAATAACACCCTTCCAAGGTGAAACCTTCAAGTAAACCATCTCATTTTCCGAGAACGTAGCGGGTCGATCTACGTCTCGGATCGGCATACATCTTTTGTCGGTCACGGGCGGCTTTCAACTTCTCTCGCGCAATTGCAACTTTATCCGCGGTCATTTGTACAATATAGGGCCCCGCATATTGTTTCTCACCCGCTTCCAACCAACACGTCGGGGTTCGGCACCGACGCCCATACAACATCTCATACGGTGGCATCTTAATACTTGAGTGATACGAGTTATTATAAGCAAACTCGATCAACGGTAGGTGGGAATCCCACGACCCACCGTACTCTAACACACAAGCCCGCAACATATCTTCAAGCGTTTGTATCGTTCTTTCCGATTGCCCATCGGTTTGGGGGTGGTACGCGGTACTCAAATTCACCCGCGTCCCCAATTCTCGTTGCAAGCTATTCCAAAAATTTGAAGCAAAACAGGGATCTCGATCGGACATGATAGAAATCGGAATACCATGCCGGGATATCACTTCGTCAATGTACAATTTCGCCAATCTACTAAGTGAGGCGGTCTCACTAGTAGCCAAGAAATGAGCACTCTTCGTTAATCGGTCAACTATAACCCAAATCATATCGTGACCCCTTTGTGTACGCGGCAATTTGGTCACGATATCCATAGTGATCTGATCCCACTTCCACTCGGGAATCGGTGATTGAGTTAAAGTCCCATAGGGCTTTTGGTGTTCGGCCTTCACTTGAGCACAAATATGACATTGGCCCACAAAACGGGCAATGTCGGTCTTCATTGTCGGCCACCAATAAAGTGCTTTTAGATCATTATACATTTTCGTGCTACCCGGATGAACCGATAACCGTGAATTGTGAGCCTCGGCTCAAAGCAATTCCCGCAAACCCCCGAGTAACGGTACCCAAACCCGAGATTGATACGTCTTCAAACCCCGAGAATCTTCTTCTAAATCGTCCTTCCTCTTTATCAAAATCTCGGTCTTCAAATGTTCGACATTCAAGGCTTCCATTTGTGAAATCTTCAACCGGGACACCAAATCCGACACAATTTCCATTCTCATAAATTGTACCCGCCCCGAATCTCCCTTTCTACTCAAGGCATTGGCCACCACATTTGCCTTTCCGGGATGATAACGAATTTCACAATCGTAATCCTTAATCAATTCTAACCATTTTCATTGACGCATATTCAACTCCTTTTGTGTGAACACATATTGCAAGCTTTTATGATCCGTACAAATCACGCACTTAGTACCATACAAATAGTGTCTCCATAATTTTAGTGCAAAAACCACCGCCGCCAACTCTAAATCGTGAGTCAGGTAATTCTTTTCGTGATTCTTCAATTGCCTCGAAGCATAAGCAATAACCCGGTCTCGTTGCATCAACACGCAACCTAAACCCGCAAGTGAAGCGTCACAATAAACAATAAAATCCTCCGGGCCTTCGGGTAAGGCAAGAATCGGAGCTTGACACAATAATTGTTTTAGAGTTTGAAAGGACTTCTCGTGATTTTCACCCCACCGAAACGGTACATCCTTACGGGTCAACCTCGTCATAGGACCCGTTATCTTCGAAAAATCCTTAATAAACCGGCGGTAATAACCCGCCAAACCCAAGGAACTCTTTATCTCGGTTGGGTTCTTTGGAGCAACCCAATTCATAACCGCTTCGATCTTCGCCGGGTCCACCTTGACCCCATTCGAACAAATAACGTGACCCAAAAAGTGAACTTCTCGAAGCAAAAATTCGCACTTCGAGAACTTCGCATACAACTGTTCCCGCTTCAACGTTTCTAACACTTGCCTTAAGTGTTTCTCGTGCTCTTCTTCGGTTTTGGAATAAATTAAAATATCGTCGATGAATACAATAACGAATTTGTCGAGGTAAGGCCGACAAACTCGGTTCATCAAATCCATAAATATCGCGAGAGCATTCGTCAACCCAAACGGCATAACCAAGAACTCATAGTGACCGTAACGAGTTCGGAACGCCGTTTTGTGAATATCATTTTCGTGCACCCGAACTTGGTGATAACCCGATCTCAAATCAATCTTTGAGAAATAAGAAGATCCTTGAAGTTGATCAAATAAATCGTCAATACGCGGCAAAGGATACCGATTCTTTACCATTCTCTTGTTCAATTCCCGATAATCAATGCACATACGGAGTGCACCATCCTTCTTTTTCACGAATAAAACCGGAGCTCCCCAAGGTGAGGAACTCGACCGAATAAAACCCTTATCCAATAAATCTTGGATTTGTGTCATCATTTCCCGAATCTCGGACGGTGCTAAACGATACGGTGCTCTAGCCACGGGATTGGCACCCGGCACAAAATCAATTTTGAATTCTACCTCCCGAACGGGAGGTAACCCAGGAAAGTCTTCGGGAAACACCTCCGGGTATTCCGTAACCACCCGGAGATTACCAACCACCTTCTTTTCTTTTTTTTACATGGATCACATAGGCCAAAAACGATTCACATCCCTTGGTCAAGGACTTACGGGCTTTCATCATGGATATCATGGGTATGGTCGGGGTCGCACGGTCTCCCCGGGCCACGACGTGTGACCCGTCGGGTAAAAGAAAAGTAATTAACTTTTGGTGACAATTTATGTTGGCCTTATTAGCACTTAACTAATCCATACCTAAAACCACATCAAAGCCGGATATCGGCATAACAAGTAAAAGAATCGAAAATTTCACGCCATCAATATCAATACTAGCCCTGGACACAGATGTCGTGACCGGGACCATTTCACCATCGGCCACCTCTACCTCTAGAGGTGTCGCGATCAAGGAAATATGCAATTTCAATTTGTCACAAAAACTCTTTGAGGAAAACGAACTATTTGCACCCGAATCAAATAATACACGAGCAGGTATGGAGTTTATTAGAAACATACCGGTGATGACATCGTCGGTAGTGGTGACATCCTCCACCGTCATCTTGAATGCCCGACCCGTAGGTGGCGGATAACTCTTCCACTTTTGACTTCCCGACGAAACCGATCCCCCGCCCGAACCCGAACCCTTCTTCGTTGGGCAATGCATGGCCCGATGACCCTCTTTCTGACACGTCCAACATACACTATTTTCTAGCTTGCATTCCGAAGACTCATGCCCGTGTTGTCCACACTTAAATACATCTTTCATCCAAGTTATCATTTTCCTTTATTCGTTATTTAAAAAAAAATCTAAATCACAGGTACAAGCATATTATTTGAAAGAAAGAAAAACCACAAAATCAAATCTCAATCAAGTTAAATACTATAATGTTTAGAAAGTAAATAATAAAACACACATTCTTTGACATTTGGAGAGAGAAGGAAATGAAGTGGTGGTAATGACGGCTTCCATTGTTCATTAGGCCATAAAAAGCCAATCTACGAAATCAAGAACAACGATGCTAAAATCAGAGAAAGAAGGAAATGAAGCACTTGTAACACCACATTTTTTTTAAATATCCAATTAAGCATTAAACTAAGGTTACGGAAGCATACGGTTAGTTCCTAGTTATGTTAAGTTTACAAAACCATGGTCCCACAAATATTACAACCAAAAGTTAGTTAAAAGACGGTATTACGAAACACGGCTCATTTAACAAAATAACAATTTAAGCATGGTCAAACTTTCCGTCCAAGCCCGACCCGTTCAAGCCATCCAACCTGAAATGTGTCGATAAGGGAGGGATTAGCACAAATGCTAAGTGAATGAATTCCTAAGGCTACCAACTACACTAATCACTTAAACACGGAAGTTATAAACATCTCCGGTTGGGTAATCACTTAATTGAGAGGATCGGCGGCTTTGCGGGCCTTAAACCATGGTCGGCCAAAACCACGGTAACCGATAGCGTTTTGTATCCAACACCCGGGCAACTCCCTCCCCTTAACCATGTAACGCATACAGGTAAGGTCGGATACCCTATTAGTCGATACACTGTGCCCAGCCGTTATCCATCCGACACTGACCTCGTCCCGATTGTGCACATAGTCATGTATGGTATTCCCTAACACTAGGCATACATAACAAGTAGACTAGCTACGAAAATCACCGCGAAAAACGTCACAACAGAGTTCCCAATCGCGAACTCCAGTTCACGATCGCGAACTAGAGTTCGCGACGTGAACTAGAGTTCGCGACGTGAACTCTGATCGTGAACTACTTCGCGATGAATCAACAACTTAGCTGCACCGACTTCACGATCGCGAAGAGAAGTTCACGCCGTGAACTACCCTTATCTGGTAATTTCCTGCGATTTTTACAAATATTCCAATACCAAACGAATAAAACGAAACCCGAGTTGTAGGTCGAATCCACTCACCTTTCAACTTCCGATTCCTTAACTCAGTGAGCTAGTATCACTGAGTATCCTTCCCGGTTCCTGTGAACAATATACCGAGTTAGTGATAATCAACCGAATTGTCAAAATCAACAATTTCAACGACTAACCACACAAGACTCATAAAATGCACATTTTATGACATTTACAACTAGCACAAATCCTTCATCAATTCAATTGACCATTTTGACCATTTATCAAGTATTCACAACTAGTTGACCCAAACGGGCCAAAAACCTGAAAATTGCTACAACACTTCTAAGGCTATAAAAACTAGCACACATTCCATAGACTAAGAATTCGTCATAAACTAGCAATTCACAATTATTTAACAATTCCATCAAGATCATAATCATCACAATTCCAAGTATGATACTTCCAAGATCACTAGTTAATCAATTTGACCCAAACACCAACTAGATCAATTCACACAATCAACTATACTATGTTTTCACCATCCATAACTTACCAAACATGATTTCTCAACCTAATAAATAATTCTATTCATTCAAACATCAAGAAATCCAAGATTTGTCAAAACCCACCTTCAACATCCACCATTAATGGAGGTTGAAGGTGATTTTCACCAAATCTTGTCTTCCTTCAACAATCAACTATACAAATGATGTAAAAGCTTGCACAAACACATAAAACAACATCCATAGCAAGATTCACCAACAAATCATCAAGCTACACAAACCCTAGTTCAAGACATAACTCAAGAACACCAAAAATGAGACAAGGAGAAGGTGCAAATTACTTCTAAGATTCTTCTCTACCAACACTAAGGTATATTTCGGATTCTAGCACAAGGATTTACCAAGAACAAGTTCAAACAAGCACAAAAGGTGGAGAGAAAGTTTGAGCAATGAAATAGTAAAGCTTATGGATAATGTTCAAGTGAAAGGGAAAAGGAAAAGAGAGAGGGTTTCCCTCTCTCTCTCGTGGCCGGTCAAACAAGAGGGGGTGGGACCCCTCTTGGTCTTTCTTTTAATAAAACAATATATGTCTGAAAAGTCCCTTTCGAAATTAATTTATTTAAAATAGCAAGCGGACTTCAATTTTAAAAACGAAAGCATTTCCGGAAACGATATTTAACAAGGAATCCAAAGATATAAAAATCACGTTTTCATTCCAAATATATCACAAGTCGGGTATTTTAAAGCAGACTAATTAAATTAACTAAGCATTTAATCAGGAAAACATTTCATAAGATACCTTAAGGTCAATAAACTACTAGGTCGGGTTTTGGGATGTTACAGCACTGATGGATGAATGGCACACACCGTAGGAGGATATACGGTTAATTTGGGTGCTACGGCAGACGAGTAAGGAAGAAGAAAGAGATGAATGGGGTGGGAAATGAAAACCCTAGTGGGATGGTTTTTGTTTTGGTAACTATTTGTGTTTTAAATGGACAGTTCTTCTTTATTTTTTTTCACAATACCCAATTTACCCTTTTGTTTATTATTTACCAAAAATATAATTTGTTTTATTTACAAAAATGGCACAATCAATCTTAACCATTAATTTTAAATTTCAATGGTCTAAGATCGGGTTCTACGAGTTCTGTATATAATATGGGTTCTGTATGGAATCCATCACTATATATATATATATATATATATATATATATATATATATATATATATATATATATATATATATATATATATATATATATATATATATATATATATATATATATATATATATATATATATATATATATATATATAGGGTCCGGATCCGGTGAGGACTCTTTTCCTCGCGAGGACTGTGAGGACTCCAAAAAAAACTCTAAAAATGATCCAAAACAAACTTTTTTCAAAAAATTCCTGTTTTAAACATTAAAATCGCTATGTATAAGATCCAAAACAAAATTTTTTTTTTCCAAAAATGATCCAAAAAAAAAATATGGATCATAATAATGATCCACAAAAAAAATCTGGATCATTGTTATGATTCGCTAAAAAAAGTGGATCATAATTTTTTTTTTTTTGAAATTGTTTTTTGTCAAATGTAGTAATAATCATGGTGGGTTATATATATTTTTTTCGGAATTTTTTGAAATTTTTATGAGGTGTCCTCGCGAGTCCTCACCGAAAAAAGAGTCCTCACAGGACCCACTTCTATATATATATATATATATATATATATATATATAGAAGTGAGTTCCATTGAGAATTAATATATTAGGTGAGAATGTGAGAATAGATCTCAGCCACTCATCTCCTTCCAGCCCCCACGCGCGCGGTGGCATTTTTGTAATTAAGTCCAACTTTCTTTCACGCGCGCGGTGGCATTTTTGTAATTAAGTCCAACCTTCTCTGTCCCACACGCGGTGGCATTTTTGTAATTAAGTCCAACTTTTCTTTAATCATCGATGATTGAACTTGGTTTTATTAAACTTTTGAGATTGTTTTTAATCATCGATGATTTAAACTGGGTGTAGTGTTCAATCATCAATGATTAATAGAACAATTTTGTCTTTAAAATCAAAGATGCTGTTTAATCATCGATGATTAAACTTGTCTCCGTTTTTTAGATTCTTAATTCTTTATAAGATGTTGTTTAATCATCGATGATTAGCGTGTCTGCTTTCTTTATTATTTGATTAAACTTTCTTTAATCATCGATGATTTAAACTGGGTGTAGTGTTTAACTATCGATGATTAAACTCTAATCATCGATGATTACACTCTAATCATCGATGATTAAACTCTAATCATCGATGATTAAACTCTAATCATCTATGATTACACTCTAATCATCGATGATTAAATTTTATCTGTGTAAATAATCATAAGATGCTCTTTAATCATCGATGATTAAACTTTAATCATCGATGATTAAACTTTATCTGTGTAATAATCATAAGATGCTTTTTAATCATCGATGATTAAACTTGATAATGTGTTTAATCATTAACGATTAAACTTGGGGTTGGGTTTAATCATCGATGATTAAATATAATTTCATAAGTTTAATAATTGATGACTAAACACTACACCCAGTTCAATCATCGATGATTAAAGAAAAGTTGGACTTAATTACAAAAATGCCACCGCGTCTGGGACAGAGAAAGTTGGACTTAATTACAAAAATGTCACCGCGCGTCTTTTTGCCTAATTCTCACCTAATATATCAATTCTCAATGGAACCCTCCCCTATATATATATATATATATATATATATATATATATATATATATATATATATATATATATATATATATATATATATATATGGTCGAGTTATATTGAGAACCCTGATTTCAAAAAGAACTTTGAGAACTCTTATTAACCAATCAGAATTTAGTAAATTAATTTTAATTTATTTAATTCGTATTAAATATTCAGGGGTATTTAGGATATTTTACCAAAAAGAAAAATATTTCCATTTTTGAAAAGTTCCTAAAATTTAGGAATTACTTTCAAAATTTTATTGCCGGATGTGCATATATGTTTTTTTACATATATGTTTTTTACATAGATTTCTTTTTACATTAATCTCGGATATTTATTGTTACATATAGGTTATCTTACGGTTATGTTAAATATACATCTTTGAACATACATGTTCAACTTATCCATACAAAAGGTAAAAATTATTTCAAAGAACACATATGTACACAATATAACATTTATGTTATCCCACTCAAACATACACTTTAATAAAAACGTAAAAAATACTGAATAACATACATGCATGTACAACATATATGTATCCAAACGATAACATTTACGTTACCCTAATCAAGAACAACACATAAGCAAACTTTGACTCACAAGACCTAATCATCTACACCAATGCCAATGCCATTCTAATCTGCCATTCTAATTTACGTTTTTTTTGTTTAAAAAGGGTACATTTAAAAAGGAAAATGTATTTACAATAACTTCCCGTCCTTAATTAGCGTGATCACTCCCATCCAAATTTACGTGGGTTTTTGAAAATAGGGTTGAGGCATCATTTTGGATAGAAAATCTCCAAAATCCGGTTAAATTGGTAAGCGATTCTAGCAAAAAAATACGTGAACATTGCTTTGATTCGTCATACATTAGTCAAGCATCAGAGAAATCAAAAAATTGATATTCCATCTACAGACGGCGACGACGAGGAAGAACAGGTAAAAATTTACTTTTGTTTGATACATACCCAACGATTAGGTTTTGATTCGTTTGATTTCAATTTTTTTAAACCAAAAACAAGGATATCGGTAATGAAATCAAAAAATTAAAAGATTGAATGTCGATATTTTTTAACAGGTGCAAAGTTGAAATTAGGGTTTTGTCGGCCTTTTGAAGAGTACGAAAGATGCAATGAACTGTAATAGAAAAATGAATGTTATGTATTCTTTGCAAATAATATGTTTGTTTTAACAGTACATGAATGTTAGGTTTCAGATTTTTACAACATTACTGTTTGATGTAGATAAAGCTGTTATTTACGTGACATTCATGTTTTTATTATGTTACAAACATCAATGTTTGTGAAAAGTTAACGTTTTTTCCATGACTGATTTTTCATGGCTATTGACTTCATGTGGTCTTTATAATTCACATATACATGACTGTATTGTAAATATACATGAATGTAAAGTTTATGACTTTAATGACATTATTGTTTTTAATTGATAAAATTGGTAAGATATAAACATACATGACTGTTTGTAACAACAAAGTATGTGGATTACAGAGATAGCCCAAGGAAACAATTGAAAGAACAAGAACCAATAGGTATGTTTTATGGATTAATTGTTAAAAATGTTTAGTTAATTGTGAATATTGATTTTAGATCTTGAAGCTGAAGAAACTATAAACAATGCACGGGAAGGGGAAAAAATTGGATGATTTACCCATTAAACAATGTGCAAAACATAAACGTATGAAATTAATAACGGGCCAGAGTGCGGGAATTAAGGCATTGGGAAAAAAAAGGTACTATCATAAAATTAGTTTGTAGTCATGGTAATCAGTTAATAAATAATTATTAATCATTTGTATACATTGATGCAGGCAAAGATAAATTGTTAAAACCTAAAGGAAACTAAAAAATGTCTACTTCAAATGTGGCTGCTGATGATGCAAATTCTGGAAGAAACATAAATTATCCGGTATTGCAAACAAGACCTAGCCCGAAAACCATGTATGCAGTGATGTCGAATTTACATTCCCATCAGAAGGGATGCCTGGATGAAATGGGATTTATATCTCTGTTTTAACAGTACATGAATGTTTGGTTTAAGATTTTTACAACATTATTGTTTGATGTAGATAAAGCCTACATTTACATGACAATCATGTTTTCATGATGTTACAAACATCAATGTTTGTGAATATGTAATGTTTGATGTAGATATGTAATGTTTAGTATTAAGAAACATCAATGTTTTGTGAATATGTAATGTTACAAACATCAATGTTTTGTGAATATGTAATGTTTAGTATTAAGAAATGCACCCTTAAGTTAAATAGGTAAAACGTAAAACTTCAAATGAATAAAAGTTAAAATCCAGTAATATATTGTGTTATGTACCGATAGTATACATTGACGTATCGATTTACATTGATGTATAATTTGATGCATGAAATCTCAACATTCCATAATTATAGGATCTAAATGAAGATAGATACGTGAAATCTCAATATTCCATAATTATAGGATCTAAATTAATTCTGCCTATATATACCGAAATACATGGAATACCAGAATTGCCCTTCACATTTAATTAAATGAAAAATATTAATCGAATTTCTGATTGTTAAAAGGGTAAATGAGTTCTCTATATAACTCACCCCTATATATATATATATATATATATATATATATATATATATATATATATATATATATATATATATATATATATATATATATATATATATATATATATATATATATATATATATATATATATATAGAAGTGAGATCGAGTGAGGACTCAAAATCTAGTGAGAACTGCGATGACAAATCTCAATCGTTAATCTCAAAGATGTGTGGCTCAGATTTTCACATTTTTCATTTAAAATTCGTAATGGCATTTTTTTAAATAGTGTGGAGATTTTTAAGTTTTTCCTCTAAAGGGTAAAATATTGAAGGGTCTTTTTGTCTTAAAATTTAAAACCAAGGTATCAGATCAAGCATATCCACCCGCTTGGAAGTGCATGTACACACTCTCGCCACGTGTCGCCACCCTATTGGCTGGACTACTTTTTTTTTCCACCCACTTCTGATTTTTAGCTATATCTTTTTATTTTCTTTGAAAATAAAAAATTCTGAAAAAACCAAAGTTCTTAAAATTAAATTCTCTATAAATTGAGTATAGTCATGAAAATTTGAAAAAAAATATATTTTTATTTTTTTTATAAATTGAATCATTTCAGTATTTATGGATCATTGTTAGTTTTTGGATCATTTTGTTGATTTTGGATCAATTTCTTAATTTTAGATCATTGTAAATTTTCGGATCATTCTATTAACTTTAGATTAATGTTAACTTCTGGATCATTTTGTTATTTTTTGATCATTGTTAATTTTTAGACGATTTTGTTAGTTTAGGATCATTTTATTAATTTTGCACGATTGATAATTTTTGGATCATTTTGTTATTTATGGATCTATGTCAATTTTGGATCATTTTTTTTTTCAAATTTTCATGACTATACTAATTTTATAGAAAATTTAATTTTAAATCTTTTGGCATTTTTAGATTTTTTATTTTACAGATAAAAAAAAAGTTATGGGCGAAAAACGAAGTGAGGAGAAAAAACCCACATCCAATTATAGGTGGACAAGTGGCAAAAGGAAGAAATGAGTGTTTTAAAAAAGACCTTTATGCCCTTTTTATAATGATTGGTTGAAATTTGTCTTCGCAGTCCTCTCCGGGAAAAGAGTCCTCACCGGATCCGGACTATATATATATATATATATATATATATATATATATATATATATATATATATATATATATATATATATATATATATATATATATATATATATATATATATATATATATATATATATATATATATATATATATATATAAGGTCGAGTTATATTGAGAACCCTGATTTCAAAAAGAACTCTGAGAATTTTTATTAACCAATCAGAAATTAGTAAATTGATTTTGATTAATTTAATTCATATTAATTATTTAGGGGTATTAACGACATTTTAACCAAAAAAAAATTTTGTTTCCTTTTTTAAAATTTCCTATAATTTAGGAAATATTTTCGAATATTTATTTTTATTTTGGCATTTTTGTCGAGCCAGTTGTGCATATATGTTTTCTTTTTGTAATTAGTGTACATGTAAGTTGTGCATATATGTCGAGACGGTTTTGAACATATATGTAACATAAAACAAACATGTTTAAGAAGCAAAATCTATAACAAAAATTTACAAAATTGATAGAACAAACAAAATACATACATGTTGAACTTATTCATACAAAAATTCAAAACACGTATATACATATATGTATTTAAACAATAACATATATGCATCATAATAGTTCCTGGCATACAATTGTATCTCCTTTTGAAGCAACTTTCTTTTTTATATACTTTAACACAAAATGCCCATTTCTTCTTTTTCACTTGTATAACTTGTCAATTTTCCTTATCCACCCACTCCAACATATACAAAATTATATGTTTAAGGAAGCATTTAGCTGTATAAACATGAAACAAAATTTGTGTCAAAATAGAAGAATAATAACACAACAATACATAATATAATACGAGTATTTAGAGTATTATTTATATTAGTGAACAAACAAATTGAATAAATAATACATAAATGTAAACTCTACTTTTAAAAATAAATAAAGGCAGAAACTTGATAAAGATGTAAAATAAATAATACATAAATGTCACCCATGTTTAACGGTGATGATGCCATGAGGGTTGACGATGCAGTGAGTTTTCCAGCCAAGATGGGCGTGATGAAGAATAATAAGACTACTCCCATTGGTATTTTATGGGGTTGGGTCACACAATAAAATATTAATAAAAAGAGAGAGAGGGTCACTAAAAGAGGTGACCTAGGTTGGTGGATGAGACCAAGGTCACATGAGGGTCGCCAATTATTTTATTGTTTCTTTTTGTTTTTTATGTGAGGTGGAATTTTATCATTGGTTGCTTTGATTTTAATAAGTAATAAAAATTTAGGTTGGGTTGGGTTGTTAATGTGTGTAAAAAATAAGGTTGGGTTGGGTTGTGTAGGTGGAAGAGAGAGATATTATTTTTTAATGAAAAGATTAAGTTGGGTTGGGTTGCTAATGGTGATAGTCTAAGGGGGATTTGTAACTTTCTAGATCACTTGGATCTGGTTCACAAAGATGGAATTAAAAATCTTTTAATAAGACTTTTACACAATACAAATGATGAGTAAACCCAACAACATATATGTTTAATTTATATAAAATTACGTAAAAATATATGCAAGCTTACATCTGGTTCTTGTAAGTAAATAAAATAAAGCAAGGAAAAGGATGAGCAGATGCCAAAAGATCCAAACACCGTTACCGTCGCCGGCGCACCTAGATCCAACCGCCGACGCACCAAGATCTAACCGCCGTCGCAGACGCACCCAGATCCAACCGCCACCGCCGACCCACCCTGATCAAACCACCGCCGCTGACGCACCCAGATCTAACCGGCTTCTCACCCAGTCCAACCGCCACCGCACCAATCTTCAGATCGTTAGAGAAATGATTTGATTTTTTTGGGATATCGTATAGTGAGAGAGAGAGAGGAGTTATAAATTGAAGATGAGGAGCCATCATCGAAACGAAATCTTTGATGAAGAGAGAAGTTTTGATTTTCTAGCCAAGCATATACGGTTTTTTAATTTCTATATTGTAGGAAAATCTCCTAGATCCATGATTGTAGGGAATTTAAATAACTTCCATATTTAAAAAATCTAATTGTAACCTGATATGCCAATTATACCCCTACCGAATTTATTTCAATAACATAAATGAAAAATATATTACTAATTTGTGATTGGTTAATAGAGGGTTCTCAGAGTTCTTTTCAAAATCAGGGTTCTCAATATAATCCTTCACTATATATATATATATATATATATATATATATATATATATATATATATATATATATATATATATATATATATATATATATATATATATATAGGGGAGGGTTCCTTTGAGAATTGGAAAAATTGTGAGAATGTGGGAATTTTGGTAATCATAAATGATTACACATTAATCATCGATGATTAAACAGGGGTCATGTGCCCCCTTGCGCCGCGCGACAAATTTTGCCGGGCCGTGAGCCCCAAATCCAACCAAATCAATGGCTGAGATTTATTCTCGCATTCTCACCCAATATATTAATTCTCAAAGGAACTCATTTCTATATATATATATATATATATATATATATATATATATATATATATATATATATATATATATATATATATATATATATATATATATATATATAGGGGGGGGGTTCCTTTGAGAATTGCAAAAAGTGTGAGAATGTGAGAATCAGCCTAAAAGACGCGCGGTGGCAATTTTGTAATTAAGTTGAACTTTTATGACCCACGCGCTGGTTCAAGGGCAAAATCATCAAAATTCTAAATGCAGTTTTGAATTAGATCTTCCGTCAAAATCTTCGCGTCAAAAAACATCAACATCGTTCTCTCTCTACCCCAATCGATCGATCTATCTTCCAAAACCCTAAGTTTGCAGTCAAAATCTATAAGAAAATGTCTACCGATGCGCAAACAAAGCAACCGCCATTGACAAACAAAGGTATTAGTTGAAAACCCTACGATTAATAGAAATTATGTTGTATGATAATAAACGCTTGAGATTTTTGAATCATGTATAATTAAACGAGTCAAAGTTTCACATAAATTAGTGATTTTGATGTTCATTGATGATTTTAAACTATTCTGTCCAAAAATCACAGATGCTGAACAATCATTTGAGATTAAAACCTAGTGTTTTTTATCTGTTTCAAATTAATCATCGATGATTAATCATTTGTGATTAATCATTGATGATTTTAAACTATTCTGTCGAAAAATCACAGATACTGAACAATTATTTGTGATTAAAACCTAGAGTTTTTTTATCTGTTTCAAATTAATCATCGATGATTAACCTTTAGTTATCATCGATGATTTTAAACTATTCTGTCCAAAAATCATAGATGCTGAACAATAATTTGTGATTAAAACCTAGTGTTTTTATCTGTTTCAAATTAATCATCAATGATTAATCATTTGGGATTAATCATCGATGATTTTAACCTATTCTGTCCAAAAATCACAGATGCTGAACAATAATTTGTTAATTAAACTTATTGTTTTTTATATGTTTCAAATTAATCATCGATGATTAATCATTTGTGATTAATCATCGATGATTTTAAACTATTCTGTCCAAAAATCACAGATGCTGAACAATCATTTGTTAATTAAACCTATTGTTTTTTATCTGTTTCAAATTAATCATCGATGATTAATCATTTGTGATTAATCACTTGTGATTAATCATTGATGATTTTAAACTATTCTGTCGAAAAATCACAGATACTGAACAATTATTTGTGATTAAAACCTAGAGTTTTTTATCTGTTTCAAATTAATCATCGATGATTAACCTTTAGTTATTAATCATCGATGATTTTAAACTATTCTGTCCAAAAATCACAGATGCTGAACAATAATTTGGGATTAATCATTTGTGATTAATCATCGATGATTTTAAACTATTCTGTCCAAAAATCACAGATGCTGAACAATCATTTGTTAATTAAACCTATTGTTTTTTATCTGTTTCAAATTAATCATCGATGATTAATCATTTGTGATTAATCATTGATGATTTTAAACTATTCTGTCCAAAAATCACAGATGCTGAACAATCATTTGATAATTAAACCTATTGTTTTTTATCTGTTTCAAATTAATCATCGATGATTAATCATTTGTGATTAATCATTTGTGATTAATCATTGATGATTTTAAAAAAGAAATCTAATTTTTGTTTATTTTAAAATTCAATTATGTAGATATTAAAACTGAAGAACCAGAGAAGGAAAATGTTCAAAATGTTCCTGGATCAAGAGTAAAAATGATAGCTACTAAAAAACCAAAGATACCTAAAAGTAAACCTAAAAATAAAGGATCATCTAAGAAAAGTCAAACAAAATCTGCTGATATTGATGAAGATAAAGTCTTTCCTTTTAATAATCGATGTTCTCCTGGATCGATGTACTATATTTGTAAAGGATTAAGTACAAAACAAAAAGAAGCAGTAAAAGAAATTGGATTTGGGAACATTTTAAAGATAAAAATGACCGATATAGCTTTGAAAATTGGTTCTTTTGTTTTGAGCAAGTTCAATAGTAAGAACATGACTATTGAATTGAAAAATGGAAATATTAATGTCACATTACAATCTGTTCATGACATGTTAGGAATACCAATGGGAGACATTGCTATTTGTAACAAGAAACCTATTAAAGAAGATGATGAAGAAAGCTTCATAAATGAATGGAGTCAACAATTTGACAGAATTGATAATTTAAGACTAAAAGAGTTGAAAGAAAAAATTTTACTAACAACCGAAGCAGATCTTAATTTTAAAATGAACTTCCTCTTATTATTTATAAATACTTTCTATGAGGGTACCTCAATGGGCAAATGCAACATTAATCCACTGTACAGAATTGGAAAAAATATGGATGTTAGCAGAATTAATTGGTGTGGTTATCTTCTCAACTGTCTTGTGAAAACAAAGAATACATACAATCCAAAATCACCGAGCTCTTACTTCTTTGGTCCAGCAGCATATTTAGTTGTAAGTGAACTAATTCTAATATTTTATATCATTTAAATGATTTAAATTATGTTATTTAATATTTAATTTTATATGCAGCTATTGTATGTTGATCATTTCAAGTTTACTTACATGCCTGTGTCACGAGAACGCCCAGTTATATGTCATTGTACATCAGCGAAAATTAAACTTATAGAAGACACATAGGTAGTATTAGGTGAAGGGCAGTTAAATGAACCTTATGTGGAAGATAAATCTGTGCAGGTAAAGTACTGAGAAATTAATTACTTAAATTATAAAAAAATAAAAATATACATTTTTATTATATCTTATTTTGCAGGAAGTTGAAAGAAAATTAGAAAGATTGTTTGAGAAACAAGAGATTCTTAAAGAAAGTTTGAATAAGACTTTGAATGATGCTGTTTCAATGAATCCAAATAACGAAAGTTTACAAAGGTGGAAAAAGAAGTTTTCTGAATTAGTTGACGGTGCTGTTCACAAGGATGATAGTTTTGAAGAAGAAGAGCATAATGAGAATGAAGGTTTTCTTTCAAATTTTTTTTAACAAACATAAACTTTTTTTTTAAATCAATCTTATTTTTAAAATTTAAGATATATAATACATGATTAAATATCAAAAAGTTTGAGCTTTTTGAATACTGGAACATCAATAAAAATATGTCCAATCATGTATAATTAAATGAGTCAATTTTTCTGAAGATTTTGATGTTTAATAAAGTTCTGTTTTATCTTTTTTTTAATTAAACTAGTCTATGTTTTTCACAAGAAATAGCGATTTTGATGTTAATAAGATGCTTGTTTTATGTTTGTAATTAATCATAAATGATTAAACACAACCCAAAAAGTTTAATCATCGATGATTTAACAAAACCCAAAAAGTTTAATCATCGATGATTAAAGACAACAACAAAGTTTAATCATTAATGATTAAAAACAAAAATGTTTAATCATCAATGATTTTTCATATATGATTTTTTATTAAACTTATAGTTTAACCATAAAATGATTATTCATGTCATGTAATAATGTTTTAGGAAATCAAGCTGCAAAAGAGGAGAATAGTTCAAGTTCTTTTCTAAAAACTTATGAAAGGACTAGGTATAGAAGACAACAAGAATGCCGACCTCCAACACCCAAAATACATACAAAAAACTCTCCATCACCAACAAAACTACAAATCTCCATCTCTGATGATGATGAACCTCAAACAGAACCAACTGGAATTAAAGTTCCTCAACCTGTCGTTGAAAGGTTATATACTGCTGCATTGCAAAAAGCAACAAAAAAACAACAAGCAGATAAGACATCTTATGATGAAAACATTCAACAAGATTTACATGAAGAAGATCCAGAAGATAATATTCCAATATCTAAATTCAAAAGGATGCGTGTAAATGTAGATATGTCATCTAAGTCAAAAGATGATGAAAATCATCAAATAATAACAGACAATGATGATGGGCAACGAATCCAAAAAAGTACTCAAGCAGAAACTGTAATGCAACAAACCATTCAGTTTGTCGACATTAAAAAGGAATATGTGCCTTTCCCAACTGAGAATCAATCTTCGTCTGAGTTTTCTACATGGTTAAACTCAAAAATTGGTGCTAAAAGAAGTTACAAGAAGCAAAAAAGGATTCAAAAGCCAATAAAAATAAAATATTTATACCAAAGAGGATTAAGAGATATTTGCTCTATAAACTTTGAGGTACAAAATTTTTCAATTCAAGAAGAAGAAGACACCATAATCACTACTTGTACTGGTTTGTACAGAAAAGATCCATTGAGAATTCCATTAAATACTATAAAAGATCTTGGGTTACAAGACTGGAAAAAGATAATTAGGTTGATTCTGGATATGCAATCTAGAAATTCCGAGTCAAAGGTTGTTTATGATGAAATCCATGCTATAATGTACACATGTTATGAAAGAGGAATCTTGGAACAATCGGAATATAGAGACTTCTGTGTGATGTCAAAGGCTTACATAAATAATCTTCCAGAGTGCATTCATTCCTGCTCAAAGTTCAATACATTTATTCAACAAGTACCTGATAATTTAAAATTCAAAGATCAAAGTCATGCAATATATCCACCTGGATATATGTACACTGACTCAGAAGGAAAAGAGTGCTTCTTACCACAAGAACAACTTAAGAAAGCTCCTATTAGTCATTTGGTTGGTATAAAATGGCTGATAACTAAGAAAGAAGACTTGTGGTTCAAAAATCAGATTATTAAAGAACTTTGGAAAAGAAAGGATGAGATAGAGAGAAGAGATGAGTTCAAAGATGTCATCAAAGAGATCTCAAATGAATATAAATCCTTAAATTGTTAGAAAAATATATGTTAAGGTTCTAATAGAACAGAATTAGTATTAGAAAATAATGTATTTTTTGTAATTTGATATTTTGTAGTTTTTTTATATCATTCCTATGTTCAGAAATGTTTGAATACTTAAAAATTAGTGGATACCAGTTTAATCATCTGATATTAAAAAAAGAGTATTTTTTAAAATATTCAGAGTAGTTAAATCATCAATGATTAAAACCAACCTCAAGATTAATCATCGATGATTAAAAAAATCGTCACATCTAGTTTATGGATGATTAAAAAGTTTGATCATTAATGAATAAACTCAACACCATATTTAATCATCGATGATTAAACCCAACGTCCAAAGTTTAATCATCGATGATTAAACAACATTTAATAGAGAATTGAGAATAAAAAAAAAACGGAGACAATGTTAATCACCGATGATTAATCATAATAATCATCGATGATTAAAAGAAAATGTCAAAGATCAATCATTAATAATTAAAAGACTATTTAATAAAAAATTCAAAACTAGTTAAATCATCGATGATTAAACCCAACCTCAAAGTTAATCATCGATGATTAAACCCAACGTCAAAAGTTTAATCATCGATGATAAAACAGCATCTTATAGAGAATTGAGAATCTAAAAAACGAGACAAGGTTAATCTCGATGATTAATCATTTTAATCATCGATGATTAAAAGAAAATGTCAAAGATTAATCATTATTAATTAAAAGACCAATTAATAAAAAATTTAAACTAGTTAAATCATCGATGATTAAACCCAACTTCGAAGTTTAATCATCGATGATTAAACATACAGTCAAGAGTAATCATCGATGATTAAACAGCATCTTTGATTTTTAGAAACGAATTGTTTTATTAATCATCGATGATTAATGATAAAATAATGATTAAACCCGACCTCAAAGTTTAATCATCAATGATTAAAACCAACCTCAAGATTAATCATCGATGATTAAAAAAATCGTCACATCCAGTTTATGGATGATTAAAGACCATCTAAAAGTTTGATCATTAATGAATAAACTCAACACCATATTTAATCATCGATGATTAAACCCAACGTCAAAAGTTTAATCATCGATGATTAAACAGTATTTCATACAGAATTGAGAATCCAAAAAACGGAGACAATGTTAATCATTGATGATTAATCATATTAATCATCGATGATTAAACGAAAATGTCAAAGATTAATCATTAGTAATTAAAAAGACCATTTAATAAAAAATTCAAAACTAGTTAAATCACCGATGATTAAACCCAACTTCAAAGTTTAATCAACGATAATTAAACCCAACGTCAAAAGTTTAATCATCGATGATTAAACAGCATCTTATAGAGAATTGAGAATCTAAAAAACGAGACAAGGTTAATCATCGATGATTAATCATTTTAATCATCGATGATTAAAAGAAAATGTCAAAGATTAAACATTAGTAATTAAAAGACCATTTAATAAAAAATTCAAACTAGTTAAATCATCGATGATTAAACCCAACTTCGAAGTTTAATCATCGATGATTAAACATACAGTCAAGAGTAATCATCGATGATGAAACAACATCTTATAGAGAATTGAGAATCTAAAAAACGGAGACAAGGTTAATCATAGATGATTAAACTGTTTAATCATCAATGATTAAAAAAAATGTCAAAGATTACTCATTTGTAATTAAAAGAGTGTTTAATAAAAAATTCAAACTAGTTCAATCATCGATGTTTAAACCCAACCTCAAAGTTTAATCATCTATGATTAAAAATATAGTCAAGATTAATCATCGATGATTAAACAGTATCTTTGATTTTAAGAAACGAATTGTTTTATTAATCATATACAAAAAATTATTTCATTCAAATATCTATAACTTTTGGGATTAGACTTTTATTTGACATATCTTTGAGCTTCGTATGATTAATAAAAAAAAAAATGTTAGGTGTAAAATCACAAATGCAGTTGAATTTTATTTGGCATTAAATGAATTATAAAATAGTGGTTAAAAATGAATGTATAAACTTTTGATATTTAATTTTCGATAATTAAAATGTTAGGTGTAAAATCACAAATGCAGTTTTAATCATGAATAATTAAACTAATGTTTTTATATGTTACGTTGTGTCATAAGATGCTTCCAAAATCATAAATGATTAAACTTGAAATTAATCATTCATGAAATAAACTATTTTGTTTAAAATCACAGATGATGTTTGATCATAAATGATTAAACTTGCAATTAATCGTTCATGAATAAAATATTTTGATTAAAATCAAAGATGCTGTTTAATCATAAAAAACGATTAAAATTGGTATTTAATTATGTATGATTAATGTGTTCGTACAAAAAATAATACCTTTGCCTGTAATTTTTTCATTATATGCCACATGCATAGTCTGTGTCTTGAATTAGGAAATACAATCTGAACAGCTTGTTTTATTGCTGGATCTTGGTCAGTTAAAACATAAACTGGTTCTTTACCATGTGCTTTAAGAAAAGCTCTCAACAACCAGCAATAAGAATCAATGCTCTCATTACTGAGCAGCCCTGCTCCAACAGTAACTGAATTTGTATGATGATCAATGGCAGTGAATGGAATAAATACCATTTTATACCTATGTAATCATAACTAGAAAAAATTAGAATACAAAACAAATAAAAAATATAAATAAAATTTTTTTTTTTATCAACTTACTTATTTGTTCTAAAAGTGGCATCAAATGATATGACATCACCAAATTCAGAATAATATGCCTTCTCTCTTTCATCTGCCCAAAACATAGCAGATAAAACTCTTCCTTCAGAAAGATATTCAAAAGAATAATTTGGGCAATTCTGTCTTCGATCTTCCAACTTATTAATTGTTATTTGGGCATCCTTGTAGGCTAAAATCCTATTTAAACCTCTCTTAAGATTTTTATAATCATTTACTTTTGAACGCATATACCTATAACCACCACTCATACTTGCTCTTAGTTTATGAGCCAATGTTGGACCCATTTTTGATGTCGACATACGAACGACATACTCTTTTTCAGTAAATAACATCATCCGTGCTTTCTTAGAATAACATTTATCTTCCATACTTTCTAAAGGATGGTTATGGACATCTACAAATTTCTTAACTCTATAAGAGCTACAATCAGGAACAGCTTCAAATATAATCTTTGCTTTGCAACCAGTAACTGTCCTATTAGAATACTTCTTTCTTCTAACGGAACCAGAAACCAATGTATCACAAGGCTTATCATTAGATACACCAATACCAGCCTTATTACATAAAACATGCTTTTCTTTTATACGATTATCACGAAACTTGGATTGAGTACTCAACCGAATCCCAAAACCAGCAATGTCTGCATAATCACTTTATTTTTTTATGCCAAGATCTAACGTTGGGAAGGTGGAAAGAATGACAGGAATAAAATCTACATCTACATCAGGCCTATAAGAGGACTCTCCAATAAAATTGCTTCCATGTGATTCAATTGTAGAATTTGAAACTTCATCTAATAAAACAGATATGATTAAAAAAAAAAAAGATATGATTAAACTGTTTCCGAAGATTAAACAAATAATCATAGATGATTAAACCCAACCTCAAGTTTAATCATTGATGATTAAACCCAAACATCAAGTTTAATTGATAAGATTAATCATCGATGATTAAACCCAAACATCAAGTTTAATTGATAAGATTAATCATCGATGATTAAACACAAACATCAAGTTTAATTGATAAGATTAATAATCGATGATTAAACCTAACATCAAGTTTAAATGATAAGATTAATCATCGATGATTAAACACAAAACCTCAAGTTTAATTGATAAAATTAATCATCGATGATTAAACCCAAACATCAAGTTTAATTGATAAGATTAATCATCGATGATTAAACACAAACATCAAGTTTAATTGATAAGATTAATCATCGATGATTAAACCTAACATCAAGTTTAAATGATAAGATTAATCATCGATGATTAAACACAAAACCTCAAGTTTAATTGATAAAATTAATCATCGATGATTAAACCCAAAACCTCAAGTTTAATTGATAAGATTAATCATCGATGATTAAACGAAGACAAGGTTAAATCATCGATGATTAAAACATCATCTTTGATTTTAAAAAAAAAATTGTTTTATTAACCATAGATGATGATTAAACACAAAAAAAGAGTTTAGTCATCGAAAATTAAAAAAAATCATCATATGTATGTTTGATCACGAATGATTAAACTAAAACTGTGATTTTACTTCACAACAAATACTAACAAATGCACTTTTTATCATAAAAATGATTACACAGAATACTTTAATCATCCATGATTAAACACACCATCTGATGATCTTACGAAAACATCGTAACCACAACCTAGGTTAATCAAAAATAAGAGATTAAAGACATTAATCAAACTGAATGTATAATACCTTGAAGAGCATTCGAATTTTCTGTTGAATTCTCAAAATTGTGAAACGAACTGAATTCAGAAGCATTCACAAAACTTGATGAAGACGCCATTAAAAAAAACAAACCTGCAATAATTAAATAAAAAAAATTAACAATTAAGCTGGAAAAAGGATTTAATAAAAACAAAATTAAGTTAAAACTGCGACAATTATCGATTGAGTTAATTTGCGAAAACTGATCAACTAAAATAGTTTTAACAGCAAAAAAAACCTAAAAAAGCGAAATCAGATTAGACAATTTGATTCATTGCGATGATTTGATAAATCGCAATGATCGATTGCCTTGATTTGATAAATCGCAATAATCGATTGCGTTAATTTGATTCGGCTAAAACTATGAAAACGACAACTAAATTAGAAAGAATAGAAATAGATTTTGATTAAGTTTACCTGAACGATTATGATTCAGACTAAAAAAAACTTGATTATGAATCCTTGATTAAGAGAGCGATTTATGATTCAGAGAGAAATTTGTGATAAGAGATCGATTTATGATTCAGAAGAGCGATAATGAATCTTTGACGCAACTAACAGAGTATCTCCAGCAGCGCAAATTACCATCTTGCCCTTGATCATTTAAAAAGTGCGCGTGAGGGCTGGACGGAGATGAGAGGCTGAGATCTATTCTCACATTGTCACCTAATATATTAATTCTCAATGGAACTCACTTATATATATATATATATATATATATATATATATATATATATATATATATATATATATATATATATATATATATATATATATATATATAGTGAAGGATTCTATACAGAACCCGTTTTATATACAGAACTCGTAGAACTCAATCTTGATCGTTAGATTATTGAATTAATGGCTAAGATTAGTTTGACATTTCATAAATTAATATAATTTTATTATTGGTAAGTATTAATTGAAAAGGGTAAAAAGGGTATCGAAAAGAAGAAAATATAAACAAACCCCTAATAATACCTTCTCTCTCCATCTCAACCATCGACCCCCTCTTCTCTTCGTGGGCGGAAATTCTAAGCCCAGGAAAACCTCTGCCACCGCAAGTAGGAGAATTCAAAACTCTTCCGCCTCGAAAACTCCTCTGCCTGAATCCGTCTCTTCCGCGTCGAGGTGTGGCGGACCTCCTCTCAAACAGACTTCTTATCGTCGGATTTGCAAGTATGAGATCCTCCACACCGTACACAAGTACGAATCAAGTTTCGATCGGAACTACAATTGAGTCATTCAGGAAGAAGATGACCCCGGGAAAACAAGAATATGACGCTGATAGATTATTGATGAACAATAAAAGTCGACAGAATGTTCATTGGCGGTGACTGAATCATCGCACTGGCTGTAGGTAGAAAGCTAATTGGAAGTTTCAAGTCCTCGTGAGTACTTTGAACAAATATAATATTTATTTATGTTCTTCATATTATTATTATATTAAGATATAAATTGGGTCTTTAAATTGAATTTTGTGTAAGATTTACTGAAAGCTTAAAAATGGTGATGATAATTATCCTAATAAAACTCATGGGGAAAAATGCATATTACGCCGGCGACACAGACGTCACCATGATGACCGACAACGGATTCAATATTGCTAATATGTTAAGAGTTTTATTGAACTTGTTTCCAACCACAAAGATTTGGTATTTCACTCTATTATGGTGTCAATGTATATATCTAACCTATATATTTTAATTGTTATGTAATAATGTTATATTACCATCTATATTATGATACATATGTGTTATGATACATCTATATTACGATACATCTATTTACATAAATGGAATTGCAAATCTGACATATACTAACTGGTCAATAGCTCGATAATTACATTATTTGCGTACATGTATATGTTACATACATGTATTTGGTTCCAGAGGTGATTTCACATTCTAACATGATAATTACATATTTTCCAGATTTTTGGCGGGTACATTCATGTCTAAAGTAAAGTCATGATATATCTGATAGATTTAAAGACTAAGGACTTGCAGTTAAAGATGGAGAATAATCGAAACAATTGTTGATGATAAAAAGGACATCGATGAAGAAGTTGTCTTGTACATATGTGTTGTTCTTAAATGTTAACGTTCGGATACATAGATGTTGTTTTGTACATGTGTGTTATTTGTGCGTCTATGTAACTCGCTATTTGTAGATACATAAATGTTTTTTTGTACATATATGTTATTCAATATTTTTTATCGTAAAATAACATAAATGTTTTTGTAGATACATCATTGAATATACATCTATGTAGATTATTAGTAAATATGACAGACATGTATTTGAATTTAATTCCTAAATTTTAAGAATTTACAAAAAAGGAAACAAAATATAGAGATATAAAATGTCGTAAATACCCTTGAAGCATTAAATGAATTATATAATCAGAAATTAATTTTCTAAATTCTGATTGGTTGAAAATAGTTCTACGGGTTCTGTAAATGATATGAGTTCTGTATGGAATTCGACCCTATATATATATATATATATATATATATATATATATATATATATATATATATATATATATATATATATATATATATATATATATATATATATATATATATATATATATAGGGGAGGGTTCCATTGAGAATTGATATATATTAGGTGAGAATGTGAGAATTAGACAAAAAGACGCGCGGTGGCATTTTTGTAATTAAGTCCAACTTTCTCTGTCCCAGACGCGGTGGCATTTTTGTAATTAAGTCCAACTTTTCTTTAATCATCGATGATTAAACTGGGTGTAGTGTTTAATCATCAATTATTAAACTTTTGAGATTGTTTTTAATCATCGATGATTAAACACAACCCCAAGTTTAATCGTTAATGATTAAACACATTATCAAGTTTTATCATCGATGATTAAAGAGCATCTTATGATTATTACACAGATAAAGTTTAATCATCGATGATTAAACACTACACCTAGTTTAATCATCGATGATTAAAGAAAACTTTAATCAAATAATAAAGAAAGCATACACGATAATCATCGATGATTAAACAACATCTTATAAAGAATTAAGAATCTAAAAAACGTACACAAGTTTAATCATCGATGATTAAACACCATCTTTGATTTTAAAGACAAAATTGTTCTATTAATCATTGATGATTGAACACTACACCCAGTTTAAATCATCGATGATTAAAAACAATCTCAAAAGTTTAATAAAACCAAGTTTAATCATCGATGATTAAAGAAAAGTTGGACTTAATTACAAAAATGCCACCGCGTGTGGGACAGAGAAAGTTGGACTTAATTACAAAAATGCCACCGCGCGCGTGAAAGAAAGTTGGACTTAATTACAAAAATGCCACCGCGTGCGTGAGGGCGGGAAGGAGATGAGAGGCTGAGATCTATTCTCACATTCTCACCTAATATATTAATTCTCAATGGAACTCACTTTTATATATATATATATATATATATATATATATATATATATATATATATATATATATATATATATATATATATATATATATATATCTATATATATATATATAAATATATATGTATATATATATATCTATATATATATATATATATATATATGTATATATATATATATATATATATATATATATATATATATATATATATATATATATATATATATATATATATAGAAGTGGGATCCTGTGAGTACTCTTTTTTCGGTGAGAACTCGCGAGGACACCTCATAAAAATTTCAAAAAATTACGAAAAAAATATATATAACCCACCATGATTATTACTACGTTTGACAAAAAAAAAATTCAAAAAAAAATTTATGATCCACTTTTTTTAGCGAATCATAACAATGATCCAGATTTTTTTTGTGGATCATTATTATGATCCATATTTTTTTTTGGATCATTTTTGGAATTTTTTTTTGGATCTTATACATAGCGATTTTAATGTTTAAAAAAGGAATTTTTTGAAAAAAGTTTGTTTTGAATCAATTTTAGAGTTGTTTTTGGAGTCCTCACAGTCCTCGCGAGGAAAAGAGTCCTCACCGGATCCGGACTATATATATATATATATATATATATATATATATATATATATATATATATATATATATATATATATATATATATATATATATATATATATATATATATATATATATATATATATATATATAAATGAGTTCCATTGAGAATTAATATATTAGGTGAGAATGTGAGAATAGATCTCAGCCTCTCATCTCCTTCCAGCCCTCACGCGCGCTTTTTAAATGATCGAGGGTAAGATGGTAATTTGTCCTGCTGGAGATACTCTGTTAGCTGCGTCAAATATTCATTATGAAGATGGTAACTTGTCCTGCTGGATATACGCTGTTAGTTGCGTCAAAGATTCATTATCGCTCTTCTGAATCAAAAATCGATCTCTGATCACAAATCGCTCTCTGAATCATAAATCGCTCTCTTAATCAAGGATTCGTAATCAAGTTTTATTTCATCTGAATCATAAATCGCTCTCTGAATCATAAATCGCTCAGGTAATCTTAATCTTAATCTATGCTATTCTTGCAATTTAGTTGTCGTTTTCATAGTTTTAGCCGATCAAATCAACGCAGTGTATTAATAATTGTGATGTATCAAATCGTCGCAATGTATCAAATCGTTTAATCTGAATTCGTTTTTTTAGGTTTTTTTTGCTTTTAAATCAATTTTAGTTGATTAGTTATCGCAAATCAACGCAATCGATCATATCGCAGTAGTTAACTTTCCGTTGAAATCTGTTTTTCAGCTTAATTGCTAATTTTTATTACTTAATTATCGCAGGTTAATGGCGTCTTCATCAAGTTTTGTGAATGATTCTGGTTAGTTTCGCAATTTTGAGAATTTAACAGCAAATTCGAATTCTCTTCAAGGTAATACACATTCAGTATTTGATTAAGTTTTGTAAACAATTTAGTTAGTTTGATCATAGATGATTACACCGTTTCTTTTACGTCATAGTTTGTCTAAATAGATCATATGATGATATTACACAAACTGTTTAATCATACATGATTAGACGTCATTCTGTAATATTTTTTTGTAAAATCAACAAATGATGTGTTTAATCATCTATGATTAAACAAACTGTTTATTATTCGGAAACAGGTAATCAGTTTTAATCATGTATGATTAAACATGTCGTTTTGTTTTTAATCATACATGATTAGATGTCATTCTGAAATATTTTTTTAAAGTCAAACAAATAATGTGTTTAATCATCTATTATTAAACAATCTGTTTCATCTTTGTAAACAGTTTAATCAGTTAATCATAAATGATTAAACATGCATTTTTGTTTTTTATCATATCTGATGTAACTTTATTATTTTTATACTTTTTTTATTCCCTTGTTTATTAGATGAAGTTTCAAATTCTACAATCGAATCACATGCAAGCAATTTTATTGGAGAGTCCTCTTATAGGCCTGATGTAGATCTAGCCTTTATTCCTGTCATTCTTTCCACCTTCCCAATGCTAGATCTTGGCATAAAAAAATACAGTGATTATGCAGAGATTGCTGGTTTTGGGATTCGGTTGAGTACTCAATCCAAGTTCCGTGATAACCGTATAAAAGAAAAGCACGTTTTATGTAATAAGGCTGGTATGGGTACATCTAATGATATGCCTTGTGATACGTTTGTTTCTGGTTCTGTTAGAAGAAAGAAGTATTCTAATAGGACAGTTACTGGTTGCAAAGCGAAGATTATATTTGAAGTTGTTCCTCATTGTAGCTCTTATAGAGTTAAGAAGTTTGTAGATATCCATAACCATCCTTTAGAAAGTATAGAAGATAAATGTTACTCTATGAAAGCACGGAAGATGTCTTTTACAGAAAAGGAGTATGTAGTGCGTATGTCGACATCAAAAATGGGTCCAACATGGGCTCATAAACTAAGAGCAAGTATGAGAGGTGGTTATAAGTGTATGCATGCAAAAGTGAATGATTATAAAAATGTTAAGAGAGGTTTAAATAGGATTTTTGCCTACAAGGATGCCCAAATAACAATTAATAAGTTGGAAGATCGAAGACAGAATTGCTTAAATTACTCTTTCGAATATCTTTCTGAAGGAAGAGTTTTGTCTGCTATGTTTTGGGCAGATGAAAGAGAGAAGGCATATTATTCTGAATTTGGAGATGTCATATCATTTGATGCCACTTTTAGAACAAATAAGTAAGTTGATAAATATATTTTATCTTTTTATTTTATATATTTTTTTTGTTTTGTATTCTAATTTTTTATAGTTATGATTACATAGGTATAAAATGGTATTTATTCCATTCACTGCCATTGATCATCATACAAATTCAGTTACTGTTGGAGCAAGGCTGCTTAGTAATGAGAGAATTGATTCTTATTGTTGGTTGTTGAGAGCTTTTCTTAAAGCTCATGGTAAAGAACCAGTTATTGTTCTAACTGACCAAGATCCAGCAATAAAACAAGCTGTTCAGATTGTATTTCCTAATTCAAGACACAGACTACGCATGTGGCATACAATGAAAAAATTACAGGCAAAGGTATTATTTTTAAATAGAATAGGTTAATCTAAATGGTTAAATACCAATGTTAATCATTTATGATTTAACAACATCTGTGGTTTTAAACAAAATAGTTTAATCATCGATGATTAATTCCAAGTTTAATCATTTATGATTTAGCAGCATTTGTGATTATACACAATAATAGTTTAATCATCGATGATTAAATATCAAAGTTTAAACATTTATGATTAACCAGTATCTTATAATTCATTAATTATTTTATTTATCACAGGTTAGTGTAGATGTGTTACAAAACACAGATTTTAGGAAAAGATTTAACAAGCTTGTTTGGGACATGAATATTTCACCTGCTGATTTTGAAATGAAGTGGGAAATAATTATTAATGAATTTGGGCTTGAAGAAAAGAGATGGTTTAAAGATATGTTTGAATTACGTAATTCATGGATACCTGCGTATTTCAATGAAATCCCTATGCGTGCATTGATGAAGACAACTTCAAGGTCTGAAAGTCAGAATTCTTTCTTCAACGCATATCATCAAACTGGAAATTTGCTTTTAAATTTCATAATGAATTATGACAATGCCATTCAAAAGCAAAGAAATACACAAGAACACTTTGATCGTTTAACAAAGACTGCACAATATATTTTTCAAACTCCTCGAGATATAGAAAAACATGCTGCAAAAGTTTATACAAGGATTATGTTTGATAAAGTCCAAAAAGAAATATACAAAGGATCTCTTTTCTGTTACTACGCTCTTGTTGGTACTGAAAATGGATGGGAAGTTTACAATGTGGACCATGTGAACAAGGAAAATGAAATTGTATATTCAGTAAAGGTAAGTTAATTACTTTTTATATTTTTATTTATTAATATTTTATGTTTATTCATATAAGATTAACATGTCTATAATTTTATATTTAACCCCTAGTTTAATCATCAATAATTAATCAGCATTTTATAAAAATCACAGACTATTATAATCATAAGTGATTAAACAGTATCTGTGATTTTTAAAAAGAATATTTTTAACTAATCATTGATGATTAAACATCATCTTATGTTTTTTAGACAGACCTGTTTAATGATTGATGATTTTTAACAGAATGTTTAATTTCTTTTTTGTTTGATCAGGTTCAAATTAAAGTTGTAGAAGAAGAAATATCATGCAGCTGTGAAAATTTCAACCGTATTGGTTATTTATGCAGACATGCATTTGCTATATTGATGAGATGCGGTTTTAAAGAAATTCCTGTAAAATATATAGTAAATCGTTGGAGAAAGGATGCTATAACAAGACATTACAACTTTGGCAGGCTAGATCATAATACATTGGCCAATGATAAGGCCAAATTAGTAAATGAAGCATATTACAATTTTGAATCATGTTTGGATCTTGTACGAGAAGACAATGAAAAATTGGCAGCTTTTGTGAAGATAACATCAAGCATGCTGAAGGATTATGAAAATGAACCTTCATATAGATTTTCAAAAAATAGGAATGATGCTGCGAGTGCGAGCAAACTTATGGATGCTTCTATTCCAACAGATGTTGAAGTTGAAGTTGATGTTCCTAATATTCAACGTAACAAAGGTTGTGGTCAATACAAAAGAATTCCTAGTGCTGCAGAAATTGCTCAAAAGAAAAAAGGACCTGAAGAGCATAGATTATGTAGCGGATGCAATCAAAGGGAACCTCACAATGTACGGACATGCCCCGTTGCACTTGAGAAAGCAATGGCGAAAAGATTAGCAAAAGCGGCAGCGGCTCAAGAAAAGAATCAAGTTTGAGATTTTAGTTAGCAAAAACAATTTTCTCATTCTTTTTATATTTTTAATTGAATAAACAGTTAATAAACGACTTACTTTGATACATGAATTAATGATATTGTTTCATAAAGGTACTTAAAAGATCGATGGGTTCTTTAATTATGTTTTTGATTAAACAAGTTGTTAAATCATTAATGATTAAACTTTCAATTTGTTTTTAATCAACGATGATTAAAATCTGTGTTTATGGTTAATCATTGATGATTAATAATACAATTCTGTATTTAAAATCAAAGATGCTATTTAATCATCGATGATTAACCTTGACTCCGTTTTTTAGATTCTTAATTCTCTTTTAAGATGCTGTTTAATGATCGATGATTAATCTTGATGATGTGTTTAATCATTGATGATTAAACTTTTGAGATTTTTTTTAATCATCGATGATTAAACTAGTCTGAGTTTTTTACAAAATGCTTTTCAATCATTCATGATTAAACATTTGTTTTGTATTTAATCACTAATGATATAAACTATGAGATTGTTTTTTAATCATTAACGATTAAATTAGTTTGAAATATTATTTTTCGTTAATCATCAATGATTATACCTGATGTTTTAGTCTGATCATCGATGATAATACTTGGCTGTGTATAATCATAAGATGGTAAATCATCGATGATTCTACCATGTATTTTTGTTTAATCATCGATATTTAATCTTTGACGATGTGGTTAATCATTGATGATCAATCGACGATTAAACCTTGTTTTTTGTTTAATAACTAATGATTAAACTTTTAAATTGTTTTTAATCATCGATGATAAACTAGTCTGATTTTTTTTTACAAAATGCTTTTTAATCATACATGATTAAACTATTTTATCACAAATGATTAAACTTTTGAGATTGTTTAAATCTTTAATGATTAAACAAGTTTGAAATATTATTTTGGGGTAATTATCAATAATTAAACCTGATGTTTTAATTTAATCATAGATGATTATATTTTTGGCTGTGTAAAATCATAAGATGGTATATCATCGATGATTCTACCCTGTATTTTTGTTTAATCATCGACGATTAAATTTTTTTACGATGTGCGTGATCATCGATGATTAAACCTTGTTTTGTTTTTAATCACTAATGATTGTTTATAATCATCAATGATTTTACTTAGGTGGGGTTTAATCATCGATGATTAACCTAGTCAGAATGTTTTATACAATGCTCTTTTTAATCCCAGATGATTAAACTTTGAGGATGTGTTTGATCATCGATGATTAAAATTTGAGGTTGGGTTTAATCATCGATGATTAAACTAGTTTGAAATATTATAGTGGTTAATCGTCAATGATTAAACCTGATGTTTTAGTCAAATCATAAGATGCTTAATCATCAATGATTCTACCTTGTTTTTTTGTGTAATCATCGATGATTAAACTTGAAGTTCGGTTTAAGCATCGATGATTGACCTAGTCAGAATTTTTTATAAAATATTCTTTTAATTATCGATGATTAAACTTTGAGGATGGGGTTTAATCATTGATGATTAAACTTTGAGGTTGGGTTTAATCATCGATGATTAAACTAGTCTGAAATATTATGTTGGGTAATCATCGATGATTAAACCTTGTTTTGTTTTTAATCACTAATGATTGTTTATAATCATCGATGATTTTACTTGAGGTGGGGTTTAATCATCGATGATTAACCTAGTCAGAATTTTTTATAAAATGCTCTTTTTAATCACAGATGATTAAACTTTGAGGATTTGTTTGATCATCGATGATTAAAATTTGAGGTTGGGTTTAATCATCGATGATTAAACTAGTTTGAAATATTATGTTGGTTAATCGTCAATGATTAAACCTGATGTTTTAGTCAAATCATAAGATGCTTAATCATCAATGATTCTACCTTGTTTATCATCGATGATTAAACTTGAAGTTCGGTTTAAGCATCGATGATTGACCTAGTCAGAATTTTTTATAAAATGTTCTTTTAATTATCGATGATTAAACTTTGAGGATGGGGTTTAATCATCGATGATTAAACTTTGAGGTTGGGTTTAATCATCGATGATTAAACTAGTCTAAAATATTATGTTGGGTAATAATCGATGATTAAACCTTGTTTTGTTTTTAATCACCAATGATTGTTTATAATCATCTATGATTTTACTTTGGGGTTTAATCATCTATGATTAACCTAGTCAGAATTTTTTATACAATGCTCTTTTTTAATCCCAGATGATTAAAGTTTGAGGATGTGTTTGATCATCGATGATTAAAATTTGAGGTTGGGTTTAATCATCGATGATTAAACTAGTTTGAAATATTATGTTGGTTAATCGTCAATGATTAAACCTGATGTTTTAGTCAAATCATAAGATGCTTAATCATCAATGATTCTACCTTGTTTTTTTGTGTAATCATCGATGATTAAACTTGAAGTTCGGTTTAAGCATCGATGATTGACCTAGTCAGAATTTTTTTTTAAATTGTTCTTTTAATTATCGATGATTAAACTTTGAGGATGGGGTTTAATCATCGATGATTAAACTTTGAGGTTGGGTTTAATCATCGATGATTAAACTAGTCTAAAATATTATGTTGGGTAATCATCGATGATTAAACCTTGTTTTGTTTTTAATCACTAATGATTGTTTATAATCATCTATGATTTTACTTAGGTGGGGTTTAATCATCGATGATTAACCTAGTCAGAATTTTTTATACAATGCTCTTTTTTAATCCCAGATGATTAAAGTTTGAGGATGTGTTTGATCATCGATGATTAAAATTTGAGGTTGGGTTTAATCATTGATGATTAAACTAGTTTGAAATATTATGTTGGTTAATCGTCAATGATTAAACCTGATGTTTTAGTCAAATCATAAGATGCTTAATCATCAATGATTCTACCTTGTTTTTTTGTGTAATCATCGATGATTAAACTTGAAGTTCGGTTTAAGCATCGATGATTGACCTAGTCAGAATTTTTTATAAATTGTTCTTTTAATTATCGATGATTAAACTTTGAGGATGGGGTTTAATCATCGATGATTAAACTTTGAGGTTGGGTTTAATCATCGATAATTAAACTAGTCTGAAATATTATGTTGGGTAATCATCGATGATTAAACCTTGTTTTGTTTTTAATCACTAATGATTGTTTATAATCATCGATGATTTTACTTAGGTGGGGTTTAATCATCGATGATTAACCTAGTCAGAATTTTTTATACAATGCACTTTTTTAATCCCAGATGATTAAAGTTTGAGGATGTGTTTGATTATCGATGATTAAAATTTGAGGTTGGGTTTAATCATCTATGATTAAACTAGTTTGAAATATTATGTTGGTTAATCGTCAATGATTAAACCTGATGTTTTAGTCAAATCATAAGATGCTTAATCATCAATGATTCTACCTTGTTTTTTTGTGTAATCATCGATGATTAAACTTGAAGTTCGGTTTAAGCATCGATGATTGACCTAGTCAGAATTTTTTTATAAAATGTTCTTTTAATTATCGATGATTAAACTTTGAGGATGGGGTTTAATCATCGATGATTAAACTTTGAGGTTGGGTTTAATCATCGATGATTAAACTAGACCTGTACGGATGGCAACATTCATTGCCCTCACATGGGTATGATATGTTTTTTCATAATAAGGTAGTGTGATCCTTTTAGCAGTGAAGAAAATATATATGCAGTTTTTCTAAATTTAGAAATCATGTGAGTTGCTCATTTGGAGTCTTATTTGCAGTTGATCAGACCTCACATGGGCATTGGGCATCATATTTTTGTTTCATCAAATCGGTAGAACAGTCCTTTTGGCAGTGGAAAAATATATTTGCAGGTTTTTGAACATTTTAGATTTTTGGTTTTTGTGATTTAAATTAAACTAGTGGAAGGTTTATGATAGACAATATTATGAAGGGGCTAAACGTAATTATGTTAAAAAAATACAAAATTTATGAAAGGTATAAAAGTCATTAAACATCCTATGCAAAAGAAGTATATATTTAATAGATGATTAATTGCCAACAATTACATCTTTCGAAATCATCATAAATTTTTAAAAGATTTCAGATTAAATTTGTTAAATATTATTAAGTTAATCATTAATGACTAATTTAGTCTGAATTTTTTATAATAATTTTTGGACCGGTTTATCTATTTTTTGGAGCGGTTTATCTACTTCTTGGAAAGGTTTATCTATTTTTTGGAGCGGTTATCTAATAGGGTTTAGGCTAAAGGTGTAAAACCTATCTGCAATTTTTACGGCTTTAAATTCAATATCAACTACAACCTAACTAATATTTATTCCATGCATTAAGTTTGCTATCAACCACCATTTGAGAATAGTAAAATAAAATATTATTATTATTAATCTTTTAAGTGCGACTCTTTATTTAGAGCGGTTACGTTGCTTTTACGCGCCAAATTTATTACACGACATTTCGTTTCCTCAGTTACTTATTATATAAAGAGATTAACCATGAGTTATAACCAATTTCTATATCTCCCACCGTGATAAGAAATCACTTACTTTTGATCACGATGAGTTCACCAAATCCAGAAACGCATGTTATTGTGTCCAGTGACGATGAGATTGACGATTTTCAAATTGATGATCAACTATTGGCGAGTAATTACTTCGCAGTCAAATGGAATGAAGAAATAACAAACACAATTGTATGTAGAAATTTTGATTTTTTCTTTTATATTATTGATAACAAAATATTTATATAATAAAATCGCATGTTAATCTTTATGAAATTTTAATTTGTTGATCTTTTCAGACGGTACCGGCAAATCTCGTGAAGGATCACGATCTTTACCGTTATAAAAAATGTTGCTTGGATAATGGAGATCGATTTTATAAACGCTTCGACATGACGAACCTTGGTGATCGATACAGGGCCATAGAGGAAAAACCTTTAGAACCTATGACCATTCATGGGGATTTTGTGGATTTCAAGCAGAGTTTGGGAATAAGAAACAACCAATGAGTTCGTTTCACGATTGATCTGGAGAAGAAGAACGGTCGTCTAGGGTTGTGGTTCAACGTTCGTCTGTTTTAACTTTTAAGTGTTGGTTTTCATTGTTTTCTAATATTTCTTGTCTGTAATCGATCGTCGTGTTAATTTCCTTTTAACTGGTATGAAATATTTGGTTCTCTTTAATTTGTTTATTTTCATTAACATATATATGCACGGCCTGTTTCAACAAATTAATTATATTGATACCATTTTATTTCATTTTCTTTTCAGTTTAATTTATTAAATTAATAGACTTTAAAGATATATGATTAATTGCCAACTACTACATCTTGGAAATCATCATAAATTTTTAAAAGATTTCAAATTAAATTTGTTAAATATTATAAGTTAATCATTAATTACTAATTTCATCTGAATTTTTTATAAGATGCTCTTTAATTATCAATTATTAAACTTTTGTGTTGTGTTTAATCATCCATGATTAATAAACAAATTCTACTTTTAAAAAACAATGATTTTGTTTAATAATTGATGATTAAACAAAAAAACATGTTTAATCAGTGATGATCAAACATCTTAAGATTTTCCACACCCAAGAAAAATGGTCCATGATTAAACTAAAACATTAAGAAAAATCATTGATGATTAAATACAAAAACAACTTTAATCATCGATTATTAACCAACAATTTGTTTTGATCACCTAACAATTTCTTTTGATCATCAATGATGATCTTTTTTTTGATGACAAAGAGTGTTGCAGAGGTTTTGAAATTAATTGCTTATGCTTAAATATATGTTGTTTAATCATTTATGCTTTAATTTTTTATGCACACCAGTTTAATCATCGATGATTAAACAACATCAGTGAATTTTAAAAGAAATTAAACATCTATTCAAAATTTAAGCGAGTAAATTAAATGCATCGATTAAATATTGCAGATAAAGTTGGATGAAATTACAGCTAGTCTTACAGCTACTTTTTAATACTTATCTTCATTTCTCTCTAAAACGACAAATATGATATGCAGTATTTTACTATTTACTCGATGCATTTAATTTACGCGCTTAAATTTCAACTGACGATAGATTTTCCCTCTTTAATTTGGCATTTATTGCCTACATATTTTCGAGGCCCTTGGTTATTATATAAAGTTAACAATATTCTTCTAAAATGGTAACCTTTGATCACAAGAAAATTATTATCAAAAAAATTTACTTGTTATTAAGCATGAGTTCCCAAAGCGATGACAATCATCCTGCTGAATATATTGAAATCAACTCTTCAACTGACGAGGAGATTACCAACTCTCAAAGCGACAGTATGAGTTCCCAAAGAGATGATAATTATCCTGCAGAATATATTGAAATCGACTCTTCAAGTGATGATGAAATTAACAACTATCGAATTGAAGATCCTATAGATAATAGCCATTTCTTTACTGTGAAATGGATTTATCAGATAATTGATCGTTCTGAAATAGTATGCATATATATATTTTTGTACTTTTTTCTTTCTTTATTTTAATAATGATTAAATATATTTTTGTTTTGATCTCTAAATTTCAGACTATACCAGCAAAGGTGGTTCATGATCATATGCTCTAGAAATGCGGCCCTTGTTGTGTCTTCCAGAAAGGAGAAATGAGTGAAAGGTTCGTGATGAGAGATCCCTTTCTTGCTCGACTGAAAAAATATCAAGAAAGGCCATATGGACCGATGACCATTCATGGGAATTTTGAAAAGTTGAGAACGGACTGGGATATCAAATGGAACCAAAGGGTTGTTTTCACAATTGATCTCGAGAAAATGAAGCCTGGAGGCCGACTTTATTTGAAAGTTACTTTGTTTTAATTAGTTTGTTTTGTTTTTTAATTTTGTGACATTTTTAATTATTCGTTGTAATGTATGCACTTTTATAATATATTTTTAGTTTATCATCTATCTTCAAGGTGTCGGGTAAAAAAAAAATCGATCTAACTTCAAATTTAGAATGTCTAATTTCAAATAATTAATAGATTAATAGTAATATTTTAGTTGATTAACTTATAATATTTTAAAAATTTAATCTGAAATCTTTTTAAAAATTTATGATGATTTCCAAGATGTAGTAGTTAGCAATTAATCATCTATCTTTAAATTCTATTAATTTAATTTCATATCATGTAAACATGTTTTATTTTTATAAAACGCGGCGATGACCTCTTTGAAAATGACGAATAATGAAAAAAGGTTAGTGAATTTCACTAATCACGTAATCATCGGTGACTAAAAAGGTTAATTAAATGTCTCAGGCTTGGGTGTGTTTTACTAGGCGACAAAAAATCATTTTTCATTTAATTTGTATATGTGCTTTCAAAAAATCATCGATGATTAAGGTTGTTTTTGTATTTAATCGTCAATGATTTTTCTTGATGTTTTAGTTTAATCATCGATGATTAAAGAAATTGTTGGGTAATCAAAAAAATCTTAAGATGTTTGATCATCGATGATTAAACATGTCTTTTTGTTTAATCATCGATGATTAAGGTTGTTTTTGTATTTAATCGTCAATGATTTTTCTTGATGTTTTAGTTTAATCATCGATGATTAAAGAAATTGTGGGTAATCAAAAGAAATCTTAAGATGTTTGATCATCGATGATTAAACATGTTTTTTTGTTTAATCATCGATGATTAAACATCATCGATTATAAAGCTTGATGCTTAATAGTAGATGATTATACTTGGCTGATTAAATCATAAGACATTTAATCATCAATAACTGGTTTTGCATAAAAATCAAAGCATAAATGATTAAACAACATTTTTTTTTTAATCATAAGTGATTAATTTCAATCTATCCATGTTAAGACTACTTTTGGTTAATTCTAATTTTATCCTGAACTACAACACAAAATTTTAAATATTTCTACTTCCATAACAACTTCATCTTTATCAGCAGCTTCATTAACTATTTTTGATAATACTTTGTTTTCCAGCTTGTAAATGTTTCATTACTTGAGTACTTTGAAACAGCATCATTCAAAAGCTTATAGAATCTTTCATTAAGACTGTCCATTTTTTCAATAAAATTTTTTATTTTTCTTTCAATTTCCTGCAAAATAATACATTTATTGAAAAGTATAAATCTAAATTTTATGTAAATATTATATGAATAACTAATATTACAATTGTTACCTTCTCAGATTCATCATTGACATAACATCTATTTAAGACACCATTACCTAAGCATTTTGATAATATCTCTGTGTTCTCTACAACTTTTATTTTCTCAGATGTCCAATGACATATAACTGGACGTTCTCTAGAAACTTTTAAATAATTAATTTTCATGTGATCAACATACATTAACTGCATATAAAATTAAATATTACATAAGTTAATTAAATCAAAATTGGAAACACGAATTTTTATGTTATATAATAATGTACTAAATATTAAAAATATTTTTACTTACAACTAGATATGCTGATGGACCGTAAAAGAATGAACTTTCTGAATTCGGGTTGTATTTATCTTTTGTTATGACAAGACAATTGAGAAGATAAGAACACCAATCTATTGTACTAGGATCTGTATTCTTTCCAATTCTGTACAAAGGATAAAGATTGCATTTCCCCATTTGTGTATTTTGACATAAAGTATTTATAAACAACGCAAGATGTATTTTGACATAATGCATTTCCCCATTTGTGTAATTGAGAAGATAAGAACACCAATCATTTTGAAATTAAAATCTGCTTCAGTTGTTTGTAAAATCTTCTGTTCAGTTCAGTCAATCTTAAATCTTCAACCTTTTAAAATTGTTCACTCCATTCAGATATGAAGCTTTCTTCATCATCCTCTTCAATAGGTGGAATGTTACAAATATTTGTTTTTCCTATTGGTATTCCTAACATGTCATGAACAGATTGCAATGTGATCCCAATATTTCTTTTTTCTAATTCAATAGCCATCTTATTACTATTGAACTTGCTTAAAACAAAAGAAGCAAGTTTTAGAGGCATATCAGTCATTTTAATTTTTAAAATGCTTCCAAATCCCATTTCTTTCACTGCTTTTTTTTGTTCTCTAGTTAATAAGTTTACAATTATAAACAATGATTCAGGAGAACATCGATTTTTTAACGTGGTATATTCTACTACCTGATTTTTTTGTGCTTTTGGATGTTTTACTTCTCTTACTACTTTCCTGTTTTTCAGTTTTAATGATCATTCGTTTTTTAGTAGCTAACATTTTGACTCTTGATGTAGGGACTTTTTGAACAGTTTCCTGATCTGTTTCTTCATTTTTTATATCTGCATAAATTAACAAAAATTAGATTTCTTTTATTATATGTACTCATATAATGATCTAGCTCAACTTTAAAAACAAAAGAATTGTTTAATCATACACAACTTCAGAAACACCCAACTTTTTTTTATTAATGCATGAATTAAACTACATTTTCATAAAAATATTATTTATTTTTATACAGTTAATTTTATACGAACAATTCTTATGTGCTTTTTAACAAAATTCGAGTATTATAACTGCAAAACCATTTATAAACTTATAGGTGTTACCTTTTCTTGTTGATGGCTCTTGAATTTTTTCTTCATCCGATGATATTTTCATGTTAGATGAAGTGACATCAACAAAATTCTCCTTATCAACTTCATTATTTGTACTATCATCAACTACATAATCCGTATTCAAGTTTTCGTCTAACTCTTGAATCTAGAAAGTATAAGTGAAAGGTTGGATTCGGTGCTTAATTTTAGTTTTCCCAATCTCAACAAAAACTTCAATTAGTTTATAAGTTTCAACTAATTTTATTAGGGTTCTAATGTCATCATCACAACCCAAGGGATTCAATCCGTAGTCAAGATTCTTATTAGGAATTCTATAGTTGCAATACATAATATCACTTCTGAAATAACCCAATTCAACCAAATAATGATACATTTCGTGTACACAAAACTCATCGACATCAATGTAATCAACGTATGAAACTTTACCTCCAATGTACTTCCTATTTGGAAATTCTGTGTAGTGTCCACCATAGTTTATTTTCATAGAAAACATGTTCTTTAAGCCATCTGTTGAATTAAGAAAATGACATTAAATTTAGTGTATATATGAAATTAAAGGAAATCACAGATATGAAATTACCGTATACTTCGTTTGCATCAAACTCAATATCTTCGTTTCTAAATATAATTTTGTTATACATTTTGCTGAGTGGAGTTGAATTGACGGAAGAAATATCGCAATTTTGCTGAGTAATTTTGTTTAACTACTTGATTCAACAAATCGTTTTTCTCTGTGTGTTTGATTGTGAAAAATTGTGCTCCGTTGTGAAATAATAATCATATTTTTATTTTATTTTTATTTAATTTTTGTTAAATAGATATTTTAATAATTTTAAATATTTAAACTAAAAAATTATTTTTATTAAATAAATGTTTTAATTTTAATAAATGTCTCATGCGTGTGTGTGTTTTACTAGGGGACGAAAGATTATTTTTACAATACTATTGTATATGTGCATTTTTCAAAAAGGTCATCATTGCGTCTATTTTACAGCTGAGCCTAAAAACCTCTGCAACACTCTTCGTCTTCAAAAAAGATCATCATCGATGATTAAAGAAATTTTTGGCTAATTAAAAGAAATTGTTGGTTAATCATCGATGATTAAAGTTGTTTTTGTATTTAATTGTCAATGATTTTTCTTGATTTTTTAGTTTAATCATATAACTCTACGTGAAAATGGTGCATATACAAATAAAGTAACCATGGATAAAAATTTGTGATTAAACTCTAAGATTAGTAAAAGTAATTATTATTTTATATAAAAATAAAAATATGTAGTAAAATAAGTATTCTTCTGATTTTTAAACAATCATTTAAATCAATATATTTATGGGTGAATTTAATTTTTGAGGGTGAGAAGTGTTAAAAATAAATGAAGTTTCTCATGCGTGGGTGTGTTTTACTAGGGGGCGAAAGATTTTTTTTACAATACTTTTGTATATGTGCATTTTTCAAAAAGGTCATCATTGCGTCTATTTTACAGCTGAGCCTAAAAACCTCTGCAACACTCTTCGTCTTCAAAAAAGATCATCATCGATGATTAAAGAAATTGTTGGCTAATTAAAAGAAATTGTTGGTTAATCATCGATGATTAAAGTTGTTTATGTATTTAATTGTCAATGATTTTTCTTGTTTTTTTAGTTTAATCATATAACTCTACGTGAAAATGGTGCATATACAAATAAAGTAACCATGGATAAAAATTTGTGATTAAACTCTAAGATTAGTAAAAGTAATTATTATTTTATATAAAATAAAAATATGTAGTAAAATATGTATTCTTCCGATTTTAAACAATCATTTAAATCAATATATTTATGGGTGAATTTAATTTTTTAGGGTGAGAAGTGTTAAAAATAAATGAAGTTTCTCATGCGTGGGTGTGTTTTATCAGGGGACTAAAGATTTTTTTTACATTACTTTTGTATTTGTGCAATTTTCAAAAAGGTCATCATTGCGTCTGTTTTACAGTTGAGCCTAAAAACCTCTGCAACACTCTTTGTATTCAAAAAAGATCATCATCGATGATTAAAGAAATTGTTGGCTAATTAAAAGAAATTGTTGGTTTAATCATAGATGATTAAAGTTGTTTTTGTATTTAATCGTCAATGATTTTTCTTGATGTTTTAGTTTAATCATATAACTTGACGTGAAAATGGTGCATATACAAATAAAGTAACCATGGATAAAAATTTGTGATTAAACTGTAAGATTAGTAAAAGCAATTATTATTTATAACAATAAAAATATGTAGTAAAATAAGTATTCTTCCGATTTTTAAACAATCATTTAAATCAATATATTTATGGGTGAATTTAATTTTTTAGGGTGAGAAGTGTTAAAAATAAATGAAGTTTCTCATGCGTGGGTGTGTTTTATCAGGGGACTAAAGATTATTTTTACAATACTTTTGTTTTTGTGAAATTTTCAAAAAGGTCATCATTTGCGTCTATTATACAGTTGAGCCTAAAAACCTCTGCAACACTCTGCGTATTCAAAAAAGATCATCATCGATGATTAAAAATTTTTTTTTGGCTAATTAAAAGAAATTGTTAGTTTAATCATCAATGATTAAAGTTCTTTTTGTATTTAATCGTCAATGATTTTTCTTGATGTTTTATTTTAATCATATAACTTGACGTGAAAATAGTGCATGTACGAATAAAGTAACCATGGATAAAAATTTGTGATTAAACTCTAAGATTAGTAAAAGTAATTATTATTATAAAAATAAAAATATGTACTAAAATAAGTATTCTTCCGATTTTTAAACAATCATTTAAATCAATATATTTATGGGTGAATTTAATTTTTGAGGGTGAGAAGTGTTAAAAATAAATGAAGTTTTCTCATGCGTGGGTGTGTTTTACTAGGGAACTAAAGATTATTTTTACAATACTTTTGTTTTTGTGCAATTTTCAAAAAGGTCATCATTTGCGTCTATTATACAGTTGAGCCTAAAAACCTCTACAACACTCTTCGTCTTCAAAAAAGATCATCATCGATGATTAAAGAAATTGTTTTCTAATTAAAATAAATTGTTGGTTAATCATCGATGATTAAAGTTGTTTTTGTATTAAATTGTTAATGATTTTTCTTGATTTTTTAGTTTAATCATATAACTCTACGTGAAAATGGTGCATATACAAATAAAGTAACCATGGATAAAAATTTGTGATTAAACTCTAAGATTAGTAAAAGTAATTATTATTTATAACAATTAAAATATGTAGTAAAATAAGGATTCTTCCGATTTTTAAACAATCATTTAAATCAATATATTTATGGGTGAATTTAATTTTTGAGGGTGAGAAGTGTTAAAAATAAATGAAGTTTCTCATGCGTGGGTGTGTTTTACTAGTGGACTAAAGATTATTTTTACAATACTTTTGTTTTTGTGCAATTTTCAAAAAGGTCATCATTTGCGTCTATTATACAGATGAGCCTAAAAAACCTATGCAACACTCTTCGTATTCAAAAAAGATCATCATCGATGATTAAAGAAATTGTTTGCTAATTAAAATAAATTGTTGGTTTAATCATCGATGATTAAAGTTGTTTTTGTATTTAATCGTCAATGATTTTTGTTGATATTTTTAGTTTAATCATATAAATGGACGTGAAAATGGTGCATATACAAATAAGTAACATTGGATAAAAATTTGTGATTAAATTCTAAGATTAGTAAAAGTGATTATTATTTTATAACAATAAAAATATGTAGTAAAATAAGTATTCTTCCGATTTTAAACAATTACTAGGGGACGAAAGATTATTTTTTACAATTTCTTTGTATATGTGCAATTTTGGAAAAGGTAATCATTGCGTCTATTTCACAGTTGAGCTTAAAACCCTGTGCAACACTCTTGGTATTTAAAACAGATCATCATTATCCCCTAAACTAATTTTTTATCCTAGTATAAATATAGAATATTAAGTTGAAAGTTATTCAAGAACACTTGAAAGCAACAATTTGAAATCTCAATTTTTTACTCCGTCGAAGTCCACTAAATCAACCAAGGTATATTTTTCATAATGATTTCCATATGCTTTAATTTTCATATTGATTTTCAATATGCTTTAATTTTCGTCATTTTTTATTTTATATATTTTATCTTTAGTTTACAGGGAAAAATATCCCCAATGACGTCCTACAAAAGACGCGATCGTGTTCAAGTTATCAACAAAGAAGTTGATATTATTGGAAACATAGAAGTTTATGTGCTCGAAGTTATTGGTCGCGAAGATACTGTGTGCTATCAATCATCGATGATTAATTACTGTTAATCATCGATGATTAGCATCTTGTTTGACCTTCTTGGCACCCCATGCTCCAGAGTCTGTTTCGTCTTTCTTTTTCAGCTTTCTTTTGCACCTCATGATTCATCAGTTTTTTTAAGAAGTTGAAATTATTGAGAGTTCAAGATCATGATTTTAAGTAACTTATAGTCACATGAAGTAAAGGTAAATGATTTACAACAACTAATTGTAAATCATTTACTTCAACTTCAAGAGACTCTAAGTTAAGTAATTTTACAAAATTTTACAATTTTTAGAGTCTCTTGAAGTTGAAGTAAATGATTTACAGTTAGTTGTCGCAAATCATTTACCTATACTTCATGAGACTCTAAGTTACGTAAAATCCTAATCTTGAACTTTTGATAATTTCAACTTCTTACTAAATCGGATGCACCATGGAGTTCAAAGAATAAAAAATAAGAACCAAAAAGTCGAAACAGGGTCTGGGTCATGGCGTGTGAAGAAGTTCAAACAAGTTGTTAATCATCTTTTTCATTAATCTTCTTAGTGTGTTTTTGAAGTAGATGTTTTATTAAACATCTTTTTGTTTGTAGTTTTAAAGATGTTGTGTTAATCAACAATGTATCTCTCGGATGTGTTTTTGAATTGTTGTGCCGTTTAATAATCTATGTTTATCTTGTCTGTGTAAATTTATAAAATGATGGTTAATTACCATTGATTAACAAATAATCGATATTTAACCACTTGTTTAATAATCATAAATGATTTAACGTTATGAAATAATGCATGATTAACAAAAATTTGAAAAACTAAGACAAGTTTATATTGATGATTAGTAAATTGTTTAATCATAAGTGATAAAACTTGGCTAATCAAAATAAATTGTTTGCTTAATCATCGATGCTTAATCATGAAGTTTTAAATTAATCATCAATGATTAAAAATTTGTTCTTTTTGTTTTAATTATCTATATTTTAAACTTGTGTGCATAAAAAACGAAAGCATACATAAATAAACAACATATTTTACTGATAAGTGATTTAAAATTAAAGTATTCATAATTAAACAACATATAGTTTAACCATAATTGATTAAATAACATAATCAAAAAACAAACACAATTAGACTGCATAATCAAACACAAAAATATGTTGAATTAAATCATACATAATCAAACTTTGTTCATCAAAAGCTTTTGATTCTATTCTTTGATATCATAAATCTCATTCTTTGAGATTAACCCAATGACCATCAACCAAATCTTGATGAACCCTTAAGAGACTTAAAGGGTAAGAAATCTTCTCATCAAAAAAATCAAAATACACATTGTATTTTGAACCATTTTTCTTGATAATTTTTCCAACCCACCATCCATCCCTGTCGTATGCATCAACCACATCTCCAACAGAAAATCGATTCACCGAAATTTCAGGAGGAACCGGCTGGATTTGTTGACCAGAAACCACCTCTCTCAAAAGCGCTGAACCGTCTTCTGTTATAAGGGTTTTGTACTGCACAATATAGTAATTGTCAGTAAGCCTTGAGAGTATGTTTGCTGTGTAGTATGAACCCTCGAATCCTTCCTCTGTGTTCATAACTTCGACACGATCACCTCTTTTGTACGTCGTCATTGGCGATATTATTGTCTAAAATTAAAAGTAAAAATATAAAATCAGAAATGAGATGGAACAAAAGTATACTACTTAAATAACAAAATTAAAGCATCACAAAATAAGTATGAATATATAGTTAATCAAAATTCTACCTTTTCCAACTTCTTGGTTTTAATTGTTTTTGAAGAACTTCAGACTTCCATATTTTTTTCTTAGAAGAGAGATAATAAATTAATATTTTAGAACGAATGATGATTTGTTTTTAAAGGCGAATAGTGTTATAAAGTTTTCTAACTGACATGTTCAGAGAAGAAATGATGACCTCTTTTGAAAATTGAACATACACAAACTAATTGTAAAATCACCTCTTTGTCCTTTTTATAATAAAATGCCTTGTTAACAATATCACAAAATTAAAATGACTAACATATGTATTTTTTAATTGTATGATGAAAATGTATTGTTTATTATTATTATTATTAAATTATATGTTATTTAGTCACATATGATTAAAAAGTATATTTTTTTTAACGTCTATAATGCAATTTGTTTTTTAAAAGTATGAAGTCATCGATTGGTTGTTAATCATCGATGATTAAATAACATTTGTGTTTTTTTCAAGATATTTTTTTGTGTTTTGTAACTACAAAAAACACAATCACTCACAAAAACACACACAGACACATACTAAAATTATAGATGATTATACTTGGCTGTATAAAATCATAAGATATCTAATCATCAATAATTCTGCCCTGTATTTTTTTTATCACTGATCATTAATGTTGACGATATGTTTAATCATTTAATGATTAAACTTGAAATTTGGTTTAATCATCGATGATTAAAACTTTGTTTTGTGTTTTAATCAGTAATGATTAAACTTAAAGATTGTTTTTGATCATCGATGATTAAACTAGTTCGATTTTTTTTAAAATTTTTTTTTAATCATACATGATTAAACCTTGTTTTTGTATTTAATCACTAATGATTAGATTTTGAGATTGTTTTTAATCATTAATTAATTAAACTAGTTTGAAATATTATTTTGGTTAATAATAATAGATGATTGTACTTCGTTGTGTAAAATCATTAGATGGGTAATCATCAACGATTCTACCCTGTTTTTTTGTTTAATCATCGATGATTAATCTTTGACGATGTTTTTAATAATCGATTATTAAACTTTGAGGTTTTTGGTTTAATAGTCGATGATTAAAACTTGTTTTGGGTTTATTACTAATAATTTTAGATACGAATGATTTTCTGTTTTTGAAGGGTAAAAGTGTTTTGCAGAGTTTTTTAGGATGAAATGTACAGAGAAGAATAATGACCTCTTTTTTGAAAATGGTGCATATTCAAAGTATTTTTTGTAAAATGACCTCTTTGCCCTTATATAATTATAATTCTATTGGAAAAAAAATATTATTTTATAATTTTTAAAATTTTATCTTGTTTTGTCTTTTTAAATTTTGTACAATAAGATCACAAATTTGTTCCAAATGTTTTATGCATTTAGCTATTTTTTGTTATTTTTAAGTGCTAAAATGTACGGAGAATCAAATAATGACTATGAAAATAAATGAATAATATTCAACAATATTTAATAAGAGGTGTTATTTTAATAACTCAACGGTTTTTAAAGCATAGAATTGAAAATATGATATAATTTTTAGACGCGGGTAACTTCAAAAACACATTCACTTACAAAAACACACACATACACTATATGTTATACAGAAGCCCCAGAAACTTCACATTCCCCTTTCTCTCTCTCAAAAATTTTCAAATCATCCCTTCTAAACCCTAACTTTCCGTCCTTTTAATCGCTCGTTAACACACACTCACAACAAAATGTCTACTGATGAACAAATCAATATAGAAATGTCTACAGTTGATTCCTCGGAAGATAATATTTGTAACTAGTTTAATGATATTTGCGATTAAAATACTTGTGTTTTTGTTTACTGAAACTATTGATTGTGAAATCAACTCTCAAATAGAGTATATATCACTTATGCTTTTATTTTAATGTATTTTAATTTTAAATTCTATGATTACAGAGTTTGTAATTTTAGGAGTATGTGTTGATTAATCATATATGCAACGATCCGTTAAATATTAACATACGACAAATTGTGATATGTTGTTATTATCACAGATGATCAAATGAGCTTTGATTTTTTACAGCAGATCATGTTTAATCATCTATGATACAGTTGTTTAGTCAACACTTAATATTACATGTTTAAAACGTATCAAAATAATGTTATAGATTATTAATTATATGAGTTTTGATTTTATCAAGGTTTATTTTATTAATTGTTGATTAAAATGTGTAAGACCTTTTAGATAATATAATATTTTCATTTTTTTGCAGATTTAGATGAAATAGATATAATAGAAGAAAGGAAAAGAAAAATAATACTAAAAAAATAATACAGAAAAACAGAGAAAAACATCAGAAAAATCAACAAAAAAAGAAAAGAAGGAGACAAAATACATATCGATGAAAAACAGATGTTCTCCAGAATCATTCATTGATATTGTAAAAGGTTTTAACAAGCAGCAGAAAGAAACAATAATAGAAATGGGTTTTGGAAGACTGTTAAAACTAAAAGTTAGTGAATTACCTCTTAGATTAGGTTTTTATCTTCTCAACAAGTTCAATAATAACAATATGAGTATTGAACTTAATAAGGGAAATATTGAAATTAATACGCAATCTGTTCATGATATTCTAGGAATCCCAAATGGAGGAGATAAAATTGATGACGTAGATTTTGTTTATCATGATAAAAAAGAATGTAGTTTGTATAATTTGAAACAAAAGCTTTCAAAAATTGAAGACATTAGATTGACAGAGGTTAAGCAGCAAATTTTACTCTCAATGGAAACAGATTTTGAGTTTAAAATAAACTTTCTGTTGTTGTTCGTAAATACTTTATGCGAGAATACACCAAATGGGAAATGCAATTTAACACCTTTGTATAGAATCCAAATGAATACAGATATTAGAAATATAGATTGGTGTAGTTATGTTGTGGATTGTCTAAAAAGAACAAAGGCGAGATATACTACATACTCTTACTTCTTTGGTCCTGCAGCATATTTGATTGTAAGTGACATAGCATATATATATATATATATATATATATATATATATATATATATATATATATATATATATATATATATATATATATATATATATATATATATATATATATATATATATATATATATATATATATATATATATATATATTTATCTAAAAATATATACTTCATATATGATTTCACTTTCAGTTAATCTTTAAAATATATATTATTGTATATGCAGTTATTGTATGTTGATAGAGCAAAAATCAATTATATTCAAGTGCCAAGAAACCGTCCAGTTATTTGTGAATGGACATCTGAAAAACTTAAATTGGTAGAGAACATGGAAATTAATTTAGGGTGTTTAGGTGAATCAGAACTACATCAGGACGATATTCAAAATGTAGCAGATGACGTAACAATTATATATTGATTTTTTGATATATAATATATCTGTGTTTTTTATATATGTTAATTTTTGCAGGAAGTTGAAACAAAAATGGAAAAAGTGTTTGTAAAGTTCACTAGTAATCAAAACAAGGCAAGAATGATTTTGAATGAATCAATTTCAGAATTTCCTGATCATGAAAGTGTTAAAACATGGGAAGTAAAGTTTTTCCTATCATCAAAAGAAAATACAAAAAATAATAATGAAAATAAAAAACAACCTGTTCAAGATGAAGATAGAGTAGAAGAAAAAAAATCCGATGAAGTTAAAGAAAAGGATAAAGGAAATGTTGAAGAAGAAGGTAGTAAGAATATATTTAATTGCAAATTTATTTTTATTCTTTAATCACTAATGATTAGAATCAGAGCTTAATCAATTAGTATTTATGTTGTAGCTTCTGAGCCATTTGGAAATGCTGAAAGAGATACAGCTGATAAAGAAGGTTATTATTTAATGTTTTGTTCATTAAGCATGTGTTTAATCAATTATAATTAAACAAATGTTAATATTTTTGTAGTGCTTTTATTTTTATGTTATATAATATATTATTATATGAAATTTTGTTTGTAGATGTTGAAGTTATTAATGAACTTGGAAAGGACGAAAGAAATGATGGTGAGAAAGAAGGTAATTTTGTTTAATCATTTATTTATTAAAAATTGTGTTTAATCACACATGATAAAACGAGTCTGTTTATAATTTTGAGTACATTCTCTTTTAATAATGTTTAATCATGTATGATTAAAAGTTTTTTTAATTATGTAGTGTTTATATCTTTTTTGTTTAATTATATGAATCTTTGATCTAATTTTTGTAGGAAATGATGAATTTGTAAGTTTTTCAACAAATGTTTGTAAGACACAAGGTAATTAGTACAATTTCTTTTAATTGTTTTTCCTATCATCAAAAGAAATAATAACGACAATGAAAAACAACCTGTTCAAGATGAAGGTAGAGTAGAAGAAAAAAAATCTGATGAAGTTAAAGAAAAAGATAAAGAAAAAGAAGCTGATGTACTAAATGAAGAAAATGTTGAAGAAGAAGATGGTAAGAATATATTTAATTTCAGATTTATTTTTATTTGTTTAATCATCAATGATTAGAATCAGAGCTTAATCAATTATATATATATATATATATATATATATATATATATATATATATATATATATATATATATATATATATATATATATATATATATATATATATATATATATATATATATATATATATATATATATATTAATATGTTATAGATTCTGAGGAAGTAATGAATGCTGCCAGAAATATTGAAGAAGAAGGTAGTAGGAATATATTCAATTGCAGATTTGTTTTTATTCTTTAATCATTAATGATTAGAATCAGAGCTTAATCAATTAATATTTCATATATATATTAATATGTTTGTAGGTTCTGAGCCATTTGGAAATGCTGAAAGAGCTCCTGCTAATAAAGAAGGTTATTATTTAATGTTTTTGTTCATTAAACATGTGTTTAATCAATTATAATTAAACAAATGTTAATATTTTGTAGTGTTTTTAATTTGATGTTTTATAATATATTATTATATGAAATTTTGTTGTAGATGTTGAAGTTATTGATGAACTTGAAAAGGACGAAAGAGATGATTGTGAGAAAGAAGGTAATTTTGTTTAATCATTTATTTATTAAAAATGTGTTTAATCACACATGATAAAACGACTCCGTTTTTAATTTTGAGTACATTCTTTTTTAATAATATTTAATCATGTATGATTAAAAGTTTTTTTAATTATGTAGTGTTTATATCTTTTTTGTTTAATTATATGAATCTTTGTTCTAATTTTTGTAGGAAATGATGAAGTATTGAGTTTTTCAACAAATGTTTGTGAGACACAAGGTAATTAGTTCAATTTCTTTTAATTGATATTCCTATCAACAAAAGAAATAATAACGAAAATGAAAATCAACATGTTCAAGATGAAGATAGAGTACAAGAAAAAAAATCTGATGAAGTTAAAGAAAAAGATAAAGAAAAAGAAGCTGATGTACTAAATGAAGAAAATGTTGAGGAAGAAGGTGGTAAGAATATATTTAATTTCAGATTTATTTTTATTTGTTTAATCATCAATGATTAGAATCAGATCTTAATCAATTGGTATATATATATATATATATATATTAATATGTTATAGGTTCTGAGGAAGTAATGAGTGCTGACAGAGATGATGGTGATAAAGAAGGTAATTTCATTGCATAATTTTGTAATTTTTGCAACTTCATTTAAATTATGCATAATCATCTATAATGTTGGTGAGAAAAGAAGGTAATTTGTTTAATCGAGTATGCAATGAAAATGAGAGTAATGTTATTTTTTTTTGTAAATGATTAATCGCATATGTTTTCTAATATTTTGATGTTATTTTTTACATGTTACAGTTGATGTTGGTATTGGTGTTGCTGCTACACTTGATGTTGGTGGTACAAATAATGATGAAGGTGTAAACAAACAAGAAAGTTTTGAGCTGAACAATTTAATTAATGAAATTTTATTAGATTCATATATTTCAAAAGGTAAATAATAAATCAATAAAAAATCTATTATAAAAGGTTACATTTGTTTCGAATGTAAGTATGAAGGAAACATATAATTGTTTTAAATAAGAGATAATGTTTTCTATTTGATATTTTTTTTATATTCATATATATTTTACTATGTTGTAGATAGTGAGAAAGTAAGGAATTCTGAGGAAGTAATGAACATTGACAGAGATGTTGGTGATAAAGAAGGTAATTTCATTGCATAATTTTGTAGCTTTTGTAACTTCATTTAAATTATGCTTAATCATCTATGATAAAACGGGTTCTTAATAAAGTAGTGATTTTATATTTTTTGATGTTTTATAATATATAATATATGACATTTGTTGTAGCTACTGAAGAAGTAATCAATGTTAGAAATGATGTTGGTGAGAAAGAATGTAATTTGTGTTTAACCATGTATGCAATGAAAATGAAAGTTATGTTATGTTTTTTTGTAAATGTTTTAATCACATATGATTTTCTAATATTGATGTTATTTTTACATGTTACAGTTAATGTTGGTATTGGTGTTGCTGCTACACTTGATGTTGCTGGAACAAATAATGATGAAGGTGTCAACAAAGAAGAAAGATTTGAGGAACGTGTGAATGCTGCAATAGATGTTAGTGAGAAACAAGGTAAATTACTTTAATAATGTTTTTTGTTTTCTTTTTAATATACTTGATGATATCATTCTTAAATTGATATTCATATTTTAATTTTCTGTGATTTAGATGTTCATCAAATTCCATTACAATTTAATGAATTAAAAATGAAGGAAAAAAGAGAAAAAAAGCCATCATTATCATTAAAATCTCCATATAAAGAAAGGGTGATTTATGCTAAATCAAAATTAAGTACTCAAGAAGATATTGTTTGTGAATGGCTATTCAACCTTCAAGGGGAACCAAAGTATGTACTCTATATTAATTTTAATATTAATTTCTTGTTTTGCAATTGAAAAAACTAACTAAATTTTTATCATAAATTGATTTTGTTACCGTGAGAGAAAATGGTGATGTGCTTTGCACAAGGAGAGATATAGAAAGTTTTTGTCCAGGTCATTATGTTTATAGTAGTGCCATTGACGGATTTGTGGATTTGTTAAATAACAACGAAAAAGAAAGAGATTTGAGCTCTCCAAATCGGCTGTACTTGAAATTTGGGTTAACTGTAAGTAATATTATATATTCTTTTCAATAGTTACATTTCTATTATAATTACTATTCATATATTTAGTATTTTTCAATATTCATCTATGAATCATAACAAAGATTATACATTTAATTGCAGGGTGGTTATTTCGAAGATGAAAAATATAATGATGATAGAAAATTCATGCAATTTAAAGAAGAATTTGCTAGGTCAATTTATAATGATAATGAAAAGCTTCAGTTAAGAAATGTTGACATGGTATGTTAATTTAATATATATTTAAATATAACTTTTTTATAATACAATTACCTAATATGATATTTTGTATCATTTTGAAAACAGATATTCTTCCCGATTTTAAGGTCTGAACACATATATTGCATTGTTGTCAACTTCAAGAAAGGAGCATTTGATATAATAGACAACAGTGCTAAAACAGAAACTCTTGAAAATAAATATGGTTCAGTTTTATATATACTGGTAAGCATCAACTGTAAAAACTTACATTTTTATAAATTGTTTTTCTATATCTAACATTTTTATCAATATTTTTTTGATAAACAGATGGATTTAGTTTTAAAATACTTACATGAGATCAAACATCCAAAATTAAAACAAATGACAAATGCATCTGAAAAACCAATTAGACTCCAAATGCCATGGAGAACTAAAAACAATGTAAAAGATTGTGGTGATTTCACAATGAGACATATTGAGACATACATAGGTACACAAAATCAAACTCATAAAGTATGGGGTGAAGTAGTATGGCTCGGAAATGAAGGAACTGCTCAACAGAAATTACTAGATAAATTGAGGCACAAGTATGCTGCTTTATTGCTTACATCAGAATTAAACGCAAACAACAGATATATCTTGGAAAAAGCAAACGAATATAGTACAAAACCCCAAAAACAAAGAGATGCTGATAAGAATCATGCAAACTATGTTTATTATAGTCGTCAAAGTTGATTTGTTGTATGAACAATGTTTTTGATTTTTTTTAACATTTGTATAAAGGATTTACATACGTTTGTCTTTATTAAATATGATCAAAAGAAACACATTAATGACACCAGATAAATGTTTAATCATTAAACATATAGTTTAATCACTAATGATTAAAAAAGACAAATAATGTTTAATCAATAGACCTGTTTTGATTACAATTAGTTATTGTAGTTGTAGTTACAAATAATTTATAACTAACCTAATATCAGAGCTCTTTTTATAATCAATAAATAACATCATCATAACTTCTTTTTTATAAAACTGTGGTGCTAATTCATTTATGATTACTCATAAATAGAATAACTCATGACAAAAAAATATTTATGATTGTTAGGTCAAATATTTAAATTTAGTAAAAAATATATTCCTCAGGACCTCATTTAATGAAAATGAAAATGTAAGCGGTCAAAAATAAATGAGCTAGTTATATTTGAACCATTTTATTTATAAGGGCAAAATATATGAGAAGGTGTTCACTAACAAAAAAACACACCATAACTGAAAAGTATAAACGCATAGTTGTCTCCCTAGAAAAGTATCAACGAACAGTACGAATCGAATCGAAGTTCTAGAAATCGATGGCTAAAGAGAATCAAATGCGATCCGATTGAGAAATAAATCAACAACAATCAATATCAGAGAAATTGAAAGGTAAAAAGTTAAATCGTTTGCGGTTTGAGTGTACATTTGTCGAATTTAGATCTGTAAAAGTTTTCATGTTCGATACATTTTACGAATTGTATTTAGATCTGTAAAAGTTTTATTCATATAAATTTGTGTTAAATTCGATTTTGAGTTTGAGTTAATTTTAATGCTTAGTTTATGTAGATTCAATTAAAAACGAAAAACATTAAATGATCCACGCAATGTAATACTTGTAACTTTATAATGATTTTTACGATTATAATTTTTGTTTTTTTGGTTTAATATAACTGCTCAAACTAAGATTGTGAAATAAACTCTCAAACAGACTATATATTACTTTTCTTTTTATTTTAATGTATTTCAGATTTAAATTCTATCATTACAGACTTTTGTATTTTTTAGTAGTATGTGTTGATTAATCATATATGATGCAACGATCCGTTAAATATGTACATACGTCACATTGTGATATGTTATTTTAATCACAGATGATTAAATGAGATTTGATTTTCAAATGTTTAGTCGACACTTAATATTACATGATTAAAAACGTATGTTATTTTGAATTATCAAGGTTTATTGATTTGTTTTATTAATTGTTGATTAGATCGTGTAAGACTTTTTATATCTACATTTTGATTTTGACTTAATTTTGATCCTTAATTTATGTAGATTCAGTTGAAAACGATAACATAAAAAATAAAAAACGAAAAACAGCAAATGATCTAGATTATGAAGAAAGCGTAGGACCATCAAAGAGAAGGAAAACGAACAAAAAAGGAAAACTAATGGAATCTGGTACAAGTTCAAAAAATTCAAATAGAAAAACCAAAAAAAAACAAAGGTAAATTTCATATGATTACGTTTTATATTTTCTGTTTCATTTATAGGCAACGTTTTTTTAACACAAGTTTTTAACTCATGTACCACAACAAATGCTTCTATGTAGTTGTACAGTCTGCAGATATAGTTGTACAGTGTGGCATAGACGTCAATATTTGTGGTATGAAAATTAACTCCCTTTTTCAATATACATGATTAATTAAGTCTCTGTTTTTTAATTGGTATAAGATCATTATTTGTTGTTTTGATCATAATCTGATTTAAATTATACGTTTAATAATGTATTTTTTATTAAAAGATTCATTGTTTTGAAAAACTATTTGTAACATAATCATATCATGTTTAAACATGAATTATTAAACCAGAGTGTTTTTTTTTTTAATTTGTGTAATTAATCAATTTTGTTGTGTTAATCATGTATAATTTAATCTGTTTTTGTTAATTTATCATATATTTTTTGCAGGTACAATGAAGTCAAAACTAGACAAATTAAGATCAAAAAAATCAAGAAATGCTAAGAAATGCCAGAAATCAAATTTTGCAATGAAAAATAGATGCTCACCAGGATCATTATTTTCTATTGTTCAAGGATTAAGTGATCAACAGAAAGAAAGTGTTAGGGATATGGGGTTAGGGAGTTTGTTAAAAATGAAAATGACAGATGTGCCTCTAAGTCTTGGTCACAAAGTTCTCGAGAAATTTAATAGTAAAAAAATGATTATTAAACTGAAAAATGGTAATATTAAAGTAACAAAGAAATCTGTTCATCAGATGTTAGGAATACCATCTGCTGGGGATAATATTAATGAGATGCCTAGTTTTACTCACGATGATGAACAAAGCTGCATGTATGAATGGAAAAAACAATTTAAGAAGATTGAATCTTTAAGATTTACAGAGTTGAAGAGCAAAATTGTAGAAACACAAATAGCAGATTTTAATTTTAACATTAATTTTTTAGTGCTTTGTATAAATAGCCTATGTGAGGGTACACAAATGGGAAAATGCAATTTGTTACCTTTGCAAAAAATAAAAAAGAATACACTTATAGGCTGTATAGATTGGTGCAGTTATCTTCTTGATTGCCTTGTAAGAACAAAAAGTTGTTTCAAGCCGTACTCACTTAACTCCTTCTTCTATGGTCCGGCAGCTTATTTGGTTGTAAGTTTCGTATTCTAATATATTTTTACAGATACACATATGAATACAAAAAATATTATTTATCTAATTTAATTTATCATTTTTTATATGCAGTTGATGTATGTTTATCATGCAAAATTTGATTATATTCAAGTTTCAAGAGAATGTCCAGCTATTTGTTGTTGGACATCTGAGAAAATAAAACTTGTAGAGGATACAGAGATTTCTGAAAAAACATTATGTGAAGCAGAGTTTAATGAAAGTTACAAAGAAGATAATTCCTTTCAGGTAACAATTGTAACATACTGAATTCATATATGATTAACTTTTTTAATTTTTATTTTTAATTTCTCATTGTGTAGGCATTTAGCTTCAAAGTTGAAAAAAATTTACTAAAATTTTAACTAATATGGAAGAGCTGAATTTGACGTTACAAAAAGCATTACAATATCACCCTACAAATCAGCATTTCAAAAATATCCAAGTGAAGAATGAAGAATATATATATTATTTTTCAAATGAACTAGAACAAGATGATGGGAATCATTCTAATGATGGTGATGTGGTTGTTAAAGCTGAAATTGATGATAAACTAGAAAAAGATGATGGAAATGATTCTGTTAATCATGATGTGGTTAATAAAGATGATTTTGGAAATGAAGCAGCTGGTAATTCTATTTTTAAATTTGTTTTTAATGATCGATAATTAAAACAGCTGTTGTTTTTAATCATTTTATAGCGATTTACCCTATATTTTTTGTTTAATCATAGATGATTAAACTTTTGAGGTTTTGTGGTTAATCATCGATGATTAAACTATTCAAAATTTTTTATAAAATGCTTTTTTAATCACAGATGATTAAACCTTTTTGTTGTGTCTTTAATCACTAATGATTAAACTTTGAAATTGGTTTTAATCATCTATGATAAAACGTGGTGTTGTGTTTATTCATTAATGATCAAACTTTTATATTGTTTTTAATCATCGATGATTAAACTTTGGTGTTGTGTTTTAATCATCAATGATTTAATTGAGTTTTTAAAATAAAAAATGCTGCTTAATCATCGACGATTAACCTTGTCTCCGTTTTTAAGATTCTTAATTCTCTCTAAAATGCTTTTTAATTATCGATGATTAAACTTGAGGTTCTGTTTAATCATCTATGATTTAATCATGTTGTTTCTGTTTATGCATTAATGATCAAACTTTTTTAGATTTTGTCTTTAATGTTGATATATTTGTTGATTTATACAGTTGTTGATGGTAACAATGTTGGAGGTGTTGATGAAGAAAGTTATGTAAATGATGAATATCATAAAATTCAACTTCCAGATTTTGCTGAAGAAATTAACAATTCAACAAATATAAATAATAGTCAAGATTCAACTAATTCAAGTGATGAGTACTGGAATGATCCAATTGTCACTGAAATAGCTGACCAACTTGAAGCAGGTATTCATTACAAATTTATAATAAATATATAGTTTTATATTAAAGTTTATCTAATTCAAAATGTTGTAGGTTTCTTAATTGGAATTAATCAACTTGTTGGAGATAACGTATCTGGTGATGCTAATCAGTTCGATGCAGCTGATGTAAATGTTATAGATAGCGTGAAAGATGCAAATGTCTATAAAAGCTTTGGTAATGAGAATGAAAACATATTTGAAGGTATTAACTGTTAAATTAAATATATTTAATATTCTATTCATTTATTAATAAAAAATGAAATGTCCATAGAAATAATTAATACTTTTATTCATATATGATTTTGTTTGTTAATCAGTTATGATTAAGGAATGAAATGTCCATAATAATAATTAAAGAATTATATTTTAATAAATGATTTTCTCTATTGTAGATGATGAATTCTGGAATGACCCATTAGTGTGTGAGGTTGCAGCAAAGGCAGAAAAAGAAAATTCAGAAAAAGAAAAAAAAGAAAAAAAAAGTTACTTTCGGTGATGTAACGACATTTTTCTTAAGTCCAAATGAAATTGATAAATCAAAAAATCAAAAACAAAAAGAAGAAAAGATTAAAAATGTTACTTTCTGCGATGGACCTTCATTCTCATTGGGGATAGATTTAAGCCCAGATGAAATTGAGAAAGCAGAAGTTCAAAATCAAATTGTGAAAGCAGAAGATCAAAAGAGATAAAATGAAAGATCACCATTAAAGGAATCAATAACTAATGCTAAAAGTAAATTAACAAATGAAGAAGAAAATGTTTCTGAGTGGTTATTCAACCTTAACGGATCTAAAGAGTATGCATTAGATTTTTATTTAACATTTTTATTAAAAATAGAAAACTAACTATGTGTGAATAATAAAATACAGTGAATTGGTTATAAGCACCAGCACCGGACAAAGAATTCTAAGGAGACAATTGGAAAGCTTATACCCGAAAATGCATGTATCTTCAATTGTCATTGATGCATGGGCTGATTTAATGAATCACCTCGAACAACAAAAGGACACATCACAGTCTACTTTCCGGTTGTTTATGAAAATGGAAATGACAGTAAGAAATATTTTAAATAATTAATACATATGAACAAAAAATTTTGGTTATAATCATCTACGATTTCTAATTATAAACTAAAATATTATTTTAATTTTTTTAGAATTTTTATCTGAATGCTCAAGGGATTTCTGAAGATCTTAGATACAACACCTTCAAAGAAAACTTTGCTTTATCTGTTAATAATGACAGAGATAAATTACAACTCAAGAATGTTGATCTGGTATCTTAGCTTGATCTTTATATTTGTTTTTTATTTTTCTATATTTTCTTGCAATCTAATATTTTATTATTAAAAAACAGATTTTCTTCCCTGTCGTGAAGAAGGAGCATATATATTTGATTGTCATTAACTTGAAAAAAGCTTCTTACGAGATTATCGACAACAAATTTATTCTTGGCGAAATTGTGAACAAAAGATATGGGAAAATATTTAATGCTCTGGTAAGCATCAATAATTAAACAAAAATATATTTTTAAAAATATCATATATGTTTTTTAATAATTATTCGTATATAATTAACAGAAATCTTTGATCTTGAAATATATGGATGAACTAAATCATACGAAGCTCAAAGATATGTCTAATAAAAGTCTAATCCCAAAAGTAATAGAAATGTCATGGAGAACAACAGATAATGAAGTTGATTCTGGTATTTTTACAATGAGGCATATGGAAACATATGTAGGACAATCAATTTCAACATGGAAACCAGGATTTGGAAAAGAAAGTAATATTCAAGATAATTTTATTGAAAAACTAAGGAAGAAGTATGCAGCAAGAATGCTAACTTCAGATATTAATAACATCAAACAATATGCACATAATAGTGTTTTAGAATATCAAAATATAAAAATAGCACAAAGTTTATCACTGTGACAAAACAAATGTTCAGTGAGACAAAACAAATGTTTGATATCACTGTGACAAAACAAGTATTATTAACTACTCTTCAATTTTTATAAGATTCTGTTTTAATCCTGATTATAAACTTGGTGTTGTGTTTCTATTTTGGATCACATATGTTTTTAACGATCGATAATTTATATATTTTAATTTTTTTTAATCAATAAATAATTTAACTATTAATGTGTGAAATTATTAGATACTGTTTAATCATCGATGATTAAACTAGTTTTGTATAATTTTATGTTTGTTTTAATCATCGATGATTAAACCACTCACTGAGTGTTTAAGCATCTATGATTTTAGACTGGCTTTTGTAAAATATAAAGAATTTTAATCATCAACGCTTATTTTTTGAAATTGTTTCAAAACATCGATGATTAAACTTTGTGTTGTATTCATCAATGATTAATAAATCAATTCTATTTTTTAAAATCCGAGATGCTGATTAATCATCGATGATTAAACTTGTCTAAGTTTTCTAGATTCTTAATTCTTTTAATAAGATCCTGTTCAAAAATACAAACCAGTTTAATCATACCACACTTTAGTACTTCCTCCGATTCATAATAACTGATACACTTTTAAATAAAAAGATCAAAAATACAGAAAAGTTTAACGACTAAACTATTATGTTTTTGTTGCATGATTCTTCTGATTGATTTGCATAATAGGCTCGACATCTGTAATAACTTCTTCTACTGAAAGCTTCATGCCTCTGTTTGTTCATTGCATATACTATTTCTTGTATTTTGGCTTCTATCTCCTTCTCCGAATCCAACCATTTAAGTCTTGGGAAGTGGAATTAAGAATGTCAAGTCATAATGTCAAGTCATATCTTCATGAATGGATGGCTCAAATTCACCAACGACAATCGTCTTCAAAACGACGACCATCATAAAGGTTGCATTTACTCATTGATGTACTCTCAAAGAAAGTATTACTGTGAGAGTACATCAATGATAATATAAGATAGGTAAGCATACCAAGTCTTTTGGCTGCTATCTCCAAATCCAAACTTAGTTGTGCGCTGATCCAGTATCTTGTCTACTAGTCAAAGGACGGTTTTGTCCAACTTATCACTTCCATTTTCAGTCGACTTAAACGCGTCATCTTCATCATATTCCATAGACTGAAATGAGCCTTCTTTTGTATGAGTTTGACTTTCTTGATGAAATTTGCAGGATAACTCAAGATCTTCATAAACATCTGTTAGAATTTAAGAGTTACGAAAATACCTTGTTTAATGCATGATTGTTCTAAATACCTTTTTCTAAATTTAAGAGTTAGGAAAATAAAATAAAGATGCATTATGAAAAAAAAATACCTTGTTTGATGCATAATTGTTCTAAATGGTTGAATATGTGGGCCCGGATTGCACCGTTTGTTACACCTTGAGATCTCATATGCGGGGGCGGGGCCAGAATTTTACACGTGGTTACGCGTCGGGTCGGAGCACGGGTTTCATTGCTTATTCTTGGATTTGTAACAGACATGTCAATGGGGTTTATAACAGGTGGTAGGAGAGTAGAGGGGGTGATAGGGATATTAGATGGCGCTCTGAGGTTCATGGTAGATTTTGTATGAGTTTGACTTTCTTGATGAAATTTGCAGGATAATTTAAGATCTTCATCAACTTCTATTAGATTTTAAGAGTTAGGAAAATAAAATAAAGATACATTATTAAAAATAAAAATACCTTGTTTGATGCGTGATTGTTCTAACTGATTGTATGATAGGCTATATGTAATGAACTAATTCTTCTACTGAAAGCCTTGTGCATCTGTTTGTTCAAAACTGTGTCGTTTCTTTTTTTTTTGGCTTCTATCTCCTTCTCCAAATCCAACCAATCAAGTCTTGAAAAGTGATCTACAAAAACATGAACTGAACAAGTCCAATCTTTTTCTATTCTTTTGCAAAACTTGTAAATCTGATGATCTAATTTTCTTCTTTCAATAAGATCAACTTCTAGATTTTTAATCTCTACTCTTGAGTATACAGTTTCGTTCATGGTTTTATTAACCTATAACGCAAACATCCCCAAAATTAATATATAATAATATCGAAAATACAAAATAAGTATATGAAATAGACTGATTTTATAGAACAAACTTACAATAATTTGAAAATAAAAATGATCGGAAATGATAGAGATGGGGTGATGATCTGTATTTTGGGGAAGAGTATTTGTAGAGGTTTTTAGGGGTCACTTAGAAGACGTGCATTTATGAACTGATGACATTAAATGACGCATATACATAAGAAAAATATCTTTAATTATTTTTATTTTTATTATTTTATTTCTCCAATGTTTTAAATTTAAAAATAGTAGAATGTATTTTTCTGAAATAGTAGCATGTACAATTATCGATGGTTTAACTATTGTGTGTTTTTAAATTTTTTTGATCAACAGGTACTGTTTAATTCATAGAAGAATAAAGTTATTATTCATTTATATAAACATATAATACTGATTATAATAATAAAATATTTCTGGTTTATATAATTAGTAATATTTTCTAGCTATGAAAATTTAATTATAGGATTAAAACGTTTAAAGGACAGGGACATATTTTAAATGCAAAACATTATAAATACTTTTTATAATTCGGAATACTTTGAAAGAAGAAACACTATTAAAAATAATGAAGGATTCATTTATTTCTATTTCAATTTTTAACTTCAAATACATAACAATTAATTTCAAACAATTGCTTTTTAATTTCACAATTTCCAAGGATAATTAAAAGTATTCATTTATTTGTATTTCAATTTTCAACAATAATGCGTGTGTTTGGTTTAGTAGGGGGGGAAGAAATGTGATAGAAAAGATGATTACTTTTTTCGTTGAAGATTTTTTGCAGAGATTTTTTGCAGAGATTTTTTTCGTTGAAGATTTTGTTGAAGACGTGCATTTATGAACTGATGACGTTAAATGACGCATATAGATTAACAAATATATCTTTTATTATTTTAAATTTTTATTAGTATTACTCCTATGTTTTTAATTTAAAATTTTTTTCTGAAAAAGTAGCATGTATAATAATACATGATTATACGATTTTATAGACTGATTTTATAGAACAAACTTAAATAAGTAAATGATCGGAAATGATAGAGATGTGTGATGATCTGCATTTTGGGGAATAGTGTTTGTAGCGTTTATTAGGGGGCACTTAGAAGACGTGCATTTATGAACTGATGACGTTAAATGACGCATATACATAAAAAATATATTTTTGATTATTTTTATTTTTAATATTATAACTCCTATATTTATAATTTTAAAAATAGTAGCATGTATTTTTTCAGAAATTCTAGCATGTATAATCAACGATGATAATACGATTTGTTAATTATCGATGTTTTAACTATTGTGTGTTTTTAAATTTTTGTGATCAACATGTACCATTTAAATCATATATTAATAAAGTTATTATTCATTTCTATAAACGTATAATCCTGATTAAATGTGATAGAAATGATGATTTGTTTTTTCGGTGAAGATTTTTTGTAGAGATTTTTAGGGGGCACTTGAGAAGACGTGCTTTTATTAACTGATGACGTGCTTTTTTGAGAAGACATATAAAATGTTTAAAAAATTCAAATTATTTATACGTCTTTAAACATACATTCATCACAAATATTTTGAAAACTGTGCATATTAACTAAGAATAAATATTAATTCGTTTTATTATTGTTATAATAATTCTTTGTTAATTATCGGTGATTAAACTTGATGTTTGGGGTATAGTCATCAATGATTAAACTAGTCAGGATTTTTTTTAAGAAACTGCTCTTTTAATCAAAGATAATTAAACCTTGGTTTGTGTTTAATCATTAATGCTTAAACTTTGAGATTGTGTTTAATCATCGATGATTAATCTTGACTATATGCTTTAATCAAAGATGATTAAACTTTGAAGTTGGGTTTAATCATCATTACTATTAATCATCGATGATTAATAAAACAATTATGGTTTTTAAAATCAAAGTTGATGTTTAATCATCGATGATTAATCTTGACTATATGCTTTAATCATCGATGATTAAACTTTGAGGTTGGGTTTAGTCATCATTACTATTTATCATCGATGATTAATAAAACAATTATGTTTTTAAAATCAAAGATGTTGTTTAATCAACGATGATTAATCTTGAATATATGTTTAATCATCGATGATTAAACTTTGAGTTTGGATTTAATCATCATTACTATTAATCATAGATGATTAATAAAACAATTATGTTTTTAAAATCATCGATGATTAAACAACATCTATAAAAACCAACTACATACATCAATTAATAAACATCAAAGTGAACTTATATATAGAAGTTAATATTACAAATAACATATAAAATGTTTAAAAACTTGAAATTATTTATACGTCTTTAAAACATACATTCATCACACAACCAACACGATTAATCAGAAGCAAATATATTAGCAAATCTATAGAGGGTAACCTCCCAAAAAGAAATGTCCAACTCCCAATCAAACAAATTTTTCTGATGAGGCTCAAAGTCAGAGAAATGAATACTTAACAAATCGTCCCATCTAGAAATCAATATATCATAAACTTTTCTCTAGGTGTCATTAAAATGCAGTAGTTTGTCCATTTGATTCTTTGAACACTTCATTGAGAATGTTTAAAGCTTCTTCCTTCTTCCCTTGTGACAACAACAACATGTCCTTTATAAAAATGGCATCCTTTTGCCCCAATGAAACAGCCTCTTCAATTAGCAGCATTCCTTCTTTTAGGTCCTCAAAAAAAGTATTTGTTCTAATTAAACATATAAATCAAATTTTAATCAACAAAATCAAACATTGTACAAATCATGAAGGATTAATCAGTGTGATTTATACTTTTTTTGATTAAACGAAGGGTTTAATTATCATTTTGGGTTAGTCTAATGTCACTAGATTTTCTTTGATCATGTAAGATTTAACAGTAGATTTTTAAAAATATATGAATAAAAGGTTCTTTTTTAAAAATGTATTCTTATTAAAAGATAATAATATAAATAATTATCACAACTAATAAAGCATTAAAGTACATAATTTAATCATTTTTCTCAAAATGACATGAAAATCAGATTTTTCGACAAATTACTTATGACATGCAAAAAAATTTAGTTTTTTTTTTCTTGAAAAAAATGCATAAACAAGTTGAGTACCATTCCATCTATGAACATCAGGTCTGGGTTTGCAGCATCTTTGCAACTTTCGAAAATCTTGTTATATTCAGAACTTAATCTTTGTCTTCCAATAAAATCAAGTTCTAGTTTTTTAAACACAGCCCTTGATTGTACTGCATCCTTCATGATTTTACACCTACGACGCAATCATTCAAAAAATTATAAACTAATAACATTGAAAATACAAAATAGGTATATGAAATAGAATGATTGTAAAACAAAATTACACTGATGTGCATTTGAAAACTTGTTTGGCTGATTCAGCCCCAACATACGATAAAATGTATTCTAACAACGGAGTAGTTATGTCAAAAATACATGTAGATGAGGATGAAGAAGCGTCTTCTTCGATCTTGTTTCTTTTTAGTGTTTTTGAACAACTTCCGACTTCCATCTTCTTTTTGCTTTTTTGAGAATGATAAGAATATGTTTGTTTAAGGGGTTAGAGTTTTTTTTAAACACCGAATGATGATCGGTTTTTGAGATTTTGTATATAGGGTTTAAAGAAATTCTTTTTTAGAACCGAATGATATTCAGTTTTTGGTCGGTTTGGAGAAACTGAAAAGACGTGCAATGATGACTTCTTTTTCGAAAATTATGCATATTTATTACGAGTAAAATATTTAATTCGTATTATTATTGTTATAATAATATATTTTTATTAATACTAGAGTTTAATAAAAAAATAATTAACCCATGCATAGTTATTTGTATAAGCATCATTTTTATTTAACACCAGGAGTTTTTAAAAATACTTTAAATTTGTTTTTGAAATTATTATTGGTTTGTAAATATTTAGTAACTTGTAATAGTTTGGAAGTTCAGAAACGCTTCCGTTAGGTTATGGTTTGTTTTAGAAAAAAAAAAATTGGCTTAAATTTTGCGGTGTTACTGTTTAACGATGATTGAATTTTTTACTATTATGTTTTCAATCATTCATTATTAAACTATTTTTTTTCAAAGCATAGATTATGTTTAATCAATAATTATAAAAATTAACTTGGTGTTTAGATCATTAATTATTAATCTAATCTGAAAATCTTATAAGATTTTATTTAATCAATAATTATTAAATTTGAGATTGTTTTTTAATCATCGATGATTAAATTGGCTGTTGTTTTTATTCATTTTATAGCGATTTACCCTATATTTTTTGTTTAATCATCGTTGATTTAAACTTGAGAGTGTGGTTAAAATATGCTCTTTTAAGATCAATGATTAAACTTTGTTTGGTGTTTAATCACTAATGATTAAACATTAAGATTGTTTTTAATCATCGATGATTAAACTAGTCTGAATTTTTTATAAAATGTTTTTTAATCATAGATTTTTTAATGATATATTAAACAGCATCGTACAAAATCCAACTACATACATTAGTTAATAAACAACAAAATGTACATATATATAATACATATAGTTGTTCAAAAACAAGAAAATATTTTATACATATTTAAACATGCATACACCACATGTCCCACACAATTAATCAGAACCAAATATCTTAGCAAATCTACGGAACATCATATACCACATACAATCTCCAAAATTCCAATCTAACATTTGATAACGCTCAAAATCAGAGAAATTATCACTTAAGATTTCGTTCCATCTAGACATCAAATATCATTTACTTTGTCCCAGGTGTAACTCATAATCCATTTTCCCTTTGATGGGTCAACTCTTCATACAGAAGGTTTAAAGCTTCTTCCCTTTTCTCCTGCATCATCAGCAACATCCCCTTCACAAAAATTGCATCCTTTTGTCCCAATGAAACAGCCTCGTCCAATAACAACATTCCTTCTTCTCGGTCCTCAAAAAACTATTTGTCCTAATAAAACACATTAATCAAATTTTAATCAACAAAATGAAATATTTAAAACTCGTGAAGTATTAAGCAGTATGATTTATCCATTTTTGATTAAACTAAAGGATTAATGTATGATTATCACAATTAATGAAGTATTAAACTACACAATTTAATCATTTTTTGTCAAAATGACGTTAAAATCATATTTTCGACAAATTTCGTATGACATTCAAAATAATTTATATTTTTTATTAAAAAAATGCAAAAAAGAAGAAGAGTACCATGCCATCTATGAACATCAGATTTGGGTTCCTCGCATCTTTGCATCTTTGAAAAATGTTATTATATTCAGAACCGAATCTTTGTCTTCGAATAAGATCAAGTTCAAGTTTTTTATACACATTTATTGAGTGTACTGCTTCCTTCATGATTTTACACCTATGATGCAATCATTCAAAAAAATTACAAACTAATAACAACTAGATATATGAAAATAGACTGATTGTAAAATAAACTTACACTTTTGTGCATTTGAAAACTTGTTTTGCAGATTCAAACCCAACAAAAGATAAAATGTGTTCTAACAACGGAGTACTTAAGTCAAGCATACATGTAGAGAAAGATGAAGAACCTCCTGCTTGCATCTTGTTTTTTTGAATGTTTTTGAAGAATATCCGGCTTCCATCGTCTTTTTGCTTTATGAGAATGATAAGAATCTGTTTTTATTGAAGGGTAAAAGTTTGATTTTTTAAGCACCAAATGATGATCAGTTTTTGAGAGGTTAGAGTTTCATAATTTAGAGACGAATGATGATCAGTTTTTTGGCGGTTAGACTTTTAGTGGCATTGAACAGACGCGCAATGATGACTTTCTTTTGAAAATTGTGCATATTTACTAAGAGTAAATATTAGTAATTCGTATTATTATTGTTATAATAATTTATTTTTATTAATATTAGAGTTTAATAACAGATGTTTAAGACTTGTATAACCATCATTTTCGCGACATAAATTTGAGATTTTTTTTAATCATCGATAATTAAACTGGTCGTTGTTTTTAATCATTTTTATACCGATTTACACTATATTTTATTGTTTAATCATCGATGATTAAACTTTGAGGATGGGTTTAATCATCAATGATTACACTTTGAGGTTCGTTTTTAATCATCGATGATTAAACTAGTTTGAAATATTATGTTGGTTAATCATCAATAAGTATCAATGATTAAACACAATTTTATGACTAGGTTAATCATCAATGATTAAACCTGATGTTTTAGCCTAATCATAAGATGCTTAATCTTCAGTGTTTCTACCTTATATTATTTGTTTAATCATCGATGATTAAACTTGAGGGGGGTTTAATCATCGAAGATTAACCTAGTAAGAATTTTTTATAAAATGCTCTTTTAATCACAGCTGATTAAACCTTGTTTTGTGTTTAATCATTGATGATTAAACTTTGAGGTTGAGTTTTAATCATCCATGATTAAACTAGTTTGAAATATTTTGTTGGTTAATCATCAATGATTAAACCTGATGTTTTAGACAAATCATAAGATGCTTAATCATCAATGATTCTACCTTTTTTTTTGTTTAATTATAGACGATTAAACTTGATGTTGGGTTTAATCATCGACGATTAACCTAGTCAGAATTTTTTAGACAATGCTCTTTTTAATCACAGATGATTAAACTTTGAGGATGGGTTTAATCATCGATGATTACACTTTGAGTTTGGGTTTTAATCATCGATGATTAAACTAGTTTGAAATATTATCTTGGTTAATCATCAATGATTAAACCTGATGTTTAAGACTAATCATAAGATGCTTAATCATCAATGATTCTACCTTGTTTTTTTTGTTTAATCATCGATGATTAAACATGAGGTTGGGTTTAATCATCGATGATTAACCTAGTCGGAATTTTTTATAAAATGCTCTTTTAATCACAGATGATTAAACCTTTGAGGTTGGGTTTAATCATCGATAATTAAAATAGTATGAAATATTATGTTAGTTAATCATCGATGATTAAACCTGATGTTTTAGCCTAATCATAAGATGCTTCAATCTTCAGTGTTTCTACCTTGTATTTTTTGTTTAATAATCGATGATTAAACTTGAGGTGGGGTTTAATCATCGATGATTAACCTAGTAAGAATTTTTTATAGAATGCTCTTTTAATCACAGATGATTAAACCTTGTCTTTTGTGTTTAATCATCGATGATTAAACTTTGAGGTTGGGTTTAATCATCGATGATTAAACTAGGCTGAAATATTAAGTCGGTTAATCATCAATGATTAAACCTGATGTTTTAGCCTAATCATAAGATGCCTAATTGTGACAACCCTCAAAATCAGGTATTTGACCCGATAAAATTTTTTAGCCCACTTTGTCTTAGTAGAACTTCTCATTAATAAAAGCATTCACTTTATCATTTAACTATATCAAAAACATTCATATCATGTGTAGTACACACCATCATTAGATACGCATCAGTTTGTGAATATCTCATACAGCTAAAATCTATTAATAAATTTAATAAATGAAATAAAATTCATTTATTTGAAATTGTACACGTTAATTTTCTTGGAGTTAAACGAGCCATTAACATTAACATTTTACATATATATAAAAATAACCACTTATCCTACTCACCCCATGTGCCTACCGCTCCAATTTTCTCGGTCAACCCTACTCACCCAACGGCTGAAATATTAAGTCGGTTAATCATCAATGATTAAACCTGATGTTTTAGCCTAATCATAAGATGCCTAATTGTGACAACCCTCAAAATCAGGTATTTGACCCGATAAAATTTTTTAGCCCACTTTGTCTTAGTAGAACTTCTCATTAATAAAAGCATTCACTTTATCATTTAACTATATCAAAAACATTCATATCATGTGTAGTACACACCATCATTAGATACGCATCAGTTTGTGAATATCTCATACAGCTAAAATCTATTAATAAATTTAATAAATGAAATAAAATTCATTTATTTGAAATTGTACACGTTAATTTTCTTGGAGTTAAACGAGCCATTAACATTAACATTTTACATATATATAAAAATAACCACTTATCCTACTCACCCCATGTGCCTACCGCTCCAATTTTCTCGGTCAACCCTACTCACCCAACGGATTCCCCTTATTTAGTGATTTACGTTAATCTTAATTTATCCCCATAAAAGTAACCATTAGTAAAATCACTCTATCATCTTCTCCTTGAATTGAAAACCGACGCAACCCACTGCCGAAAACACCGAGCTCTAACTCCCTATCCTCAATTCCCTTTTACACCACTCATCGATCAGAATCAAACTCCGGCGAAACAGTAGCAGTTTTCCGGCACGCACAGAAAATGTCCCTTCGTCGTTGACAGACGACTCCGGCAACCCCACATCGAACTTTGTCTCTCTTCGTAGTTCTCTCGCTCCAGCCTTATTACTATAGCATTCCGGCGACGAAGATTCACCTCGGTGGACCAGTGTTGAGCTCCGGCAAACCATGCCATCTTCATTCATCTCTCCACCCTCCATCACTAGGTATAAAACTCTAACCTCTTAAATATTTGTTGTTTGATTTATTTCACACGCATGTTGTGTGGGTTTTGTTACTCGTCGCCGGCCAAACAACTGCTGGTGTCCCTTTTCTTTTTTCGTCACAGGCCAAGTCCCAAAACGTGAGACAGAGTTTTGTTTGTGTCCAAATTGTCTCGGCCCAGCAGGCTTCCTTTGCCAGCCCAACATGCGTGTCCAACCCAAAGGTTTATTCCATTCGTTAAAATCAAAAGTCAATAAAACGTATTGTTTTTTTTTCTTCTTTTTTTTTATATTAATAATTAACTAAATTAATCTGACTTGTCCATTGCCAAGCCTCAATTTAAACGATTATCAGATTGTTATTTATTAATATTAAATTGATTAATTTATTTAATATTTCTATAATATTTATGAAATTAACATTTTTCAAAGGTTATATAGGTACTTAATTAGATAATATGTACTAGTTAACAGTTAATTTTCCAGTTATTAAATTTTTATTTATGATTATTTAAATTCATTTCATTTAAATAATTATCTACAACACCACAATTCGTGTACCTCCGGTCAAAGCTAACTATTTTCAAAACTTATTTAACCTAGGCAAACGTATATAAATTACGAGGTCAACCCAATTCAATCGAGTCACCAACGTATTGCTCGAGTCTAATTCCCTCTTAGGGAATCATTTTGCATCATTTAGTATAGACGAACCATTTAGACCGTCACTCATACATGTATTCTTATGCGTTTAGGACGCTAGGATCATTTGGTCAGAATCCACATTATTATCTTGCATTTTGGAAGCATTACATCAGGTGAGTTCACAGCCCCACATTTTACTGTATTTTACTGCTTTACAAACTTGGGGTGAAAAACATAACAATTGCTTTTATAAATGTTCCAATTATACATCAATGTGTATTTAATAAACCTTATTGTGACCGTGAGTTCACAGCCCCACTTTTTACTGCATTTTATGTACTGTTTTATAACTTTGGGGTGGAAAACATAACAACTACTTTTATAAATATATTTGTGACTTTCAATTCACGACCTCTCTTTCACTACGTTTTAACTATTTTACTATTGAGGTGAAAACCATATAAACTATTACTATTTACGATTATTTGTGATGAAACTACTTTTGGAAACTTGACAACGAATCCTTATCTCGGACTAGGTTTAGATGTAGTGCATGGAAGTGCGTATATGCTTACATACCATAATCATTAGCTAGTTGCGACTAGGCCCTGGATATGCAGATAGTACTATTGGTTGAGACTCACCCTCCCACACGTTATTGATCAGTTATTATCGATGTTTATCGAACCACGAGGAGTGTATATCCAGATTGGAAATGCGTTTAGAGTTGTTGTTTTGGTTATGGGCTTAGGGTCGAGATTTTAACTCAAAAGGGTATAGCTAACCTTTTGGGGGATCACCGTCACATGTTTCTTCTTGCGATTTTAGCGTGCCCCTGTTCTTGGAGCAGGTCATTTTAACGTTTATATCATCACACTATATTTGCCAATGAGGACATACGAAAACTATTATGATTTTACTACTGCTTTTGAGCAAACTATTTTCAACATTAATATCATCACACTATGTTTGCTAAAGAAGGCATACAAAACAATTATTTCTACTACTACTTTTTAGTAGACTATTTTTTTAAACGTTTTATATCATCAAACTATTTTTGCCATGAGCGGCATACGAAAACTATGGAACTGTTTTGAACTCATTAAAACCTGTGAATTCACTCAACAATTTTGTTGATACTTTTACTTATGTTTTTCAGGTATCTAAGCTAGGCATTGAGTCGCATGCATTGAAGTCAAGCTTTCGTTTTGTAAAGATGTCACCTCCAAATTTTAGTTAAAAACTATGTTTTGGTTCAACTACTTTGTTTACATTAAATTTTGGTGACATTACTTTTTATCAAACATTTATTGTTTACGATAATCATATGCTAAGTTTACTCATGATAGTCGCATGCCCGTTCTTCCGCAAACCACTTTTGGCGGGGTGTGACACTAATAATCGATGATTAATGTTTGACATTTTCTTTTAATCATCGATGATTAAATAGTTTAATCATCGATGATTAACCTTGTCTCCGTTTTTTAGATTCTCAATTCTCTGTGAGATGCTGTTTAATCATCGATGATTAATCTTGACTATATGTTAATCATCGATGATTAAACTTTGAGGTTTGGTTTAATCATCGATGATTGAACTAGACTAAAATTTTTATTAAATGCTCTTTAATTATAAATGATTCATCTATGACATTTTTTTTTAATCATCGGTGATTAAAATGTTTAATCATCGATGATTAACCTTGTCTCCGTTTTTTAGATTATCAATTTTCTATAAGATGCTGTTTAATCATCGATGATTAATCTCGACTATATCTTTAATCATCGATGATTAAACTAGACTGAATATTTTTTAAAAATGCTCTTTTTTAATAACAAATGATTAAACGGGTATCCACTAATTTTCAAGTATATCAACATTCTGAACAAAGGAATCATATAAAAAATCTACAAAATATCAAATTATAAACAACAGATTATATAACTAATAATAATTCTGTTCTATTAGAACCTTAACATATATTTTTCTAACAATTTAAGGATTTATATTCATTTGAGATCTCTTTGATGACATCTTTGAACTCATCTTTTCTGTCTACCTCGTCCTTTCTTTTCCAAAGTTCTTTAATAATCTGATTTTTGAACCACAAGTCTTCTCTCTTAGTTATCAGCCATTTTATACAAACCAAATGACTAATAGGAGCTTTCTTAAGTTGTTCGTGTGGTAGGAAGCACTCTTTTCCTTCTGAGTCAGTGTACATATATCCATGTGGATATATTGCATGGCTTTGATCTTCGAATTTTAAATTATCAGGTACTTTTTGAATAAATGTATTGAACTCTGAGCAGGCATGAATGCACTCTGGAAGATTATTTGTGTAAGCCTTTGACATCACACAGAAGTCTCTATATTCGGATTGTTCCAAGCTTCCTCTTTCATAACATGTGTACATCATAGCATGGATTTCATCATAAACAACCTTTGACTCGGAATTTCTAGAGTGCATATCCAGAATCAACCTAATTATATTTTTCCAGTCTTGTAACCCAAGATCTTTTATAGAATTTAATGGAATTCTCAATGGATCTTTTCTGTACAAACCAGTACAAGTAGTCATTATGGTGTCTTCTTCTTTTTGAATTGTAAAATTTTGTACCTCAAAATTTATAAAGCAAATATCTCTGAATCCTCTTTGGTACGAATATCTTGGTTTTATGGGCTTTTGAATCCTCTTATGCTTCTTGTAACTTCTTTTAGCACCAATTTTTGAGTTTATCCATGTAGAAAAATCAGTCGAAGAAGGAATCTCAGTTGGAGCAGGCATATATTCCTTTTTAATGTCGGCAAACTGAATGGCTTGTTGCATTACAGTTTCTGCTTGAGTCCTTTTTGGGATTCGTTGCCCATCATCAGTGTCTGTTATTATTTGAGGAATTTGATCATCTTTTGATTTAGATGAGATATCTACATTTAACCTCATCCTTTTGAGTTTAGATATTGGAATATTATCTTCTGGGTCTTGTTCATGTAAATGTTTTGGAATTTGAGGATTTTGATCATCTTTTGATTTAGATGAGCTATCTACATTTACACGCGCCCTTTTGAGTTTGGATATTGGAATATTATCTTCTGGGTCTTCTTCAGGTAAATGTTTTGGAATGGGTTCATTATCATCTATTGAATCAGATAACTTATTTGCTTGTTGTCTTGTTTTTGCTTTATCCAATGCATCAGTATATACCTTTTGAATGAGAGGTTGAGGAAATTTAATTGCAGTTGGTTTTGGTTGAGGTTCATCATTATCAGAGATGGAGATATGTATTTATGTTGGTGATGCAGAGTCTTTTCGAGGTATTTTGGAGGTTGGAGGTCTGCATTGTTGTTGTCTTCTATACCTAGTCCTTTCATAAGTTTTTAGAAAAGAACTTGAACTGTTCTCCCCTTTGGTAGCTTGATCTCCTACAACATTTATTAGACGACATGAAGAATCATTTATGGTTAAACTATAAATTCAATAAATAATCATATACAATTAAACATTTTTGTGTTTAATCACTAATGATTAAACTTGGTGTTCTGTTTAATCATCGATGATTAAACTTTTGGGTTTGTTTAATCATCGATGATTAAACTGGGTTATGTAAGATCCTAAGATGGTTAATCATTTATGATTAAGTGTTAGGATTAAGGGATCATGTTGTTAATAAAAATTTGAAAGAAAACCTTCATTCTCATCATCCTTTACTTCTTCAAATGTATCATCATTGTGAACAGCACCATCAATTAATTTGGAAAACTTTTTTTCCAACTTTGGAAACTTTCATTATTTGGATTCATTGAAACAGCATCATTCAAAATCTGATTGAAAGTTTCTTTAAGAATCTCTTGTTTCTGAAACAAATTCTCTAATTTTCTTTCAACTTCCTGCAAAATAAGATATATTAATTTTTTGTAATTTAATTAATTAATTTTTCAGTACTTTACCTGCAGAGATTGATCTTCAACATAAGTTTCATGCAACTGCCCTTCACCTAACACCACCTCTGTGTCTTCTATAAGTTTAATTTTCGCAGATGTCCAATGACATATAACTGGACGTTCTCGCGAATCAGGCATGTAAGTAAACTTGAAATGATCAACATACAATAGCTGCAAATAAAGTTAAATATTAAATAACATCATTTAAATCATATAAAATATTAGAATTATGTCACTTACAACTAAATATGCTGCTGGGCCAAAGAAGTAAGAACTTGGTGATTTTGGATTATATGTATTCTTTGTTTTCACAAGACAGTTGAGAAGATAACCACACCAATCAATTCTGCTAATATCTGTATTTTTCCCAATTCTGTACATTGGAGAAATGTTGCATTTTCCCATCGAGGTACCCTCACAAAAAGTATTTACAAACAACAACAGAAAGTTCATCTTAAAATTAAGATCAACTTCTGTTGTTAGTAAAATTTTCTCTTTTAACTCTTTCAGTCTTAAATTATCAATATTTTCAAATTGTTCACTCCATTCAGTAATAAAGCTTTCTTCATCATCATCTTTAATAGGTTTCTTATTACAGATACTAATGTCTCCCATTGGTATTCCTAACATGTCATGAACTGATTGTAATGTGACATTAATATTTCCATTTTTCAATTCAATAGCCATCTCCTTACTATTGAACATCCTCAAGACAAAAGAACCAATTTGTAAAGCTATATCTGTCATTTTAATCTTTAAGATGCTTCCGAATCCCATTTCTTTGACTGCTTCTTTTTGTTTTGTACTTAATCCTTTACAAATATAGTACATCGATTCAGGAGAACATCTGTTATTAAATGGAATGACTTTATCTTCATCAATATCAGCAGATTTTGTTTGACTTTTCTTAGAAGATCCTTCATTTTTAGATTTACTTTTAGGTATCTTTGGTTTTTTAGTAGCTATCATTTTTACTCTTGATCCAGGAACCTTTTGAACATTATCCTGCTCTGGTTCTTCAGTTTTAATATCTGCATAAATGAATTTTAAAATAAATAAAAATTAGATTTTCTTTTTTAATCATGGATGTTTAAATCAAAAGTGTAATCATCGATGATTAAAACAGCATCTTAATATTGTTACACAGATTAGGTTAATCATTTATGATTAATTCTAAGTTAACCATTCATTTATGATTAGGCAGCATGCTATGATGCCACACAATATAAAAAACACTAGGTTTAATCACAAATGATTGATCAGCATCTGTGATTTTTACATAGAATAGGTTAAATTATCCTTGATTAAACAACATCTTAAGATTGTTACACATATTAGGTTAATCATTTATGATGAATTACAAGTTAAACATTCATTTATGATGAAGCAGTATCTTATGATGCCACACAACATAAAAAACACTAGGTTTTAATCATAAATGATAGATCATCATCTATGATTTTTTCATAGAATAGGGTTAAATTATCGATGATTAATTACAAACAGATAAAACAGCACCTTATGAACATCAAAATCACTAATTCATGTGAAACTTTTACTCGTTTAATTATACATGATTCAAACATAATCTAACGATGTTTTAGTATTATCATACAACAAATAGTTACGTTATACAACATAATTTCGATTAATCGTATAGTTTTCAACTAATACCTTTCTTTGTCAATGGCGGTTGCTTTGTTTGCTCATCGGTAGACATTTTCTTGTAGATTTTGACTGGAAACTTAGGGTTTTGGAAGATAGATCGATCGATTAGGTAGAGAGAGAATGATGTTGATGTTTTTTGACGCGAAGATTTTGACGGAAGATCTAATTCAAAACTGCATTTAGAAATTTGACGATTTTGCCCTTCATCCAGCGCGTGGGACATTAAAGTTCCACTTAATTACAAAAATGCCACCGCGCGTCTTTTAGGCCGATTCTCACATTCTCACGCTTTTTGCAATTCTCAAAGGAACCCCCCCCCCCACACACACACACACACACACACACACACACACACACACACACATATATATATATATATATATATATATATATATATATATATATATATATATATATATATATATATATATATATATATATATATATATATATATATATATATATATAGAATATGGATCAAGAAAGAAGCATCTTTATTTGCAGAAGCTAGAAAAGGGTTGCATTTTCGTAAAATATACATATAAACACACATATACATACATATATGTACATATACATAAATATTTAGACCATAGATATATATATTTTCGCATGTATACCCTCGATATGTATATATATACACATATATATATACGGTATGTATATGCATTTTCGTAAACGAAAATGCAAGTTTCGATATGAAAATGCAAATGCAAGTTATGTAAAATGCATGTGTATATATATGTGTATATATACATATATATAGGGCATGAATATGCATATATATAATATATATGGTCTAATTATATATGTATATATACATACATGTATGTATATGTATACATATATGTATATTTTACGAAAATGCATTGCTTCTTTAACTTCTTCAAATAAGGACCGTTTTCTATGGATCCATACCCTATATATATATATATATAGAAGTGGGATCCTGTGAGGACTCAAAAAACGGTGAGGACTCGTGAGGACACCTCAAAAACATTCCAAAAAATTCCGAAAAAAATATATATAACTCCCCGTGATTATTACTTCATTTGACCAAAAATAATTTGAAAAAAAAAATTTTGAAAAAAAAAATTATGATCCACTTTTTTTGCGGATCATAACAATGATCCATATTTTTTTTGTGGATCATTATTATGATCCATATTATTTTTTTGGATCATTTTATAAAATTTTTTATTTTTTTTGGATCTTATATGCTGCGATTTTAATGTTTAAAAAAAAAATTTCGAAAAAAGATTGTTTTGGATCATTTTCAGAGTTTTTTTTAGTCCTCGCAGTCCTCACCGGGAAAAAAGTCCTCACCGGATCCGGACCCATATATATATATACATATATATATATATATATATATATATATATATATATATATATATATATATATATATATATATATATATATATATACATATATATATACATATATATATATATATATATATATATATATATATATATATATATATATATATATATATATATATATATATATATATATATATATATATATATATATATATATATATATATATATATATATATATATATATATATATATATATATATATATATATGGGTCCGGATCCGGTGAGGACTCTTTTCCTCGCGAGGACTAAAAAAAAAACTCTAAAAATGATCCAAAACAAATTTTTTTCAAATAATTACTTTTTTAAACATTAAAATCGCTATGTATAAGATCCAAAAAAAAAAAAACCAAAAATGATCCAAAAAAAAAATATGGATCATAATAATGATCCACAAAAAAAATCTGGATCATTGTTATGATTCGCTAAAATAAGTGGATCATAATTTTTGTTTTGATTTTTTTTTTTTGTCAAATGTAGTAATAATCATGGTGGGTTATATATATTTTTTTCGGGATTTTTTGAAATTTTTATGAGGTGTCCTCGCGTGTCCTCATCGAAAAAAGAGTCCTCATAGGATCCCACTTTTATATATATATATATATATATATATATATATATATATATATATATATATATATATATATATATATATATATATATATATATATATATATATATATATATATATATATATATATATATATATATATATATATATATATATATAGTGGGGGGGGGGTTCCTTTGAGAATTGCAAAAAGCGTGAGAACGTGAGAATCAGCCTAAAAGACGCGCGGTGTCATTTTTGTAATTAAGACACACTTTTATGTCCCACGCACTGGTTGAAGGGGAAAAGCGTCAAAATTCTAAATGCAGTTTTGAATTAGATCTTCTGTCAAAATCTTCGCGTCAAAAAACATCAACATCATTCTCTCTCTACCCAATCGATCGATCTATTTCCAAAACCCTAAGTTTCCAGTCAAAATCTATAAGAAAATGTCTACCGATGAGCAAACAAAGCAACCGCCATTGACAAACAAAGGTATTAGTTGAAAACCCTACGATTAATCGAAATTATGTTGTATAACGTAACCATTTGTTGTATGATAATAAACGTTTGAGATTTTTGAATACTAAAACATCGTTAGATTATGTTTTAATCATGTATAATTAAACGAGTCAAAGTTTCACATGAATTAGAGATTTTGATGTTCATAACATGCTGTTTTATCTGTTTGAAATTAATCATCGATGATTTTAAACTATTCTGTCCAAAAATCACAGATGCTGATCAATCGTTTTTGATTAAAACCTAGTGTTTTTTTATCTGTTTCAAATTAATCATCGATGATTAATGATTTTGTGATTAATCATCGATGATTTTAACCTATTCTGTCCAAAAATCACAGATGCTGATCAATCATTTGTGATTAAAACCTAGTGTTTTTTATCTGTTTCAAATTAATCATCAATGATTAATCATTTGTGATTAATCATCGATGATTTTAAACTATTTTATTTAAAATAATGATTAAACTTGGAATTAATTATAAAATGATTAACCTAATCTGTTTAACAATCTTAAGATGCTGTTTAATCACGGATGATTAAAACTTTAGATTTTATCATCCATCATTAAAAAAGAAATCTAATTTTTGTTTATTTTAAAATTCATTAATGCAGATATTAAAACTGAAGAACCAGAGAAGGAAAATGTTCAAAAGGTTCCTGGATCAGGATTAAAATTGATAGCTACTAAAAAACCAAAGATACCTAAAAGTAAATCTAAAAATAAAGGATCATCTAAGAAAAGTCAAACAAAATCTGCTGATTTTGATGAAGATAAAGTCATTCCTTTTTAATAATCGATGTTCTCCTGAAACGATGTACTATATTTGTAAAGGATTAAGTACAAAACAAAATGAAGCAGTCAAAGAAATGGGATTTGGGAGCATTTTAAAGATTAAAATGACAGATATAGCTTTAAAAATTGGTTCTTTTGTTTTGAGCAAGTTCAATAGTAAGAACATGACTATTGAATTGAAAAATGGAAATATTAATGTCACATTACAATCTGTTCATGACATGTTAGGAATACCAATGGGAGACATTAATATTTGTAACAAGAAACATATTAAAGAGGATGATGAAGAAAGCTTCATAAATGAATGGAGTCAACAATTTGACAGAATTGATAATTTAAGACTGAAAGAGTTGAAAGAGAAAATTTTACTAACAACAGAAGCGGATCTTAACTTTAAGATGAACTTCCTCTTGTTGTTTATAAATACTTTCTGTGAGGGTAACTCAATGGGCAAATGCAACATTTATCCAATGTACAGATTGGGAAAAATACAGATATTAGCAGAATTGATTGGTGTGGTTATCTTCTCAACTGTCTTGTGAAAACAAAGAATACATACAATCCAAAATCACCAAACTCTTACTTCTTTGGTCCAACAGCTTATTTAGTTGTAAGTGACATAATTCTAATATTTTATATGATTTAAATGATTTAAATTATGTTATTTAATATATAATTTTATATGCAGCTATTTTATGTTGATCTTTTCAAATTTACTTACATGCCTGTTTCGCGAGAATGTCCAGTTATATGTCATTGGACATCTGCGAAAATTAAACTTTTAGAAGACAGAGAGGTAGTGTTAGGTGAAGGGCAGTTAAATGAACCTTATGTTGAAGATAAATCTGTGCAGGTAAAGTACTGAGAAATTAATTACTTAAATTACAAAAAAATAAAAAATATACATTTTTAATATATCTTATTTTGCAGGAAGTTGAAAGAATTTTAGAAAGTTTGTTTGAGAAACAAGAGATTCTTAAAGAAAGTTTGAATCAGACTTTGAATGATGCTGTTTCAATGAATCCAAATATTAAAAATTTCCAAATGTGGAAAAAAAATTCTGAATTAGTTGACGGTGCTGTTCACAAGGATGATAGTGTTGAAGAAGTAGAGCATAATGAGAATGAAGGTTTTCTTTCAAAATTTTTTTAACAAACATAAACTTTTTTTTAAATCAATCTTATTTTTAAAAATACATGATTAAACATCAAAAGTTTGAGTTTTGTGAATACTGAAACATCAATAAAATATGTCCAATCATGAATATTTAAACGAGTCAACGTTTCGGATGATTTTGTTGTTAATAAAGTGCTGTTTTATCTCTTTGTAATTAAACGAGTCTATGTTTCACATGAATTAGCGATTATGATGTTCATAAGGTGCTAGTTTATATGTTTTTAATTAATCATTGATGATTTAACAAAATCGTTAGATCTGTTTGTAACACAATACAAAGTTTAATCATCGATGATTAACCATCTTATTTAAAATGGAGACTAGATTACTAGTTTAATCATTGGTGATTTAACAGCATCCGTGATTTTAAAAACATAATTTTTTTATTAATCATTAGTGATTAAACACAATACCAAGTTTAATCATCGATGATTAACCAACATAATATTAAAAACTGATACTAGATTACTAGTTTAATCATAGGTCATTAAACAGAATCTGTGATTTTAAACAGAATTGTTTAATCATAGATGATTATCCAACATAATATTAAAAATTGATACTAATTTAATCATAAGTGATTAAACAGAATCTGCAATTTAAAAAAAAAAGACTTGTTTTATTAATGATTGTTTTATTTTATTAATTTTTGATGATTAACCATCTTAGTATCATACACATCCTAGTTTAATGATCGATGATTAAACACAACAACAAGTTTAATCATTAATGATTAAAGACAAAAATGTTTAATCATCAATGATTATTCAATATGATTATTTATTAAACTTATAGTTTAACCATAAAATGATTATTCATGTCGTGTAATAATGTTTTAGGAGATCAAGCTGCCAATGAGGAGAAGAGTTCAAGTTCTTTTCTAAAAACTTATGAAAGGACTAGGTATAAAAGACAACAAGAATGCCGACCTCCAACCCCCAAAATACCTCCAAAAAACTCTCTATCACCAACAAAACCACAAATCTCCATCTCTGATGATGATGAACCTCAACAAGAACCAACTGCAATTAAAGTTCCTCAACCTCTCGTTCAAAGTGTATATACTGCTGCATTGGAAAAAGCAACAACAAGACAACAAGCAGATAAGTCATCTGATTCAACAGATGATAATGAACACATTCCAAAACATATAGCTGAAGAAGATCCAGAAGATAATATTCCAATATCTAAATTCAAAAGGGCGCGGGTTAATGTAGATATTTCATCTAAGTCAAAAGATGATCAAAATCCTCAAATAATAACAGACACTGATGATGGGCAACGAATCCAAAAAAGGACTCAAGCAGAAACTGTAATGCAACAAACCATTCAGTTTGCCGACATTAAAAAGGAATATATGCTTGCTCCAACTGAGATTCCATCTTCGTCTGAGTTTTCTACATGGATAAACTCAAAAATTGGTGCTAAAAGAAGTTACAAGAAGCAAAAGAGGATTCAAAAGCCCATAAAACCAAAATATTTATACCAAAGAGGATTAAGAGATATTTGCTCTATAAACTTTTAGGTACAAAATTTTACAATTCAAAAAGAAGAAGACACCATAATCACTACTTGTACTGGTTTGTACAGGAAAGATCCATTGAGAATTCCATTAAATACTATAAAAGATCTTGGGTTACAAGACTGGAAAAAGATAATTAGGTTGATTCTGGATATGCAATCTAGAAATTCCGAGTCAAAGGTTGTTTATGATGAAATCCATGCTATAATGTACACATGTTATGAAAGAGGAAGCTTGGAACAATCCGAATATAGAGGTTTCTGTGTGATGTCAATGGCTTACATAAATAATCTTCCAGAGTGAATTCATTCCTGCTCAGAGTTCAATACATTTATTCAAAAAGTACCTGATAATTTAAAATTCGAAGATCAAAGCCATGCAATATATCCACCTAGATATATATACACTGACTCAGAAGGAAAAGAGTGCTTCCTACCACAAGAACAACTTAAGAAAGCTCCTATAAGTCATTTGGTTGGTATAAAATGGCTGATAACTAAGAAAGAAGACGTGTGGTTCAAAAATCAGATTATTAAAGAACTTTGGAAAAGAAAGGATGAGGTAGACAGAAGAGATGAGTTCAAAGATGTCATCAAAGAGATCTCAAATGAATATAAATCCTTAAATTGTTAGAAAAATATATGTTAAGGTTCTAATAGAACAGAATTATTATTAGTAAATAATGTATTGTTTATAATTTGATATTTTGTAGTTTTTTATTAAGTATCTAAAAGTTTGATCATTAATGAATAAACTCAACACCATATTTAATCATCGATGATTAAACCCAACCTCAAAGTTTAATCATCGATGATTAAACATATAGTCAAGAGTAATCATCGATGATTAAACAACATCTCAAAGAAAATTGAGAATCTAAACAACGGAGACAAGGTTAATCATCGATGATTACTCATTTTAATCATCGATGATTAAAAGAAAATGTCAAAGATTAATCATTAGTAATTAAAGAGAATTTAATAAAAAATCCAGACTAAGTTCAATCATCGATAATTAAACTCAACCTTAAAGTTTAATCATCGATGATTAAACATATAGTCAAGAGTAATCATCGATGATTAACAGCATCTCATAGAGAATTGAGAATCTAAAAAACGAAGACAAGGTTAATCATCGATGATTGAACTGTTTAATCATCGATGATTAAAAGAAAATGTCAAAGATTAATTACTAGTAATTAAAAAGCATTTAATAAAAAATTCAGACTAGTTCAATCATCGATGCTTAAACCCAACCTCAAAAGTTTAATAATCGATGATTAAACATATAGTCAAGAGAAATCATCGATGATTAAAAAACATCTCATAGAGAATTGAGAATAAAAAAAACGGAGACAAGGTTAATCATCGATGATTAAACTGCTTAATCATCGATGATTAAACTGCTTAATCATCGATGATTAAAAGAAAATGTCAAAGATTAATCATTAGTAATTAAAAAACATTTAATAAAAAATTCAGACTAGTTCAATCATCGATGATTAAACATATAGTCAAGAGTAATCATCGATGATTAAAAAGCATCTTATAGAAAATTGAGAATCGAAAAAATGGAGACAAGGTTAATCATCGATGATTAATCGTTTTAATCATCGATGATTAAAAGAAAATGTCAAAGATTAATCATTAGTAATTAAAGAGCATTTATTAAAAAATTCAGACTAAGTTCAATCATCGATGATTAAACCCAACCTCAAAGCTTAATCATCGATGATTAAACATATAGTCAAGAGTAATCATCGATGATTAACAGCATCTTATACAGAATTGAGAATCTAAAAAACGGAGACAAGGTTAATCATCGATGATTGAACTGTTTAATCATCGATGATTAAAAGAAAATGTCAAAGATTAATCATTAGTAATTAAAAAGCATTTAATAAAAAATCCAGACTAAGTTCAATCATCGATGATTAAGCTCAACCTCAAAAGTTTAATAATCGATGATTAAACATATAGTCAAGAGTAATCATCGATGATTAAACAGCATCTCATAGATAATTGAGAATCTAAAAAACGGAGACAAGGTTAATCATCGATGATTGAACTGTTTAATCATCGATGATTAAACGAAAATGTCAAAGATTAATTATTAGTAATTAAAAAGCATTTAATAAAAAATTCAGACTAGTTCAATCATCGATGATTAAACTCAACCTCAAAAGTTTAATAATCGATGATTAAACATATAGTCAAGAGTAATAATCGATGATTAAACAGCATCTCATAGAGAATTGAGAATCTAAAAAACGGAGACAAGGTTAATCATCGATGATTAAACTGCTTAATCATCGATGATTAAAAGAAAATGTCAAAGATTAATCATTAGTAATTAAAAAACATTTAATAAAAAATTCAGACTAGTTCAATCATCGATGATTAAACATACAGTCAAGAGTAATCATCGATGATTAAACAGCATCTCATAGAGAATTGAGAATCTAAAAAACAGAGACAAGGTTAATCATCGATGATTAATCATTTTAATCATCGATGATTAAAAGAAAAATGTCAAAGATTAATCATTAGTAATTTAAGAGCATTTAATAAAAAATTTAGACTAGTTCAATCATCGATGATTAAACATACAGTCAAGAGTAATCATCGATGATTAAACAGCATCTCATAGAGAATTGAGAATCTAAAAAACGGAGACAAGGTTAATCATCGATGATTAATCATTTTAATCATCGATGATTAAAAGAAAAAGTCAAAGATTAATCATTAGTAATTTAAGAGCATTTAATAAAAAATTCAGACTAAGTTCAATCATCGATGATTAAACCCAACCTTAAAGTTTAATCATCGATGATTAAACATATAGTCAAGAGTAATCATCGATGATTAACAGCATCTCATAGAGAGTTGAGAATCTAAAAAACGGAGACAAGGTTAATCATCGATGATTGAACTGTTTAATCATCGATGATTAAAAGAAAAAGTCAAAGATTAATTATTAGTAATTAAAAAGCATTTAATAAAAAATTCAGACTAGTTCAATCATCGATGATTAAACCCAACCTCAAAAGTTTAATAATCGATGATTAAACATATAGTCAAGAGTAATCATCGATGATTAAACAACATCTCATAGAGAATTGAGAATCAAAAAAACGGAGACAAGGTTAATCATTGATGATTAAACTGCTTAATCATCGATGATTAAACTGCTTAATCATCGATGATTAAAAGAAAATGTTAAAGATTAATCATTAGTAATTAATAAACATTTAATAAAAATTCAGACTAGTTCAATCATCGATGATTAAACATATAGTCAAGAGTAATCATCGATGATTAAACAGCATCTCATAGAGAATTGAGAATCTAAAAAACGGAGACAAGGTTAATCATCGATGATTAATCATTTAAATCATCGATGATTAAAAAAAAAAGTCAAAAATTAATCATTAGTAATTTAAGAGCATTTAATAAAAAATTCAGACTAGTTCAATCATCGATGATTAAACCCAACCTCAAAGTTTAATCATCGATGATTAACAGCATCTTATAGAGAATTGAGAATCTAAAAAACGGAGACAAGGTTAATCATCGATGATTGAACTGTTTAATCATCGATGATTAAAAGAAAATGTCAAAGATTAATCATTAGTAATTAAAAAGCATTTAATAAAAAATCAAGACTAAGTTCAATCATCGATGATTAAACTCAACCTCAAAAGTTTAATCATCGATGATTAAACATATAGTCAAGAGTAATCATCGATGATTAAACAGCATCTCATAGAGAATTGAGAATCTAAAAAACGGAGACAAGGTTAATCATCGATGATTGAACTGTTTAATCATCATGATTAAACGAAAATGTCAAAGATTAATTATTAGTAATTAAAAAGCATTTAATAAAAAATTCAGACTAGTTCAATCATCGATGATTAAACCCAACCTCAAAAGTTTAATAATCGATGATTAAACATATAGTCAAGAGTAATCATCGATGATTAAACAGCATCTCATAGAGAATTGAGAATCAAAAAAACGGAGACAAGGTTAATCATTGATGATTAAACTGCTTAATCATCGATGATTAAACTGCTTAATCATCGATGATTAAAAGAAAATGTTAAAGATTAATCATTAGTAATTAATAAACATTTAATAAAAATTCAGACTAGTTCAATCATCGATGATTAAACATATAGTCAAGAGTAATCATCGATGATTAAACAGCATCTCATAGAGAATTGAGAATCAAAAAAACGGAGACAAGGTTAATCATTGATGATTAAACTGCTTAATCATTGATGATTAAACTGCTTAATCATCGATGATTAAAAGAAAATGTCAAAGATTAATCATTAGTAATTAATAAACATTTAATAAAAAATTCAGACTAGTTCAATCATCGATGATTAAACATATAGTCAAGAATAATCATCGATGATTAAACAGCATCTTATAGAGAATTGAGAATCTAAAAAACGGAGACAAGGTTAATCATCGATGATTAATCATTTTAATCATCGATTATTAAAAGAAAAAGTCAAAAATTAATCATTAGTAATTTAAGAGCATTTAATAAAAAATTCAGACTAGTTCAATCATCAATGATTAGACCCAACCTCAAAGTTTAATCATCGATGATTAAGCATATAGTCAAGAGTAATCATCGATGATTAAACAGCATCTCATAGAGAATTGAGAATCTAAAAAACGGAGACAAGGTTAATCATCGATGATTAATCGTTTTAATCATCGATGATTAAAAGAAAATGTCAAAGATTAATCATTAGTAATTAAAGAGCATTTAATAAAAAATTCAGACTAAGTTCAATCATCAATGATTAAACCCAACCTCAAAGCTTAATCATCGATGATTAAACATATAGTCAAGAGTAGTCATCGATGATTAACAGCATCTTATAGAGAATTGAGAATCTAAAAAACGGAGACAAGGTTAATCATCGATGATTGAACTGTTTAATCATCGATGATTAAAAGAAAATGTCAAAGATTAATCATTAGTAATTAAAAAGTATTTAATAAAAAATCCAGACTAAGTTCAATCATCGATGATTAAACTCAACCTCAAAAGTTTAATCATCGATGATTAAACATATAGTCAAGAGTAATCATCGATGATTAAACAGCATCTCATAGAGAATTGAGAATCTAAAAAACGGAGACAAGGTTAATCATCGATGATTGAACTGTTTAATCATCGATGATTAAACGAAAATGTCAAAGATTAATTATTAGTAATTAAAAAGCATTTAATAAAAAATTCAGACTAGTTCAATCATCGATGATTAAACTCAACCTCAAAAGTTTAATAATCGATGATTAAACATATAGTCAAGAGTAATAATCAATGATTAAAAAACATCTCATAGAGAATTGAGAATCTAAAAAATGGAGACAAGGTTAATCATCGATGATTAAACTGATTAATCATCGATGATTAAAAGAAAATGTCAAAGATTAATCATTAGTAATTAAAAAACATTTAATAAAAAATTCAGACTAGTTCAATCATCGATGATTAAACATATAGTCAAGAATAATCATCGATGATTAAACAGCATCTCATAGAGAATTGAGAATCTAAAAAACGGAGACAAGGTTAATCATCGATGATTGAACTGTTTAATCATCGATGATTAAAAGAAAATGTCAAAGATTAATCATTAGTAATTTAAGAGCATTTAATAAAAAACTCAGACTAGTTCAATCATGGATGATTAAACATACAGTCAAAAGAGGATTCAAAAGCCCATAAAACCAAAATATTTATACCAAAGAGGATTAAGAGATATTTGCTCTATAAACTTTTAGGTACAAAATTTTACAATTCAAGAAGAAGAAGACACCATAATCACTACTTGTACTGCTTTGTACAGGAAAGATCCATTGAGAATTCCATTAAATACTATAAAAGATCTTGGGTTACAAGACTGGAAAAAGATAATTAGGTTGATTCTGGATATGCAATCTAGAAATTCCGAGTCAAAGGTTGTTTATGATGAAATTCATGCTATAATGTACACATGTTATGAAAGAGGAAGCTTGGAACAATCCGAATATAGAGGTTTCTGTGTGATGTCAAAGGCTTACATAAATAATCTTCCAGAGTGAATTCATTCCTGCTCAGAGTTCAATACATTTATTCAAAAAGTACCTGATAATTTAAAATTCGAAGATCAAAGCCTGCAATACATCCACCTAGATATATATACACTGACTCAGAAGGAAAAGAGTGCTTCCTACCACAAGAACAACTTAAGAAAGCTCCTATAAGTCATTTGGTTGGTATAAAATGGCTGATAACTAAGAAAGAAGACGTGTGGTTCAAAAATCAGATTATTAAAGAACTTTTGAAAAGAAAGGATGAGGTAGACAGAAGAGACGAGTTCAAAGATGTCATCAAAGAGATCTCAAATGAATATAAATCCTTAAATTGTTAGAAAAATATATGTTAAGGTTCTAATAGAACAGAATTAATATTAGTAAATAATGTATTGTTTATAATTTGATATTTTGTAGTTTTTTATTAAGTATATAAAAGTTTGATCATTAATGAATAAACTCAACACAATATTTAATCATCGATGATTAAACCCAACCTCAAAGTTTAATCATCGATGATTAAACATATAGTCAAGAGTAATCATCGATAATTAAACAACATCTCAATGAAAATTGAGAATCTAAACAACGGAGACAAGGTTAATCATCGATGATTACTCATTTTAATCATCGATGATTAAAAGAAAATGTCAAAGATTAATCATTAGTAATTAAAGAGAATTTAATAAAAAAATCCAGACTAAGTTCAATCATCGATGGTTAAACTCAACCTTAAAGTTTAATCATCGATGATTAAACATATAGTCAAGAGTAATCATCGATGATTAACAGCATATCATAGAGAATTGAGAATCTAAAAAACGAAGACAAGGTTAATCATCGATGATTGAACTGTTTAATCATCGATGATTAAAAGAAAATGTCAAAGATTAATTATTAGTAATTAAAAAGCATTTAATAAAAAATTCAGACTAGTTCAATCATCGATGCTTAAACCCAACCTCAAAAGTTTAATAATCGATGATTAAACATATAGTCAAGAGTAATCATCGATGATTAAACAACATCTCATAGAGAATTGAGAATAAAAAAAACGGAGACAAGGTTAATCATCGATGATTAAGTTGCTTAATCATCGATGATTAAACTGCTTAATCATCGATGATTAAAAGAAAATGTCAAACATTAATCACTAGTATTTAAAAAACATTTAATAAAAAATTCAGACTAGTTCAATCATCGATGATTAAACATATAGTCAAGAGTAATCATCGATGATTAAACAGCATCTCATAGAAAATTGAGAATCTAAAAAACGGAGACAAGGTTAATCATCGATGATTAATCATTTAAATCATCGATGATTAAAAGAAAATGTCAAAGATTAATCATTAGTAATTTAAGAGCATTTAATAAAAAACTCAGACTAGTTCAATCATCGATGATTAAACATATAGTCAAGAGTAATCATCGATGATTAAACAGCATCTTATAGAGAATTGAGAATCTAAAAAACGGAGACAAGGTTAATCATCGATGATTAATCATTTTAATCATCGATTATTAAAAGAAAAAGTCAAAAATTAATCATTAGTAATTTAAGAGCATTTAATAAAAAATTCAGACTAGTTCAATCATCAATGATTAGACCCAACCTCAAAGTTTAATCATCGATGATTAAGCCTATAGTCAAGAGTAATCATCGATGATTAAACAGCATCTCATAGAGAATTGAGAATCTAAAAAACGGAGACAAGGTTAATCATCGATGATTAATCGTTTTAATCATCGATGATTAAAAGAAAATGTCAAAGATTAATCATTAGTAATTAAAGAGCATTTAATAAAAAATTCAGACTAAGTTCAATCATCGATGATTAAACCCAACCTCAAAGCTTTATCATCGATGATTAAACATATAGTCAAGAGTAGTCATCGATGATTAACAGCATCTTATAGAGAATTGAGAATCTAAAAAACGGAGACAAGGTTAATCATCGATGATTGAACTGTTTAATCATCGATGATTAAAAGAAAATGTCAAAGATTAATCATTAGTAATTAAAAAGTATTTAATAAAAAATCCAGACTAAGTTCAATCATCGATGATTAAACTCAACCTCAAAAGTTTAATCATCGATGATTAAACATATAGTCAAGAGTAATCATCGATGATTAAACAGCATCTCATAGAGAATTGAGAATCTAAAAAACGGAGACAAGGTTAATCATCGATGATTGAACTGTTTAATCATCGATGATTAAACGAAAATGTCAAAGATTAATTATTAGTAATTAAAAAGCATTTAATAAAAAATTCAGACTAGTTCAATCATCGATGATTAAACTCAACCTCAAAAGTTTAATAATCGATGATTAAACATATAGTCAAGAGTAATAATCAATGATTAAAAAACATCTCATAGAGAATTGAGAATCTAAAAAATGGAGACAAGGTTAATCATCGATGATTAAACTGCTTAATCATCGATGATTAAAAGAAAATGTCAAAGATTAATCATTAGTAATTAAAAAACATTTAATAAAAAATTCAGACTAGTTCAATCATCGATGATTAAACATATAGTCAAGAATAATCATCGATGATTAAACAGCATCTCATAGAGAATTGAGAATCTAAAAAACGGAGACAAGGTTAATCATCGATGATTGAACTGTTTAATCATCGATGATTAAAAGAAAATGTCAAAGATAAATCATTAGTAATTTAAGAGCATTTAATAAAAAACTCAGACTAGTTCAATCATGGATGATTAAACATACAGTCAAAAGAGGATTCAAAAGCCCATAAAACCAAAATATTTATACCAAAGAGGATTAAGAGATATTTGCTCTATAAACTTTTAGGTACAAAATTTTACAATTCAAGAAGAAGAAGACACCATAATCACTACTTGTACTGCTTTGTACAGGAAAGATCCATTGAGAATTCCATTAAATACTATAAAAGATCTTGGGTTACAAGACTGGAAAAAGATAATTAGGTTGATTCTGGATATGCAATCTAGAAATTCCGAGTCAAAGGTTGTTTATGATGAAATTCATGCTATAATGTACACATGTTATGAAAGAGGAAGCTTGGAACAATCCGAATATAGAGGTTTCTGTGTGATGTCAAAGGCTTACATAAATAATCTTCCAGAGTGAATTCATTCCTGCTCAGAGTTCAATACATTTATTCAAAAAGTACCTGATAATTTAAAATTCGAAGATCAAAGCCTGCAATACATCCACCTAGATATATATACACTGACTCAGAAGGAAAAGAGTGCTTCCTACCACAAGAACAACTTAAGAAAGCTCCTATAAGTCATTTGGTTGGTATAAAATGGCTGATAACTAAGAAAGAAGACGTGTGGTTCAAAAATCAGATTATTAAAGAACTTTTGAAAAGAAAGGATGAGGTAGACAGAAGAGACGAGTTCAAAGATGTCATCAAAGAGATCTCAAATGAATATAAATCCTTAAATTGTTAGAAAAATATATGTTAAGGTTCTAATAGAACAGAATTATTATTAGTAAATAATGTATTGTTTATAATTTGATATTTTGTAGTTTTTTATTAAGTATATAAAAGTTTGATCATTAATGAATAAACTCAACACAATATTTAATCATCGATGATTAAACCCAACCTCAAAGTTTAATCATCGATGATTAAACATATAGTCAAGAGTAATCATCGATAATTAAACAACATCTCAATGAAAATTGAGAATCTAAACAACGGAGACAAGGTTAATCATCGATGATTACTCATTTTAATCATCGATGATTAAAAGAAAATGTCAAAGATTAATCATTAGTAATTAAAGAGAATTTAATAAAAAAATCCAGACTAAGTTCAATCATCGATGGTTAAACTCAACCTTAAAGTTTAATCATCGATGATTAAACATATAGTCAAGAGTAATCATCGATGATTAACAGCATATCATAGAGAATTGAGAATCTAAAAAACGAAGACAAGGTTAATCATCGATGATTGAACTGTTTAATCATCGATGATTAAAAGAAAATGTCAAAGATTAATTATTAGTAATTAAAAAGCATTTAATAAAAAATTCAGACTAGTTCAATCATCGATGCTTAAACCCAACCTCAAAAGTTTAATAATCGATGATTAAACATATAGTCAAGAGTAATCATCGATGATTAAACAACATCTCATAGAGAATTGAGAATAAAAAAACGGAGACAAGGTTAATCATCGATGATTAAGTTGCTTAATCATCGATGATTAAACTGCTTAATCATCGATGATTAAAAGAAAATGTCAAACATTAATCACTAGTATTTAAAAAACATTTAATAAAAAATTCAGACTAGTTCAATCATCGATGATTAAACATATAGTCAAGAGTAATCATCGATGATTAAACAGCATCTCATAGAAAATTGAGAATCTAAAAAACGGAGACAAGGTTAATCATCGATGATTAATCATTTAAATCATCGATGATTAAAAGAAAATGTCAAAGATTAATCATTAGTAATTTAAGAGCATTTAATAAAAAACTCAGACTAGTTCAATCATCGATGATTAAACATATAGTCAAGAGTAATCATCGATGATTAAACAGCATCTTATAGAGAATTGAGAATCTAAAAAACGGAGACAAGGTTAATCATCGATGATTAATCATTTTAATCATCGATTATTAAAAGAAAAAGTCAAAAATTAATCATTAGTAATTTAAGAGCATTTAATAAAAAATTCAGACTAGTTCAATCATCAATGATTAGACCCAACCTCAAAGTTTAATCATCGATGATTAAGCATATAGTCAAGAGTAATCATCGATGATTAAACAGCATCTCATAGAGAATTGAGAATCTAAAAAACGGAGACAAGGTTAATCATCGATGATTAATCGTTTTAATCATCGATGATTAAAAGAAAATGTCAAAGATTAATCATTAGTAATTAAAGAGCATTTAATAAAAAATTCAGACTAAGTTCAATCATCGATGATTAAACCCAACCTCAAAGCTTAATCATCGATGATTAAACATATAGTCAAGAGTAGTCATCGATGATTAACAGCATCTTATAGAGAATTGAGAATCTAAAAAACGGAGACAAGGTTAATCATCGATGATTGAACTATTTAATCATCGATGATTAAAAGAAAATGTCAAAGATTAATCATTAGTAATTAAAAAGTATTTAATAAAAAATCCATACTAAGTTCAATCATCGATGATTAAACTCAACCTCAAAAGTTTAATCATCGATGATTAAACATAGAGTCAAGAGTAATCATCGATGATTAAACAGCATCTCATAGAGAATTGAGAATCTAAAAAACGGAGACAAGGTTAATCATCGATGATTGAACTGTTTAATCATCGATGATTAAACGAAAATGTCAAAGATTAATTATTAGTAATTAAAAAGCATTTAATAAAAAATTCAGACTAGTTCAATCATCGATGATTAAACTCAACCTCAAAAGTTTAATAATCGATGATTAAACATATAGTCAAGAGTAATAATCAATGATTAAAAAACATCTCATAGAGAATTGAGAATCTAAAAAATGGAGACAAGGTTAATCATCGATGATTAAACTGCTTAATCATCGATGATTAAAAGAAAATGTCAAAGATTAATCATTAGTAATTAAAAAACATTTAATAAAAAATTCAGACTAGTTCAATCATCGATGATTAAACATACAGTCAAGAGTAATCATCGATGATTAAACAGCATCTCATAGAGAATTGAGAATCTAAAAAACAGAGACAAGGTTAATCATCGATGATTAATCATTTTAATCATCGATGATTAAAAGAAAATGTCAAAGATTAATCATTAGTAATTTAAGAGCATTTAATAAAAAATTCAGACTAGTTCAATCATCGATGATTAAACATACAGTCAAGAGTAATCATCGATGATTAAACAGCATCTCATAGAGAATTGAGAATCTAAAAAACGGAGACAAGGTTAATCATCGATGATTAATCATTTTAATCATCGATGATTAAAAGAAAAAGTCAAAGATTAATCATTAGTAATTTAAGAGCATTTAATAAAAAATTCAGACTAAGTTCGATCATCGATGATTAAACCCAACCTTAAAGTTTAATCATCGATGATTAAACATATAGTCAAGAGTAATCATCGATGATTAACAGCATCTCATAGAGAGTTGAGAATCTAAAAAACGGAGACAAGGTTAATCATCGATGATTGAACTGTTTAATCATCGATGATTAAAAGAAAAAGTCAAAGATTAATTATTAGTAATTAAAAAGCATTTAATAAAAAATTCAGACTAGGTCAATCATCGATGATTAAACCCAACCTCAAAAGTTTAATAATCGATGATTAAACATATAGTCAAGAGTAATCATCGATGATTAAACAGCATCTCATAGAGAATTGAGAATCAAAAAAACGGAGACGAGGTTAATCATTGATGATTAAACTGCTTAATCATCGATGATTAAACTGCTTAATCATCGATGATTAAAAGAAAATGTTAAAGATTAATCATTAGTAATTAATAAACATTTAATAAAAAATTCAGACTAGTTCAATCATCGATGATTAAACATATAGTCAAGAGTAATCATCGATGATTAAACAGCATCTCATAGAGAATTGAGAATTTAAAAAACCGAGACAAGGTTAATCATCGATGATTAATCATTTAAATCATCGATGATTAAAAGAAAATGTCAAAGATTAATCATTAGTAATTTAAGAGCATTTAATAAAAAACTCAGACTAGTTCAATCATGGATGATTAAACATACAGTCAAGAGTAATCATCGATGATTAAACAGCATCTCATAGAGAATTGAGAATCTAAAAAACGGAGACAAGGTTAATCATCGATGATTAATCATTTTAATCATCGATGATTAAAACAAAAAGTAAAAAATTAATCATTAGTAATTTAAGAGCATTTAATAAAAAATTCAGACTAGTTCAATCATCGATGATTAAACCCAACCTCAAAGTTCAATCATCGATGATTAAACATATAGTCAAGAGTAATCATCGATGATTAACAGCATCTTATAGAGAATTGAGAATCTAAAAAACGAAGACAAGGTTAATCATCGATGATTGAACTGTTTAATCATCGATGATTAAAAGAAAATATCAAAGATTAATCATTAGTAATTAAAAAGCATTTAATAAAAAATCCAGACTAAGTTCAATCATCGATGATTAAACTCAACCTCAAAAGTTTAATCATCGATGATTAAACATATAGTCAAGAGTAATCATCGATGATTAAACAGCATCTCATAGAGAATTGAGAATCTAAAAAACGGAGACAAGGTTAATCATCGATGATTGAACTGTTTAATCATCGATGATTAAACGAAAATGTCAAAGATTAATTATTAGTAATTAAAAAGCATTTAATAAAAAATTCATACTAGTTCAATCATCGATGATTAAACTCAACCTCAAAAGTTTAATAATCGTTGATTAAACATATAGTCAAGAGTAATAATCGATGATTAAACAGCATCTCATAGAGAATTGAGAATCTAAAAAACGGAGACAAGGTTAATCATCGATGATTAAAAGAAAATGTCAAAGATTAATCATTAGTAATTAAAAAACATTTAATAAAAAATTCAGACTAGTTCAATCATGGATGATTAAACATACAGTCAAGAGTAATCATCGATGATTAAACAGCATCTCATACAGAATTGAGAATCTAAAAAACGGAGACAAGGTTAATCATCGATGATTAATCATTTTAATCATCGATGATTAAAACAAAAATTAAAAATTAATCATTAGTAATTTAAGAGCATTTAATAAAAAATTCAGACTAGTTCAATCATCGATGATAAAACCCAACCTCAAAGTTTAATCATCGATGATTAAACATATAGTTAAGAGTAATCATCGATGATTAACAGCATCTTATAGAGAATTGAGAATCTAAAAAACGAAGACAAGGTTAATCATCGATGATTGAACTGTTTAATCATCGATGATTAAAAGAAAATGTCAAAGATTAATCATTAGTAATTAAAAAGCATTTAATAAAAAATCCAGACTAAGTTCAATCATCGATGATTAAACTCAACCTCAAAAGTTTAATCATCGATGATTAAACATATAGTCAAGAGTAATCATCGATGATTAAACAGCATCTCATAGAGAATTGAGAATCTAAAAAACGGAGACAAGGTTAATCATCGATGATTGAACTGTTTAATCATCGATGATTAAACGAAAATGTCAAAGATTAATTATTAGTAATAAAAAAGCATTTAATAAAAAATTCAGACTAGTTCAATCATCGATGATTAAACATACAGTCAAGAGTAATCATCGATGATTAAACAGTATCTCATAGAGAATTGAGAATCTAAAAAACGGAGACAAGGTTAATCATCGATGATTAATCATTTTAATCATCGATGATTAAAAGAAAAAGTCAAAGATTAATCATTAGTAATTTAAGAGCATTTAATAAAAAATTCAGACTAAGTTCAATCATCGATGATTAAACCCAACCTTAAAGTTTAATCATTGATGATTAAACATATAGTCAAGAGTAATCATCGATGATTAACAGCATCTCATTGAAAGTTGAGAATCTAAAAAACGGAGACAAGGTTAATCATCGATGATTGAACTGTTTAATCATCGATGATTAAAAGAAAAAGTCAAAGAGTAATTATTAGTAATTAAAAAGCATTTAATAAAAAATTCAGACTAGTTCAATTATCGATGATTAAACCCAACCTCAAAAGTTTAATAATCGCTGATTAAACATATAGTCAAGAGTAATCATCGATGATTAAACATCATCTCATAGAGAATTGAGAATCAAAAAAACGGAGACAAGGTTAATCATTGATGATTAAACTGCTTAATCATCGATGATTAAACTGCTTAATCATCGATGATTAAAAGAAAATGTTAAAGATTAATCATTAGTAATTAATAAACATTTAATAAAAAATTCAGACTAGTTCAATCATCGATGATTAAACATATAGTCAAGAGTAATCATCGATGATTAAACAGCATCTCATAGAGAATTGAGAATCTAAAAAATGGAGACAAGGTTAATCATCGATGATTAATCTTTTAAATCATCGATGATTAAAAGAAAATGTCAAAGATTAATCATTAGTAATTTAAGAGCATTTAATAAAAAACTCAGACTAGTTCAATCATCGATGATTAAACATACAGTCAAGAGTAATCATCGATGATTAAACAGCATCTCATAGAGAATTGAGAATCTAAAAAACGGAGACAAGGTTAATCATCGATGATTAATCATTTTAATCATCGATGATTAAAACAAAAAGTCAAAAATTAATCATTAGTAATTTAAGAGCATTTAATAAAAAATTCAGACTAGTTCAATCATCGATGATTAAACCCAACCTCAAAGTTTAATCATCGATGATTAAACATATAGTCAAGAGTAATCATCGATGATTAAACAGCATCTCATAGAGAATTGAGAATCTAAAAAACGGAGACAAGGTTAATCATCGATGATTAATCGTTTTAATCATCGATGATTAAAAGAAAATGTCAAAGATTAATCATTAGGAATTAAAGAGCATTTAATAAAAAATCCAGACTAAGTTCAATCATCGATGATTAAACCCAACCTCAAAGTTTAATCATCGATGATTAAACATATAGTCAAGAGTAATCATCGATGATTAACATCATCTTATAGAGAATTGAGAATCTAAAAAACGGAGACAAGGTTAATCATCGATGATTGAACTGTTTAATCATCGATGATTAAAAGAAAATGTCAAAGATTAATCATTAGTAATTAAAAAGCATTTAATAAAAAAATCCAGACTAAGTTCAATCATCGATGATTAAACCTAACCTCAAAAGTTTAATCATCGATGATTAAACATATAGTCAAGAGTAATCATCGATGATTAAACAGCATCTCATACAGAATTGAGAATCTAAAAAAACGTAGACAAGGTTAATCATCGATGATTGAACTGTTTAATCATCGATGATTAAACGAAAATGTCAAAGATTAATTATTAGTAATTAAAAAGCATTTAATAAAAAACTCAGACTAGTTCAATCATCGATGATTAAACCCAACCTCAAAAGTTTAATAATAGATGATTAAACATATAGTCAAGAGTAATAATCGATGATTAAACAGCATCTCATAGAGAATTGAGAATCTAAAAAACGGAGACAAGGTTAATCATCGATGATTAAACTGCTTAATCATCGATGATTAAAAGAAAATGTCAAAGATTAATCATTAGTAATAAAAAAACATTTAATAAGAAATTCAGACTAGTTCAATCATCGATGACTAAACATACAGTCAAGAGTAATCATCGATGATTAAACAGCATCTCATAGAGAATTGAGAATATAAAAAACGGAGACAAGGTTAATCATCGATGATTAATCATTTTAATCATCGATGATTAAAAGAAAAAGTCAAAGATTAATCATTAGTAATTTAAGAGCATTTAATAAAAAATTCAGACTAAGTTCAATCATCGATGATTAAACCCAACCTTAAAGTTTAATCATCGATGATTAAACATATAGTCAAGAGTAATCATCGATGATTAACAGCATCTCATAGAGAGTTGGAAACTTAGGGTTTTGGAAGATAGATCGATCGATTAGGTAGAGAGAGAATGATGTTGATGTTTTTTGACGCGAAGATTTTGACGGAAGATCTAATTCAAAACTGCATTTAAAATTTTGACGATTTTGCCCTTAATCCAGCGCGTGGGACATAAAAGTTCCACTTAATTACAAAAATGTCACCGCGCGTCTTTTAGGCTGATTCTCACATTCTCACGCTTTTTGCAATTCTCAAAGGAACCCCCCCCATATATATATATATATATATATATATATATATATATATATATATATATATAGAATATGGATCAAGAAAGAAGCATCCTTATTTGCAGAAGCTAGAAAAGGGTTGCATTTTCGTAAAATATACATATAAACACACATATACATACATATATGTACATATACATAAATATTTAGACCATAGATATATATATTTTCGCATGTATACCCTCGATATGTATATATATACACATATATATATATATATACGGTATGTATATGCATTTTCGTAAACGAAAATGCAAGTTCCGATATGAAAATGCAAATGCAAGTTATGTAAAATGCATGTGTATATATATGTGTATATGTACATATATATATATAGGGCATGAATATGCATATATATAATATATATGGTCTAATTATATATGTATATATACATACATGTATGTATATGTATACATATATGTATATTTTACGAAAATGCATTGCTTCTTTAACTTCTTCAAATAAGGACCGTTTTCTATGGATCCATACCCTATATATATATATATATATATATATATATATATATAGAAGTGGGATCCTGTGAGGACTCAAAAAACGGTGAGGACTCGCGAGGACACCTCAAAAACATTCCAAAAAATTCCGAAAAAAAAATATATAACTCCCCATGATTATTACTTCATTTGACCAAAAATAATTTGAAAAAAAAAATTTGAAAAAAAAAATTATGATTCACTTTTTTTGCGGATCATAACAATGATCCATATTTTTTTTGTGGATCATTATTATGATCCATATTATTTTTTTGGATCATTTTTTAAAATTTTTTTATTTTTTTTGGATCTTATATGCTGCGATTTTAATGTTTAAAAAAGAAATTTTTCGAAAAAAGTTTGTTTTGGATCATTTTCAGAGTTTTTTAGTCCTCGCAGTCCTTACCGGGAAAAAAGTCATCACCGGATCCGGACCCATATATATATATATATATATATATATATATATATATATATATATATGGGTCCGGATCCGGTGAGTACTCTTTTCCTCGCGAGGACTCAAAAAAAAACTCTAAAAATGATCCAAAACAATTTTTTTTCAAAAAATTACTTTTTTAAACATTAAAATCGCTATGTATAAGATCCAAAAAAAAAAATATTTCCAAAAATGATCCAAAAGAAAATATGGATCATAATAATGATCCACAAAAAAAATCTGGATCATTGTTATGATTCGCTAAAATAAGTGGATCATAATTTTTGTTTTGAATTTTTTTTTGTCAAATGTAGTAATAATCATGGTGGGTTATATATATTTTTTTCGGAATTTTTTGAAATTTTTATGAGGTGTCCTCGCGAGTACTCATCGAAAAAAGAGTCCTCATAGGATCCCACTTATATATATATATATATATATATATATATATATATATATATATATATATATATATATATATATATATATATATATATATATATATAGGGTCCGGATCCGGTGAGGACTCTTCTCCTCGCGAGGACTGTGAGGACTACAAAAAAAACTCTAAAAATGATCCAAAACAAATTTTTTTCAAAAAATTCCTTTTTTAAATATCTAAATCGCTATGTATAAGATCCAAAAAAAAAAAATTTTCCAAAAATGATCCAAAAAAAAAAATATGGATCATAATAATGATCCAGAAAAAAAATATGGATCATTGTTATGATTCGCTAAAAAAAGTGGATCATAATTTTTTTTTTGAAATTTTTTTTTGTCAAATGTAGTAACAATCATGGTGGGTTATATATATTTTTTTCGGAATTTTTTGAAATTTTTATGAGGTGTCCTCGCGAGTCCTCACCGAAAAAAGAGTCCTCACAGGATCCCACTTCTATATATATATATATATATATATATATATATATAGAAGTGAGATCGAGTGAGGACACTTTTTCCGGTGAGGACTGCGAGGACAAATCTGGGCCTTGGATCAAACAAAATCAATGACTAGGATCTAATGTGAAGAAAAGTAACAATGTTAGAAGGTTAGGGGGTTTTGTGTTAAGTTTAACAAAATAGTAGGGGGTAAAAAGAAAGTTTGTAAGGTTAAAATGGTCATTTTCGCACACATACTCTCTCTCCTCGCCACATGTCAATCTCTGATTTGGTGGGTTTTATTTTTACCCCTAAGTTCGTATTTCGGTCATAACTTTTTTTTTTCTTTGTAAAAAAAAAAACTAAAAATGCCAAAGTTTTTGTAATTAAATTTTCTACAAAATGAGTATAGTCATGAAAATTTGAAAAAAAAACCCGGAAAAAATATTGGATCATTTTGTTAAATTTGGATCATTTTGGATCATTGTCATAATTTTGGATCATTGTGTTATTTTTGGATCATTTTTAATCTTGCATAAAAATAATTTTACATAAATAATTAGTCAAATAATATATCATATATAATTTTGGATCATTTTGTTTACTTTGTACTATTGTTAATTTTTGGATAATTTTGTTATTTATGGATCATTGTCAATTTTGGATCATTTTTTTTTTTCAAATTTTCATGACTATACTCATTTTGTAGAAAATTTAATTTTAAAATTTTTGGCATTTTTAGATTTTTTATTTTACAAATAAAAAAAAAGTTATGGGCGAAAAACAAAGTGCGGGGGAAAAACCCACTTCCAATTATAAGAGGACAAGTGGCAAAAGGTGGAAATGGGGGTTTCGTAAATGACCTTTATGCCCTTTTTAAGATGAGTGGATGAGATTTGTCCTCGCAGTCCTCACCGGGAAAAAAGTCCTCACCGGATCCGGACCCTATATATATATATATATATATATATATATATATATATATATATATATATATATATATATATATATATATGTATATATATATATATATATATATATATATATATATATATATATATATATATATATAGTGGGGGGGGGGGGTTCCTTTGAGAATTGCAAAAAGCGTGAGAATGTGAGAATCAGCCTAAAAGACGCGCGGTGTCATTTTTGTAATTAAGACACACTTTTATGTCCCACGCACTGGTTGAAGGGCAAAATCGTCAAAATTCTAAATGCAGTTTTGAATTAGATCTTCCGTCAAAATCTTCGCGTCAAAAAACATCAACATCATTCTCTCTCTACCCAATCGATCGATCTATTTCCAAAACCCTAAGTTTCCAGTCAAAATCTATAAGAAAATGTCTACCGATGAGCAAACAAAGCAACCGCCATTGACAAACAAAGGTATTAGTTGAAAACCCTACGACTAATCGAAATTATGTTGTATAACGTAACCATTTGTTGTATGATAATTAAAGGTTTGAGATTTTTGAATACTGAAACATCGTTAGATTATGTTTTAATCATGTATAATTAAACGAGTCAAAGTTTCACATGAATTAGAGATTTTGATGTTCATAACATGCTGTTTTATCTGTTTGAAATTAATCATCGATGATTTTAAACTATTCTGTCCAAAAATCACAGATGCTGATCAATCGTTTGTGATTAAAACCTAGTGTTTTTTATCTGTTTCAAATTAATCATCGATGATTAATGATTTTGTGATTAATCATCGATGATTTTAAACTCTTCTGTCCAAAAATCACAGATGCTGATCAATCAATTGTGATTAAAACCTAGTGTTTTTTATCTGTTTCAAATTAATCATCGATGATTAATCATTTGTGATTAATCATCGATGATTTTAAACTATTTTATGTAAAATAATGATTAAACTTGGAATTAATCATAAAATGATTAACCTAATCTGTTTAACAATCTTAAGATGCTGTTTAATCACGGATGATTAAAACTTTAGATTTTATCATCCATCATTAAAAAAGAAATCTAATTTTTGTTTATTTTAAAATTCATTAATGCAGATATTAAAACTGAAGAACCAGAGAAGGAAAATGTTCAAAAGGTTCCTGGATCAAGATTAAAATTGATAGCTACTAAAAAACCAAAGATACCTAAAAGTAAATCTAAAAATAAAGGATCATCTAAGAAAAGTCAAACAAAATCTGCTAATTTTGATGAAGATAAAGTCATTCCTTTTTAATAATCGATGTTCTCCTGAAACGATGTACTATATTTGTAAAGGATTAAGTACAAAACAAAATGAAGTAGTCAAAGAAATGGGATTTGGGAGCATTTTAAAGATTAAAATGACAGATATAGCTTTAAAAATTGGTTCTTTTGTTTTGAGCAAGTTCAATAGTAAGAACATGACTATTGAATTGAAAAATGGAAATATTAATGTCACATTACAATCTGTTCATGACATGTTAGGAATACCAATGGGAGACATTAATATTTGTAACAAGAAACCTATTAAAGAGGATGATGAAGAAAGCTTCATAAATGAATGGAGTCAACAATTTGACAGAATTGATAATTTAAGACTGAAAGAGTTGAAAGAGAAAATTTTACTAACAACAGAAGCGGATCTTAACTTTAAGATGAACTTCCTCTTGTTGTTTATAAATACTTTCTGTGAGGGTACCTCAATGGGCAAATGCAACATTTATCCAATGTACAGATTGGGAAAAATACGGATATTAGCAGAATTGATTGGTGTGGTTATCTTCTCAACTGTCTTGTGAAAACAAAGAATACATACAATCCAAAATCACCAAACTCTTACTTCTTTGGTCCAACAGCATATTTAGTTGTAAGTGACATAATTCTAATATTTTATATGATTTAAATGATTTAAATTATGTTATTTAATATATAATTTTATATGCAGCTATTTTATGTTGATCTTTTCAAATTTACTTACATGCCTGTTTCGCGAGAATGTCCAGTTATATGTCATTGGACATCTGCGAAAATTAAACTTATAGAAGACAGAGAGGTAGTGTTAGGTGAAGGGCAGTTAAATGAACCTTATGTTGAAGATAAATCTTTGCAGGTAAAGTACTGAGAAATTAATTATTTAAATTACAAAAAAATAAAAAATATACATTTTTAATATATCTTATTTTGCAGGAAGTTGAAAGAAAATTAGAAAGTTTGTTTGAGAAACAAGAGATTCTTAAAGAAAGTTTGAATCAGACTTTGAATGATGTTGTTTCAATGAATCCAAATATTGAAAATTTCCAAATGTGGAAAAAAAAATTCTGAATTAGTTGACGGTGCTATTCACAAGGATGATAGTGTTGAAGAAGTAGAGCATAATGAGAATGAAGGTTTTCTTTCAAAATTTTTTTAACAAACATAAACGTTTTTTTAAATCAATCTTATTTTTAAAAATACATGATTAAACATCAAAAGTTTGAGTTTTGTGAATACTGAAACATCAATAAAATATGTCCAATCATGAATATTTAAACGAGTCAACGTTTCGGATGATTTTGTTGTTAATAAAGTGCTGTTTTATCTCTTTGTAATTAAACGAGTCTATGTTTCACATGAATTAGCGATTATGATGTTCATAAGGTGCTGGTTTATATGTTTGTAATTAATCATTGATGATTTAACGAAATCGTTAGATCTGTTTGTAACACAATACAAAGTTTAATCATCGATGATTAACCAACATCTTATTTAAAATGGAGACTAGATTACTAGTTTAATCATTGGTGATTTAACAGCATCCGTGATTTTAAAAACACAATTTTTTTATTAATCATTAGTGATTAAACACAATACCAAGTTTAATCATCGATGATTAACCAACATAATATTAAAAACTGATACTAGATTACTAGTTTAATCATAGGTCATTAAACAGAATCTGGGATTTTAAACAGAATTGTTTAATCATAGATGATTATCCAACATAATATTAAAAATTGATACTAATCTAATCATAAGTGATTAAACAGAATCTGCAATTTAAAAAAAAAGACTTGTTTTATTAATGATTGTTTTATTTTATTAATTTTTGATGATTAACCATCTTAGTATCATACACATCCTAGTTTAATGATCGATGATTAAACACAACCCAAAAAGTTTAATCATCGATGATTAAAGACAACAACAAGTTTAATCATTAATGATTAAAGACAAAAATGTTTAATCATCAATGATTATTCAATATGATTATTTATTAAACTTATAGTTTAACCATAAAATGATTATTCAAGTCGTGTAATAATGTTTTAGGAGATCAGGCTGCCAATGAGGAGAAGAGTTCAAGTTCTTTTCTAAAAACTTATGAAAGGACTAGGTATAAAAGACAACAAGAATGCCGACCTCCAACCCCCAAAATACCTCCAAAAAACTCTCTATCACCAACAAAACCACAAATCTCCATCTCTAATGATGATGAACCTCAACAAGAACCAACTGCAATTAAAGTTCCTCAACCTCTCGTTCAAAGAGTATATACTGCTGCATTGGAAAAAGCAACAACAAGACAACAAGCAGATAAGTCATCTGATTCAACAGATGATAATGAACACATTCCAAAACATATAGCTGAAGAAGATCCAGAAGATAATATTCCAATATCTAAATTCAAAAGGGCGCGGGTTAATGTAGATATTTCATCTAAGTCAAAAGATGATCAAAATCCTCAAATAATAACAGACACTGATGATGGGCAACGAATCCAAAAAAGGACTCAAGCAGAAACTGTAATGCAACAAACCATTCAGTTTGCCGACATTAAAAAATAATATATGCTTGCTCCAACTGAGATTCCATCTTCGTCTGAGTTTTCTACATGGATAAACTCAAAAATTGGTGCTAAAAGAAGTTACAAGAAGCAAAAGAGGATTCAAAAGCCCATAAAACCAAAATATTTATACCAAAGAGGATTAAGAGATATTTGCTCTATAAACTTTTAGGTACAAAATTTTACAATTCAAGAAGAAGAAGACACCATAATCACTACTTGTACTGGTTTGTACAGGAAAGATCCATTGAGAATTCCATTAAATACTATAAAAGATCTTGGGTTACAAGACTGGAAAAAGATAATTAGGTTGATTCTGGATATGCAATCTAGAAATTCCGAGTCAAAGGTTGTTTATGATGAAATCCATGCTATAATGTACACATGTTATGAAAGAGGAAGCTTGGAACAATCCGAATATAGAGGTTTCTGTGTGATGTCAATGGCTTACATAAATAATCTTCCAGAGTGAATTCATTCCTGCTCAGAGTTCAATACATTTATTCAAAAAGTACCTGATAATTTAAAATTCGAAGATCAAAGCCGTGCAATATATCCACCTAGATATATATACACTGACTCAGAAGGAAAAGAGTGCTTCCTACCACAAGAACAACTTAAGAAAGCTCCTATAAGTCATTTGGTTGGTATAAAATGGCTGATAACTAAGAAAGAAGACGTGTGGTTCAAAAATCAGATTATTAAAGAACTTTGGAAAAGAAAGGATGAGGTAGACAGAAGAGATGAGTTCAAAGATTTCATCAAAGAGATCTCAAATGAATATAAATCCTTAAATTGTTAGAAAAATATATGTTAAGGTTCTAATAGAACAGAATTATTATTAGTAAATAATGTATTGTTTATAATTTGATATTTTGTAGTTTTTTATTAAGTATCTAAAAGTTTGATCATTAATGAATAAACTCAACACCATATTTAATCATCGATGATTAAACCCAACCTCAAAGTTTAATCATCGATGATTAAACATATAGTCAAGAGTAATCATCGATGATTAAACAACATCTCAAAGAAAATTGAGAATCTAAACAACGGACACAAGGTTAATCATCGATGATTACTCATTTTAATCATCGATGATTAAAAGAAAATGTCAAAGATTAATCATTAGTATTTAAAGAGAATTTAATAAAAAATCCAGACTAAGTTCAATCATCGATGATTAAACTCAACCTTAAAGTTTAATCATCGATGATTAAACATATAGTCAAGAGTAATCATCGATGATTAACAGCATCTCATAGAGAATTGAGAATCTAAAAAACGAAGACAAGGTTAATCATCGATGATTGAACTGTTTAATCATCGATGATTAAAAGAAAATGTCAAAGATTAATTATTAGTAATTAAAAAGCATTTAATAAAAAATTCAGACTAGTTCAATCATCGATGCTTAAACCCAACCTCAAAAGTTTAATAATCGATGATTAAACATATAGTCAAGAGTAATCATCGATGATTAAACAACATCTCATAGAGAATTGAGAATAAAAAAAACAGAGACAAGGTTAATCATCGATGATTAAACTGCTTAATCATCGATGATTAAACTGCTTAATCATCGATGATTAAACTGCTTAATCATCGATGATTAAAAGAAAATGTCAAAGATTAATCATTAGTAATTAAAAAACATTTAATAAAAAATTCAGACTAGTTCAATCATCGATGATTAAACATATAGTCAAGAGTAATCATCGATGATTAAACAGCATCTCATAGAAAATTGAGAATCTAAAAAACGGAGACAAGGTTAATCATCGATGATTAATCATTTAAATCATCGATGATTAAAAGAAAATGTCAAAGATTAATCATTAGTAATTTAAGAGCATTTAAAAAAAACTCAGACTAGTTCAATCATCGATGATTAAACATACAGTCAAGAGTAATCATCGATGATTAAACAGCATCTCATAGAGAATTGAGAATCTAAAAAACAGAGACAAGGTTAATCATCGATGATTAATCATTTTAATCATCGATTATTAAAAGAAAAGGTCAAAAATTAATCATTAGTAATTTAAGAGCATTTAATAAAAAGTTCAGACTAGTTCAATCATCGATGATTAAACCCAACCTCAAAGCTTAATCATCGATGATTAAACATATAGTCAAGAGTAATCATCGATGATTAACAGCATCTTATAGAGAATTGAGAATCTAAAAAACGGAGACAAGGTTAATCATCGATGATTGAACTGTTTAATCATCGATGATTAAAAGAAAATGTCAAAGATTAATCATTAGTAATTAAAAAACATTTAATAAAAATTCCAGACTAAGTTCAATCATCGATGATTAAACTCAACCTCAAAAGTTTAATCATCGATGATTAAACATATAGTCAAGAGTAATCATCGATGATTAAACAACATCTCATAGAGAATTGAGAATCTAAAAAACGGAGACAAGGTTAATCATCGATGATTGAACTGTTTAATCATCGATGATTAAACGAAAATGTTAAAGATTAATTATTAGTAATTAAAAAGCATTTAATAAAAAATTCAGACTAGTTCAATCATCGATGATTAAACTCAACCTCAAAAGTTTAATAATCGATGATTTAACATATAGTCAAGAGTAATAATCGATGATTAAACATCATCTCATAGAGAATTGAGAATCTAAAAAATGGAGACAAGGTTAATCATCGATGATTAAACTGCTTAATCATCGATAATTAAAAGAAAATGTCAAAGATTAATCATTAGTAATTAAAAAACATTTAATAAAAAATTCAGACTAGTTCAATCATCGATGATTAAACATACAGTCAAGAGTAATCATCGATGATTAAACAGCATCTCATAGAGAATTGAGAATCTAAAAAACAGAGACAAGGTTAATCATCGATGATTAATCATTTTAATCATCGATGATTAAAAGAAAATGTCAAAGATTAATCATTAGTAATTTAAGAGCATTTAATAAAAAATTTAGACTAGTTCAATCATCGATGATTAAACATACTGTCAAGAGTAATCATCGATGATTAAACAACATCTCATAGAGAATTGAGAATCTAAAAAATGGAGACAAGGTTAATCATCGATGATTAATCATTTTAATCATCGATGATTAAAAGAAAAAAGTCAAAGATTAATCATTAGTAATTTAAGAGCATTTAATAAAAAATTCAGACTAAGGTCAATCATCGATGATTAAACCCAACCTTAAAGTTTAATCATCGATGATTAAACATATAGTCAAGAGTAATCATCGATGATTAACAGCATCTCATAGAGAGTTGAGAATCTAAAAAACGGAGACAAGGTTAATCATCGATGATTGAACTGTTTAATCATCGATGATTAAAAGAAAAAGTCAAAGAGTAATTATTAGTAATTAAAAAGCATTTAATAAAAAATTCAGACTAGTTCAATTATCGATGATTAAACCCAACCTCAAAAGTTTAATAATCGCTGATTAAACATATAGTCAAGAGTAATCATCGATGATTAAACAGCATCTCATAGAGAATTGAGAATCAAAAAAACGGAGACAAGGTTAATCATTGATGATTAAACTGCTTAATCATCGATGATTAAACTGCTTAATCATCGATGATTAAAAGAAAATGTCAAAGATTAATCATTAGTAATTAAAAAACATCTAATAAAAATTCCAGACTAAGTTCAATCATCGATGATTAAACTCAACCTCAAAAGTTTAATCATCGATGATTAAACAAATAGTCAAGAGTAATCATCGATGATTAAACAACATCTCATAGAGAATTGAGAATCTAAAAAACGGAGACAAGGTTAATCATCGATGATTGAACTGTTTAATCATCGATGATTAAACGAAAATGTCAAAGATTAATTATTAGTAATTAAAAAGCATTTAATAAAAAATTCAGACTAGTTCAATCATCGATGATTAAACTCAACCTCAAAAGTTTAATAATCGATGATTTAACATATAGTCAAGAGTAATAATCGATGATTAAACAGCATCTCATAGAGAATTGAGAATCTAAAAAACGGAGACAAGGTTAATCATCGATGATTAAACTGCTTAATCATCGATGATTAAAAGAAAATGTCAAAGATTAATCATTAGTAATTAAAAAACATTTAATAAAAAATTCAGACTAGTTCAATCATCGATGATTAAACATACAGTCAAGAGTAATCATCGATGATTAAACAGCATCTCATAGAGAATTGAGAATCTAAAAAACAGAGACAAGGTTAATCATCGATGATTAATCATTTTAATCATCGATGATTAAAAGAAAATGTCAAAGATTAATCATTAGTAATTTAAGAGCATTTAATAAAAAATTTAGACTAGTTCAATCATCGATGATTAAACATACTGTCAAGAGTAATCATCGATGATTAAACAGCATCTCATAGAGAATTGAGAATCTAAAAAACGGAGACAAGGTTAATCATCGATGATTAATCATTTTAATCATCGATGATTAAAAGAAAAAGTCAAAGATTAATCATTAGTAATTTAAGAGCATTTAATAAAAAATTCAGACTAAGGTCAATCATCGATGATTAAACCCAACCTTAAAGTTTAATCATCGATGATTAAACATATAGTCAAGAGTAATCATCGATGATTAACAGCATCTCATAGAGAGTTGAGAATCTAAAAAACGGAGACAAGGTTAATCATCGATGATTGAACTGTTTAATCATCGATGATTAAAAGAAAAAGTCAAAGAGTAATTATTAGTAATTAAAAAGCATTTAATAAAAAATTCAGACTAGTTCAATTATCGATGATTAAACCCAACCTCAAAAGTTTAATAATCGCTGATTAAACATATAGTCAAGAGTAATCATCGATGATTAAACAGCATCTCATAGAGAATTGAGAATCAAAAAAACGGAGACAAGGTTAATCATTGATGATTAAACTGCTTAATCATCGATGATTAAACTGCTTAATCATCGATGATTAAAAGAAAATGTTAAAGATTAATCATTAGTAATTAATAAACATTTAATAAAAAATTCAGACTAGTTCAATCATCGATGATTAAACATATAGTCAAGAGTAATCATCGATGATTAAACAGCATCTCATAGAGAATTGAGAATCTAAAAAACGGAGACAAGGTTAATCATCGATGATTAAACTGCTTAATCATCGATGATTAAAAGAAAATGTCAAAGATTAATCATTAGTAATTAAAAAACATTTAATAAAAAATTCAGACTAGTTCAATCATCGATGATTAAACATACAGTCAAGAGTAATCATCGATGATTAAACAGCATCTCATAGAGAATTGAGAATCTAAAAAACAGAGACAAGGTTAATCATCGATGATTAATCATTTTAATCATCGATGATTAAAAGAAAATGTCAAAGATTAATCATTAGTAATTTAAGAGCATTTAATAAAAAATTTAGACTAGTTCAATCATCGATGATTAAACATACTGTCAAGAGTAATCATCGATGATTAAACAGCATCTCATAGAGAATTGAGAATCTAAAAAACGGAGACAAGGTTAATCATCGATGATTAATCATTTTAATCATCGATGATTAAAAGAAAAAAGTCAAAGATTAATCATTAGTAATTTAAGAGCATTTAATAAAAAATTCAGACTAAGGTCAATCATCGATGATTAAACCCAACCTTAAAGTTTAATCATCGATGATTAAACATATAGTCAAGAGTAATCATCGATGATTAACAGCATCTCATAGAGAGTTGAGAATCTAAAAAACGGAGACAAGGTTAATCATCGATGATTGAACTGTTTAATCATCGATGATTAAAAGAAAAAGTCAAAGAGTTATTATTAGTAATTAAAAAGCATTTAATAAAAAATTCAGACTAGTTCAATTATCGATGATTAAACCCAACCTCAAAAGTTTAATAATCGCTGATTAAACATATAGTCAAGAGTAATCATCGATGATTAAACAGCATCTCATAGAGAATTGAGAATCAAAAAAACGGAGACAAGGTTAATCATTGATGATTAAACTGCTTAATCATCGATGATTAAACTGCTTAATCATCGATGATTAAACTGCTTAATCATCGATGATTAAAAGAAAATGTCAAAGATTAATCATTAGTAATTAAAAAACATTTAATAAAAATTCCAGACTAAGTTCAATCATCGATGATTAAACTCAACCTCAAAAGTTTAATCATCGATGATTAAACATATAGTCAAGAGTAATCATCGATGATTAAACAACATCTCATAGAGAATTGAGAATCTAAAAAACGGAGACAAGGTTAATCATCGATGATTGAACTGTTTAATCATCGATGATTAAACGAAAATGTCAAAGATTAATTATTAGTAATTAAAAAGCATTTAATAAAAAATTCAGACTAGTTCAATCATCGATGATTAAACTCAACCTCAAAAGTTTAATAATCGATGATTTAACATATAGTCAAGAGTAATAATCGATGATTAAACAGCATCTCATAGAGAATTGAGAATCTAAAAAACGGAGACAAGGTTAATCATCGATGATTAAACTGCTTAATCATCGATGATTAAAAGAAAATGTCAAAGATTAATCATTAGTAATTAAAAAACATTTAATAAAAAATTCAGACTAGTTCAATCATCGATGATTAAACATACAGTCAAGAGTAATCATCGATGATTAAACAGCATCTCATAGAGAATTGAGAATCTAAAAAACAGAGACAAGGTTAATCATCGATGATTAATCATTTTAATCATCGATGATTAAAAGAAAATGTCAAAGATTAATCATTAGTAATTTAAGAGCATTTAATAAAAAATTTAGACTAGTTCAATCATCGATGATTAAACATACTGTCAAGAGTAATCATCGATGATTAAACAGCATCTCATAGAGAATTGAGAATCTAAAAAACGGAGACAAGGTTAATCATCGATGATTAATCATTTTAATCATCGATGATTAAAAGAAAAAGTCAAAGATTAATCATTAGTAATTTAAGAGCATTTAATAAAAAATTCAGACTAAGGTCAATCATCGATGATTAAACCCAACCTTAAAGTTTAATCATCGATGATTAAACATATAGTCAAGAGTAATCATCGATGATTAACAGCATCTCATAGAGAGTTGAGAATCTAAAAAACGGAGACAAGGTTAATCATCGATGATTGAACTGTTTAATCATCGATGATTAAAAGAAAAAGTCAAAGAGTAATTATTAGTAATTAAAAAGCATTTAATAAAAAATTCAGACTAGTTCAATTATCGATGATTAAACCCAACCTCAAAAGTTTAATAATCGCTGATTAAACATATAGTCAAGAGTAATCATCGATGATTAAACAGCATCTCATAGAGAATTGAGAATCAAAAAAACGGAGACAAGGTTAATCATTGATGATTAAACTGCTTAATCATCGATGATTAAACTGCTTAATCATCGATGATTAAAAGAAAATGTTAAAGATTAATCATTAGTAATTAATAAACATTTAATAAAAAATTCAGACTAGTTCAATCATCGATGATTAAACATATAGTCAAGAGTAATCATCGATGATTAAACAGCATCTCATAGAGAATTGAGAATCTAAAAAACGGAGACAAGGTTAATCATCGATGATTAAACTGCTTAATCATCGATGATTAAAAGAAAATGTCAAAGATTAATCATTAGTAATTAAAAAACATTTAATAAAAAATTCAGACTAGTTCAATCATCGATGATTAAACATACAGTCAAGAGTAATCATCGATGATTAAACAGCATCTCATAGAGAATTGAGAATCTAAAAAACAGAGACAAGGTTAATCATCGATGATTAATCATTTTAATCATCGATGATTAAAAGAAAATGTCAAAGATTAATCATTAGTAATTTAAGAGCATTTAATAAAAAATTTAGACTAGTTCAATCATCGATGATTAAACATACTGTCAAGAGTAATCATCGATGATTAAACAGCATCTCATAGAGAATTGAGAATCTAAAAAACGGAGACAAGGTTAATCATCGATGATTAATCATTTTAATCATCGATGATTAAAAGAAAAAAGTCAAAGATTAATCATTAGTAATTTAAGAGCATTTAATAAAAAATTCAGACTAAGGTCAATCATCGATGATTAAACCCAACCTTAAAGTTTAATCATCGATGATTAAACATATAGTCAAGAGTAATCATCGATGATTAACAGCATCTCATAGAGAGTTGAGAATCTAAAAAACGGAGACAAGGTTAATCATCGATGATTGAACTGTTTAATCATCGATGATTAAAAGAAAAAGTCAAAGAGTTATTATTAGTAATTAAAAAGCATTTAATAAAAAATTCAGACTAGTTCAATTATCGATGATTAAACCCAACCTCAAAAGTTTAATAATCGCTGATTAAACATATAGTCAAGAGTAATCATCGATGATTAAACAGCATCTCATAGAGAATTGAGAATCAAAAAAACGGAGACAAGGTTAATCATTGATGATTAAACTGCTTAATCATCGATGATTAAACTGCTTAATCATCGATGATTAAACTGCTTAATCATCGATGATTAAAAGAAAATGTCAAAGATTAATCATTAGTAATTAAAAAACATTTAATAAAAATTCCAGACTAAGTTCAATCATCGATGATTAAACTCAACCTCAAAAGTTTAATCATCGATGATTAAACATATAGTCAAGAGTAATCATCGATGATTAAACAACATCTCATAGAGAATTGAGAATCTAAAAAACGGAGACAAGGTTAATCATCGATGATTGAACTGTTTAATCATCGATGATTAAACGAAAATGTCAAAGATTAATTATTAGTAATTAAAAAGCATTTAATAAAAAATTCAGACTAGTTCAATCATCGATGATTAAACTCAACCTCAAAAGTTTAATAATCGATGATTTAACATATAGTCAAGAGTAATAATCGATGATTAAACAGCATCTCATAGAGAATTGAGAATCTAAAAAACGGAGACAAGGTTAATCATCGATGATTAAACTGCTTAATCATCGATGATTAAAAGAAAATGTCAAAGATTAATCATTAGTAATTAAAAAACATTTAATAAAAAATTCAGACTAGTTCAATCATCGATGATTAAACATACAGTCAAGAGTAATCATCGATGATTAAACAGCATCTCATAGAGAATTGAGAATCTAAAAAACAGAGACAAGGTTAATCATCGATGATTAATCATTTTAATCATCGATGATTAAAAGAAAATGTCAAAGATTAATCATTAGTAATTTAAGAGCATTTAATAAAAAATTTAGACTAGTTCAATCATCGATGATTAAACATACTGTCAAGAGTAATCATCGATGATTAAACAGCATCTCATAGAGAATTGAGAATCTAAAAAACGGAGACAAGGTTAATCATCGATGATTAATCATTTTAATCATCGATGATTAAAAGAAAAAGTCAAAGATTAATCATTAGTAATTTAAGAGCATTTAATAAAAAATTCAGACTAAGGTCAATCATCGATGATTAAACCCAACCTTAAAGTTTAATCATCGATGATTAAACATATAGTCAAGAGTAATCATCGATGATTAACAGCATCTCATAGAGAGTTGAGAATCTAAAAAACGGAGACAAGGTTAATCATCGATGATTGAACTGTTTAATCATCGATGATTAAAAGAAAAAGTCAAAGAGTAATTATTAGTAATTAAAAAGCATTTAATAAAAAATTCAGACTAGTTCAATTATCGATGATTAAACCCAACCTCAAAAGTTTAATAATCGCTGATTAAACATATAGTCAAGAGTAATCATCGATGATTAAACAGCATCTCATAGAGAATTGAGAATCAAAAAAACGGAGACAAGGTTAATCATTGATGATTAAACTGCTTAATCATCGATGATTAAACTGCTTAATCATCGATGATTAAAAGAAAATGTTAAAGATTAATCATTAGTAATTAATAAACATTTAATAAAAAATTCAGACTAGTTCAATCATCGATGATTAAACATATAGTCAAGAGTAATCATCGATGATTAAACAGCATCTCATAGAGAATTGAGAATCTAAAAAACGGAGACAAGGTTAATCATTGATGATTAAACTGCTTAATCATCGATGATTAAACTGCTTAATCATCGATGATTAAAAGAAAATGTCAAAGATTAATCATTAGTAATTAAAAAACATTTAATAAAAATTCCAGACTAAGTTCAATCATCGATGATTAAACTCAACCTCAAAAGGTTAATCATCGATGATTAAACATATAGTCAAGAGTAATCATCGATGATTAAACAACATCTCATAGAGAATTGAGAATCTAAAAAACGGAGACAAGGTTAATCATCGATGATTGAACTGTTTAATCATCGATGATTAAACGAAAATGTCAAAGATTAATTATTAGTAATTAAAAAGCATTTAATAAAAAATTCAGACTAGTTCAATCATCGATGATTAAACTCAACCTCAAAAGTTTAATAATCGATGATTTAACATATAGTCAAGAGTAATAATCGATGATTAAACAGCATCTCATAGAGAATTGAGAATCTAAAAAACGGAGACAAGGTTAATCATCGATGATTAAACTGCTTAATCATCGATGATTAAAAGAAAATGTCAAAGATTAATCATTAGTAATTAAAAAACATTTAATAAAAAATTCAGACTAGTTCAATCATCGATGATTAAACATACAGTCAAGAGTAATCATCGATGATTAAACAGCATCTCATAGAGAATTGAGAATCTAAAAAACAGAGACAAGGTTAATCATCGATGATTAATCATTTTAATCATCGATGATTAAAAGAAAATGTCAAAGATTAATCATTAGTAATTTAAGAGCATTTAATAAAAAATTTAGACTAGTTCAATCATCGATGATTAAACATACTGTCAAGAGTAATCATCGATGATTAAACAGCATCTCATAGAGAATTGAGAATCTAAAAAACGGAGACAAGGTTAATCATCGATGATTAATCATTTTAATCATCGATGATTAAAAGAAAAAGTCAAAGATTAATCATTAGTAATTTAAGAGCATTTAATAAAAAATTCAGACTAAGGTCAATCATCGATGATTAAACCCAACCTTAAAGTTTAATCATCGATGATTAAACATATAGTCAAGAGTAATCATCGATGATTAACAGCATCTCATAGAGAGTTGAGAATCTAAAAAACGGAGACAAGGTTAATCATCGATGATTGAACTGTTTAATCATCGATGATTAAAAGAAAAAGTCAAAGAGTAATTATTAGTAATTAAAAAGCATTTAATAAAAAATTCAGACTAGTTCAATTATCGATGATTAAACCCAACCTCAAAAGTTTAATAATCGCTGATTAAACATATAGTCAAGAGTAATCATCGATGATTAAACAGCATCTCATAGAGAATTGAGAATCAAAAAAACGGAGACAAGGTTAATCATTGATGATTAAACTGCTTAATCATCGATGATTAAACTGCTTAATCATCGATGATTAAAAGAAAATGTTAAAGATTAATCATTAGTAATTAATAAACATTTAATAAAAAATTCAGACTAGTTCAATCATCGATGATTTAACATATAGTCAAGAGTAATCATCGATGATTAAACAGCATCTCATAGAGAATTGAGAATCTAAAAAACGGAGACAAGGTTAATCATCGATGATTAATCATTTAAATCATCGATGATTAAAAGAAAATGTCAAAGATTAATCATTAGTAATTTAAGAGCATTTAATAAAAAACTCAGACTAGTTCAATCATGGATGATTAAACATACAGTCAAGAGTAATCATCGATGATTAAACAGCATCTCATAGAGAATTAAGAATCTAAAAAACGGAGACAAGGTTAATCATCGATGATTAATCATTTTAATCATCGATGATTAAAACAAAAAGTCAAAAATAAATCATTAGTAATTTAAGAGCATTTAATAAAAAATTCAGACTAGTTCAATCATCGATGATTAAACCCAACCTCAAAGTTTAATCATCGATGATTAAACATATAGTCAAGAGTAATCATCGATGATTAACAGCATCTTATAGAGAATTGAGAATCTAAAAAACGGAGACAAGGTTAATCATCGATGATTGAACTGTTTAATCATCGATGATTAAAAGAAAATGTCAAAGATTAATCATTAGTAATTAAAAAGCATTTAATAAAAAATCCAGACTAAGTTCAATCATCGATGATTAAACCCAACCTCAAAAGTTTAATCATCGATGATTAATCATTTTAATCATCGATGATTAAAAGAAAATGTCAAAGATTAATCATTAGTAATTTAAGAGCATTTAATAAAAAATTTAGACTAGTTCAATCATCGATGATTAAACATACAGTCAAGAGTAATCATCGATGATTAAACAGCATCTTATAGAGAATTGAGAATCTAAAAAACGAAGACAAGGTTAATCATCGATGATTAATCATTTTAATCATCGATGATTAAAAGAAAAAGTCAAAGATTAATCATTAGTAATTTAAGAGCATTTAATAAAAAATTCAGACTAAGTTCAATCATCGATGATTAAACCCAACCTTAAAGTTTAATCATCGATGATTAAACATATAGTCAAGAGTAATCATCGATGATTAACAGCATCTCATAGAGAGTTGAGAATCTAAAAAACGGAGACAAGGTTAATCATCGATGATTGAACTGTTTAATCATCGATGATTAAAAGAAAAAGTCAAAGATTAATTATTAGTAATTAAAAAGCATTTAATAAAAAATTCAGACTAGTTCAATCATCGATGATTAAATCCAACCTCAAAAGTTTAATAATCGATGATTTAACATATAGTCAAGAGTAATAATCGATGATTAAACAGCATCTCATAGAGAATTGAGAATCTAAAAAACGGAGACAAGGTTAATCATGGATGATTAAACTGCTTAATCATCGATGATTAAAAGAAAATGTCAAAGATTAATCATTAGTAATTAAAAAACATTTAATAAAAAATTCAGACTAGTTCAATCATCGATGATTAAACATACAGTCAAGACTAATCATCGATGATTAAACAGCATCTCATAGAGAATTGAGAATCTAAAAAACAGAGACAAGGTTAATCATCGATGATTAATCATTTTAATCATCGATGATTAAAAGAAAATGTCAAAGATTAATCATTAGTAATTTAAGAGCATTTAATAAAAAATTTAGACTAGTTCAATCATCGATGATTAAACATACTGTCAAGAGTAATCATCCATGATTAAACATCATCTCATAGAGAATTGAGAATCTAAAAAACGGAGACAAGGTTAATCATCGATGATTAATCATTTTAATCATCGATGATTAAAAGAAAAAGTCAAAGATTAATCATTAGTAATTTAAGAGCATTTAATAAAAAATTCAGACTAAGGTCAATCATCGATGATTAAACCCAACCTTAAAGTTTAATCATCGATGATTAAACATATAGTCAAGAGTAATCATCGATGATTAACAGCATCTCATAGAGAGTTGAGAATCTAAAAAACGGAGACAAGGTTAATCATCGATGATTGAACTGTTTAATCATCGATGATTAAAAGAAAATGTCAAAGATTAATTATTAGTAATTAAAAAGCATTTAATAAAAAATTCAGACTAGTTCAATCATCGATGATTAAACCCAACCTCAAAAGTTTAATAGTCGATGATTAAACATATAGTCAAGAGTAATCATCGATGATTAAACAGCATCTCATAGAGAATTGAGAATCAAAAAAACGGAGACAAGGTTAATCATTGATGATTAAACTGCTTAATCATCGATGATTAAACTGCTTAATCATCGATGATTAAAAGAAAATGTTAAAGATTAATCATTAGTAATTAATAAATATTTAATAAAAAATTCAGACTAGTTCAATCATCGATGATTAAACATATAGTCAAGAGTAATCATCGATGATTAAACAGCATCTCATAGAGAATTGAGAATCTAAAAAACGGAGACAAGGTTAATCATCGATGATTAATCATTTAAATCATCGATGATTAAAAGAAAATGTCAAAGATTAATCATTAGTAATTTAAGAGCATTTAATAAAAAACTCAGACTAGTTCAATCATGGATGATTAAACATACAGTCAAGAGTAATCATCGATGATTAAACAGCATCTCATAGAGAATTAAGAATCTAAAAAATGGAGACAAGGTTAATCATCGATGATTAATCATTTTAATCATCGATGATTAAAACAAAAAGTCAAAAATAAATCATTAGTAATTTAAGAGCATTTAATAAAAAATTCAGACTAGTTCAATCATCGATGATTAAACCCAACCTCAAAGTTTAATCATCGATGATTAAACATATAGTCAAGAGTAATCATCGATGATTAACAGCATCTTATAGAGAATTGAGAATCTAAAAAACGGAGACAAGGTTAATCATCGATGATTGAACTGTTTAATCATCGATGATTAAAAGAAAATGTCAAAGATTAATCATTAGTAATTAAAAAGCATTTAATAAAAAATCCAGACTAAGTTCAATCATCGATGATTAAACCCAACCTCAAAAGTTTAATCATCGATGATTAATCATTTTAATCATCGATGATTAAAAGAAAATGTCAAAGATTAATCATTAGTAATTTAAGAGCATTTAATAAAAAATTTAGACTAGTTCAATCATCGATGATTAAACATACAGTCAAGAGTAATCATCGATGATTAAACAGCATCTTATAGAGAATTGAGAATCTAAAAAACGGAGACAAGGTTAATCATCGATGATTAATCATTTTAATCATCGATGATTAAAAGAAAAAGTCAAAGATTAATCATTAGTAATTTAAGAGCATTTAATAAAAAATTCAGACTAAGTTCAATCATCGATGATTAAACCCAACCTTAAAGTTTAATCATCGATGATTAAACATATAGTCAAGAGTAATCATCGATGATTAACAGCATCTCATAGAGAGTTGAGAATCTAAAAAACGGAGACAAGGTTAATCATCGATGATTGAACTGTTTAATCATCGATGATTAAAAGAAAAAGTCAAAGATTAATTATTAGTAATTAAAAAGCATTTAATAAAAAATTCAGACTAGTTCAATCATCGATGATTAAATCCAACCTCAAAAGTTTAATAATCGATGATTAAACATATAGTCAAGAGTAATCATCGATGATTAAACAGCATCTCATAGAGAATTGAGAATTAAAAAAACGGAGACAAGGTTAATCATCGATGATTAAACTGCTTAATCATCGATGATTAAAAGAAAATGTTAAAGATTAATCATTAGTAATTAATAAACATTTAATAAAAATTTCAGACTAGTTCAATCATCGATGATTAAACATATAGTAAAGAGTAATCATCGATGATTAAACAGCATCTCATAGAGAATTGAGAATCTAAAAAACGGAGACAAGGTTAATCATCGATGATTAATCATTTAAATCATCGATGATTAAAAGAAAATGTCAAAGATTAATCATTAGTAATTTAAGAGCATTTAATAAAAAACTCAGACTAGTTCAATCATGGATGATTAAACATACAGTCAAGAGTAATCATTAGTAATTAATAAACATTTAATAAAAATTTCAGACTAGTTCAATCATCGATGATTAAACATATAGTAAAGAGTAATCATCGATGATTAAACAGGATCTCATAGAGAATTGAGAATCTAAAAAACGGAGACAAGGTTAATCATCGATGATTAATCATTTTAATCATCGATGATTAAAACAAAAAGTCAAAAATTAATCATTAGTAATTTAAGAGCATTTAATAAAAAATTCAGACTAGTTCAATCATCGATGATTAAACCCAACCTCAAAGTTTAATCATCGATGATTAAACATATAGTCAAGAGTAATCATCGATGATTAACAGCATCTTATAGAGAATTGAGAATCTAAAAAACGGAGACAAGGTTAATCATCGATGATTGAACTGTTTAATCATCGATGATTAAAAGAAAATGTCAAAGATTAATCATTAGTAATTAAAAAGCATTTAATAAAAAATCCAGACTAAGTTCAATCATCGATGATTAAACTCAACCTCAAAAGTTTAATCATCGATGATTAAACATATAGTCAAGAGTAATCATCGATGATTAAACAGCATCTCATAGAGAATTGAGAATCTAAAAAACGGAGACAAGGTTAATCATCGATGATTGAACTGTTTAATCATCGATGATTAAACGAAAATGTCAAAGATTAATTATTAGTAATTAAAAAGCATTTAATAAAAAATTCAGACTAGTTCAATCATCGATGATTAAACCCAACCTCAAAAGTTTAATAATCGATGATTAAACATATAGTTAAGAGTAATCATCGATGATTAAACAGCATCTCATAGAGAATTGAGAATCAAAAAAACGGAGACAAGGTTAATCATTGATGATTAAACTGCTTAATCATCGATGATTAAAAGAAAATGTTAAAGATTAATCATTAGTAATTAATAAACATTTAATAAAAAATTCAGACTAGTTCAATCATCGATGATTAAACATATAGTCAAGAGTAATCATCGATGATTAAACAGCATCTCATAGAGAATTGAGAATCTAAAAAACGGAGACAAGGTTAATCATCGATGATTGAACTGTTTAATCATGATGATTAAAAGAAAATGTCAAAGATTAATCATTAGTAATTTAAGAGCATTTAATAAAAAACTCAGACTAGTTCAATCATGGATGATTAAACATACAGTCAAAAGAGGATTCAAAAGCCCATAAAACCAAAATATTTATACCAAAGAGGATTAAGAGATATTTGCTCTATAAACTTTTAGGTACAAAATTTTACAATTCAAGAAGAAGAAGACACCATAATCACTACTTGTACTGGTTTGTACAAGAAAGATCCATTGAGAATTCCATTAAATACTATAAAAGATCTTGGGTTACAAGACTGGAAAAAGATAATTAGGTTGATTCTGGATATGCAATCTAGAAATTCCGAGTCAAAGGTTGTTTATGATGAAATCCATGCTATAATGTACACATGTTATGAAAGAGGAAGCTTGGAACAATCCGAATATAGAGGTTTCTGTGTGATGTCAAAGGCTTACATAAATAATCTTCCAGAGTGAATTCATTCCTGCTCAGAGTTCAATACATTTATTCAAAAAGTACCTGATAATTTAAAATTCGAAGATCAAAGCCATGCAATATATCCACCTAGATATATATACACTGACTCAGAAGGAAAAGAGTGCTTCCAACCACAAGAACAACTTAAGAAAGCTCCTATAAGTCATTTGGTTGGTATAAAATGGCTGATAACTAAGAAAGAAGACGTGTGGTTCAAAAATCAGATTATTAAAGAACTTTGGAAAAGAAAGGATGAGGTAGACAGAAGAGATGAGTTCAAAGATGTCATCAAAGAGATCTCAAATGAATATAAATCCTTAAATTGTTAGAAAAATATATGTTAAGGTTTTAATAGAACAGAATTATTATTAGTAAATAATGTATTGTTTATAATTTGATATTTTGTAGTTTTTTATTAAGTATCTAAAAGTTTGATCATTAATGAATAAACTCAACACCATATTTAATCATCGATGATTAAACCCAACCTCAAAGTTTAATCATCGATGATTACACATATAGTCAAGAGTAATCATCGATGATTAAACAACATCTCAAAGAAAATTGAGAATCTAAACAACGGAGACAAGGTTAATCATCGATGATTACTCATTTTAATCATCGATGATTAAAAGAAAATGTCAAAGATTAATCATTAGTAATTAAAGAGAATTTAATAAAAAATCCAGACTAAGTTCAATCATCGATGATTAAACTCAACCTTAAAGTTTAATCATCGATGATTAAACATATGGTCAAGAGTAATCATCGATGATTAACAGCATCTCATAGAGAATTGAGAATCTAAAAAATGAAGACAAGGTTAATCATAGATGATTGAACTGTTTAATCATCGATGATTAAAAGAAAATGTCAAAGATTAATTATTAGTAATTAAAAAGCATTTAATAAAAAATTCAGACTAGTTCAATCATCGATACTTAAACCCAACCTCAAAAGTTTAATAATCGATGATTAAACATATAGTCAAGAGTAATCATCGATGATTAAACAACATCTCATAGAGAATTGAGAATAAAAAAATCGGAGACAAGGTTAATCATCGATGATTAAACTGCTTAATCATCGATGATTAAACTGCTTAATCATCGATGATTAAAATAAAATGTCAAAGATTAATCATTAGTAATTAAAAAACATTTAATAAAAAATTCAGACTAGTTCAATCATCGATGATTAAACATATAGTCAAGAGTAATCATCGATGATTAAACAGCATCTCATAGAAAATTGAGAATCTAAAAAACGGAGATAAGGTTAATCATCGATGATTAATCATTTAAATCATCGATGATTAAAAGAAAATGTCAAAGATTAATCATTAGTAATTTAAGAGCATTTAATAAAAAACTCAGACTAGTTCAATCATCGATGATTAAACATATAGTCAAGAGTAATCATCGATGATTAAACAGCATCTCATAGAGAATTGAGAATCTAAAAAACGGAGACAAGGTTAATCATCGATGATTAATCATTTTAATCATCGATTATTAAAAGAAAAAGTCAAAAATTAATCATTAGTAATTTAAGAGCATTTAATAAAAAATTCAGACTAGTTCAATCATCGATGATTAAACCCAACCTCAAAGATTAATCATCGATGATTAAACATATAGTCAAGAGTAATCATCGATGATTAAACAGCATCTCATAGAGAATTGAGAATCTAAAAAACGGAGACAAGGTTAATCATCGATGATTAATCGTTTTAATCATCGGTGATTAAAAGAAAATGTCAAAGATTAATCATTAGTAATAAAAGAGCATTTAATAAAAAATTCAGACTAAGTTCAATCATCGATGATTAAACCCAACCTCAAAGCTTAATCATCGATGATTAAACATATAGTCAAGAGTAATCATCGATGATTAAACAGCATCTCATAGAGAATTGAGAATCTAAAAAACGGAGACAAGGTTAATCATCGATGATTGAACTGTTTAATCATCGATGATTAAACGAAAATATCAAAGATTAATTATTAGTAATTAAAAAGCATTTAATAAAAAATTCAGACTAGTTCAATCATCGATGATTAAACCCAACCTCAAAAGTTTAATAATCGATGATTAAACATATAGTTAAGAGTAATCATCGATGATTAAACAGCATCTCATAGAGAATTGAGAATCAAAAAAACGGAGACAAGGTTAATCATTGATGATTAAACTGCTTAATCATCGATGATTAAACTGCTTAATCATCGATGATTAAAAGAAAATGTTAAAGATTAATCATTAGTAATTAATAAACATTTAATAAAAAATTCAGACTAGTTCAATCATCGATGATTAAACATATAGTCAAGAGTAATCATCGATGATTAAACAGCATCTCATAGAGAATTGAGAATCTAAAAAACGGAGACAAGGTTAATCATCGATGATTGAACTGTTTAATCATGATGATTAAAAGAAAATGTCAAAGATTAATCATTAGTAATTTAAGAGCATTTAATAAAAAACTCAGACTAGTTCAATCATGGATGATTAAACATACAGTCTAAAGAGGATTCAAAAGCCCATAAAACAAAAATATTTATACCAAAGAGGATTAAGAGATATTTGCTCTATAAACTTTTAGGTACAAAATTTTACAATTCAAGAAGAAGAAGACACCATAATCACTACTTGTACTGGTTTGTACAAGAAAGATCCATTGAGAATTCCATTAAATACTATAAAAGATCTTGGGTTACAAGACTGGAAAAAGATAATTAGGTTGACTCTGGATATGCAATCTAGAAATTCCGAGTCAAAGGTTGTTTATGATGAAATCCATGCTATAATGTACACATGTTATGAAAGAGGAAGCTTGGAACAATCCGAATATAGAGGTTTCTGTGTGATGTCAAAGGCTTACATAAATAATCTTCCAGAGTGAATTCATTCCTGCTCAGAGTTCAATACATTTATTCAAAAAGTACCTGATAATTTAAAATTCGAAGATCAAAGCCATGCAATATATCCACCTAGATATATATACACTGACTCAGAAGGAAAAGAGTGCTTCCTACCACAAGAACAACTTAAGAAAGCTCCTATAAGTCATTTGGTTGGTATAAAATGGCTGATAACTAAGAAAGAAGACGTGTGGTTCAAAAATCAGATTATTAAAGAACTTTGGAAAAGAAAGGATGAGGTAGACAGAAGAGATGAGTTCAAAGATGTCATCAAAGAGATCTCAAATGAATATAAATCCTTAAATTGTTAGAAAAATATATGTTAAGGTTTTAATAGAACAGAATTATTATTAGTAAATAATGTATTGTTTATAATCTGATATTTTGTAGTTTTTTATTAAGTATCTAAAAGTTTGATCATTAATGAATAAACTCAACACCATATTTAATCATCGATGATTAAACCCAACCTCAAAGTTTAATCATCGATGATTACACATATAGTCAAGAGTAATCATCGATGATTAAACAACATCTCAAAGAAAATTGAGAATCTAAACAACGGAGACAATGTTAATCATCGATGATTACTCATTTTAATCATCGATGATTAAAAGAAAATGTCAAAGATTAATCATTAGTAATTAAAGAGAATTTAATAAAAAATCCAGACTAAGTTCAATCATCGATGATTAAACTCAACCTTAAAGTTTAATCATCGATGATTAAACATATAGTCAAGAGTAATCATCGATGATTAACAGCATCTCATAGAGAATTGAGAATCTAAAAAATGAAGACAAGGTTAATCATAGATGATTGAACTGTTTAATCATCGATGATTAAAAGAAAATGTCAAAGATTAATTATTAGTAATTAAAAAGCATTTAATAAAAAATTCAGACTAGTTCAATCATCGATACTTAAACCCAACCTCAAAAGTTTAATAATCGATGATTAAACATATAGTCAAGAGTAATCATCGATGATTAAACAACATCTCATAGAGAATTGAGAATAAAAAAATCGGAGACAAAGTTAATCATCGATGATTAAACTGCTTAATCATCGATGATTAAAATAAAATGTCAAAGATTAATCATTAGTAATTAAAAAACATTTAATAAAAAATTCAGACTAGTTCAATCATCGATGATTAAACATATAGTCAAGAGTAATCATCGATGATTAAACAGCATCTCATAGAAAATTGAGAATCTAAAAAACGGAGATAAGGTTAATCATCGATGATTAATCATTTAAATCATCGATGATTAAAAGAAAATGTCAAAGATTAATCATTAGTAATTTAAGAGCATTTAATAAAAAACTCAGACTAGTTCAATCATCGATGATTAAACATATAGTCAAGAGTAATCATCGATGATTAAACAGCATCTCATAGAGAATTGAGAATCTAAAAAACGGAGACAAGGTTAATCATCGATGATTAATCATTTTAATCATCGATTATTAAAAGAAAAAGTCAAAAATTAATCATTAGTAATTTAAGAGCATTTAATAAAAAATTCAGACTAGTTCAATCATCGATGATTAAACCCAACCTCAAAGTTTAATCATCGATGATTAAACATATAGTCAAGAGTAATCATCGATGATTAAACAGCATCTCATAGAGAATTGAGAATCTAAAAAACGGAGACAAGGTTAATCATCGATGATTAATCGTTTTAATCATCGGTGATTAAAAGAAAATGTCAAAGATTAATCATTAGTAATAAAAGAGCATTTAATAAAAAATTCAGACTAAGTTCAATCATCGATGATTAAACCCAACCTCAAAGCTTAATCATCGATGATTAAACATATAGTCAAGAGTAATCATCGATGATTAACAGCATCTTATAGAGAATTGAGAATCTAAAAAGAGACAAGGTTAATCATCGATGATTGAACTGTTTAATCATCGATGATTAAATGAAAATGTCAAAGATTAATCATTAGTAATTAAAAAGCATTTAATAAAAAATCCAGACTAAGTTCAATCATCGATGATTAAACTCAACCTCAAAAGTTTAATCATCGATGATTAAACATATAGTCAAGAGTAATCATCGATGATTAAACAGCATCTCATAGAGAATTGAGAATCTAAAAAACGGAGACAAGGTTAATCATCGATGATTGAACTGTTTAATCATCGATGATTAAACGAAAATGTCAAAGATTAATTATTAGTAATTAAAAAGCATTTAATAAAAAATTCATACTAGTTCAATCATCGATGATTAAACTCAACCTCAAAAGTTTAATAATCGATGATTAAACATATAGTCAAGAGTAATAATCGATGATTAAACAGCATCTCATAGAGAATTGAGAATCTAAAAAACGGAGACAAGGTTAATCATCGATGATTAAAAGAAAATGTCAAAGATTAATCATTAGTAATTAAAAAACATTTAATAAAAAATTCAGACTAGTTCAATCATCGATGATTAAACATACAGTCAAGAGTAATCATCGATGATTAAACAGCATCTCATAGAGAATTGAGAATCTAAAAAACAGAGACAAGGTTAATCATCGATGATTAATCATTTTAATCATCGATGATTAAAAGAAAATGTCAAAGATTAATCATTAGTAATTTAAGAGCATTTAATAAAAAAACTCAGACTAGTTCAATCATCGATGATTAAACATACAGTCAAGAGTAATCATCGATGATTAAACAGCATCTCATAGAGAATTGAGAATCTAAAAAACGGAGACAAGGTTAATCATTGATGATTAATCATTTTAATCATCGATGATTAAAACAAAAAGTCAAAAATTAATCATTAGTAATTTAAGAGCATTTAATACAAAATTCAGACTAGTTCAATCATCGATGATTAAACCCAACCTCAAAGTTTAATCATCGATGATTAAACATATAGTCAAGAGTAATCATCGATGATTTACAGCATCTTATAGAGAATTGAGAATCTAAAAAACGGAGACAAGGTTAATCATCGATGATTGAACTGTTTAATCATCGATGATTCAAAGAAAATGTCAAAGATTAATCATTAGTAATTAAAAAGCATTTAATAAAAAATCCAATCTAAGTTCAATCATCGATGATTAAACCCAACCTCAAAAGTTTAATCATCGATGATTAAACATATAGTCAAGAGTAATCATCGATGATTAAACAGCATCTCATAGAGAATTGAGAATCTAAAAAACGGAGACAAGGTTAATCATCGATGATTGAACTGTTTAATCATCGATGATTAAACGAAAATGTCAAAGATTAATTATTAGTAATTAAAAAGCATTTAATAAAAAATTCAGACTAGTTCAATCATCGATGATTAAACTCAACCTCATAAGTTTAATAATCGATGATTAAACATATAGTCAAGAGTAATAATCGATGATTAAACAGCATCTCATAGAGAATTGAGAATCTAAAAAACGGAGACAAGGTTAATCATCGATGATTAAACTGCTTAATCATCGATGAATAAAAGAAAATGTCAAAGATTAATCATTAGTAATTAAAAAACATTTAATAAAAAATTCAGACTAGTTCAATCATCGATGATTAAACATACAGTCAAGAGTAATCATCGATGATTAAACAGCATCTCATAGAGAATTGAGAATCTAAAAAACAGAGACAAGGTTAATCATCGATGATTAATCATTTTAATCATCGATGATTAAAAGAAAATGTCAAATATTAATCATTAGTAATTTAAGAGCATTTAATAAAAAATTCAGACTAGTTCAATCATCGATGATTAAACATACAGTCAAGAGTAATCATCGATGATTAAACAACATCTCATAGAGAATTGAGAATCTAAAAAACGGAGACAAGGTTAATCATCGATGATTAATCATTTTAATCATCGATGATTAAAAGAAAAAGTCAAAGATTAATCATTAGTAATTTAAGAGCATTTAATAAAAAATTCAGACTAAGTTCAATCATCGATTATTAAACCCAACCTTAAAGTTTAATCATCGATGATTAAACATATAGTCAAGAGTAATCATCGATGATTAACAGCATCTCATAGAAAGTTGAGAATCTAAAAAACGGAGACAATGTTAATCATCGATGATTGAACTGTTGAATCATCGATGATTAAAAGAAAAAGTCAAAGATTAATTATTAGTAATTTAAAAGCATTTAATAAAAAATTCAGACTAGTTCAATCATCGATGATTAAACCCAACCTCAAAAGTTTAATAATCGATGATTAAACATATAGTCAAGAGTAATCATCGATGATTAAACAGCATCTCATAGAGAATTGAGAATCAAAAAAACGGAGACAAGGTTAATCATTGATGATTAAACTGCTTAATCATCGATGATTAAACTGCTTAATCATCGATGATTAAAAGAAAATGTTAAAGATTAATCATTAGTAATTAATAAACATTTAATAAAAAATTCAGACTAGTTCAATCATCGATGATTAAACATATAGTCAAGAGTAATCATCGATGATTAAACAGCATCTCATAGAGAATTGAGAATCTAAAAAACGGAGACAAGGTTAATCATCGATGATTAATCAATTAAATCATCGATGATTAAAAGAAAATGTCAAAGATTAATCATTAGTAATTTAAGAGCATTTAATAAAAAACTCAGACTAGTTCAATCATGGATGATTAAACATACAGTCAAGAGTAATCATCGATGATTAAACAGCATCTCATAGAGAATTGAGAATCTAAAAAACGGAGACAAGGTTAATCATCGATGATTGAACTGTTTAATCATCGATGATTAAAAGAAAAAGTCAAAGATTAATTATTAGTAATTAAAAAGCATTTAATAAAAAATTCAGACTAGTTCAATCATCGATGATTAAACCCAACCTCAAAGTTTAATAATCGATGATTAAACATATAGTCAAGAGTAATCATCGATGATTAACAGCATCTTATAAAGAATTGAGAATCTAAAAAACGGAGACAAGGTTAATCATCGATGATTGAACTGTTTAATCATCGATGATTAAAAGAAAATGTCAAAGATTAATCATTAGTAATTAAAAAAGCATTTAATAAAAAATCCAGACTAAGTCAATCATCGATGATTAAACTCAACCTCAAAAGTTTAATCATCGATGATTAAACATATAGTCAAGAGTAATAATCGATGATTAAACAGCATCTCATAGAGAATTGAGAATCTAAAAAACGGAGACAAGGTTAATCATCGATGATTGAACTGTTTAATCATCGATGATTAAACGAAAATGTCAAAGATTAATTATTAGTAATTAAAAAGCATTTAATAAAAAATTCAGACTAGTTCAATCATCGATGATTAAACTCAACCTCAAAAGTTTAATAATCGATCATTAAACATATAGTCAATAGTAATAATCGATGATTAAACAGCATCTCATAGAGAATTGAGAATCTAAAAAACGGAGACAAGGTTAATAATCGATGATTAAACTGCTTAATCATCGATGATTAAAAGAAAATGTCAAAGATTAATCATTAGTAATTTAAGAGCATTTAATAAAAAATTCAGACTAGTTCAATCATCGATGATTAAACATACAGTCAAGAGTAATCATCGATGATTAAACAACATCTCATAGAGAATTGAGAATCTAAAAAACGGAGACAAGGTTAATCATCGATGATTAATCATTTTAATCATCGATGATTAAAAGAAAAAGTCAAAGATTAATCATTAGTAATTTAAGAGCATTTAATAAAAAATTCAGACTAAGTTCAATCATCGATGATTAAACCCAACCTCAAAAGTTTAATAATCGATGATTAAACATATAGTCAAGAGTAATCATCGATGATTAAACAGCATCTCATAGAGAATTGAGAATCAAAAAAACGGAGACAAGGTTAATCATTGATGATTAAACTGCTTAATCATCGATGATTAAACTGCTTAATCATCGATGATTGAAAGAAAATGTTAAAGATTAATCATTAGTAATTAATAAACATTTAATAAAAAATTCAGACTAGTTCAATCATCGATGATTAAACATATAGTCAAGAGTAATCATCGATGATTAAACAGCATCTCATAGAGAATTGAGAATCTAAAAAACGGAGACAAGGTTAATCATCGATGATTAATCATTTAAATCATCGATGATTAAAAGAAAATGTCAAAGATTAATCATTAGTAATTTAAGAGCATTTAATAAAAAACTCAGACTAGTTCAATCATGGATGATTAAACATACAGTCAAGAGTAATCATCGATGATTAAACAGCATCTCATAGAGAATTGAGAATCTAAAAAACGGAGACAAGGTTAATCATCGATGATTGAATTGTTTAATCATCGATGATTAAAAGAAAAAGTCAAAGATTAATTATTAGTAATTAAAAAGCATTTAATAAAAAATTCAGACTAGTTCAATCATCGATGATTAAACCCAACCTCAAAGTTTAATCATCGATGATTAAACATATAGTCAAGAGTAATCATCGATGATTAACAGCATCTTATAAAGAATTGAGAATCTAAAAAACGGAGACAAGGTTGATCATCGATGATTGAACTGTTTAATCATCGATGATTAAAAGAAAATGTCAAAGATTAATCATTAGTAATTAAAAAGCATTTAATAAAAAATCCAGACTAAGTTCAATCATCGATGATTAAACTCAACCTCAAAAGTTTAATCATCGATGATTAAACATATAGTCAAGAGTAATCATCGATGATTAAACAGCATCTCATAGAGAATTGAGAATCTAAAAAACGGAGACAAGGTTAATCATCGATGATTGAACTGTTTAATCATCGATGATTAAACGAAAATGTCAAAGATTAATTATTAGTAATTAAAAAGCATTTAATAAAAAATTCAGACTAGTTCAATCATCGATGATTAAACCCAACCTCAAAAGTTTAATAATCGATGATTAAACATATAGTCAAGAGTAATCATCGATGATTAAACATCATCTCATAGAGAATTAAGAATCAAAAAAACGGAGACAAGGTTAATCATTGATGATTAAACTGCTTTATCATCGATGATTAAACTGCTTAATCATCGATGATTAAAAGAAAATGTTAAAGATGAATCATTAGTAATTAATAAACATTTATTAAAAAATTCAGACTAGTTCAATCATCGATGATTAAACATATAGTCAAGAGTAATCATCGATGATTAAACAGCATCTCATAGAGAATTGAGAATCTAAAAAACGGAGACAAGGTTAATCATCGATGATTAATCATTTAAATCATCGATGATTAAAAGAAAATGTCAAAGATTAATCATTAGTAATTTAAGAGCATTTAATAAAAAACTCAGACTAGTTCAATCATGGATGATTAAACATACAGTCAAGAGTAATCATCGATGATTAAACAGCATCTCATAGAGAATTGAGAATCTAAAAAACGGAGACAAGGTTAATCATCGATGATTGAACTGTTTAATCATCGATGATTAAAACAAAAAGTCAAAAATTAATCATTAGTAATTTAAGAGCATTTAATAAAAAATTCAGACTAGTTCAATCATCGATGATTAAACCCAACCTCAAAGTTTAATCATCGATGATTAAACATATAGTCAAGAGTAATCATCGATGATTAACAGCATCTTATAGAGAATTGAGAATCTAAAAAACGGAGACAAGGTTAATCATCGATGATTGAACTGTTTAATCATCGATGATTAAAAGAAAATGTCAAAGATTAATCATTAGTAATTAAAAAGCATTTAATAAAAAATCCAGTCTAAGTTCAATCATCGATGATTAAACTCAACCTCAAAAGTTTAATCATCGATGATTAAACATATAGTCAAGAGTAATCATCGATGATTAAACAGCATCTCATAGAGAATTGAGAAACTAAAAAACGGAGACAAGGTTAATCATCGATGATTGAACTTTTTAATCATCGATGATTAAACGAAAATGTCAAAGATTAATTATTAGTAATTAAAAAGCATTTAATAAAAAATTCAGACTAGTTCAATCATCGATGATTAAACTCAACCTCAAAAGTTTAATAATCGATGATTAAACATATAGTCAAGAGTAATAATCGATGATTAAACAGCATCTCATAGAGAATTGAGAATCTAAAAAACGGAGACAAGGTTAATCATCGATGATTAAACTGCTTAATCATCGATGATTAAAAGAAAATGTCAAAGATTAATCATTAGTAATTAAAAAACATTTAATAAAAAATTCAGACTAGTTCAATCATCGATGATTAAACATACAGTCAAGAGTTATCATCGATGATTAAACAGCATCTCATAGAGAATTGAGAATCTAAAAAACAGAGACAAGGTTAATCATCGATGATTAATCATTTTAATCATCGATGATTAAAAGAAAATGTCAAATATTAATCATTAGTAATTTAAGAGCATTTAATAAAAAATTCAGACTAGTTCAATCATCGATGATTAAACATACAGTCAAGAGTAATCATCGATGATTAAACAACATCTCATAGAGAATTGAGAATCTAAAAAACGGAGACAAGGTTAATCATCGATGATTAATCATTTTAATCATCGATGATTAAAAGAAAAAGTCAAAGATTAATCATTAGTAATTTAAGAGCATTTAATAAAAAATTCAGACTAAGTTCAATCATCGATGATTAAACCCAACCTTAAAGTTTAATCATCGATGATTAAACATATAGTCAAGAGTAATCATCGATGATTAACAGCATCTCATAGAAAGTTGAGAATCTAAAAAACGGAGACAAGGTTAATCATCGATGATTGAACTGTTTAATCATCGATGATTAAAAGAAAAAGTCAAAGATTAATTATTAGTAATTTAAAAGCATTTAATAAAAAATTCAGACTAGTTCAATCATCGATGATTAAACCCAACCTCAAAAGTTTAATAATCGATGATTAAACATATAGTCAAGAGTAATCATCGATTATTAAACAGCATCTCATAGAGAATTGAGAATCAAAAAAACGGAGACAAGGTTAATCATTGACGATTAAACTGCTTAATCATCGATGATTAAAAGAAAATGTTAAAGATCAATCATTAGTAATTAATAAACATTTAATAAAAAATTCAGACTAGTTCAATCATCGATGATTAAACATATAGTCAAGAGTAATCATCGATGATTAAACAGCATCTCATAGAGAATTGAGAATCTAAAAAACGGAGACAAGGTTAATCATCGATGATTAATCATTTAAATCATCGATGATTAAAAGAAAATGTCAAAGATTAATCATTAGTAATTTAAGAGCATTTAATAAAAAACTCAGACTAGTTCAATCATGGATGATTAAACATACAGTCAAGAGTAATCATCGATGATTAAACAGCATCTCATAGAGAATTGAGAATCTAAAAAACGGAGACAAGGTTAATCATCGATGATTGAACTGTTTATTCATCGATGATTAAAAGAAAAAGTCAAAGATTAATTATTAGTAATTAAAAAGCATTTAATAAAAAATTCAGACTAGTTCAATCATCGATGATTAAACCCAACCTCAAAGTTTAATCATCGATGATTAAACATATAGTCAAGAGTAATCATCGATGATTAACAACATCTTATAAAGAATTGAGAATCTAAAAAACGGAGACAAGGTTAATCATCGATGATTGAACTGTTTAATCATCGATGATTAAAAGAAAATGTCAAAGATTAATCATTAGTAATTAAAAAGCATTTAATAAAAAATCCAGACTAAGGTCAATCATCGATGATTAAACTCAACCTCAAAAGTTTAATCATCGATGATTAAACATATAGTCAAGAGTAATCATCGATGATTAAACAGCATCTCATAGAGAATTGAGAATCTAAAAAACGGAGACAAGGTTAATCATCGATGATTGAACTGTTTAATCATCGATGATTAAACGAAAATGTCAAAGATTAATTATTAGTAATTAAAAAGCATTTAATAAAAAATTCAGACTAGTTCAATCATCGATGATTAAACTCAACCTCAAAAGTTTAATAATCGATGATTAAACATATAGTCAAGAGTAATAATCGATGATTAAACAGCATCTCATAGAGAATTGAGAATCTAAAAAACGGAGACAAGGTTAATCATCGATGATTAATCATTTAAATCATCGATGATTAAAAGAAAATGTCAAAGATTAATCATTAGTAATTTAAGAGCATTTAATAAAAAACCCAGACTAGTTCAATCATGGATGATTAAACATACAGTCAAGAGTAATCATCGATGATTAAACAGCATCTCATAGAGAATTGAGAATCTAAAAAACGGAGACAAGGTTAATCATCGATGATTGAACTGTTTAATCATCGATGATTAAAAGAAAAAGTCAAAGATTTATTATTAGTAATTAAAAAGCATTTAATAAAAAATTCAGACTAGTTCTATCATCGATGATTAAACCCAAACTAAAAGTTTAATCATCGATGATTAAACATATAGTCAAGAGTAATCATCAATGATTAAACAGCATCTCATAGAGAATTGAGAATCTAAAAAACGGAGACAAGGTTAATCATCGATGATTAATCATTTAAATCATCGATGATTAAAAGAAAATGTCAAAGATTAATCATTAGTAATTTAAGAGCATTTAATAAAAAACTCAGACTAGTTCAATCATGGATGATTAAACATACAGTCAAGAGTAATCATCGATGATTAAACAGCATCTCATAGCGAATTGAGAATCTAAAAAACGGAGACAAGGTTAATCATCGATGATTGAACTGTTTAATCATCGATGATTAAAAGAAAAAGTCAAAGATTAATTATTAGTAATTAAAAAGCATTTAATAAAAAATTCAGACTAGTTCAATCATCGATGATTAAACCCAACCTCAAAGTTTAATCATCGATGATTAAACATATAGTCAAGAGTAATCATCGATGATTAACAGCATCTTATAAAGAATTGAGAATCTAAAAAACGGAGACAAGGTTAATCATCGATGATTGAACTGTTTAATCATCGATGATTAAAAGAAAATGTCAAAGATTAATCATTAGTAATTAAAAAGCATTTAATAAAAAATCCAGACTAAGGTCAATCATCGATGATTAAACTCAACCTAAAAAGTTTAATCATCGATGATTAAACATATAGTCAAGAGTAATCATCGATGATTAAACAGCATCTCATAGAGAATTGAGAATCTAAAAAACGGAGACAAGGTTAATCATCGATGATTGAACTGTTTAATCATCGATGATTAAACGAAAATGTCAAAGATTAATTATTAGTAATTAAAAAGAATTTAATAAAAAATTCAGACTAGTTCAATCATCGATGATTAAACTCAACCTCAAAAGTTTAATAATCGATGATTAAACATATAGTCAAGAGTAATAATCGATGATTAAACAGCATCTCATAGAGAATTGAGAATCTAAAAAACGGAGACAAGGTTAATCATCGATGATTAATCATTTAAATCATCGATGATTAAAAGAAAATGTCAAAGATTAATCATTAGTAATTTAAGAGCATTTAATAAAAAACCCATACTAGTTCAATCATGGATGATTAAACATACAGTCAAGAGTAATCATCGATGATTAAACAGCATCTCATAGAGAATTGAGAATCTAAAAAACGGAGACAAGGTTAATCATCGATGATTGAACTGTTTAATCATCGATGATTAAAAGAAAAAGTCAAAGATTTATTATTAGTAATTAAAAAGCATTTAATAAAAAATTCAGACTAGTTCAATCATCGATGATTAAACCCAAACTCAAAGTTTAATCATCGATGATTAAACATATAGTCAAGAGTAATCATCGATGATTAACAGCATCTTATAAAGAATTGAGAATCTAAAAAACGGAGACAAGGTTAATCATCAATGATTGAACTGTTTAATCATCGATGATTAAAAGAAAATGTCAAAGATTAATCATTAGTAATTAAAAAGCATTTAATAAAAAATCCAGACTAAGGTCAATCATCGATGATTAAACTCAACCTCAAAAGTTTAATCATATATGATTAAACATATAGTCAAGAGTAATTATCGATGATTAAACAGCATCTCATAGAGAATTGAGAATCTAAAAAACAGAGATAAGGTTAATCATCGATGATTAATCATTTAAATCATCGATGATTAATCATTTAAATCATCGATGATTAAAAGAAAATGTCAAAGATTAATCATTAGTAATTTAAGAGCATTTAATAAAAAACCCAGACTAGTTCAATCATGGATGATTAAACATACAGTCAAGAGTAATCATCGATGATTAAACAGCATCTCATAGAGAATTGAGAATCTAAAAAACGGAGACAAGGTTAATCATCGATGATTGAACTGTTTAATCATCGATGATTAAAAGAAAAAGTCAAAGATTTATTATTAGTAATTAAAAAGCATTTAATAAAAAATTCAGACTAGTTCTATCATCGATGATTAAACCCAAACTAAAAGTTTAATCATCGATGATTAAACATATAGTCAAGAGTAATCATCAATGATTAAACAGCATCTCATAGAGAATTGAGAATCTAAAAAACGGAGACAAGGTTAATCATCGATGATTAATCATTTAAATCATCGATGATTAAAAGAAAATGTCAAAGATTAATCATTAGTAATTTAAGAGCATTTAATAAAAAACTCAGACTAGTTCAATCATGGATGATTAAACATACAGTCAAGAGTAATCATCGATGATTAAACAGCATCTCATAGCGAGTTGAGAATCTAAAAAACGGAGACAAGGTTAATCATCGATGATTGAACTGTTTAATCAACGATGATTAAAAGAAAAAGTCAAAGATTAATTATTAGTAATTAAAAATCATTTAATAAAAAATTCAGACTAGTTCAATCATCGATGATTAAACCCAACCTCAAAAGTTTAATAATCGATGATTAAACATGTAGTCAAGAGTAATCATCGATTATTAAACTGCATCTCATAGAGAATTGAGAATCAAAAAAACGGAGACAAGGTTAATCATTGATGATTAAACTGCTTAATCATCGATGATTAAACTGCTTAATCATCGATGATTAAAAGAAAATGTTAAAGATTAATCATTAGTAATTAATAAACATTTAATAAAAAATTCAGACTAGTTCAATCATCGATGATTAAACATATAGTCAAGAGTAATCATCGATGATTAAACAGCATCTCATAGAGAATTGAGAATCTAAAAAACGGAGACAAGGTTAATCATCGATGATTAATCATTTAAATCATCGATGATTAAAAGAAAATGTCAAAGATTAATCATTAGTAATTTAAGAGCATTTAATAAAAAAACTCAGACTAGTTCAATCATGGATGATTAAACATACAGTCAAGAGTAATCATCGATGATTAAACAGCATCTCATAGAGAATTGAGAATCTAAAAAACGGAGACAAGGTTAATCATCGATGATTGAACTGTTTAATAATCGATGATTAAAAGAAAAAGTCAAAGATTAATTATTAGTAATTAAAAAGCATTTAATAAAAAATTCAGACTAGTTCAATCATCGATGATTAAACCCAACCTCAAAGTTTAATCATCGATGATTAAACATATAGTCAAGAGTAATCATCGATGATTAACAGCATCTTATAAAGAATTGAGAATCTAAAAAACGGAGACAAGGTTAATCATCGATGATTGAACTGTTTAATCATCGATGATTAAAAGAAAATGTCAAAGATTAATCATTAGTAATTAAAAAGCATTTAATAAAAAATCCAGACTGAGGTCAATCATCGATGATTAAACTCAACCTCAAAAGTTTAATCATCGATGATTAAACATATAGTCAAGAGTAATCATCGATGATTAAACAGCATCTCATAGAGAATTGAGAATCTAAAAAACGGAGACAAGGTTAATCATCGATGATTGAACTGTTTAATCATCCATGATTAAACGAAAATGTCAAAGATTAATTATTAGTAATTAAAAAGCATTTAACAAAAAATTCAGACTAGTTCAATCATTGATGATTAAACTCAACCTCAAAAGTTTAATAATCGATGATTAAACATATAGTCAAGAGTAATAATCGATGATTAAACAGCATCTCATAGAGAATTGAGAATCTAAAAAACGGAGACAAGGTTAATCATCGATGATTAAACTGCTTAATCATCGATGATTAAAAGAAAATGTCAAAGATTAATCATTAGTAATTAAAAAACATTTAATAAAAAATTCAGACTAGTTCATTCATCGATGATTAAACATACAGTCAAGAGTAATCATCGATGATTAAACAGCATCTCATAGAGAATTGAGAATCTAAAAAACGGAGACAAGGTTAATCATCGATGATTAATCATTTTAATCATCGATGATTAAAACAAAAAGTCAAAAATTAATCATTAGTAATTTAAGAGCATTTAATAAAAAATTCAGACTAGTTCAATCATCGATGATTAAACCCAACCTCAAAGTTTAATCATCGATGATTAAACATATAGTCAAGAGTAATCATCGATGATTAACAACATCTTATAGAGAATTGAGAATCTAAAAAACGGAGACAAGGTTAATCATCGATGATTGAACTGTTTAATCATCGATGATTAAAAGAAAATGTCAAATATTAATCATTAGTAATTTAAGAGCATTTAATAAAAAATTCAGACTAGTTCAATCATCGATGATTAAACATACAGTCAAGAGTAATCATCGATGATTAAACAGCATCTCATAGAGAATTGAGAATCTAAAAAACGGAGACAAGGTTAATCATCGATGATTAATCATTTTAATCATCGATGATTAAAACAAAAAGTCAAAAATTAATCATTAGTAATTTAAGAGCATTTAATAAAAAATTCAGACTAGTTCAATCATCGATGATTAAACCCAACCTCAAAGTTTAATCATCGATGATTAAACATATAGTCAAGAGTAATCATCGATGATTAACAGCATCTTATAGAGAATTGAGAATCTAAAAAACGGAGACAAGGTTAATCATCGATGATTGAACTGTTTAATCATCGATGATTAAAAGAAAATGTCAAAGATTAATCATTAGTAATTAAAAAGCATTTAATAAAAAATCCAGACTAAGGTCAATCATCGATGATTAAACTCAACCTCAAAAGTTTAATCATCGATGATTAAACATATAGTAAAGAGTAATCATCGATGATTAAACAGCATCTCATAGAGAATTGAGAATCTAAAAAACGGAGACAAGGTTAATCATCGATGATTGAACTGTTTAATCAACGATGATTAAACGAAAATGTCAAAGATTAATTATTAGTAATTAAAAAGCATTTAATAAAAAATTCAGACTAGTTCAATCATCGATGATTAAACTCAACCTCAAAAGCTTAATAATCGATGATTAAACATATAGTCAAGAGTAATAATCGATGATTAAACAGCATCTCATAGAGAATTGAGAATCTAAAAAACGGAGACAAGGTTAATCATCGATGATTAAACTGCTTAATCATCGATGATTAAAAGAAAATGTCAAAGATTAATCATTAGTAATTAAAAAACATTTAATAAAAAATTCAGACTAGTTCAATCATCGATGATTAAACATACAGTCAAGAGTAATCATCGATGATTAAACAGCATCTCATAGAGAATTGAGAATCTAAAAAACAGAGACAAGGTTAATCATCGATGATTAAAATGATTAATCATCGATGATTAAAAGAAAATGTCAAATATTAATCATTAGTAATTTAAGAGCATTTAATAAAAAATTCAGACTAGTTCAATCATCGATGATTAAACATACAGTCAAGAGTAATCATCGATGATTAAACAGCATCTCATAGAGAATTGAGAATCTAAAAAACGGAGACAAGGTTAATCATCGATGATTAATCATTTTAATCATCGATGATTAAAAGAAATAGTCAAAGATTAATCATTAGTAATTTAAGAGCATTTAATAAAAAATTCAGACTAAGTTCAATCATCGATGATTAAACCCAACCTTAAAGTTTAATCATCGATGATTAAACATATAGTCAAGAGTAATCATCGATGATTAACAGTATCTCATAGAAAGTTGAGAATCTAAAAAACGGAGACAAGGTTAATCATCGAAGATTGAACTGTTTAATCATCGATGATTAAAAGAAAAAGTCAAAGATTAATTATTAGTAATTAAAAAGCATTTAATAAAAAATTCAGACTAGTTCAATCATCGATGATTAAACCCAACCTCAAAAGTTTAATAATCGATGATTAAAAATATAGTCAAGAGTAATCATCGATGATTAAACAGCATCTCATAGAGAATTGAGAATCAAAAATACGGAGACAAGGTTAATCATTGATGATTAAACTGCTTAATCATCGATGATTAAACTGCTTAATCATCGATGATTAAAAGAAAATGTTAAAGATTAATCATTAGTAATTATTAAATATTTAATAAAAAATTCAGACTAGCTCAATCATCGATGATTAAACATATAGTCAAGAGTAATCATCGATGATTAAACAGCATCTCATAGAGAATTGAGAATCTAAAAAACGGAGACAAGGTTAATCATCGATGATTAATCATTTAAATCATCGATGATTAAAAGAAAATGTCAAAGATTAATCATTAGTAATTTAAGAGCATTTAATAAAAAACTCAGACTAGTTCAATCATCGATGATTAAACATACAGTCAAGAGTAATTATCGATGATTAACAGCATCTTATAGAGAATTGAGAATCTAAAAGACGGAGACAAGGTTAATCATCGATGATTGAACTGTTTAATCATCGATGATTAAAAGAAAATGTCAAAGATTAATCATTAGTAATTAAAAAGCATTTAATAAAAAATCCAGACTAAGGTCAATCATCGATGATTAAACTCAACCTCAAAAGTTTAATCATCGATGATTAAACATATAGTCAAGAGTAATCATCGATGATTAAACAGCATCTCATAGAGAATTGAGAATCTAAAAAACGGAGACAAGGTTAATCATCGATGATTAATCATTTTAATCATCGATGATTAAAACAAAAAGTCAAAAATATATCATTAGTAATTAAAAAGCATTTAATAAAAAATTCAGACTAGTTCAATCATCGATGATTAAACCCAACCTCAAAGTTTAATCATCGATGATTAAACATATAGTCAAGAGTAATCATCGATGATTAACAGCATCTTATAGAGAATTGAGAATCTAAAAAACGGAGACAAGGTTAATCATCGATGATTGAACTGTTTAATCATCGATGATTAAAAGAAAATGTCAAAGATTAATCATTAGTAATTAAAAAGCATTTAATAAAAAATCCAGACTAAGGTCAATCATCGATGATTAAACTCAACCTCAAAAGTTTAATCATCGATGATTAAACATATAGTAAAGAGTAATCATCGATGATTAAACAGCATCTCATAGAGAATTGAGAATCTAAAAAACGGAGACAAGGTTAATCATCGATGATTGAACTGTTTAATCAACGATGATTAAACGAAAATGTCAAAGATTAATTATTAGTAATTAAAAAGCATTTAATAAAAAATTCAGACTAGTTCAATCATCGATGATTAAACTCAACCTCAAAAGTTTAATAATCGATGATTAAAAATATAGTCAAGAGTAATCATCGATGATTAAAAGCATCTCATAGAGAATTGAGAATCAAAAATACGGAGACAAGGTTAATCATTGATGATTAAACTGCTTAATCATCGATGATTAAACTGCTTAATCATCGATGATTAAAAGAAAATGTTAAAGATTAATCATTAGTAATTATTAAACATTTAATAAAAAATTCAGACTAGCTCAATCATCGATGATTAAACATATAGTCAAGAGTAATCATCGATGATTAAACAGCATCTCATAGAGAATTGAGAATCTAAAAAACGGAGACAAGGTTAATCATCGATGATTAATCATTTAAATCATCGATGATTAAAAGAAAATGTCAAAGATTAATCATTAGTAATTTAAGAGCATTTAATAAAAAACTCAGACTAGTTCAATCATCGATGATTAAACATACAGTCAAGAGTAATTATCGATGATTAACAGCATCTTATAGAGAATTGAGAATCTAAAAGACGGAGACAAGGTTAATCATCGATGATTGAACTGTTTAATCATCGATGATTAAAAGAAAATGTCAAAGATTAATCATTAGTAATTAAAAAGCATTTAATAAAAAATCCAGACTAAGGTCAATCATCGATGATTAAACTCAACCTCAAAAGTTTAATCATCGATGATTAAACATATAGTCAAGAGTAATCATCGATGATTAAACAGCATCTCATAGAGAATTGAGAATCTAAAAAACGGAGACAAGGTTAATCATCGATGATTAATCATTCTAATCATCGATGATTAAAAGAAAATGTCAAAAATATATCATTAGTAATTAAAAAGCATTTAATAAAAAATTCAGACTAGTTCAATCATCGATGATTAAACCCAACCTCAAAGTTTAATCATCGATGATTAAACATATAGTCAAGAGTAATCATCGATGATTAAACAGCATCTCATAGAGAATTGAGAATCTAAAAAACGGAGACAAGGTTAATCATCGATGATTAATCGTTTTAATCATCGATGATTAAAAGAAAATGTCAAAGATTAATCATTAGTAATTAAAGAGCATTTAATAAAAAATCCAGACTAAGTTCAATCATCGATGATTAAACCCAACCTCAAAGTTTAATCATCGATGATTAAACATATAGTCAAGAGTAATCATCGATGATTAACATCATCTTATAGAGAATTGAGAATCTAAAAAACGGAGACAAGGTTAATCATCGATGATTGAACTGTTTAATCATCGATGATTAAAAGAAAATGTCAAAGATTAATCATTAGTTATTAAAAAGCATTTAATAAAAGATCCAGACTAAGTTCAATCATCGATGATTAAACCCAACCTCAAAAGTTTAATCATCGATGATTAAACATATAGTCAAGAGTAATCATCGATGATTAAACAGCATCTCATAGAGAATTGAGAATCTAAAAAAACGGAGACAAGGTTAATCATCGATGATTGAACTGTTTAATCATCGATGATTAAACGAAAATGTCAAAGATTAATTATTAGTAATTAAAAAGCATTTAATAAAAAATTCAGACTAGTTCAATCATCGATGATTAAACCCAACCTCAAAGTTTAATCATCGATGATTAAACATATAGTCAAGAGTAATCATCGATGATTAAACAGCATCTCATAGAGAATTGAGAATCTAAAAAACGGAGACAAGGTTAATCATCGATGATTAATCATTCTAATCATCGATGATTAAAAGAAAATGTCAAAAATATATCATTAGTAATTAAAAAGCATTTATTAAAAAATTCAGACTAGTTCAATCATCGATGATTAAACCCAACCTCAAAGTTTAATCATCGATGATTAAACATATAGTCAAGAGTAATCATCGATGATTAAACAGCATCTCATAGAGAATTGAGAATCTAAAAAACGGAGACAAGGTTAATCATCGATGATTAATCATTCTAATCATCGATGATTAAAAGAAAATGTCAAAAATATATCATTAGTAATTAAAAAGCATTTAATAAAAAATTCAGACTAGTTCAATCATCGATGATTAAACCCAACCTCAAAGTTTAATCATCGATGATTAAACATATAGTCAAGAGTAATCATCGATGATTAAACAGCATCTCATAGAGAATTGAGAATCTAAAAAACGGAGACAAGGTTAATCATCGATGATTAATCGTTTTAATCATCGATGATTAAAAGAAAATGTCAAAGATTAATCATTAGTAATTAAAGAGCATTTAATAAAAAATCCAGACTAAGTTCAATCATCGATGATTAAACCCAACCTCAAAGTTTAATCATCGATGATTAAACATATAGTCAAGAGTAATCATCGATGATTAACATCATCTTATAGAGAATTGAGAATCTAAAAAACGGAGACAAGGTTAATCATCGATGATTGAACTGTTTAATCATCGATGATTAAAAGAAAATGTCAAAGATTAATCATTAGTAATTAAAAAGCATTTAATAAAAAATCCAGACTAAGTTCAATCATCGATGATTAAACCCAACCTCAAAAGTTTAATCATCGATGATTAAACATATAGTCAAGAGTAATAATCGATGATTAAACAGCATCTCATAGAGAATTGAGAATCTAAAAAACGGAGAAAAGGTTAATCATCGATGATTAAACTGCTTAATCATCGATGATTAAAAGAAAATGTCAAAGATTAATCATTAGTAATAAAAAAACATTTAATAAAAAAATCAGACTAGTTCAATCATCGATGATTAAACATACAGTCAAGAGTAATCATCGATGATTAAACAGCATCTCATAGAGAATTGAGAATCTAAAAAACAGAGACAAGGTTAATCATCGATGATTAATCATTTTAATCATCGATGATTAAAAGAAAATGTCAAATATTAATCATTAGTAATTTAAGAGCATTTAATAAAAAATTCAGACTAGTTCAATCATCGATGATTAAACATACAGTCAAGAGTAATCATCGATGATTAAACAGCATCGCATAGAGAATTGAGAATCTAAAAAACGGAGACAAGGTTAATCATCGATGATTAATCATTTTAATCATCGATGATTAAAAGAAATAGTCAAAGATTAATCATTAGTAATTTAAGAGCATTTAATAAAAAATTCAGACTAAGTACAATCATCGATGATTAAACCCAACCTTAAAGTTTAATCATCGATGATTAAACATATAGTCAAGAGTAATCATCGATGATTAACAGTATCTCATAGAAAGTTGAGAATCTAAAAAACGGAGACAAGGTTAATCATCGAAGATTGAACTGTTTAATCATCGATGATTAAAAGAAAAAGTCAAAGATTAATTATTAGTAATTAAAAAGCATTTAATAAAAATTTCAGACTAGTTCAATCATCGATGATTAAACCCAACCTCAAAAGTTTAATAATCGATGATTAAACATATAGTCAAGAGTAATCATCGATGATTAAACAGCATCTCATAGAGAATTGAGAATCTAAAAAACGGAGACAAGGTTAATCATCGATGATTAATCATTTTAATCATCGATGATTAAAACAAAAAGTCAAAAATTAATCATTAGTAATATAAGAGCATTTAATAAAAAATTCAGACTAGTTCAATTATCGATGATTAAACCCAACCTCAAAGTTTAATCATCGATGATTAAACATATAGTCAAGAGTAATCATCGATGATTAAACAGCATCTCATAGAGAACTGAGAATCTAAAAAACGGAGACAAGGTTAATCATCAATGATTAATCGTTTTAATCATCGATGATTAAAAGAAAATGTCAAAGATTAGTCATTAGTAATTAAAGAGCATTTAATAAACAATCCAGACTAAGTTCAATCATCGATGATTAAACCCAACCTCAAAGTTTAATCATCGATGATTAAACATATAGTCAAGAGTAATCATCGATGATTAACATCATCTTATAGAGAATTGAGAATCTAAAAAACGGAGACAAGGTTAATCATCGATGATTGAACTGTTTAATCATCGATGATTAAAAGAAAATGTCAAAGATTAATCATTAGTAATTAAAAAGCATTTAATAAAAAATCCAGACTAAGTTCAATCATCGATGATTAAACCCAACCTTAAAGTTTAATCATCGATGATTAAACATATAGTCAAGAGTAATCATCGATGATTAACAGTATCTCATAGAAAGTTGAGAATCTAAAAAACGGAGACAAGGTTAATCATCGAAGATTGAACTGTTTAATCATCGATGATTAAAAGAAAAAGTCAAAGATTAATTATTAGTAATTAAAAAGCATTTAATAAAAAATTCAGACTAGTTCAATCATCGATGATTAAACCCAACCTCAAAAGTTTAATAATCGATGATTAAAAATATAGTCAAGAGTAATCATCGATGATTAAACAGCATCTCATAGAGAATTGAGAATCAAAAATACGGAGACAAGGTTAATCATTGATGATTAAACTGCTTAATCATCGATGATTAAACTGCTTAATCATCGATGATTAAAAGAAAATGTTAAAGATTAATCATTAGTAATTATTAAATATTTAATAAAAAATTCAGACTAGCTCAATCATCGATGATTAAACATATAGTCAAGAGTAATCATCGATGATTAAACAGCATCTCATAGAGAATTGAGAATCTAAAAAACGGAGACAAGGTTAATCATCGATGATTAATCATTTAAATCATCGATGATTAAAAGAAAATGTCAAAGATTAATCATTAGTAATTTAAGAGCATTTAATAAAAAACTCAGACTAGTTCAATCATCGATGATTAAACATACAGTCAAGAGTAATTATCGATGATTAACAGCATCTTATAGAGAATTGAGAATCTAAAAGACGGAGACAAGGTTAATCATCGATGATTGAACTGTTTAATCATCGATGATTAAAAGAAAATGTCAAAGATTAATCATTAGTAATTGAAAAGCATTTAATAAAAAATCCAGACTAAGGTCAATCATCGATGATTAAACTCAACCTCAAAAGTTTAATCATCGATGATTAAACATATAGTCAAGAGTAATCATCGATGATTAAACAGCATCTCATAGAGAATTGAGAATCTAAAAAACGGAGACAAGGTTAATCATCGATGATTAATCATTTTAATCATCGATGATTAAAACAAAAAGTCAAAAATATATCATTAGTAATTAAAAAGCATTTAATAAAAAATTCAGACTAGTTCAATCATCGATGATTAAACCCAACCTCAAAGTTTAATCATCGATGATTAAACATATAGTCAAGAGTAATCATCGATGATTAACAGCATCTTATAGAGAATTGAGAATCTAAAAAACGGAGACAAGGTTAATCATCGATGATTGAACTGTTTAATCATCGATGATTAAAAGAAAATGTCAAAGATTAATCATTAGTAATTAAAAAGCATTTAATAAAAAATCCAGACTAAGGTCAATCATCGATGATTAAACTCAACCTCAAAAGTTTAATCATCGATGATTAAACATATAGTAAAGAGTAATCATCGATGATTAAACAGCATCTCATAGAGAATTGAGAATCTAAAAAACGGAGACAAGGTTAATCATCGATGATTGAACTGTTTAATCAACGATGATTAAACGAAAATGTCAAAGATTAATTATTAGTAATTAAAAAGCATTTAATAAAAAATTCAGACTAGTTCAATCATCGATGATTAAACTCAACCTCAAAAGTTTAATAATCGATGATTAAAAATATAGTCAAGAGTAATCATCGATGATTAAAAGCATCTCATAGAGAATTGAGAATCAAAAATACGGAGACAAGGTTAATCATTGATGATTAAACTGCTTAATCATCGATGATTAAACTGCTTAATCATCGATGATTAAAAGAAAATGTTAAAGATTAATCATTAGTAATTATTAAACATTTAATAAAAAATTCAGACTAGCTCAATCATCGATGATTAAACATATAGTCAAGAGTAATCATCGATGATTAAACAGCATCTCATAGAGAATTGAGAATCTAAAAAACGGAGACAAGGTTAATCATCGATGATTAATCATTTAAATCATCGATGATTAAAAGAAAATGTCAAAGATTAATCATTAGTAATTTAAGAGCATTTAATAAAAAACTCAGACTAGTTCAATCATCGATGATTAAACATACAGTCAAGAGTAATTATCGATGATTAACAGCATCTTATAGAGAATTGAGAATCTAAAAGACGGAGACAAGGTTAATCATCGATGATTGAACTGTTTAATCATCGATGATTAAAAGAAAATGTCAAAGATTAATCATTAGTAATTAAAAAGCATTTAATAAAAAATCCAGACTAAGGTCAATCATCGATGATTAAACTCAACCTCAAAAGTTTAATCATCGATGATTAAACATATAGTCAAGAGTAATCATCGATGATTAAACAGCATCTCATAGAGAATTGAGAATCTAAAAAACGGAGACAAGGTTAATCATCGATGATTAATCATTCTAATCATCGATGATTAAAAGAAAATGTCAAAAATATATCATTAGTAATTAAAAAGCATTTAATAAAAAATTCAGACTAGTTCAATCATCGATGATTAAACCCAACCTCAAAGTTTAATCATCGATGATTAAACATATAGTCAAGAGTAATCATCGATGATTAAACAGCATCTCATAGAGAATTGAGAATCTAAAAAACGGAGACAAGGTTAATCATCGATGATTAATCGTTTTAATCATCGATGATTAAAAGAAAATGTCAAAGATTAATCATTAGTAATTAAAGAGCATTTAATAAAAAATCCAGACTAAGTTCAATCATCGATGATTAAACCCAACCTCAAAGTTTAATCATCGATGATTAAACATATAGTCAAGAGTAATCATCGATGATTAACATCATCTTATAGAGAATTGAGAATCTAAAAAACGGAGACAAGGTTAATCATCGATGATTGAACTGTTTAATCATCGATGATTAAAAGAAAATGTCAAAGATTAATCATTAGTTATTAAAAAGCATTTAATAAAAGATCCAGACTAAGTTCAATCATCGATGATTAAACCCAACCTCAAAAGTTTAATCATCGATGATTAAACATATAGTCAAGAGTAATCATCGATGATTAAACAGCATCTCATAGAGAATTGAGAATCTAAAAAAACGGAGACAAGGTTAATCATCGATGATTGAACTGTTTAATCATCGATGATTAAACGAAAATGTCAAAGATTAATTATTAGTAATTAAAAAGCATTTAATAAAAAATTCAGACTAGTTCAATCATCGATGATTAAACCCAACCTCAAAGTTTAATCATCGATGATTAAACATATAGTCAAGAGTAATCATCGATGATTAAACAGCATCTCATAGAGAATTGAGAATCTAAAAAACGGAGACAAGGTTAATCATCGATGATTAATCATTCTAATCATCGATGATTAAAAGAAAATGTCAAAAATATATCATTAGTAATTAAAAAGCATTTAATAAAAAATTCAGACTAGTTCAATCATCGATGATTAAACCCAACCTCAAAGTTTAATCATCGATGATTAAACATATAGTCAAGAGTAATCATCGATGATTAAACAGCATCTCATAGAGAATTGAGAATCTAAAAAACGGAGACAAGGTTAATCATCGACGATTAATCATTCTAATCATCGATGATTAAAAGAAAATGTCAAAAATATATCATTAGTAATTAAAAAGCATTTAATAAAAAATTCAGACTAGTTCAATCATCGATGATTAAACCCAACCTCAAAGTTTAATCATCGATGATTAAACATATAGTCAAGAGTAATCATCGATGATTAAACAGCATCTCATAGAGAATTGAGAATCTAAAAAACGGAGACAAGGTTAATCATCGATGATTAATCGTTTTAATCATCGATGATTAAAAGAAAATGTCAAAGATTAATCATTAGTAATTAAAGAGCATTTAATAAAAAATCCAGACTAAGTTCAATCATCGATGATTAAACCCAACCTCAAAGTTTAATCATCGATGATTAAACATATAGTCAAGAGTAATCATCGATGATTAACATCATCTTATAGAGAATTGAGAATCTAAAAAACGGAGACAAGGTTAATCATCGATGATTGAACTGTTTAATCATCGATGATTAAAAGAAAATGTCAAAGATTAATCATTAGTAATTAAAAAGCATTTAATAAAAAATCCAGACTAAGTTCAATCATCGATGATTAAACCCAACCTCAAAAGTTTAATCATCGATGATTAAACATATAGTCAAGAGTAATAATCGATGATTAAACAGCATCTCATAGAGAATTGAGAATCTAAAAAACGGAGAAAAGGTTAATCATCGATGATTAAACTGCTTAATCATCGATGATTAAAAGAAAATGTCAAAGATTAATCATTAGTAATAAAAAAACATTTAATAAAAAAATCAGACTAGTTCAATCATCGATGATTAAACATACAGTCAAGAGTAATCATCGATGATTAAACAGCATCTCATAGAGAATTGAGAATCTAAAAAACAGAGACAAGGTTAATCATCGATGATTAATCATTTTAATCATCGATGATTAAAAGAAAATGTCAAATATTAATCATTAGTAATTTAAGAGCATTTAATAAAAAATTCAGACTAGTTCAATCATCGATGATTAAACATACAGTCAAGAGTAATCATCGATGATTAAACAGCATCGCATAGAGAATTGAGAATCTAAAAAACGGAGACAAGGTTAATCATCGATGATTAATCATTTTAATCATCGATGATTAAAAGAAATAGTCAAAGATTAATCATTAGTAATTTAAGAGCATTTAATAAAAAATTCAGACTAAGTACAATCATCGATGATTAAACCCAACCTTAAAGTTTAATCATCGATGATTAAACATATAGTCAAGAGTAATCATCGATGATTAACAGTATCTCATAGAAAGTTGAGAATCTAAAAAACGGAGACAAGGTTAATCATCGAAGATTGAACTGTTTAATCATCGATGATTAAAAGAAAAAGTCAAAGATTAATTATTAGTAATTAAAAAGCATTTAATAAAAATTTCAGACTAGTTCAATCATCGATGATTAAACCCAACCTCAGAAGTTTAATAATCGATGATTAAACATATAGTCAAGAGTAATCATCGATGATTAAACAGCATCTCATAGAGAATTGAGAATCTAAAAAACGGAGACAAGGTTAATCATCGATGATTAATCATTTTAATCATCGATGATTAAAACAAAAAGTCAAAAATTAATCATTAGTAATATAAGAGCATTTAATAAAAAATTCAGACTAGTTCAATTATCGATGATTAAACCCAACCTCAAAGTTTAATCATCGATGATTAAACATATAGTCAAGAGTAATCATCGATGATTAAACAGCATCTCATAGAGAACTGAGAATCTAAAAAACGGAGACAAGGTTAATCATCAATGATTAATCGTTTTAATCATCGATGATTAAAAGAAAATGTCAAAGATTAGTCATTAGTAATTAAAGAGCATTTAATAAACAATCCAGACTAAGTTCAATCATCGATGATTAAACCCAACCTCAAAGTTTAATCATCGATGATTAAACATATAGTCAAGAGTAATCATCGATGATTAACATCATCTTATAGAGAATTGAGAATCTAAAAAACGGAGACAAGGTTAATCATCGATGATTGAACTGTTTAATCATCGATGATTAAAAGAAAATGTCAAAGATTAATCATTAGTAATTAAAAAGCATTTAATAAAAAATCCAGACTAAGTTCAATCATCGATGATTAAACCCAACCTCAAAAGTTTAATCATCGATGATTAAACATATAGTCAAGAGTAATCATCGATGATTAAACAGCATCTCATAGAGAATTGAGAATCTAAAAAAACGGAGACAAGGTTAATCATCGATGATTGAACTGTTTAATCATCGATGATTAAATGAAAATGTCAAAGATTAATTATTTGTAATTAAAAAGCATTTAATAAAAAATTCAGACTAGTTCAATCATCGATGATTAAACCCAACCTCAAAGTTTAATCATCGATGAGTAAACATATAGTCAAGAGTAATCATCGATGATTAACATCATCTTATAGAGAATTGAGAATCTAAAAAACGGAGACAAGGTTAATCATCGATGATTGAACTGTTTAATCATCGATGATTGAACTGTTTAATCATCGATGATTAAAAGAAAATGTCAAAGATTAATCATTAGTAATTAAAAAGCATTTAATAAAAAATCCAGACTAAGTTCAATCATCGATGATTAAACCCAACCTCAAAAGTTTAATCATCGATGATTAAACATATAGTCAAGAGTAATAATCGATGATTAAACATCATCTCATAGAGAATTGAGAATCTAAAAAACGGAGACAAGGTTAATCATCGATGATTAAACTGCTTAATCATCGATGATTAAAAGAAAATGTCAAAGATTAATCATTAGTAATAAAAAAACATTTAATAAAAAATTCAGACTAGTTCAATCATCGATGATTAAACATATAGTCAAGAGTAATCATCGATGATTAAACAACATCTCATAGAGAATTGAGAATCTAAAAAACGGAGACAAGGTTAATCATCGATGATTAATCATTTTAATCATCGATGATTAAAAGAAAATGTCAAAGATTAATCATTAGTAATTAAAGAGCATTTAATAAAAAATCCAGACTAAGTTCAATCATCGATGATTAAACCCACCCTCAAAGTTTAATCATCGATGATTAAACCCAACCTCAAAGTTTAATCACCGATGATTAAACATATAGTCAAGAGTAATCATCGATGATTAACATCATCTTATAGAGAATTGAGAATCTAAAAAACGGAGACAAGGTTAATCATCGATGATTGAACTGTTTAATCATCGATGATTAAAAGAAAATGTCAAAGATTAATCATTCGTAATTAAAAAGCATTTAATAAAAAATCCAGACTAAGTTCAATCATCGATGATTAAACCCAACCACAAAAGTTTAATCATCGATGATTAAACATATAGTCAAGAGTAATCATCGATGATTAAACGGCATCTCATAGAGAATTGAGAATCTAAAAAAACGGAGACAAGGTTAATCATCGATGATTGAACTGTTTAATCATCGATGATTAAACGAAAATGTCAAAGATTAATTATTAGTAATTAAAAAGCATTTAATAAAAAATTCAGACTAGTTCAATCATCGATGATTAAACCCAACCTCAAAAGTTTAATAATCGATGATTAAACATATAGTCAAGAGTAATAATCGATGATTAAACAGCATCTCATAGAGAATTGAGAATCTAAAAAACGGAGACAAGGTTAATCATCGATGATTAAACTGCTTAATCATCGATGATTAAAAGAAAATGTCAAAGATTAATCATTAGTAATAAAAAAACATTTAATAAAAAATTCAGACTAGTTCAATCATCGATGATTAAAGATATAGTCAAGAGTAATCATCGAAGATTAAACAGCATCTCATAGAGAATTGAGAATCTAAAAAACGGAGACAAGGTTAATCATCGATTATTAATCATTTTAATCATCGATGATTAAAAGAAAATGTCAAAGATTAATCATTAGTAATTAAAGAGCATTTAATAAAAAATTCAGACTAGTTCAATCATCGATGATTAAACCCAACCTCAAAGTTTAATCATCGATGATTAAACATATAGTCAAGAGTAATCATCGATGATTAAACAACATCTTATAGAGAATTAAGATTTGAGAATCTAAAAAACGGAGATAAGGCATCGATGATTAAACAACATTTTTTATTTTAAAAACAGAATTAAATCATCGATGATTAAAACAAAAACACCAAAGTTTAATTATTGCTGATTAAAAATGATCTCAAAGTTTGATCATTAATGCTAAAACAACACCACGCTTAATCATCCATGATTAAAATTTAAAAACAATCTCAAAAGTTGAATAATGAATGATTTAAAACATAATAGTAAAAAGTTCAATCATCGTTAAAATTAAATAATTATGACGTGTAGATGATTTTATAGAAATAAGTATTCATGGGTTAAGTATTTGTTATTAAACTCTAATATTATATAAAAATACATTATTATAACAATAATAAAACGAATTAATATTTATTCGTAGTGAATATGCACAATTTTCAAAAGAAAAGTCATCATTGCGCGTCTGTTCAAAAAACTGATCATTATTCGGGTCTAAAATATCAACTCTAAACTCTCAAAAACTGATCATCATTCGGTGCTTAAAAAAATAAACTTTAACCCTTAAAAAAAACAGATTTTTATCATTCTCATAAAGCAAAAAGAAGATGGAAGTTGGAAGTTCTTCAAAAACACTCAAAAGAAACGAGATGGAAACAGGAGGTTCTTCATCTTTCTCTACACATATGCTTGACATAACTACTCCGTTGTTAGAACACATTCTATCGTTTGTTCCGGCTGAATCTGCGAAACAAGTTTTCAAATGCACATTAGTATAAGTTTATTTTTCAATCAGTCAATTTTCATATTCTTATTTTGTATTTTCGACGTTATTAGTTTCTAATTTTTGGAATAATTGAATGATAGGTGTAAAACCATGAATGAAGCAGTATACTCAAGATCAGTGTTTAAAAAACTAGAACTTGATCTTATTGGAAGAGAAAGATTAAATCCTGAATATTTGAAAATCATCCAAAGATGCAAAGATGCTGGAAACCCAAACCTGATGTTCAGAGATGACATGGTACTCTTATATTTTATGCATTTTTTCAAGAAAATATAAATTTCATTTGCGTGTAATTTTCATATGTATAACTAATTAAGTCGAAAATTTTATTTTCATGTCATTTTGCAAAAAATAGATTATATTTATGTAGTTTAATGCTTCAATAATTTGTGATAATTATTTATATTATTACCTTTTTAAAACCCTGATGATATTAGACTAAATCAAAATAAAAAATACGTTTATTCATTAGTTATTAATAATTAAACCTTGAGTTTAATCAAAAAACGTATAATCATATTGCTTAATCATTCATGAGTTGTACAATGTTTAATTTTGTTGATTAAAATTTGATTTATGTGTTTAATTAGGACAAATACTTTTTTGAGAACCGAGAAGAATGAATGTTGCTATTGGAAAACGCTGTTTCATTGGGGCAAAAAGACACAACTTTTGTCAAGGGGATGTTGTTGACGTCGCAGAAGAAGAAGAAGCAAGAAGCTTTAAACATTCTAAATGAGGAGTTCAAAGAATCAAAGGGACCATGGAATTTGGCTGACAGCTATAGGAAAGTTTATGATATCTTGATGTCTAGACGGAACGAATTGTTAAGTATTAATTTATCTGACTTTGAGCCTTATCAGTTTTTAGATTGGGGGATGGATGATCTTGGTATGTGGGATATTGTGCCTTATGGATATGCTAATATATTTGCTTTTGATTAATCATGTTGGTCGGGTGATGAATGTATGTTTAAAGACGTATAAATAATTTTAAGTTTTTGAACATTTTATATGTTATTTGTAATATTAACTTCTATATATAAGTTCACTTTGATGTTTATTAATTAATGATTGTAGTTGGTTTTTATAAGATGATGTTTAATCATCGATGATTAAACAGCATTTTTGATTTAAAAACAGAATTGTTTTATTAATCATCGATGATTAAACCCAACCTCAAAAGTTTAATAATCGATGATTAAACATATAGTCAAGAGTAATAATCGATGATTAAACAGCATCTCATAGAGAATTGAGAATCTAAAAAACGGAGACAAGGTTAATCATCGATGATTAAACTGCTTAATCATCGATGATTAAAAGAAAATGTCAAAGATTAATCATTAGTAATTAAAAAACATTTAATAAAAAATTCAGACTAGTTCAATCATCGATGATTAAACATACAGTCAAGAGTAATCATCGATGATTAAACAGCATCTCATAGAGAATTGAGAATCTAAAAAACAGAGACAAGGTTAATCATCGATGATTAATCATTTTAATCATCGATGATTAAAAGAAAATGTCAAATATTAATCATTAGTAATTTAAGAGCATTTAATAAAAAATTCAGACTAGTAAAATCATCGATGATTAAACATACAGTCAAGAGTAATCATCGATGATTAAACAGCATCTCATAGAGAATTGAGAATCTAAAAAACGGAGACAAGGTTAATCATCGATGATTAATCATTTTAATCATCGATGATTAAAAGAAATAGTCAAAGATTAATCATTAGTAATTTAAGAGCATTTAATAAAAAATTCAGACTAAGTTCAATCATCGATGATTAAACCCAACCTTAAAGTTTAATCATCGATGATTAAACATATAGTCAAGAGTAATCATCGATGATTAACAGTATCTCATAGAAAGTTGAGAATCTAAAAAACGGAGACAAGGTTAATCATCGAAGATTGAACTGTTTAATCATCGATGATTAAAAGAAAAAGTCAAAGATTAATTATTAGTAATTAAAAAGCATTTAATAAAAAATTCAGACTAGTTCAATCATCGATGATTAAACCCAACCTCAAAAGTTTAATAATCGATGATTAAACATATAGTCAAGAGTAATCATCGATGATTAAACAGCATCTCATAGAGAATTGAGAATCAAAAATACGGAGACAAGGTTAATCATTGAGGATTAAACTGCTTAGTCATCGATGATTAAACTGCTTAATCATCGATGATTAAAAGAAAATGTTAAAGATTAATCATTAGTAATTAATAAACATTTAATAAAAAATTCAGACTAGTTCAATCATCGATGATTAAACATATAGTCAAGAGTAATCATCGATGATTAAACAACATCTCATAGAGAATTGAGAATCTAAAAAACGGAGACAAGGTTAATCATCGATGATTAATCATTTTAATCATCGATGATTAAAAGAAAATGTCATATATTAATCATTAGTAATTTAAGAGCATTTAATAAAAAATTCAGACTAGTTCAATCATCGATGATTAAACATACAGTCAAGAGTAATCATCGATGATTAAACAGCATCTCATAGAGAATTGAGAATCTAAAAAACGGAGACAAGGTTAATCATCGATGATTAATCATTTTAATCATCGATGATTAAAAGAAATAGTCAAAGATTAATCATTAGTAATTTAAGAGCATTTAATAAAAAATTCAGACTAAGTTCAATCATCGATGATTAAACCCAACCTTAAAGTTTAATCATCGATGATTAAACATATAGTCAAGAGTAATCATCGATGATTAACAGTATCTCATAGAAAGTTGAGAATCTAAAAAACGGAGACAAGGTTAATCATCGAAGATTGAACTGTTTAATCATCGATGATTAAAAGAAAAAGTCAAAGATTAATTATTAGTAATTAAAAAGCATTTAATAAAAAATTCAGACTAGTTCAATCATCGATGATTAAACCCAACCTCAAAAGTTTAATAATCGATGATTAAACATATAGTCAAGAGTAATCATCGATGATTAAACAGCATCTCATAGAGAATTGAGAATCAAAAATACGGAGACAAGGTTAATCATTGAGGATTAAACTGCTTAGTCATCGATGATTAAACTGCTTAATCATCGATGATTAAAAGAAAATGTTAAAGATTAATCATTAGTAATTAATAAACATTTAATAAAAAATTCAGACTAGTTCAATCATCGATGATTAAACATATAGTCAAGAGTAATCATCGATGATTAAACAACATCTCATAGAGAATTGAGAATCTAAAAAACGGAGACAAGGTTAATCATCGATGATTAATCAGTTAAATCATCGACGATTAAAAGAAAATGTCAAAGATTAATCATTAGTAATTTAAGAGCATTTAATAAAAAACTCAGACTAGTTCAATCATCGATGATTAAACATACAGTCAAGAGTAATTATCGATGATTAACAGCATCTTATAGAGAATTGAGAATCTAAAAAACGGAGACAAGGTTAATCATCGATGATTGAACTGTTTAATCATCGATGATTAAAAGAAAATGTCAAAGATTAATCATTAGTAATTAAAAAGCATTTAATAAAAAATCCAGACTAAGGTCAATCATCGATGATTAAACTCAACCTCAAAAGTTTAATCATCGATGATTAAACATATAGTCAAGAGTAATCATCGATGATTAAACAGCATCTCATAGAGAATTGAGAATCTAAAAAACGGAGACAGGGTTAATCATCGATGATTAATCATTCTAATCATCGATGATTAAAACAAAAAGTCAAAAATCAATCATTAGTAATTTAAGAGCATTTAATAAAAAATTCAGACTAGTTCAATTATCGATGATTAAACCCAACCTCAAAGTTTAATCATCGATGATTAAACATATAGTCAAGAGTAATCATCGATGATTAAACAGCATCTCATAGAGAATTGAGAATCTAAAAAACGGAGACAAGGTTAATCATCGATGATTAATCGTTTTAATCATCGATGATTAAAAGAAAATGTCAAAGATTAATCATTAGTAATTAAAAAGCATTTAATAAAAAATCCAGACTAAGTTCAATCATCGATGATTAAACCCAACCTCAAAGTTTAATCATCGATGATTAAACATATAGTCAAGAGTAATCATCGATGATTAACATCATCTTATAGAGAATTGAGAATCTAAAAAACGGAGACAAGGTTAATCATCGATGATTGAACTGTTTAATCTTCGATGATTAAAAGAAAATGTCAAAGATTAATCATTAGTAATTAAAAAGCATTTAATAAAAAATCCAGACTAAGTTCAATCATCGATGATTAAACCCAACCTCAAAAGTTTAATCATCGATGATTAAACATACAGTCAAGAGTAATTATCGATGATTAACAGCATCTTATAGAGAATTGAGAATCTAAAAAACGGAGACAAGGTTAATCATCGATGATTGAACTGTTTAATCATCGATGATTAAAAGAAAATGTCAAAGATTAATCATTAGTAATTAAAAAGCATTTAATAAAAAATCCAGACTAAGGTCAATCATCGATGATTAAACTCAACCTCAAAGTTTAATCATCGATGATTAAACATATAGTCAAGAGTAATCATCGATGATTAAACAGCATCTCATAGAGAATTGAGAATCTAAAAAACGGAGACAGGGTTAATCATCGATGATTAATCATTCTAATCATCGATGATTAAAAGAAAATGTCAAAGATCAATCATTAGTAATTTAAGAGCATTTAATAAAAAATTCAGACTAGTTCAATTATCGATGATTAAACCCAACCTCAAAGTTTAATCATCGATGATTAAACATATAGTCAAGAGTAATCATCGATGATTAAACAGCATCTCATAGAGAATTGAGAATCTAAAAAACGGAGACAAGGTTAATCATCGATGATTAATCGTTTTAATCATCGATGATTAAAAGAAAATGTCAAAGATTAATCATTAGTAATTAAAGAGCATTTAATAAAAAATCCAGACTAAGTTCAATCATCGATGATTAAACCCAACCTCAAAGTTTAATCATCGATGATTAAACATATAGTCAAGAGTAATCATCGATGATTAACATCATCTTATAGAGAATTGAGAATCTAAAAAACGGAGACAAGGTTAATCATCGATGATTGAACTGTTTAATCTTCGATGATTAAAAGAAAATGTCAAAGATTAATCATTAGTAATTAAAAAGCATTTAATAAAAAATCCAGACTAAGTTCAATCATCGATGATTAAACCCAACCTCAAAAGTTTAATCATCGATGATTAAACATATAGTCAAGAGTAATCATCGATGATTAAACAGCATCTCATAGAGAATTGAGAATCTAAAAAAACGGAGACAAGGTTAATCATCGATGATTGAACTGTTTAATCATCGATGATTAAACGAAAATGTCAAAGATTAATTATTAGTAATTAAAAAGCATTTAATAAAAAATTCAGACTAGTTCAATCATCGATGATTAAACCCAACCTCAAAGTTTAATCATCGATGATTAAACATATAGTCAAGAGTAATCATCGATGATTAACATCATCTTATAGAGAATTGAGAATCTAAAAAAACGGAGACAAGGTTAATCATCGATGATTGAACTGTTTAATCATCGATGATTAAAAGAAAATGTCAAAGATTAATCATTAGTAATTAAAAAGCATTTAATAAAAAATCCAGACTAAGTTCAATCATCGATGATTAAACCCAACCTCAAAAGTTTAATCATCGATGATTAAACATATAGTCAAGAGTAATAATCGATGATTAAACAGCATCTCATAGAGAATTGAGAATCTAAAAAACAGAGACAAGGTTAATCATCGATGATTAAACTGCTTAATCATCGATGATTAAAAGAAAATGTCAAAGATCAATCATTAGTAATAAAAAAACATTTAATAAAAAAATCAGACTAGTTCAATCATCGATGATTAAACATACAGTCAAGAGTAATCATCGATGATTAAACATCATCTCATAGAGAATTGAGAATCTAAAAAACAGAGACAAGGTTAATCATCGATGATTAATCATTTTAATCATCGATGATTAAAAGAAAATGTCAAATACTAATCATTAGTAATTTAAGAGCATTTAATAAAAAATTCAGACTAGTTCAATCATCGATGATTAAACATACAGTCAAGAGTAATCATCGATGATTAAACAGCATCGCATAGAGATTTGAGAATCTAAAAAACGGAGACAAGGTTAATCATCGATGATTAATCATTTTAATCATCGATGATTAAAAGAAATAGTCAAAGATTAATCATTAGTAATTTAAGAGCATTTAATAAAAAATTCAGACTAAGTTCAATCATCGATGATTAAACCCAACCTTAAAGTTTAATCATCGATGATTAAACATATAGTCAAGAGTAATCATCGATGATTAACAGTATCTCATAGAAAGTTGAGAATCTAAAAAACGGAGACAAGGTTAATCATCGAAGATTGAACTGTTTAATCATCGATGATTAAAAGAAAAAGTCAAAGATTAATTATTAGTAATTAAAAAGCATTTAATAAAAAATTCAGACTAGTTCAATCATCGATGATTAAACCCAACCTCAAAAGTTTAATAATCGATGATTAAACATATAGTCAAGAGTAATCATCGATGATTAAACAGCATCTCATAGAGAATTGAGAATCAAAAATACAGAGACAAGGTTAATCATTGATGATTAAACTGCTTAATCATCGATGATTAAACTGCTTAATCATCGATGATTAAAAGAAAATGTTAAAGATTAATCATTAGTAATTAATAAACATTTAATAAAAACTTCAGACTAGTTCAATCATCGATGATTAAACATATAGTCAAGAGTAATCATCGATGATTAAACAGCATCTCATAGAGAATTGAGAATCTAAAAAACGGATACAAGGTTAATCATCGATGATTAATTATTTAAATCATCGATGATTAAAAGAAAATGTCAAAGATTAATCATTAGTAATTTAAGAGCATTTAATAAAAAACTCAGACTAGTTCAATCATCGATGATTAAACATACAGTCAAGAGTAATTATCGATGATTAACAGCATCTTATAGAGAATTGAGAATCTAAAAAACGGAGACAAGGTTAATCATCGATGATTGAACTGTTTAATCATCGATGATTAAAAGAAAATGTCAAAGATTAATCATTAGTAATTAAAAAGCATTTAATAAAAAATCCAGAATAAGGTCAATCATCGATGATTAAACTCAACCTCAAAAGTTTAATCATCGATGATTAAACATATAGTCAAGAGTAATCATCGATGATTAAACAGCATCTCATAGAGAATTGAGAATCTAAAAAACGGAGACAAGGTTAATCATCGATGATTAATCATTCTAATCATCGATGATTAAAACAAAAAGTCAAAAATTAATCATTAGTAATATAAGAGCATTTAATAAAAAATTCAGACTAGTTCAATCATCGATGATTAAACCCAACCTCAAAGTTTAATCATCGATGATTAAACATATAGTCAAGAGTAATCATCGATGATTAAACAGCATCTCATAGAGAATTGAGAATCTAAAAAACGGAGACAAGGTTAATCATCGATGATTAATCGTTTTAATCATCGATGATTAAAAGAAAATTTCAAAGATTAATCATTAGTAATTAAAGAGCATTTAATAAAAAATCCAGACTAAGTTCAATCATCGATGATTAAACCCAACCTCAAAGTTTAATCATCGATGATTAAACATATAGTCAAGAGTAATCATCGATGATTAACATCATCTTATAGAGAATTGAGAATCTAAAAAACGGAGACAAGGTTAATCATCGATGATTGAACTGTTTAATCATCGATGATTAAAAGAAAATGTCAAAGATTAATCATTAGTAATTAAAAAGCATTTAATAAAAAATCCAGACTAAGTTCAATCATCGATGATTAAACCCAACCTCAAAAGTTTAATCATCGATGATTAAACATATAGTCAAGAGTAATCATCGATGATTAAACAGCATCTCATAGAGAATTGAGAATCTAAAAAAACGGAGACAAGGTTAATCATCGATGATTGAACTGTTTAATCATCGATGATTAAACGAAAATGTCAAAGATTAATTATTAGTAATTAAAAAGCATTTAATAAAAAATTCAGACTAGTTCAATCATCGATGATTAAACCCAACCTCAAAGTTTAATCATCGATGATTAAACATATAGTCAAGAGTAATCATCGATGATTAACATCATCTTATAGAGAATTGAGAATCTAAAAAACGGAGACAATGTTAATCATCGATGATTGAACTGTTTAATCATCGATGATTAAAAGAAAATGTCAAAGATTAATCATTAGTAATTAAAAAGCATTTAATAAAAAATCCAGACTAAGTTCAATCATCGATGATTAAACCCAACCTCAAAAGTTTAATCATCGATGATTAAACATATAGTCAAGAGTAATAATCGATGATTAAAGAGCATCTCATAGAGAATTGAGAATCTAAAAAACGGAGACAAGGTTAATCATCGATGATTAAACTGCTTAATCATCGATGATTAAAAGAAAATGTTAAAGATTAATCATTAGTAATAAAAAAACATTTAATAAAAAAATCAGACTAGTTCAATCATCGATGATTAAACATACAGTCAAGAGTAATCATCGATGATTAAACAGCATCTCATAGAGAATTGAGAATCTAAAAAACAGAGACAATGTTAATCATCGATGATTAATCATTTTAATCATCGATGATTAAAAGAAAATGTCAAATATTAATCATTAGTAATTTAAGAGCATTTAATAAAAAATTCAGACTAGTTCAATCATCGATGATTAAACATACAGTCAAGAGTAATCATCGATGATTAAACAGCATCGCATAGAGAATTGAGAATATAAAAAACGGAGACAAGGTTAATCATCGATGATTAATCATTTTAATCATCGATGATTAAAAGAAATAGTCAAAGATTAATCATTAGTAATTTAAGAGCATTTAATAAAAAATTCAGACTAAGTTCAATCATCGATGATTAAACCCAACCTTAAAGTTTAATCATCGATGATTAAACATATAGTCAAGAGTAATCATCGATGATTAACAGTATCTCATGAAAAGTTGAGAATCTAAAAAACGGAGACAAGGTTAATCATCGAAGATTGAACTGTTTAATCATCGATGATTAAAAGAAAAAGTCAAAGATTAATTATTAGTAATTAAAAAGCATTTAATAAAAAATTCAGACTAGTTCAATCATCGATGATTAAACCCAACCTCAAAAGTTTAATAATCGATGATTAAACATATAGTCAAGAGTAATCATCGATGATTAAACAGCATCTCATAGAGAATTGAGAATCAAAAATACGGAGACAAGGTTAATCATTGATGATTAAACTGCTTAATCATCGATGATTAAACTGCTTAATCATCGATGATTAAAAGAAAATGTTAAAGATTAATCATTAGTAATTAATAAAAATTTAATAAAAAATTCAGACTAGTTCAATCATCGATGATTAAACATATAGTCAAGAGTAATCATCGATGATTAAACAGCATCTCATAGAGAATTGAGAATCTAAAAAACGGAGACAAGGTTAATCATCGATGATTAAAAGAAAATGTCAAAGATTAATCATTAGTAATTTAAGATCATTTAATAAAAAACTCAGACTAGTTCAATCATCGATGATTAAACATACAGTCAAGAGTAATTATCGATGATTAACAGCATCTTATAGAGAATTGAGAATCTAAAAAACGGAGACAAGGTTAATCATCGATGATTGAACTGTTTAATCATCGATGATTAAAAGAAAATGTCAAAGATTAATCATTAGTAATTAAAAAGCATTTAATAAAAAATCCAGACTAAGGTCAATCATCGATGATTAAACTCAACCTCAAAAGTTTAATCATCGATGATTAAACATATAGTCAAGAGTAATCATCGATGATTAAACAGCATCTCATAGAGAATTGAGAATCTAAAAAACGGAGACAAGGTTAATCATCGATGATTAATCATTTTAATCATCGATGATTAAAACAAAAAGTCAAAAATTAATCATTAGTAATATAAGAGCATTTAATAAAAAATTCAGACTAGTTCAATCATCGATGATTAAACCCAACCTCAAAGTTTAATCATCGATGATTAAACATATAGTCAAGAGTAATCATCGATGATTAAACAGCATCTCATAGAGAACTGAGAATCTAAAAAACGGAGACAAGGTTAATCATCGATGATTAATCGTTTTAATCATCGATGATTAAAAGAAAATGTCAAAGATTAATCATTAGTAATTAAAGAGCATTTAATAAAAAATCCAGACTAAGTTCAATCATCGATGATTAAACCCAACCTCAAAGTTTAATCATCGATGATTAAACATATAGTCAAGAGTAATCATCGATGATTAACATCATCTTATAGAGAATTGAGAATCTAAAAAACGGAGACAAGGTTAATCATCGATGATTGAACTGTTTAATCATCGATGATTAAAAGAAAATGTCAAAGATTAATCATTAGTAATTAAAAAGCATTTAATAAAAAATCCAGACTAAGGTCAATCATCGATGATTAAACTCAACCTCAAAAGTTTAATCATCGATGATTAAACATATAGTCAAGAGTAATCATCGATGATTAAACAGCATCTCATAGAGAATTGAGAATCTAAAAAACGGAGACAAGGTTAATCATCGATGATTAATCATTTTAATCATCGATGATTAAAACAAAAAGTCAAAAATTAATCATTAGTAATATAAGAGCATTTAATAAAAAATTCAGACTAGTTCAATCATCGATGATTAAACCCAACCTCAAAGTTTAATCATCGATGATTAAACATATAGTCAAGAGTAATCATCGATGATTAAACAGCATCTCATAGAGAACTGAGAATCTAAAAAACGGAGACAAGGTTAATCATCGATGATTAATCGTTTTAATCATCGATGATTAAAAGAAAATGTCAAAGATTAATCATTAGTAATTAAAGAGCATTTAATAAAAAATCCAGACTAAGTTCAATCATCGATGATTAAACCCAACCTCAAAGTTTAATCATCGATGATTAAACATATAGTCAAGAGTAATCATCGATGATTAACATCATCTTATAGAGAATTGAGAATCTAAAAAACGGAGACAAGGTTAATCATCGATGATTGAACTGTTTAATCATCGATGATTAAAAGAAAATGTCAAAGATTAATCATTAGTAATTAAAAAGCATTTAATAAAAAATCCAGACTAAGGTCAATCATCGATGATTAAACTCAACCTCAAAAGTTTAATCATCGATGATTAAACATATAGTCAAGAGTAATCATCGATGATTAAACAGCATCTCATAGAGAATTGAGAATCTAAAAAACGGAGACAAGGTTAATCATCGATGATTAATCATTTTAATCATCGATGATTAAAACAAAAAGTCAAAAATTAATCATTAGTAATATAAGAGCATTTAATAAAAAATTCAGACTAGTTCAATCATCGATGATTAAACCCAACCTCAAAGTTTAATCATCGATGATTAAACATATAGTCAAGAGTAATCATCGATGATTAAACAGCATCTCATAGAGAATTGAGAATCTAAAAAACGGAGACAAGGTTAATCATCGATGATTAATCATTTTAATCATCGATGATTAAAACAAAAAGTCAAAAATTAATCATTAGTAATATAAGAGCATTTAATAAAAAATTCAGACTAGTTCAATCATCGATGATTAAACCCAACCTCAAAGTTTAATCATCGATGATTAAACATATAGTCAAGAGTAATCATCGATGATTAAACAGCATCTCATAGAGAACTGAGAAGCTAAAAAACGGAGACAAGGTTAATCATCGATGATTAATCGTTTTAATCATCGATGATTAAAAGAAAATGTCAAAGATTAATCATTAGTAATTAAAGAGCATTTAATAAAAAATCCAGACTAAGTTCAATCATCGATGATTAAACCCAACCTCAAAGTTTAATCATCGATGATTAAACATATAGTCAAGAGTAATCATCGATGATTAAACAGCATCTCATAGAGAACTGAGAAGCTAAAAAACGGAGACAAGGTTAATCATCGATGATTAATCGTTTTAATCATCGATGATTAAAAGAAAATGTCAAAAATTAATCATTAGTAATATAAGAGCATTTAATAAAAAATTCAGACTAGTTCAATCATCGATGATTAAACCCAACCTCAAAGTTTAATCATCGATGATTAAACATATAGTCAAGAGTAATCATCGATGATTAAACAGCATCTCATAGAGAACTGAGAAGCTAAAAAACGGAGACAAGGTTAATCATCGATGATTAATCGTTTTAATCATCGATGATTAAAAGAAAATGTCAAAGATTAATCATTAGTAATTAAAGAGCATTTAATAAAAAATCCAGACTAAGTTCAATCATCGATGATTAAACATATAGTCAAGAGTAATCATCGATGATTAACATCATCTTATAGAGAATTGAGAATCTAAAAAACGGAGACAAGGTTAATCATCGATGATTGAACTGTTTAATCATCGATGATTAAAAGAAAATGTCACAGATTAATCATTAGTAATTAAAAAGCATTTAATAAAAAATCCAGACTAAGGTCAATCATCGATGATTAAACTCAACCTCAAAAGTTTAATCATCGATGATTAAACATATAGTCAAGAGTAATCATCGATGATTAAACAGCATCTCATAGAGAATTGAGAATCTAAAAAACGGAGACAAGGTTAATCATCGATGATTAATCATTTTAATCATCGATGATTAAAACAAAAAGTCAAAAATTAATCATTAGTAATATAAGAGCATTTAATAAAAAATTCAGACTAGTTCAATCATCGATGATTAAACCCAACCTCAAAGTTTAATCATCGATGATTAAACATATAGTCAAGAGTAATCATCGATGATTAAACAGCATCTCATAGAGAACTGAGAAGCTAAAAAACGGAGACAAGGTTAATCATCGATGATTAATCGTTTTAATCATCGATGATTAAAAGAAAATGTCAAAGATTAATCATTAGTAATTAAAGAGCATTTAATAAAAAATCCAGACTAAGTTCAATCATCGATGATTAAACATATAGTCAAGAGTAATCATCGATGATTAACATCATCTTATAGAGAATTGAGAATCTAAAAAACGGAGACAAGGTTAATCATCGATGATTGAACTGTTTAATCATCGATGATTAAAAGAAAATGTCACAGATTAATCATTAGTAATTAAAAAGCATTTAATAAAAAATCCAGACTAAGTTCAATCATCGATGATTAAACCCAACCTCAAAAGTTTAATCATCGATGATTAAACATATAGTCAAGAGTAATCATCGATGATTAAACAGCATCTCATAGAGAATTGAGAATCTAAAAAAACGGAGACAAGGTTAATCATCGATGATTGAACTGTTTAATCATCGATGATTAAATGAAAATGTCAAAGATTAATTATTTGTAATTAAAAAGCATTTAATAAAAAATTCAGACTAGTTCAATCATCGATGATTAAACCCAACCTCAAAGTTTAATCATCGATGATTAAACATATAGTCAAGAGTAATCATCGATGATTAACATCATCTTATAGAGAATTGAGAATCTAAAAAACGGAGACAAGGTTAATCATCGATGATTGAACTGTTTAATCATCGATGATTAAAAGAAAATGTCAAAGATTAATCATTAGTAATTAAAAAGCATTTAATAAAAAATCCAGACTAAGTTCAATCATCGATGATTAAACCCAACCTCAAAAGTTTAATCATCGATGATTAAACATATAGTCAAGAGTAATAATCGATGATTAAACAGCATCTCATAGAGAATTGAGAATCTAAAAAATGGAGACAAGGTTAATCATCGATGATTAAACTGCTTAATCATCGATGATTAAAAGAAAATGTCAAAGATTAATCATTAGTAATAAAAAAACATTTAATAAAAAATTCAGACTAGTTCAATCATCGATAATTAAACGTATAGTCAAGAGTAATCATCGATGATTAAACAACATCTCATAGAGAATTGAGAATCTAAAAAACGGAGACAAGGTTAATCATCGATGATTAATCGTTTTAATCATCGATGATTAAAAGAAAATGTCAAAGATTAATCATTAGTAATTAAAGAGCATTTAATAAAAAATCCAGACTAAGTTCAATCATCGATGATTAAACCCAACCTCAAAGTTTAATCATCGATGATTAAACCCAACCTCAAAGTTTAATCACCGATGATTAAACATATAGTCAAGAGTAATCATCGATGATTAACATCATCTTATAGAGAATTGAGAATCTAAAAAATGGAGACAAGGTTAATCATCGATGATTGAACTGTTTAATCATCGATGATTAAAAGAAAATGTCAAAGATTAATCATTCGTAATTAAAAAGCATTTAATAAAAAATCCAGACTAAGTTCAATCATCGATGATTAAACCCAACCACAAAAGTTTAATCATCGATGATTAAACATATAGTCAAGAGTAATCATCGATGAATAAACAGCATCTCATAGAGAATTGAGAATCTAAAAAAACGGAGACAAGGTTAATCATCGATGATTGAACTGTTTAATCATCGATGATTAAACGAAAATGTCAAAGATTAATTATTAGTAATTAAAAAGCATTTAATAAAAAATTCAGACTAGTTCAATCATCGATGATTAAACCCAACCTCAAAAGTTTAATAATCGATGATTAAACATATAGTCAAGAGTAATCATCGATGATTAACATCATCTTATAGAGAATTGAGAATCTAAAAAACGGAGACAAGGTTAATCATCGATGATTGAACTGTTTAATCATCGATGATTAAAAGAAAATGTCAAAGATTAATCATTAGTAATTAAAAAGCATTTAATAAAAAATCCAGACTAAGTTCAATCATCGATGATTAAACCCAACCTCAAAAGTTTAATCATCGATGATTAAACATATAGTCAAGAGTAATAATCGATGATTAAACAGCATCTCATAGAGAATTGAGAATCTAAAAAATGGAGACAAGGTTAATCATCGATGATTAAACTGCTTAATCATCGATGATTAAAAGAAAATGTCAAAGATTAATCATTAGTAATAAAAAAACATTTAATAAAAAATTCAGACTAGTTCAATCATCGATAATTAAACGTATAGTCAAGAGTAATCATCGATGATTAAACAACATCTCATAGAGAATTGAGAATCTAAAAAACGGAGACAAGGTTAATCATCGATGATTAATCGTTTTAATCATCGATGATTAAAAGAAAATGTCAAAGATTAATCATTAGTAATTAAAGAGCATTTAATAAAAAATCCAGACTAAGTTCAATCATCGATGATTAAACCCAACCTCAAAGTTTAATCATCGATGATTAAACCCAACCTCAAAGTTTAATCACCGATGATTAAACATATAGTCAAGAGTAATCATCGTTGATTAACATCATCTTATAGAGAATTGAGAATCTAAAAAATGGAGACAAGGTTAATCATCGATGATTGAACTGTTTAATCATCGATGATTAAAAGAAAATGTCAAAGATTAATCATTCGTAATTAAAAAGCATTTAATAAAAAATCCAGACTAAGTTCAATCATCGATGATTAAACCCAACCACAAAAGTTTAATCATCGATGATTAAACATATAGTCAAGAGTAATCATCGATGATTAAACAGCATCTCATAGAGAATTGAGAATCTAAAAAAACGGAGACAAGGTTAATCATCGATGATTGAACTGTTTAATCATCGATGATTAAACGAAAATGTCAAAGATTAATTATTAGTAATTAAAAAGCATTTAATAAAAAATTCAGACTAGTTCAATCATCGATGATTAAACCCAACCTCAAAAGTTTAATAATCGATGATTAAACATATAGTCAAGAGTAATAATCGATGATTAAACAGCATCTCATAGAGAATTGAGAATCTAAAAAACGGAGACAAGGTTAATCATCGATGATTAAACTGCTTAATCATCGATGATTAAAAGAAAATGTCAAAGATTAATCATTAGTAATAAAAAAACATTTAATAAAAAATTCAGACTAGTTCAATCATCGATGATTAAAGATATAGTCAAGAGTAATCATCGATGATTAAACATCATCTCATAGAGAATTGAGAATCTAAAAACGGAGATAAGGTTAATCATCGATGATTAATCATTTTAATCATCGATGATTAAAAGAAAATGTCAAAGATTAATCATTAGTAATTTAAGTGCATTTAATAAAAAATTCACACTAGTTCAATCATCGATGATTAAACATATAGTCAAGAGTAATCATCGATGATTAAACAGCATCTCATAAAGAATTGAGAATCTAAAAAATGGAGACAAGGTTAATCATCGATGATTAATCATTTTAATCATCAATGATTAAAAGAAAAAGTCAAAGATTAATCATTAGTAATTTAAGAGCATTTAATAAAAAATTCAGACTAGTTCAATCATCGATGATTAAACCCAACCTCAAAGTTTAATCATCGATGATTAAACATATAGTCAAGAGTAATCATCGATGATTACACAGCATCTCATAGAGAATTGAGAATCTAAAAAACGGAGACAAGGTTAATCATCGATTATTAATCATTTTAATCATCGATGATTAAAAGAAAATGTCAAAGATTAATCATTAGTAATTAAAGAGCATTTAATAAAAAATTCAGACTAGTTCAATCATCGATGATTAAACCCAACCTCAAAGTTTAATCATCGATGATTAAACATATAGTCAAGAGTAATCATCGATGATTAAACAGCATCTTATAGAGAATTAAGATTTGAGAATCTAAAAAACGGAGATAAGGCATCGATGATTAAACAACATTTTTTATTTTAAAAACAGAATTAAATCATCGATGATTAAAACAAAAACACCAAAGTTTAATTATTGCTGATTAAAAATGATCTCAAAGTTTGATCATTAATGCTAAAACAACACCACGCTTAATCATCCATGATTAAAATTTAAGAACAATCTCAAAAGTTGAATAATGAATGATTTAAAACATAATAGTAAAAAGTTCAATCATCGTTAAAATTAAATAATTATGACGTGTAGATGATTTTATAGAAATAAGTATTCATGGGTTAAGTATTTGTTATTAAACTCTAATATTAAATAAAAATAAATTATTATAACAATAATAAAACGAATTAATATTTATTCGTAGTGAATATGCACAATTTTCAAAAGAAAAGTCATCATTGCGCGTCTGTTCAAAAAACTGATCATTATTCGGGTCTAAAATATCAACTCTAAACTCTCAAAAACTGATCATCATTCGGTGCTTAAAAAAAAAAACTTTAACCCTTAAAAAAAACAGATTTTTATCATTCTCATAAAGCAAAAAGAAGATGGAAGTTGGAAGTTCTTCAAAAACACTCAAAAGAAACGAGATGGAAACAGGAGGTTCTTCATCTTTCTCTACACATATGCTTGACATAACTACTCCGTTGTTAGAACACATTCTATCGTTTGTTCCGGCTGAATCTGCGAAACAAGTTTTCAAATGCACATTAGTATAAGTTTATTTTTCAATCAGTCAATTTTCATATTCTTATTTTGTATTTTCGACGTTATTAGTTTCTAATTTTTGGAATAATTGAATGATAGGTGTAAAACCATGAATGAAGCAGTATACTCAAGATCAGTGTTTAAAAAACTAGAACTTGATCTTATTGGAAGAGAAAGATTAAATCCTGAATATTTGAAAATCATCCAAAGATGCAAAGATGCTGGAAACCCAAACCTGATGTTCAGAGATGACATGGTACTCTTATATTTTATGCATTTTTTCAAGAAAATATAAATTTCATTTGCGTGTAATTTTCATATGTATAACTAATTAAGTCGAAAATTTTATTTTCATGTCATTTTGCAAAAAATTGATTATATTTATGTAGTTTAATGCTTCAATAATTTGTGATAATTATTTATATTATTACCTTTTTAAAACCCTGATGATATTAGACTAAATCAAAATAAAAAATACGTTTATTCATTAGTTATTAATAATTAAACCTTGAGTTTAATCAAAAAACGTATAATCATATTGCTTAATCATTCATGAGTTGTACAATGTTTAATTTTGTTGATTAAAATTTGATTTATGTGTTTAATTAGGACAAATACTTTTTTGAGAACCGAGAAGAATGAATGTTGCTATTGGAAAACGATGTTTCATTGGGGCAAAAAGACGCAACTTTTGTCAAGGGGATGTTGTTGACGTCGCAGAAGAAGAAGAAGCAAGAAGCTTTCAACATTCTAAATGAGGAGTTCAAAGAATCAAAGGGACCATGGAATTTGGCTGACAGCTATAGGAAAGTTTATGATATCTTGATGTCTAGACGGAACGAATTGTTAAGTATTAATTTATCTGACTTTGAGCCTTATCAGTTTTTAGATTGGGGGATGGATGATCTTGGTATGTGGGATATTGTGCCTTATAGATTTGCTAATATATTTGCTTTTGATTAATCATGTTGGTCGGGTGATGAATGTATGTTTAAAGACGTATAAATAATTTTAAGTTTTTGAACATTTTATATGTTATTTGTAATATTAACTTCTATATATAAGTTCACTTTGATGTTTATTAATTAATGATTGTAGTTGGTTTTTATAAGATGATGTTTAATCATCGATGATTAAACAGCATTTTTGATTTAAAAACAGAATTGTTTTATTAATCATCGATGATTAATAGTAATGATGATTAAACCAAACTCAAAGTTTAATCATCGATGATTAAAAATATAGTCAAGATTAATCATCGATGATCAAACAACATCTTTGATTTTAAGAACAGAATTGTTTTATTAATCATCGATGATTAATAGAAATGATGATTAAACCCAACCTCAAAGTTTAATCATCGATGATTAAACATATAGTCAAGATTAATCAACGATGATTAAACAACATCTTTGATTTTAAAAACAAAATTGTTTTACTAATCATCGATGATTAATTGTAATGATGATTAAACCAAACCTCAAAGTTTAATCATCGATGATTAAACATATAGTTAAGATAAATCATCGATGATTAAACAACATTTTTTATTTTAAAAACAGAATTGTTTTATTAATCATCAATGATTAATAGTAATAATAATATAAATAATAATAATAATACACATTAACTATTACTGCATTAAATATGAGCCATTTTCAAAAAAGAGGTCATAATTGCAGTTATGTTCAGCGCCGCCTGAAAAATCTCTGGAAATAATCTTCACCAAAAAAAAAAGTCATCTTCATTATCACATTTCGTCCCCTAGAAAACCAAACCCACGCCTAAGAGTTGAAAATCGAAATACAAATAAATGAATACTTCATTTCCTTGGAATTTGTTAAAATTAAAAAGCCATTATTTTTAAAATAAATATTTTATATAGGAAGGAATTTCAAAATTGAAAATAGAAATAATCACTATTATATGTTTATAGTAGAGTAATTAATAAATAGTTGTATACATCTATGATTAAACGGTACCTTTTGATCACAAAAATTTAAAAACACACATTAGTTAAATGCATCAATGATTAACAAAAATCGTATAATCATGGATTATTATACATGCTACTATTTTTAAAATTAAAAACAAAGGAGTAATACTAATAAGATTTAAAATAATGAAAGATATTTTTCTTATGTATATGTGTCATTTAATGTCATCAGTTCATAAATGCACGTCTTCAAAAGTGCCCACTAAAAAATCTCTACAAAAAATCTTCACTGAAAAAAGAATCATCTTTTCTATCATATTTGTTCCCCCTACTAAACCAAACACACGCAATAGAGTTGAAAATTGAAACAAAAATAAATGAATACTTTCATTTGCCTTGGAAATTGTTAAATTAAAAAGCCATTGTTTTAAATTAATTGTTTTTTCTTTGAAGTTAAAAATTTAAATAGAAATAAATGAATACTTCATTATCTTTAGTAGCGTTTATTCTTTGAAAGAACTCAGTATAATAAAATTATTCATAGAGTTTTGGATTTAAAATCTGTCCCTGTCCTTTTAACGTTTTAATCCGAGGTTTAAATTTTCATAGCTAATAATATTACTAATTATATATACCAGAATTATTTTATTATTATAATCAGGATTATACGTTTATAGAAATGAATAATAACTTTATTCATCTATGATTTAAACGGTACCTTTTGATCACAAAAATTTAAAAACAGTCACTAGTTAAAACATTGATAATTAACAAATCGTATAATCATCGAAGATTATACATGCTACTATTTAAAAATAATACATGGTACTATTTTTAAAATTAAAAACTTAGGAGTAATAATAATAAAAATAATCATAATATTTTTCTTATGTATATGCATCATTTAACGTCATCAGTTCATAAATGCACGTCTTCTCAGTGCCACCTAAAAATCTCTATAAATACTCTTCCCCAAAATACAGATCATCACGCCATCTCTATCATTTCTAATCATTTACATTATCAAATTAGTGTAAGTTTTTTTTACAAAATAAGTCTATTTCATATAGTACTTATTTTTTATTTTCGATGATATTATATATTAATTTTGGGGATGTTTGCATTATAGGTTAATAAAACCATGTACTCAAGAGTATTGATTAAAAATCTAGAAGTTGATCTTATTGAAAGAAGAAAATTAGATCATCAGATTTACAAGTTTTGCAAAAGAATAGACAAAGATTGGACTTATTCAGTTGATGTTTGTATAGATCACTTTTCAAGACTTGAGAGGTTGTATTTGGAGAAGGAGATAGAAGCCAAAAGACAAAGAAACGTCGCAGTTTTGAAAAAAGATTATGCAATGAACAATCAGAGGCATAAGGCTTTAAGTAGAACAATTACTTCATTACAGATAATGAGCCTATCATGCAATCTATCAGAAGAATCATGCATCAAACAAGGTATATTTTTTTCATAATGGATCTTTATTTTATTTTCCTAACTCTTAAACTCTAACAGAAGTTGTTGAAGATCTTGAATTATCCTGCAAATCTACCACCACATTCAGACCGCCATCTAATACACCTATCACCCCCTCTAATCTCCTACCAACTGTTATCAACTGCATTGACATGTCTGTTACAAATCCAAGAATAAGCAATGAACCCGTGCTCCAACCCAACCCATAACCACGGGTGGAATTCGGGCCCCTCAACCGCATATGGTACCTAGAGCAAGCAGTGAAATCCGGACCCCACCCCTACATATGAGATCTCAAGGTGTAACAAACGGTGCAATCCGGGCCCACATATGTTACCAATTAGAAGAGAACCGTCCTTTCCAAGACTTGAAAAAGATTGGATTTGGGGAAGGAGATATAAGCCAAAAGACTTGGTCTGCTTAACTCCACATACAAACACTTGAAAGGTTGGTTTCAGAAAAGGAGATAGAAGCCAAAAGACAAGAAGCAGTTTATGCAATGAACAAAACAGAATCATGCATCAAAAACATAATAGTCTAGTCATTAAAAAGTGTATCAATTATTTTGAATCGGAGGAAGTATTCAAATATGCTATGTTATTAAAGTTGATGTATTAAAGTCTATGTATCAAGATTAATCATCGATGATTAAACAACATCTTTGATTTTAAGAACAGAATTGTTTTACTAATCATCGATGATTAAATAGAAATGATGATTAAATCCAACCTCAAAAGTTTAATCATCGATGATTAAAAATATAGTCAAGATTAATCATCGATGATTAAACAACATCTTCGCTTTTAAAAACAAAATTGTTTTATTAATCATCGATGATTAATGAGAAATGATGATTAAACCCAATCTCAAAAGTTTAATCATCGATGATTAAACATATAGTCAAGATTAATCATCGATGATTAAACAGCATCTTTGCTTTATAAAAACAGAATTGTTTTATTAATCATCGATAATAGTAATGATGATTAAACCCAACCTCAAAGTTTAATCATCGATGATTAAACATATAGTCAAGATTAATCATCGATGATTAAACAGCATCTTTGATTTTAAGAAACGAATTACTTTATTCATCATCGAAGATTAATGAGAAATGATGATTAAACCCAACCTCAAAGTTTAATCATCGATGATTAAACATATAGTCAAAATTAATCATCGATGATTAAACAGCATCTTTGATTTTAAGAACAGAATTATAGAAATGATGATTAAACCCAATCTCAAAAGTTTAATCATCGATGATTAAACATATAGTCAAGATTAATCATCGATGATTAAACAGCATCTTTGCTTTTAAAAACAGAATTGTTTTATTAATCATCGATGATTAATAGTAATGATGATTAAACCCAACCTCAAAGTTTGTAACGCCCTAAAAAATTATCGTAATTGAATTAACTACTTTTTATTAAATAAATTATGTGATAATTATTTAATTGAGATTTATATGTGTATGTGTTGTTATGTGTGTTTAATTTAAATAATGAAGCATTCATTTAATGACAAGAGTGTCATTTAATTCGTGTTAAATTAATCTTGGGGACTAATTAGTAATAACTAGAGAGTTATTAAATTATAGTGTTAAAGGAGTATGAGATTTATTAATTGGATTGTAATTAATTTCTGAGTTTCCCGAGCCAAGCGAGTGGCGTGTCTGAGATATGAGAACCCGAGGCCGGCCGTTAGGCCAAGGCCTATCTATAATGATTTGTTCTAGATCAAGTTGGGTTTGTTCCATTTCATTTTTCTTTCCTTGGCCCAAAAGTTTCTAGCCGAGACCCGAGTGTCGTGCTTCTGTTTTGAGTAGAATTCTCGAGTTAATTGTTGTTCCTTTAATCTGATCTATCGTAAGCCATTGAGCCTGATTTGCGTTCGTTTTCAGGAAGGGGCCGACCCCCCTTTATTTTATTGATTAAGTTCGGGTTGCTTAAGAGAGAATAGAGGGCCCTTGTTTCTGTTAGTCCAACCGAGTAAAAGAGGAAGCCAGGCCCGAGCAAGTGTTGCGGCCCGATTTAATTAAGACTTAAGCCTGAAGTTTATTCCCCTAATCCCTACCCTAATGCAGCCATCCTGTGAGAGCATCCCCAATCGAGAGCCGCAGCCATGAAACACCCTCAGCCTGTCTTCTTTCCATTCGCCAATCCCAAGCCAAAATCCGTCCTGTCTTTTGCTAATAATCAGACGTACAAGACCAGCCATCACCCTCTTCTTTTAATCGGGAATTCACAATTGAGCAGGAGGCTTCTTGGTGTAAGTTTTGGTAATTAATTCCTTTCTTTTCTATTGGTGGTTGGAAGCATGTAAATCTTCTTCTTTTCTTTATGGTTATTGTTTGTTGGCAAGGGTGACGTCACAGAGCATCTCAAGTTCATGATTTTAATTTAAAAGGAGGTGCTTGAATATGGCGATCAAGAGGCAGCCCACAACTTTTGACTTTTTGGTGTATGCGTACAAGATAAGGACGAAGAGGTGCGATATGTATACTTCCTCCGTTTCTTCCAATTCGCAACAGGTGCTCAAAAACAACTCCAATTCATAGCAACCATCACCGGGCAGAGACGAGTTCTAAGCGATTCCATAATCGAGCCATTTCCTTGGAGGAAGTTCACTTGGGCAGAATTGGTTCTTCATTCGGTAGTTTTCTTGATCCTTTCTTTTGTTCGTTTCTGTTTTGTGATTTATTTCGAGTCTACCTGATTTTGAGCAGGGCTGTGAAGTTCGGGATTCTTCCCGAGCCGTGACCGAGAGTTGTTCCATTTTGTTATTGTATCATTTAATCGTTTTTCTTTCATTATTTTTGGAGTTAAGTCAATCCCGGGCCATGCTCGAAACTCTAGACCCGAAATTCTGGACGTCCCGGTGGCGTCTAAGTGGCGGTGTCGGGTTTGTGTCGTTTCGATTATTATTGTTGTATTGGAGTAGTTTTCTGGCAGATTTCGTTGGTCATATTCAGGCCTGTTTTTGAACTGTTTAAATTAAGATTTTGACCCCGTGGCCCGTGCTGGTGTCTAGTTTTCTTAATTTTCTTTTCAATGCCGCAAACGGCTCATTAATTGGATTTACGGTTCAAAAGTTATTACGGTTTTAATATGTAGTCGCAAAGGATTTCCATATGTGCGATTGGTCTGGATGACGAGACTGTTTTGAGGCCCTTAGAGTCCGTTTTTGGGCGATAGCCACTTGAGAGTGTCTTGTAGTATTCTGAGTCTAGTTTCCGTGGTAAACATTTGGGACAAATCTAATGAATGGTTTGGGAGTTATGACCGTTTCCGTAAGAGTACTGAGTGCTGTCAAAATCTGCTGAATAGAGTTTCGAGCGAAATTCTAATCCGAGCTTCCTTGTGCTTTGTAGGACCTTCTAGAACCTGTTAGAGACGCTCTACTGTACCGAGGATATTTAGGAGCATACGTCTATTCGAGGTGGGTAATCTCACTATAACCTTGTACTTACTTTCGATTCATGATTTTGTGCTATGTGCTGTGAATTGTCTTGATGATTGAGCTTGAGTATTGATTGGGTGATTTATTTGAGTTATCTGTGATTGAGTTATCTGTGATTTGAGTTATCTGGAGCCTGAGTTACCTGAGTTTTGAGTTCTTGAGTTAAAACATTAAACATAATATACTTAAGTTGTCTTGGCTCTGAAGAGTACTGGTGCCAGACGTTTTGACTCAACACCGAAGAATACAGGTGTTGAGCCTTGAGTTTTGTGAGGCGGGTCGAGGTTGATCTCTCGTCCCAAGTCACACAAGCGCGCTATATAAATTTAAAATCTGAGAAGATAAACTTGAGTAATTGAGAATTGAGTAGAGTCTCTAGGGATCACTTATGTGGCTTGAGTTGTTTGTAATTATTTGTTTATTTTGATATTATTCACTCAGCGGTGGCTGACCCCAATCACTCCCCCATTTTTCAGGTACTAGTAAGGGCAAAGAGAAGGTCAACGGGTGATGGGCTGCATCTTTATTTATTGGATTTGGAGTTTTTTAATGTTGTTTTGAGTCAAACACAATTTTAAACTTTTTTATCTATTTCCGCATTTAAAGACCATGAGACGGTTTTATATTTTATTAATGAGTTGGTTCCTTTTCATTACTTGTACTTGGGAAAATTTTATTAATTAAATGTTTTAAAAAATTTTAAATTTCCCCTGATTTTTGGGTTGTTACAAGTTGGTATCATAGCTCTGGCTTGAGAGAATTGGGTTTACAAGGGGTGGATTCCAAACTCAAGTCGAAACACGAGTTTTCAAAATGAGTTTTCAAAAGTGTTTTTAAAATGAGTCCAAATCCAAATCGAGAAACAACGCATCACAATGACCTTATGCCTCTAGTACTTTGTAACACCCAAAAATTGACAAGAATTCAAAAAATTTGTGTACAAGATTTTAATTAAAAAGGTCCCATAAATAATTCTCGAAAGAAATGTTTGTCATAAAAATGTATTTAATGCGGAAAAGTCTTAAATGAAATTGGAGTTTTAAAAATAATAAAAGCGTTCCACATCCGCACTCAGAAGCGATACAGCGGTCAACCGTCCACCTTCTCCTTTCCTTTGCTAGTACCTGAAAATGGGAGGGAGATTTTGGGTCAGCGGGGAAGCTGAGTGAATAATGTCAAAATGTAAACAACTACAACATACAACACATGAGGGCACATAGGTGGACTCCTAATCAGATACTACTCAGTTAATTTCTAAGTTTTCATCTCTTTTAATTTGTATAGCGCGCTTGTGTAAATCGAGTCGAGAGATCAACGTCGCCCCTCCTTACACTAGAATGCCACTCAGGCTACGACACATAATTGCCACTCAAGCTACCACTCAGAATTGCCACTCAGGCTACCACTCAGATTTATTATTTATTTTTATGTTTTCAACTCATAACATAAACCACTTAGATAGCCCTATCACATAGTAGCACATAATTACTATGTACCAGCTCAGATACTCGGCACGTCTGTCTCAGATCAGTGGTAAATGAAAACAGTCACTCAGATACTCCGATAACAGATCAATCACACAGAAAGTAACAATAAATCAAAATAGTTAACCACATAAGTCATGCACGTATCGTTATAACTGAATACACGGTGAGAATACTCACCTCGAATAGACGTATGCTCCTAAATATCTTCGGTACAGTAGAGCATCTCTAACAGGTCCTAGAAGGTCCTACAAGGTACAAGGAAGCTCGGGTTAGGATTAGACTCAAAGGTTGTTTGAGCAGAAACTAAACAGCACTCAGCACTTTTGCGGGAACGGCTATAACTCTCAAACCGCTCACTAGATATAATTCAAATTTTTACAGTAGTTAAATGACTCAGAGGACTACAATTTTACAGAAGACTTCGGAAGCTAGATCCAAACAGAAAAGGCTCAAAACAGGCTGACGAGACAGAATAGCTGAACGGAAAACTATCCAGCGAAGGTTTAGTAAAACAACAATAACTTTTAAACCGTGAATCAAATTAACGAGCCGTCAGCGTCGTTGGAAAGAGGACTCAGAAAACTAGAGACCAACACGGGCCAAAATTCCAAAAACGTATTTTAAGTGTGGTAAAAACAGTCCCGAAGTAAGCAAACAGATTCTGTTAAAATTCAGCATATTAAAATAGAACCCGTTTTAAATCCCGACATCAACCCGTCTATTCCCGAGACACCCGACAGCCCCAAAATTCATTTTTAAATCAGAAAACTATTTATAAGCTGGTTAGTCCTTTTCTTTTAAAATTATTTCTCGGTTTAGGAAACCAAGAACCCTAAGGTTTGGTTCCCGGTTTTTCGGTCAATAAAACGTCTCGCCATCAACAAAAAGGTTTTACCCGAACCCGCCCTGACACTTTATAAAAAATCAGTGACTGAAATCTCAATGACTCATACTTCTCTTAAAAACGTGACCATTTAAATCGACATTTAAACTTAATTAGCCGAAACCCCAAACGACCACAACAAAACGAATAGACGAAAAAATCTCAACAAAACCCGAGCCTCAATTGGCTCGGCCACAACCCTCAGCTAACCTACTCACGAAAAGGATTCTGCAATGAATACGGGTTAAACACAAATGGAATAAAATCACAAAAGATAAATCAGTTAGGGTTCTACCGAATCAAGTAACTCCTATGGCTCGGAAATCTTCACTTGATCGCCAAACAATTCGAGTCAAACCGGCCTTCAAAGAACACAATTACTAATCTGCTTCAGCTTCAGCTTCCTAATATGCTCGAGTACTAGGCTATTCCGACACAACATTTGTTTAGGACATAAAATCATCGGGATGAAGGAAACGAATGAAACAGTATAGGGTTTTTACCGAGTAAAACTTGATCACAACACAGGCTCGATATTTCTGCTTGCTCGTTCCCGCCAATAGTTCTCCTGCTCGATTCGCTCAATCGGTTACAATCATACAGAAAACGAAAAAGGAAGAATGAAAGAAAAATGGAAACGCCAAGAATTACCACACGACTTTGTGTCCTCGGTTGGAAGCAAGATGCGATTGGAGATGCTCCTCTAGTTGCTGTCGACAATTTGGAGATGAAGATGGGTGAATTGGAAATGGCGTTTGGAATTAAAATGAATCACCAACACACCCTTTAAGGAGTAAAATTGCACTTAAGAGTCCATTCATGTGACCTGCTTATGAGGTTGTTGCCCCAATGCATCACCGTTCAAAATATGGACCCCACCGAATGACTAAGTTGTATGCTTGCTACCCTCTTAATCAAAATAGCCTACAACGACCATCCTCACCTCTAGCTGCCAACGAAATTCATCAGAACAATATCACCAACCAAAGCTGTTATTTTCTTCTCTTCTTCGATCTTTTCTATTGTCTCACGAAGTAAAACAAAAACAAATGGATGACGGCTGGCTTAACAGTTGCAGCGAACGGATAATGGCAAGGGATTTTGGTGTTACTTAGGTTTAGGGTAGAAAGAAATTAATTAGCTAAGCCCACGACCCAAGAGCCCGGGACCTTGGCCTTTGGCCGGCCCGACTCAAAGAACATAAAAAGCTCAGCTCATAATTATTAATATGCTTTAAAAACCCGCGACACAAATAAGTCCGTTTAATAAATTAGTAATATCTACAACGTCTAATTAAATGTCGTTTAAAATATATGAACCATCTAACTTCTTTATAATTAAATAATTTATTATTCATTTTATATTTAAATAAGACGATTAAACTAATATTATTTAGTTATTAAAATTTCAGGACGTTACATACTTATTTATGAGTTATTTAGTTTATTAAAAACGTCGCGAGTGACATTGATTACTAAGAGAATAAAATAAAATTAACTCGAGATGAGCGTGAATTGTACGACTATATATGTATATATACTATATGTACTGTTGTGAACTACTTGATTATGTGGATGGTATAAGGATGGGAGATCGGGGAATTTTTGAAACTGGCTCGAAACCATGACAAGGGTAGGTGCGGCTAATAATAGAGGGCCCCTATTATTATACGCACAGGACTCATGTCTATGTTTCGAAAAGGATTCAAGGAGACCATTCGTCAAGCATCTAAGTATCATGAAAACCCTCAATTATTATATATAATAAATGATAATAAAATCACCAAAAGAGTTTATGAGAAAACAGTGACACCAAATGAATAAGACACTCATCAAACGCGAATTGATAAAGAGTTATCAAAACATGTCAAGAGAGAGACTAATGAATCAAATTGAGCTGGATTCTTTAAATGATGTAATTGAGTTATTAATAAATCGAGATTTATGAGAAAATTTGATAAGAGATTATTGATTGATAATGAGTTACCAAAACAAATCAAGTGAAAGTTAGTTTAACCAAATTGGTGAAAATCACTAACGATAATTTGTAAAATTTAGTAATAATGAGATATATTAACTGGTTAAAAATTAGAAGATAATGATTAAAAATGATTAAGAATAATTTAATTCGCATAATTGAGAAGTTATTGAAAATACTAGAAATTAATAAAGCAAGAACGATTGGCAATTATCTAAAACGAATTAAATAAAGAGATTATAAATTATGTATAATCATTAAATTGAGTAAAGGAGGAAAACAATAGTAAATGAACGAGATTTATATGAGTAAATGAGAATTAACAACTTGAAGGGTTAAATTGACTAATAAGAAATTTTTGTGAAGTGTATAAACATAATCCGAGGAGAAACCAAGGGTGATAATGATATAAATGACGTTTAATGAGATCATGAGGGGTAATACGAATTGCGTAAAGTTTAATGAATTGAGAAATTTTATTGCGAAACTATATAGATTTAATTTTTCATTAAGAGAAATCATCGAGAATGCGAAATAATGGATACAATTTATTGAGTAAGGGATTAAATTTTGACAGAGTTAATAAAAGTTGCAAAAATTTAAGCAACTTTAATTGAACAAGATGAGGAACCCAAAACGAATTATTTAACGAGTTAAGTGACGAGAGAAAATTGACGAGATGTGTTCACTACGAATGAAATGAGAAATCGATTCAATGACAAAATTGTTATATGGTAATAATAGTACCAAACACGCTATGAGTAAGCCAAAAATGAGAATTTAATACTCAGATTTGAACAAAAATAATCGTGAATGCGTAACGCAAAATAAAGTTGTGGTGCTATTAAATGTAACGAGCTTGACTTGTGATGAATCATAAAATGACTCATTAATAATGAGACTAATAAAAATTGATGAGTTATAATGGAGAAAATCTAATAAGGATGTGAGAATCCATGAGAAGCTTAATGAGAAAGTTGACACCTAATATGAGCAATGATTAATTTTAATAAAGTGATAAAAAGTAAATGAGTACGGGTGTGAGAAGGGCGTAAAGAGTATACGCCGGGACCGGCCCACACCTGTGCATAAGAGTTCAATTATCGAGTAATCAAATTAACCTTAAAATATGAGACTTTGAGTGCCACTTCCAAACTCGGGGACGAGTTTTCTCCAAGTGGAGTTGAGTGGTGGTAAAAGAGAAAACTACCAATATTAAGAGTGCGAATAGAGAATAATTATAAAGTCGTGGATTATTAAATTCGTATTATTGAACTAATGGAGATTAATAAATCGAGCTAAATGTGAAAAATAAAGTTTGTAAGTAGTAAATTAAGAGAATTACCAAGAGAAAATGTTGTTATGTGTTATTATGAGCATATATGTGTATATAACTGGCTAAAAAGTTATAAGAGTGATTAATTAATCGGAAAAAAAAAAATTATCCCCGTGGAAATATAACGAGATAAAAAGAGACCATTAAAATATGAAAATCTATTATGAATTATTCAAGTCAAGTTAAATGAGAAAAACGTGATTATAAGAAGTTATTAAATCCAGTCGAGAAATTTTTGAGCCAAAATATTGTGTTGAGTAATATATATACATGTGACTAGGGAATAATTAATTTCATGTGATGGTATAATTACCAAATAGTGAGAAATTCATAAATCGAGGGTAATGTTGCAAATGAGAAGTGGCAGATATATAAATCACGAGAAATCATGAAATTAGAGTAACAAGAATGTTGTTAGTGAGTCGGCCATGAGAGGATCGCCATAATAAAAATATAAGGAAGATTTATTATTATTGAGAAATTATCGAGTTATAAGAAACTAATAAATCAAGTTAAACGATTAAATTATTAAAATAAATCAAATGACAAAATCCTTAATTATGATCAAGTATTAAATTGAAACTAAGGGAAATATCGAGTTAAATTACTAAATTAAATGTCATCAAACATTATACTTTATTGAGTAATTACTAAACCGATAATAGTTATTGAAATAAGCACACGAGATAGATATAAGTGTGTCAAGTAATAAATTTAATTAAAATACTATGAGTATCTAAATCGAGAAAACAATAAAAATATAAAGTATTGAGGAAACTTTATATTGAGAACGAGAAAATAGATGAGTAATCAAGTGCATGAGAATTATCTAGTTAATTAATTAACCAAGTGAAGAGAAAATATTAAATTGGGGCGTTTGAGACTTAAAAATAAATGATATTAATGAGTGGAATTTTGGTCAAATTAATCAAGAGACAATTTAAATGAGAACAAAGCGAGAAAATAATTAACGAGTTAGATGTTAAAATCGTTAAGAGAATTGATAAGTATCATTACAATGAGTTAAACGAGTAATATTCAAAATAGTCAGCGAAGGGTTATTAAATATGAGTTAGCAAGAGAACTAATAACGCAGTTTAAAAGAAGAATTATCTGTTCGAGTAGTCTGATAATTTAATTTGATCACGTGAAAAATCGTTAAAGCGAGTAAATGTATACATTAAGTGGACTGATGAGAAGTCATTAAACGATATTTGAGTTTAATTTGATGATATAAGCTTGAGTTGAGTTAAAAACAAGTTGTGGACATTTGAGGTGACTGCATTTGAGTATATCCATACTGAGTAAGAGGCATGAGTTTCCTACTATCTGGGGTTTATGCGTGATAGAATACATTGATGTGAATTAATGTTTACTTGTGATGTGGTGATGATAGTGGTGTGAACCGCTAAATTGTTTATTTTGCTTTAAAACAAATTGATGTCCCATAGAGCAGGGGACTTTGAGATATCCTTCTTGGCGGAGATTGATAATAATAAAAATTTTCTGGTATAAATTATGTACAAGTAATATATTGTTAAAACTGTGCGGGAAAGTTTTTCCCATAAAGACTTATTTTTATCGCCGTGAGAGGACCGAGTATGATTGCGAGCACGAGTTGGATGGCCGAGTACTACGCCGAGATCATCTGTCGCCACAAACCAAACCGCAACAAATCTCCAAGTGGAGTTGAATCGGAGATTCAACACAACGTTAACCGCTGAGTGCAACAACTGTGTTCGACTACGAGAGCATCTTATCATTTTGCGCCGTTAGAGATGGAAGATTTGTGTAAGCAAGAGCCGGAGTTTATTCTGATCGAGTGGATCACCCTTACGAGTTTCTTTATTTCACAACCTTATCATTTTCCTCTATTGCGGACGTCTGTCGTTGACGAGCCTGTGATTGACACGTGAAATTCCTACCCTGAACTTCTTCCGAACCATGACTTCGGGGACGAAGTCTACATTAAGTGGAGTTGAGTTGTAACGCCCTAAAAAATTATCGTAATTGAATTAACTACTTTTTATTAAATAAATTATGTGATAATTATTTAATTGAGATTTATATGTGTATGTGTTGTTATGTGTGTTTAATTTAAATAATGAAGCATTCATTTAATGACAAGAGTGTCATTTAATTCGTGTTAAATTATTCATGGGGACTAATTAGTAATAACTAGAGGGTTATTAAATTATAGTGTTAAAGGATTATGAAATTTATTAATTGGATTGTAATTAATTTCTGAGTTTCCCGAGCCAAGCGAGTGTCGTGTCTGAGATATGAGAACCCGAGGCCGGCCGTTAGGCCAAGGCCTTTCTATAATGATTTGTTCTAGATCAAGTTGGGTTTGTTCCATTTCATTTTTCTTTCCTCGGCCTAAAAGTTTCTAGCCGAGACCCGAGTGTCGTGTTTCTGTTTTGAGTAGAATTCTCGAGTTAATTGTTGTTCCTTTAATCTGATCTATCGTAAGCCATTGAGCCTGATTTGCGTTCGTTTTCAGGAAGGGGCCGACCCCCCTTTATTTTATTGATTAAGTTCGGGTTGCTTAAGAGAGAATAGAGGGCCCTTGTTTCTGTTAGTCCAACCGAGTAAAAGAGGAAGCCAGGCCCGAGCAAGTGTTGCGGCCCGATTTAATTAAGACTTAAGCCTGAAGTTTATTCCCCTAATCCCTACCCTAATGCAGCCATCGTGTGAGAGCATCCCCAATCGAGAGCTGCAGCCATGAAACACCCTCAGCCTGTCTTCTTTCCATTCGCCAATCCCAAGCCAAAATCCGTCCTGTCTTTTGCTAATAATCGGACGTACAAGACCAGCCATCACCCTCTTCTTTTAATCGGGAATTCACAATTGAGCAGGAGGCTTCTTGGTGTAAGTTTTGGTAATTAATTCCTTTCTTTTCTATTGGTGGTTGGAAGCATGTAAATCTTCTTCTTTTCTTTATGGTTATTGTTTGTTGGCAAGGGTGATGTCACAGAGCATCTCAAGTTCATGATTTTAATTTAAACGGAGGAGCTTGAATATGGCGATCAAGAGGCAGCCCACAACTTTTGACTTTTTGGTTTATGCGTACAAGATAAGGACGAAGAGGTGCGATATGTATACTTCCTCCGTTTCTTCCAATTCACAACAGGTGATCAAAAACATCTCCAATTCATAGCAACCATCACCGGGCAGAGACGAGTTCTAAGCGATTCCATAATCCAGCCATTTCCTTGGAGGAAGTTCACTTGGGCAGAATTGGTTCTTCATTCGGTAGTTTTCTTGATCCTTTCTTTTGTTCGTTTCTGTTTTGTGATTTATTTCGAGTCTAACTGATTTTGAGCAGGGCTGTGAAGTTCGGGATTCTTCCCGAGCCGTGACCGAGAGTTGTTCCAATTTGTTATTGTATCATTTAATCGTTTTTCTTTCATTATTTTTGGAGTTAAGTCAATCCCGGGCCATGCTCGAAAACTCTAGACCCGTAATTCTGGACGTCCCGGTGGCGTTTAAGTGGCGGTGTCGGGTTTGTGTCGTTTCGATTATTATTGTTGTATTGGAGTAGTTTTCTGGCAGATTTCGTTGGTCATATTCAGGCCTGTTTTTGAACTGTTTAAATTAAGATTTTGACCCCGTGGCCCGTGCTGGTGTCTAGTTTTCTGAATTATCTTTTCAATGCCGCAAACAGCTCATTAATTGGATTTACGGTTCAAAAGTTATTACGGTTTTAATATGTAGTCGCAAAGGATTTCCATATGTGCGATTGGTCTGGATGACGAGACTGTTTTGAGGCCCTTAGAGTCCGTTTTTGGGCGATAGCCACTTGAGAGTGTCTTGTAGTATTCTGAGTCTAGTTTCCGTGGTAAACATTTGGGACAAATCTAATGAATGGTTTGGGAGTTATGACCGTTTCGGTAAGAGTACTGAGTGCTGTCAAAATCTGCTGAATAGAGTTTCGAGCCAAATTCTAATCCGAGCTTCCTTGTGCTTTGTAGGACCTTCTAGAACCTGTTAGAGACGCTCTACTGTACCGAGGATATTTAGGAGCATATGTCTATTCGAGGTGGGTAATCTCACTATAACCTTGTACTTACTTTCGATTCATGATTTTGTGCTATGTGCTGTGAATTGTCTTGATGATTGAGCTTGAGTATTGATTGGGTGATTTATTTGAGTTATCTGTGATTTGAGTTATCTGGAGCCTGAGTTACCTGAGTTTTGAGTTCTTGAGTTAAAACATTAAACATAATATACTTGAGTTGTCTTGGCACCGAAGAGTACTGGTGCCAGACGTTTTGACTCAACACCGAAGAGTACAGGTGTTGAATCTTGAGTTGTGTGAGGCGGGTCGAGGTTGATCTCTCGTCCCAAGTCACACAAGCGCGCTATATAAATTTAAAATCTGAGAAGATAAACTTGAGTAATTGAGAATTGAGTAGAGTCTCTAGGGATCACTTATGTGGCTTGAGTTGTTTGTAATTATTTGTTTATTTTGATATTATTCACTCAGCGGTGGCTGACCCCAATCACTCCCCCATTTTTCAGGTACTAGTAAGGGCAAAGAGAATGTCAACGGTTGATGGGCTGCATCTTTATTTATTGGATTATGAGTTTTTAAATGTTGTTTTGAGTCAAACATAATTTTAAACATTTTTATCTATTTCCGCATTTAAAGACCATGAGACGGTTTTATATTTTATTAATGAGTTAGGACCTTTTCATTACTTGTACTTGGGAAAATTTTATTAATTAAATGTTTTAAAAATTTTTAAATTTCCCCTGATTTTTGGTTGTTACAATGTTTAATCATCGATGATTAAACATATAGTCAAGATTAATCATCGATGATTAAACAACATCTTTGATTTTAAGAAACGAATTACTTTATTAATCATGGATGATTAATGATAAATGATGATTAAACCCAACCTCAAAGTGTAATCATCGATGATTAAACATATAGTCAAGATTAATCATCGATGATTAAACAGCATCTTTGATTTTAAGAACATAATTGTTTTATTAATCATCGATGATTAAATAGAAAGGATGATTAAACCCAACCTCAAAGTTTAATCATCAATGATTAAACATATAGTCAAGATTAATAATCTATGATTAAACATATAGTCAAGATTAATCATCGATGATTAAACAAAATCTTTGATTTTAAAAACAGAATTGTTTTATTAATCATCGATAATTAATAGAAAATGATGATTAAACCCAACCTCAAAGTTTCCTATATTAAAAAAGCATCACAAATTTAAAAAAAAAAAAACAAAATTGGTTTATTAGCGGTGAATAAATTAAGACGTAAAAAATAGCGTATATTAAAAATAATAGAAACGGTTTAAAAAATTGCCGACTTAACAATAATAATAATAATATTAATAATAATAATAATAATAATACACATTAATTATTATTGTATTAAAAATATGATCGATTTTAAAAAAAGAGGTCATAATTGCAGTTTTTTTCAGCGCCGCCTGAAAATCTCTGCAAATAATCTTTACCGAAAAAAAAATCATCATTAACATTTCGTGCCCCTAGAAAAACAAACCCACGCCTGAGAGTTTAAAATCTAAATACAAATAAATAAATACTTCATTGCCTTGGAATTTGTTAAAATTATAAAGCTATTATTTTTAAAATAAATATTTTGTATAGGAAGTAATTTCAAAATTGAAATAGATATAGTCACTATTATACGTTTGTAGTAATTAATAAATAGTTGTATTCAACTATGATTAACTGGTACCTGTTGATTACACAAATTTAAAAACTCACATTAGTTAAACCATAAATGATTAACAAAACTTATAATCGAGGATTATTAAACATGCTACTTTTTAAGAAAAATACATGCTACTATTTTTAAAAAATTAAAAACATTGGATTAATACTAATAAGATTTAAAATAAATAAAGATATTTTTCTTATGTATATGCGTCATTTAACGTCATCAGTTCATAAGTGCACGTCTTCTCAAGAGCCCCCTAAAAATCTCTGCAAAAGATCTTCACCGAAAAAAATATCATCATTTCTTCCCCTACTAAAACCAAACACACGCATTAGAGTTGAAAATTGAAATACCAAACACATTTCTATCACATTTCATTCGCCTTGGAAATTGTTAAATTAAAAAGCAATTTTTTTAAATTAATTGTTTTGTATTTGAAGTTTAAAATAGAAATAGAAATAAATAAATACTTCATTGTCTTTAGTAGCGTTTATTCTTTTAAAGTACTCCGTATAATAAAAGTATTCATAAAGTTTTGGATTTAAAATCTGTCCCTGTCCTTTAAATGTTTTATTCCTGAGAATTAAATTTTTATAGCTATTAATATTAATAATTATATAAACCAGAATTATTTTATTATTATAATCAGGATTATACGTTTATAGAAATGCATAATAACTTTATTCATCTATGATTTAAATGGTACATGTTGATCACAAAAATTTAAAAACACACAATAGTTAAACCATCGATAATTAACAAATCGTATAACCATCGATGATTATACATGCTACAATTTCAGAAAAATACATGATACTATTTTTAAAATTAAAAATATAGGAGTTATAATAACAAAAATAATCAAAGATATTTTTCTTATGTATATGCGTCATTTAACGTCATCAGTTCATAAACGCCGTCTTGTCAGTGCCCCCTAAAAATCTCTACAAATACTTTTCCCCAAAATACAGATCATCACCCCATCTCTATCATTTCTGATCATTTACATTATCAAATTAGTGTAAGTTTTTTCTACAAAATCTGTCTATTTCATATAGTACTTTTTTTGTATTTTCGATGTTATTATATATTAATTTTGGGGATGTTTGCATTATAGGTTAATAAAACCATGTACTCAAGAGTAGTGATTAAAAATCTAGAAGTTGATCTTAATGAAAGAAGAAAATTAGATCATCAGATTTACAAGTTTTGCAAAAGAATAGACAAAGATTGGACTTGTTCAGTTCATGTTTTTATATATCACTTTTCAAGACTTGATAGATTGGATTTGGAGAAGGAGATAGAAGCCAAAAGACAAAGAAACGTCAAGGTTTTGAAAAAAGATTATGCAATGAACAATCAGAGGCATAAGGCTTTCAGTAGAAGAATTACTTCATTACATATAATGAGCCTATTGTGCAATCGATCAAAAGAATTATGCATCAAACAAGGTATATTTTTTTCATAATGGATCTTTATTTTATTTTCCTAACTCTTAAAATCTAACAGAATTTGATGAAGATCTTGAATTATCCTGCAAATTTCATCAAGAAAGTAGAACTCATACAAAAGTAGGCTCATTTCAGTCTATGGAAGATGATGAAGATGTTTCGTTTAAGTTGACTGAAAATGAGAGTGAAAAGTTGGACAAAATCGTCCTTTCACTAGTAGACAAGATATTGGATCAGCGTTTATGTCAAGCTGATGTTCACAGAATTAGAGTCACTGAAACGAAAAGCAGCCACTAAATGCTCGACAAAAATGTTCACGGAATTAGAGTCATTTCTTTCGTGGGATAACCAAAAACGCACAAGATTTACTTAAAAACAGGTTGAATTACGATGATGCTTCTTTCATGGTGTCCCCATTGATGTACTCTCACAATAATACTTTCTGTGAGAGTACATCAATGGGTAAATGCAACCTTTATCTTATTAGAGAAGGAAATAGAAGCCAAAACACAAGAAACAATTAATGCAATGAACAATAAGTGTTTGATTTAAAATCTTCAAGTCCATCCCTTTGCTCCATTTTTTCATTTAATTCATCCTCAAATTTTTTAAGTTGTTCTTTGACTCATTCATCATTGTCATCTCTCAAAAATACTTAACTCCACTTCCAAAGACTTGAAGGGATGGATTTGGAGAAGGACATAGAAGCTAAAAAGACTTGGTCTGCTTAACTCTACATCCAAAGACTTGAAAAGGTTGGATTCGGAGAAGGAGATAGAAGCCAAAAGACAAGAAACAGTTTATCCAATCAATCAGAAGAATCATGCATCAAAAACATAATAGTCTAGTCATTAAACTTTTCTGTATTTTTGATCTTTTTAATTTAAAGTGTATCAATTATTTTGAATCGGAGGAAGTATTAAAATGTGTTATTTTATCAAAGTTGATGTATTATTTATCAAGTTATTAATCATTTATATTTAAACTGGTTCGTATTTTTGAAGAATATCTTATAAAAGAATTAAGAATCTAAAAAACGTGGACAAGTTTAATTATCGATTATTAATCAGCAACTGGGATTTTAAAAACAGAATTGATTTATTAATCATTGATGATTAAAGACAAAAACCAAGTTTAATCATCGATGATTTAAATCAAATCTCAAAGATTAATCATCGATTATTTTAATTCTTTATATTTTAAAAAACGTAGTCTAAATCATCGATAGTTAAATCCTCAATGAATGTTGAATCATCGATGATTAAACAACATAAAAAGAATACAAAGCTAGATTAATCATCGATGATTAAGCAACATAAAAAAGAATACAAACTAGTTTAATCATCGGTGATTAAACAGTATCTAAAAATTTCACGCAAGTTTATCATAATAATAGCATCTGTAATTTTAAACAAAATAAATAAATAATCAATCACTAAAAACAACACCAAAGTTTATCATCGAGGATTAAACACAGAATGTTATAAAATTGAAGAGTAGTTTAAACATACGTGAATATGCATAACACCTTTTTTAAAAATACATATATTTGACCAAAGTAAATATAATTCTGATAATTATATAAAACCAAATTCTCATCGATGTCCACAAAAACATTCTTTTGTCACAGTGATAAAGTTTGTGCTATTTTTTGATTTTGATATTCTAAAACACTATTATGAACATATTCTTTCATGTTGTTAATCTCTGAAGTTAGCATTCTTGCTGCATACTTCTTCCTGAGTTTTTCAATAAAATTACATATAACTGAATCATAATTGAATAGTAGTTTAAACATACATGAATATGCATAACACCTTTTTTAACATACATATATTTTAGCAAAGATTAATAGTATTTTTGATAATGATATAAAAGCAAATTGTAAAGGGTTTACACAAAAACATTGATTTATCACAGTGATACATTTTAGCCTAACGTTTTTCCTATTTTTTGATTTTGATATTTTAAAACATTATTATGTACATATTCTATCATGTTATTAATCTCTGAAGTTAGCATTCTTGCTGCATACTTCTTCCTTAGTTTTTCAATAAAATGATCTTGAATAATACTTTCTTTTCCGAATCCAGGTTTCCATGTTGAAATTGATTGTCCTACATATGTTTCCATATGCCTCATCGTAAAAATACCAGAATCAAATTCATTGTCTGTTGTCCTCCATTTTCTATAACTTTTGGGATTAGACTTTTATTTGACATATCTTTGAGCTTCGTATGATTTAGTTCATCCAAATATCTCAAGAACAAAGATTTCTGTTAATCATATATGAATAATTATTAAACATATATAATATTTTTAAAAAAATATGTTTTTGCTTAATCATTGATGCTTACCAGAGCATTAAATATTTTCCCATATCTTTTGTTCACAGTTTCGTCAAAAATAAATTTGTTGTCTATAATCTCGTAAGAAGCTTTTTTCAAGTTGATGACAATCAAATATATATGTTTCTTCTTCGCGACAGGGAAGAAAATCTGTTTTTTAATAATACAATATTAGCTTGTAAAAAAGATAGAAAAATAAAAAAAAATATAAAGATTAAGCTAACATACCAGATCAACATTTTTGAGTTGTAATTTGTCTTTGTCATTGTTAACAGACAAAGCAAAATTTTCTTTGAACGTATTGTATCTAAGATCTTCAGAAATTCCTTGAGCATTAAGATAAAAATTCTAAAAATATTTAAACAATATATTAGTTTATAATTAGTAATCATAGATAAATATAACCAAAATTTCTTATTCATATGTATTAATTATATAAAATATTTCTTAGTGTCATTTCCATCTTCATAAACAATCGAAAAGGAGACTGTGATGTGTCCCTTTGTTGTTCGTGGTGATTCATTAAATCAGCCCATCCATCAATTAAAACTGAATATACATGCATTTTCGGGAATAAACTTTCCAATTGTCTCCTTAGAATTCTTTGTCCAGTGCTGGTGCTTATAACTAATTTACTGTATTTTATTATTCACAAATTGTTAGTTTCCTATTTTTAATAAAAATATGTATACGATAATAATAAATAATAATCTAGTGCATACCTGGTAGAATCATTACAGTTGAATAACCAATCAGAAACAATATCTTCTTCATCTGTTAATTTACTTTTAGCATTAGTGATTGAATCCTTCAATGGTGATCTTTCATTTGAACTCTTCTGATCTTCTAGAGTTGTTTTCTCTTTTGTTAATTCTATTGCAACATAATGTTCCCTTGTTTGTATTGTTTTGTTTGATTCATTTTGAACTTCTGCTTTATCAATTCCATCTGGGCTTAAATCTATCCCCAAGGAGAATGATGGTCCATCGCAGAAACTAAAGTTTTTAGTCTTTTCTTTTTTTGCTTTTTGATTTTTTGCTTTTTCAATTTCATCTTGGATTAAGAAACATGTTGGTACATCACAGAAAGTAATTTTTTTCTTCAATTTTTCGTTTTTTTCTGAATTTTCTTTTTCTGCCTTTTCAGCAGCCTCACACACTAATGGATCATTCCAGAAATCATCTGTATAATATCCGTCATCTACAATAGACAAAATCAATTTATTTAAAATATAATTATTAATAATTTTTATGGACATTTAATTCCTTAATAATAAATGATTAACAAAATAAATTCATATATGAATACAACTATTAATTATATCCAAGGAAATTTTAAATTTTATTTATATATGAATACAATATTAAAAATATTAACTATATTTAATTTAACAGTTTATTACCTTCAATTATGTTTTCATTCTCTTTACCAATGCTTGTATAGACATTTGCCTCTTTCACGCTATGTATAACATTTACATCAACTGCATCAAACCGATTAACATCACCAGATACGTTATCTCCAACACGTTGATTAATTCCAATTAACACACCTGCCACATTTTGAATTAGATAAACTTTAATATACCACTATATATTTATTATAAATTTTTGAACGAATACCTGCTTCAAGTTTGTCAGCTATTTCTGTGGCAGTTGGATCATTCCAGTACTCATCACTTTAATTAATTGAATCTTGACTATTATTTATATTTGTTGAATTGTTAATTTCTCCACACAAATAATGAAGTTGAATTTTTCGATCTTCATCAATTACATAACTTTCTTCATAAACACCTCCAAATTTATTACCATCAACACATGTACCATCAACAACTATATCAACATTTTCACCAATATCATCACCTTCCCCATTGCCATCATCAACTTCAACTCCAACAATAGAATTACCAGCTGCTTCATTAACAAAATCAGCTTTAGCAACCACATCACGATTACCAGAATCATTTCCATCATCTTTTTTCTAGCTCATCACCAAAATCAGCTTTAGCAACCACATCACGATTACCAGAATCATTTCCATCATCTTTTTCTAGTTCATTACCAAAATCAGCTTTAGCAACCACATCACCATTATCAGAATCATTCTCATCATCTTTTTCTAGTTCATTTGCAAAAAAGTACATCTATTCTTCATTCTTCACATGGATATTTTTGAAATGTTGATTTGTAGAGTGATATTTTAATATTTTTTGTAATGTCAAATTTAGCTCTTCCATATTCGTTAAAATTTGAGTAAATTTTTTTTCAACTTTGAGGTTAAATGCCTACACAATGAGAAAATAAAAAAATAAAATAAGAAGGTTAATCATATATGAATTCACTATATTACAATTGTCACCTCAAAAGATTTATCTTCTTTGAAACTTTCATTAAACTCTGCTTCACATAAAGTTTTTTCAGAAATCTCTGTATCCTCTACAAGTTTTATCTTCTCAGATGTCCAATGACAAATAGCTGGACGTTCTCTTGAAACTTGTATATAATCAAATTTCACATGATAAACATACATTAACTGCATATAAAAAATGATATATTAAATTAGATAAATAATTTTGTGTATTCATATGTGAATCTGAAAAATTATTAGAATACGAAACTTACAACTAAATAAGCTGCCGGACCATAGAAGAAGGAGTTAAGTGAGTACGGCTTGAAACAACTTTTTGTTCTTACAAGGCAATCAAGAACATAACTACACCAATCTATACAGTTTATATGTGTATTCTTTTTGATTTTTTGCAAAGGTAGCAGATTGCATTTTCCCATTTGTGTACCCTCACATAAGCTATTTATAAAGAGCACTAGAAAATTAATGTTGAAATTAAAGTCTGCTTTTGGTGTTTGTGCAATTTTGCTCTTCAACTCTGTTAATCTTAAAGATTCAATCTTCTTAAATTGTTTTTTCCATTCATACATGCAGCTTTGTTCATCATCATGAGTAAAACTAGCCATGTCATTAATATTATCCACAGAAGATGGTATTCCTAACATCTGATGTACAGATTTCTTTGTTACTTTAATATTACCATTTTTCAGTTTAATAATCATTTTTTTACTATTAAATTTCTCGAGAACTTTGTGACCAAGCCTTAGAGGCACATCTGTCATTTTCATTTTTAACAAACTCCCTAACCCTATATCCCTAACACTTTCTTTCTGTTCATCACTTAAACCTTGGACAATAGAAAATAATGATCCCGGTGAGCATCTATTTTTCATTGCAAAAATTGATTTCTGGCATTTCTTGATTTTTTTTATCTTAATTTGTCTTGTTTTGTTTTCATTGTACCTGCATAAAATGAATACTAAATTAACAAAAACAGATTCAATAATACATGATTAACACAACAATTGATGATATTGCACAAAATAAAAAAAAAACAAAAAAAAAACTCTTGTTTAATCATTCATGAATAAACATGATGTGATAATGTTACAAATATTTTTTGAAAACAATGACTCTTTTTAAAAAATACATTATTAAGAATATTGTTTAAAATCAAATATGAAAGAACCAATTCCTTTTCTTTTCCTAAATCAAAGTTTGCCAGACTTGCATACACATGCTGTGTCATGGACTCACCTAAAATGGGGCCCGTTTCACACATATGTATCGTATCACCTAAAATATGATTAAAACCACAACTGATGATGTTATACAAATCAAAAACAGAGACTCAATTAAATCATATATAATGAAAAGGGAGTTAATTTTCATACCACAAATATTGAAGTCTATACCACACTGTACAACTATATCTGCAGACTGTACAGCTACATAAAGCATTTGATGTGGTACATGAGTTAATACATGTGGTACAAAATTTGTTGCCTATAATGAAACAGCAAATATAGAACATAATCATATGAAATTTACCTTTGTTTTTTTTTGTTTTTCTACTTGAATTTTTTGAACTTGTACCAGATTCAATTAGTTTTGGTTTTTTGTTTGTTTTCCTCCTCTTTGATGGTCCCGCTGATTCTTCATAATCTGGATCATTTGCTGTTTTTTGTTTTTTATTTTTTATGTTATCGTTTTCAATTGAATCTACATAAATTAAGGATCAAAATTAAGCCAAAACTCAAAATCTACATATAAAAGTCTTACAGGTATTAATCAAACAATTAAATAAACAATCAATAAACCTTGATAAATCAAAAAATACGTTTAAATCATGTAATATTAATTGTCGACTATACGTTTGTAAATTAAATCTCATTTAATATTCTGTGATTAAATAACATATTACAATTTGACGTATGTTCATATGTAACGGATCGATGCATCATATATGATTGATCAAAAAAACAGAATCCTAAAAATACAAACTCTGTAATCATACAATTTAAAATTAAAATACATTAAAAATATAAGGAAAAAGTAATATATAGTCTATTTGAGAGTTGATTTCACAATCAATATTTTGAGAAGTGATTTCAAACCAAAAAACAAGTATTACGTTCCGTGGATCATTTAATGTTATCGATTTTAATTGAATCTACATAAATTAAGCATTAAAATTAACTCAAACTCAAAAATCGAAATTAACACAAAATTATATGAATAAAACTTTTACGGATCTAAATTCAATTCGTAAAATTAATCGAACATAAAAAACTTTTACAGATCTAAATTCGTAAAATGTAAAATCAAACCGCAAACGATTTAACTATTTACCTTTCAATTTCTCTGATATTGCTTGTTGTTGATTTATTTCTCCATCGGAACGCATTTGATTCTCTTTAGCCATCGATTTCTAGAACTTCGATTCGACTCGTACTGTTTGTTGATACTTTTCTATGGAGAGAACTATGCGTTTATACTTTTCAGTTATGGTCTGTTTTTTGTGAGTGAACACTTTTTAATATATTTGCCGTTATAAATAAAGTGGTTCAAATATAACTACCTCATTTATTTTTGACCGCATACATTTTCATTTTCATTAAAATGAGTTCCTGAGGAATATTCCTAAAATTCAGAGGTGTTGTATTTTGTGTATTTAGCCTTCTTAATTTAAGGATGTCATTAGCATTTTCCTAAATTTTTTTACCATGAGTTATTCTATTATATTAGTAATCATAAATGAATTAACTGCACAGTTTTATAAAAAGAAGTTATGATGATGTTATTTATTGATGATAAAAAGAGCTGTGATATAATGATTAATCATTCGATGATGAAAACTAGACTTTGATTATTAAGTTTCTTTGAATTATGATATAAAGTTAGTTATACAATATTTGTAACTACAACTGCAATAACTACAATAGCTATTTGTAATCAAACAAGTTTTTGATTAAAAACATTATTTGTCTTTTTTAATCATTAGTGATTAAATTAATGATTAATCATAGATGATTAAACATGATCTGTTGGCGTTAAAATTAATGAAATGATTAAACATTGATCGTATTTAAAAAGACAAATGTATGTAATCCTATATACAAATGTTAAAAAAATTCAAAAACATTGTTCACACAACAAATCAGTTTTGACGACTATAATAAACATTGTTTGCCCACTTCTTATGAGCATCTCTTTCTTCCTATGGTTTTTTACTATATTCATTTGCTTTTTCTAAAATATAACTCTTTTTTGCGTTTAATTCAGATGTAAGTAATAGAGTTGCATACTTGTGTCTCAATTTATCTAGTAATTTCTGTTGAGTAGGTCCTTCATTTCCAAGCCCTACTACTTCACCCCATACTTTATGAGTTTGATTTTGAGTACCTAGGTATGTCCCCATATGCCTCATTGTGAAAACACCACAATCTTTTACATCTTTTTTTAGTTCTCCATGGCATATGGAGTCTAATTGGGGTAAGAGATGCATTTGACATTTGTTTTAATTTTGGATGTTTGATCTCAGCTAAGTATTTTAAAACTAGATCCATCTGTTAATCAAAAATTGATAAATGTTAGATATACTAAAATAATTTAAAAAAAATGTAAGTTTTTACAATTGATGCTTACCAGTGTGGGTAAAACTGGACCATATTTAATTTCAAGAGTTTCTACTTTAGCACTGTTGTCTATGATATCAAATGGTCCTTTTTTGAAGTTGACAACAATGCAATATATGTGTTCATATCTTAAAATTGGGAAGAATATCTGATTTTAAAATAATACAATATCATATTAGATAATTATATTATAAAAAAGTTATATTTAAATAAATATTAAATTAACATACCATGTCAACATTTCTTAACTGAAGCATTTCGTTATCATTATTAATTAAACTAGCAATTTATTCTTTAAACTTCGTGAATTTTTGATCATCGGAGAAATTTTGATCATCGAAATAAGCACCCTGCAATTAATGTATATTCTTTGTTATGATTCATACATGAATATTGAAAAAAAATACTAAATATATGAATAATAATTATGATAGAAATGTAACTATTAAAAGAATATATAATATTACTTACAATTAACCCTAATTTCATGTACAGCCGATTTGGAGAGTTGAAATCTCTTTATTTTTCATTGTTATTTAACAAACCTACAAATGCATCAATGGCACTACTGTACATATAATGACCTGGACAAAAACTTTCTAAATCTCTCCTTGTGCATATCACATCTCCATTTTGTGTCTCAATAACAAAATCACTTTATGATAAAAAAATTTAGTTAGTTTTTTTTTTTTCAATTGCAAAACAAAAAATTAATATTGAAAAAAATATAAAGTACATACTTTGGTTCCCCTTGAAGGTTAAATGGCCATTCACAAATGATATCTTCTTGAGAACTTAATTTTGATTTGGCATCAATAACTCTTTCTTTATATGTAGATTTTAATAATGATGATGGCTTTTTTTCTCTTTTTTCCTTCATTTTTAATTTATTAACTTTTAATGGAATTTGATGAACATCTAAATCACAGAAAATCACATATAAATATCAATTTAAGAATGATATCATCAAGTATATCAAAAAGTAAACAAAAAGATATTATCAAAGTAATTTACCTTGTTTCTGATTAAGATCTGTTGTAGCATTCACAAGTTTCTCAAATCCTTCAAAATGTACAACATGAGTAATATAGAAAAATATTATTATTAATACAAATAAATATAAACACTAGATGATTAAGTATACATTTAATAATGAATGATTAAAACAAAATTACCTTCTTTCTCAGCATAATCTTTTTTGTCCTTTCCAAATTCATCTACAGTCATTTCTAATTCAGCATCTAAAACATATGGATCGTATGTTAACATTATACTAAACTAATTTATTTTAAAAAATAGAAATCAAGTATTTTAATTAATGATTAACAAAATCTGGTTATCAAGATTCATTAAACACATCAATGAGTCATATTTAATCATGTATGATTTAAAACCCTAATAATCGTATATGATTAAACAGTATCTAATGAAGTTTTACTAAAAAAAAAAACAAAAGGACTTGATTAATCATACAGGATAAACTAATTACCTTGAGTCTCACAAACATTTGATGAAAAATTCACAACTTCATCATTTCCTACCAAAATGTACAACAAGATTCATATTAGTTTAATTATAATTGATTAAACACATGCTTAGTTAATACAAGATTAAATAATAACCTTCTTTGTGACCAGCATTTCTTTCAGCTTTTCCAAATGGCTCAGAAACTACAACATCAACAACAAACTCAAAAGTTTAATCGTTAGTGATTAAAAATACAAAACCAATGTTTAAACATGTATGATTAAAAAACATTTTTAAAAATTTTTTGGACTAGTTTAATCATTAGTGATTAAATAGAAAACAAAATTTTAATCATCGATGATTAAACCAAACCGCAAGTTTAATCCTCGATGATTAAACACATCGTCAAAATTAATCATTGATGATTAAACAACATTCTTATTTAGAATTAAGAAGCTAAAAAATGGAGACAAGCTTAATCATCGATGATTAAACAATATTATTGATTTTAAAAACAGAATTGTTTTATTAATCATCGATGATTAAATTGTTTAATCATCGATGATTAAAAAAAACAAAGATTAATCAATAGTAATTAAACACAAAAACAAAGGTTTAATCATATATGATTAATATTAGTTTAATTATAATTGATTAAACACATGCTTAGTGAATACAAAGATTAAATAATAACCTTCTTTGTGACCAGCATCTCTTTCAGCATTTCCAAATGTCTCAGAAGCTACAACATCAACAACAATCTCAAAAGTTTAATCATTAGTGATTAAAAATACAAAACAAGGTTTAAACATGTATGATTAAAAAACATTTTTAAAATTTTTTTGGACTAGGTTAATCATTAGTGCTTAAATAGAAAATAAAATTTAAATCATCGATGATTAAACCAAACCGCAAGTTTAATCATCGATGATTAAACACATCGTCAAAATTAATCATTGATGATTAAACAACATTCTTATTTAGAATTAAGAAGCTAAAAAACGGAGACAAGCTTAATCATCGATGATTAAACAATATCTTTGATTTTAAAAACAGAATTGTTTTATTAATCATCGATGATTAAACTGTTTAATCATCGATGATTAAAAAAAACAAAGATTAATCATTAGTATTTAAACACAAAAACAAAGGTTTAATCATATATGATTAAAGATCATTTTATAAAAAATTTAGACTAGTTTAATAGTAATGATGATTAAACATAACCTCAAGTTTAATCATTGATGATTAAACACATCGTCAAAATTAATCATCGATACTTAAACAGCATCTTATAAACACTAAAAAGATTAATATTAGTTTAATTATAATTGATTAAACACATGCTTAGTGAATACAAAAAATTAAATAATAACCTTCTTTGTGACCAGCATCTCTTTCAACATTTCCAAATGTCTCAGAAGCTACAACATCTACAACAAAATATCATATATTAAAATATTGTTATTAAAAATAAAAATATAAATACTACATGATTAACATCTATTTAATCATAGTCGATTCTACTTCATAAACACATTTTTAATGATACATATGATTAAACAAATATACCATCTTTTTTATCGCCAGCATCTATTTCAGAATTCCTTACTTTCTCAGTATCTACATCATAGAAAATTTATATGAATATAAAAAATTTATCAACTTGTAAAACACTATATCTTATTTAAAACAATTACATATTTCCTTCAGACTTACATTTCGAAAGAATGTCACCTTTATAATAGATTTTTTATTAATTTATTATTTACCTTTTGAAATATCTGAATCTGAAACAATTTCTTTAACCAATTCGTTCAGTTGAAAACTTTCTTCTTCGTTGACACCTTCATCATTATTTGTACCACAAACATCAAGTGTATCAGCAACACCAATACAAACATCAACTGTAAACATGTAAAAATAACATCAAAATCCGAAATCATATGTGATTAAACATTTACAAAAAAAAATAACATCATTTTCATTTGCATTGCATACACGATTGAACAAATTATCTTCTTTCTCACCAACATCAATTGTAACCTTGTGTACTTCTTCAGTAGCTACAACAAAAATGTCATAAATTATATATTATAAAACATCAAAAATATAATCACTACTTCATTAAAGAAGCCGTTTTATCATAGATGATTATGCATTTTTAAATGAAGTTACAAAAACTACAAACATTATGCAATGAAATTACCTTCTTTATCACCAACATCTCTGTCAGCGTTCAATACTTCCTCATAACCTACAACATATTAGTATATATATGAATACCAATTGATTAAGCTCTGATTCTAATCATTGATGATTAAAGAATTAAAATAAATCTGCAATTAAATATATTCTTACCACCTTCTTCTTCAACATATTCTTGATTTAGTACATCAGCTTCTTTTTCTTTATCTTTTTCTTTAACTTCATCAGATTTTTCCTCTTCTACTCTATCTTCATCTTGACAAGGTTGTTTTTCATTTTCGTTATTATTTTTTGTATTTTCTTTTGATGATAGGAAAAACTTTATTTCCCATGTTTTGACACTTTCATGATCACAGAATTCTGAAATTGATTCATTCAAAATCATTCTTGCCTTGTTTTGATTACTAGTAAACTTTACAAACATTTTTTCCAATTTTGTTTCAACAACCTGCAAAAATTTACATATATAAAAAAAATAGATATATTATATATCAAATTCACTTTTATAATTGTTACCTCATCTGCTACATTTTGGATATCATCTTGATGTAGTTCTGATTCACCTAAACACCCTAAATTAATTTCCATGTTCTCTACCAATTTAAGTTTTTTCAGATGTCCATTCACAAATAACTGGACAATTTCTTGGCACTTGAATATAATTGATTTTAGCTCTATCAACATACAATAACTGCATATACAATAATAAATATTTTAAACGTTAAGTGAAAGTGTAATCATATATGAACTATATATTTTTACATAAAAATAAATATATATGCTACGACACTTACAATCAAATATGCTGCAGGACCAAAGAAATAAGAGTATGTAGTGTATCTCGCCTTTGTTCTTTTAAGACAATCAACAACATAACTACACCAATCTATATTTCTAATATCTGTATTCCTTTTGATTCTATACAAAGGTGTTAAATTGCATTTCCCATTTGGTGTATTCTCGCATAAAGTATTCACGAACAACAAGAGAAAGTTTATTTTGAACTCAAAATCTGTTTCCGTTGAGAGTAAAATTTGCTGCTTAACCTCTGTCAATCTAATGTCTTCAATTTTTGAAACCTTTTGTTTTAAATTATACAAACTATATTCTTTTTTATCATAATAAACAATATCTAGCTCATCAATTTTGACTCCTCCATTTGGTATTCCTAGAATATCATGAACAGATTGTGTATTAACTTCAATATTTCCCTTATTAAGTTCAATAGTCATATTGTTACTATTGAACTTATTGAGAAGATAAAAACCTAATCTGAGAGGTAATTCACTAACTTTTAGTTTTAACAATCTTCCAAAACCCATTTCTATTATTGTTTCTTTCTGCTGCTTGTTATAACCTTTTACAATATCAATCAATGATTCTGGAGAACATCTGTTTTTCATCGATGGATATTTGTTCACCTTCTTTTCTTTTTTTGTTGATTCTTCTGATGTTTTTCTCCGTTTTTCTGTATTATTTTTTTTTAGTTTTTGATGTTTTTCTCTTCCTTTCTTCTATTATTTCTACTTCATCTAAATCTGCAAAAAAACGACACTATTATATTATCTAAAAATTAGTATACATTTTAATCAACAATTAATAAATATAAACCTTGATAAAATCAAAACTCATATAATTAATAATCTATAACATTATTTTGATACGTTTTAATCATGTAATATTAAGTGTCGACTAAATTACTGTATCATAGATGATTAAACATGATCTGTTGTAAATCAAAAGTTCATTTAATCATCTATGATAATAACAACATATCACAATGTGACGTATGTTTATATTTAACGGATCGTTGCATCATATATGATTAATCAACACATACTCCTAAAAATACAAACTCTGTAATCATAGAATTTAAAATTAAAATACATTAAAATAAAAGGAAAAGTGATATATAGTTTATTTCAGAGTTGATTTCACAAACAATAGTTTCAGCAGTGATTTTAAACAAAAAAACAAGTATTCTAATCGCAATATCATTATATAGTTACAAGTATTACCTTCCGTGGAATCAACTGTAGATGATGAGGTTAGTAGGGTCACCTATGTATATATAGGTTAATTCCCCAAAACCTAAATGATGATGGGCTCTTATGTTCAAGAGCCCACGTCACAGATCCGCTACTAATGGCCCACGTCAATTCGGATCCACCAAAGTCATGACCGCCTGTCAAAGTCCGCCGGTCATCACCACCACGTCACAGATCCGCTACTAATGGCCCACGTCAATTCGGATCCACCAAAGTCATGACCGCCTGTCAAAGTCCGCCGGTCATCACCGCCTGTCACAGATCCGCTACTAATGGCCGCCGGTCAGGTCATGACCGCCTGTCAGCGGTCGGGTCATCACCGCCTGTCAGGATGGTGTCTTATTGGCCGTCATAATGGCGCTTCATGACTGCTTTATTGCGAGCGTTACACAATCATTGAGATCGTCATAATGGCGCTTCATGATTGCTTTATTGCAGTCATGATGGGCCAAACGTTCCATATACCTGAGACGGGCCATATAAATACATGGCCTAACTCATTGACACTAACACACTGAGAGAGATTCAAAAAATCCTAACAACACAGAGTTCACGCACTCTTACTTTCACCTTCGCACTCAACCTCGATCACCCTAGGTTCGCTAAGAACTTGTTGGGTTTGCACTGTGATCATCACAGGAGATTCAAGGTTGACGTCGCCTAATATTCGTGTTTGACAATCGTTGCTCGAACATTGGCGCCATCCGTGGGACACGTTTTTAAACGGCGTTTCACTTTTCCAAACTTTTTTCTCTTTTTCCCTTCTCAGTAACCAAACCGTTTCTATGGCGGATACACAGCCATCGCTGATCACTTCTTCATCGCCACTCATAACCACTACCGTGACTACCATACCCGAGGCGGTGATAACCTCGCCTAGTCGTATCATGGAACCATACGTCGATTCTGAGTGGACAATGTCAGATGTCAGGCCAACACGAGGGTATCCCTCTTTAACAAGTCCGCTTTTCTCCACAAGGCTGGTTGGATCAAGTTCGTTTACATCACCACAGCCAGTGACGCCCATCCCTTCATCTCAGCCTCTCTTGTCCCACGGAACAAGTTCTCAGGAGGATGGCACGGATCCGATTAGACAGCCTGTTTCCAACTTTCCACAGGCCGCTACTCCAGGGGTTCGGGAGGATCCAATTGTGGAGTTGCTACGAAGATTGGCTCAGAGTGCTCAGCCACCACCGCCTCCTCCACCACCTACTTCATCGGACTTGTTGTCTCAGTTGGTAGCGGCGTTGCGCCCAGCACCGCAGCCAACGGTTGTTCAACCAGTCGATCCGTTGTCACAGTTACTGGAGCAGTTAAGACAACCACCCATTCACACCCCACCACCACAGCCACCACAGGACACATCTAATGACATGTTGCGCGTGCTGCAAGCGCTCGTGGCCGCAGCCGCACCACCCCGAGCGGCCACTATGCCTTTATCGGTGGTCAGTTCGAAGTTTTGTGACTAGGTGGCTAGATTCCCTCTCCCAGATAAACAAAAAGTCCCGTCCATAGTTGGTACTTACGACGGCACACGGGATCCTGATGATCATCTTGCTCTTTTTGAACAAGCCATTATGACAGAGAAATGGCTAGACCCAGTCGCTTGTCACATGTTCCCTGGCACGTTGCAGGGTTTCGCTCGGGATTGGTTTGCCGACTTACCGGAGAGGAGTATTCAAGACTTTGCGGATCTAAAGGCTAAGTTTGTGACTCACTTTGTCCAGCAAAAGAAGCAGCAGAGAACTCATATAGAAGCACATTTGCTGCGGCAAAGAGAAGACGAGGGGTTACGCGACTTCATCCAGCGTTACACGCAGGAATGCCAGAAAATTGTCGCCTTACCTGAAAGTCAACAAATTTCGGGTTTTACCCTCTCCTTGCTCCCAGGACAGCTGCAAGAGAAGCTGATCAAGAGAACGCCGGTCACCTTTAAGGAAGCCACTGACCGGGCATATGATTTCCTCAGATCCAAGGAAACTGTTACTCTCACACGGGGAGTGCTCAACAGGAGAGACAAATGGGGGAGCTCGTCAAGCGCTAGACCTGACAATCGTCCAGACACCAGGCAGGATAGCAGACGAGATAGAGACAGAGACAGCCGCAGAGATTTCAGGCGCGATGACAGAAGCAGCAGGCGGCCTACTCCCTATGATCGTGGTACAGGTCCCAATCTAAGTAAACGTCCAAGCGAGATATTGAAGACAGAGCAGGTGGGGTCAACTTTCAAAGCACCTCCTCAGATGTTACACAAGTCTGGAAAGAAAAATATGAACAAACGCTGTGATTTCCATGAAGATTATGGTCATGATACTAATCCATGTAAGGAGCTAAAGGCTGAAATCAAGCGTGCCTTGGAGGAGGGGAAATTAGAACATCTCGTACCAGGGGCAAGACAACAGGCAGCAAAAAATCCGGCCAAAAAATCTTACAGTTGGCAGAAGAAGGGGGACAATGGCGATCATCCTGGACCGCCTGATGGCCAGGTCCTCATGGTTCGAGGCGAGGCATCGTCTAAGCGAAAAGCCTCGGTCCTCCAAAGCTGGATGATGGTTCCTATTTCCTTTCCCCCAGTAGCAGCTACTTCTAACAATCCTGTTGTCATTAAAATCCGATTGTCCAATTATGAGATTAACAAATCCTATGTTGATACAGGTTGTTTAACTGACATAGTGTTTGAGCATTGTTTTAGGAAACTACCCCAAGCGGTCCAGGACACAAAAAGACCAGCAAAGGGACCGTTGGTCGGTTTTTCTGGAGAAACCCACTGGCCTGTGGGAGAAATAACTTTACCGATGATGATGGGAGAATATCCACGGTATAGGGTTGAAATGGTAGACTTTGCCATTGTCAATGCCCCTTCCGAATACAACGTCCTTCTTGGCAGACCATCGCTAGAACAGTTCAAGGCCATACCTTCCACTATTCACGGCATGGTGAAGTTTCCTACCCCATCTGGAGTTGCTACTGTCAGGGGGCAGATGTCTTGGCCGCAGGAATGCAAGCAAGTTGAAAAGCTAAAGCCAAGCATCGATCGGTCTACACCAGCGGAGGTAACAGAAGGTCCAGAAACCAAGGTAGTACTCAATCCCAATTTTCCTGATCAACCTGTCATTCTTGGCTCACAATTACCTTCGCAGATAAAAAACAAACTCATTAGTTTGTTAAAATCCAACCTAGATGTTTTCGCATGGCAGACATCTGATATGACAGGTGTTCCTAGGAGTTTTGTCGAGCATGCTCTAAATGCCAATCCAAACATTGTCCCAATCAAGCAGAAAAAGCGCGGCCTTGCCATGGATCGCAGCAAAGCAGCATGTGAACAAGTCAACCAAATGGTAGCAAGTGGAATCGTCAGGGAGGTAAAATACCAGACCTGGATTGCTAACCCGGTCATGGTCAAGAAAAGTGATGGTTCATGGCGGTTATGTGTCGATTTCAAAGACATTAATAAAGCATGTCCGAAGGATAACTATCCATTGCCAGAGATTGACTGGAAGGTAGAATCCTTGGATGGCTTCCGGCTAAAATGTTTCTTGGACGCTTACAAAGGTTATCACCAGATCCACATGAAGCGCAGTGACGAGGATAAAACAGCTTTCCATACAGACCAAGGCATCTACTGTTTCCAAAAAATGCCATTTGGTCTAAAGAATGCAGGAGCAACCTACCAGCGCTTGATTGACCAGGTATCTACTGTTTCAAAAAAAAATGCCATTTGGTTTGGTCTAAAAAATGCAGGTGCCACTTACGAGTGCTTGATTGACCAGGCGTTCAAGGATCAGATTGGACGAAATGTGGAAGCTTATGTGGATGACATTGTCATCAAAAGCAAAGCAGAGGATATCATGTTGGCAGATATAAAAGAAAATTTTGATGCGCTGCGGAGGATCAACATGAAGCTTAACCCCTCCAAATGCAGCTTTGGCATGGAAGAGGGCAAGTTCCTAGGGCACATCATCACGCCGAGGGGCATTAAAGCCAACCCCAAGAAAATACAGGCGGTTTTAGACATGGTCTCCCCATCCACCAAAAAGCAGGTGCAAAGTTTGAATGGTAAGCTGGCCGCGCTCAGCCGCTTCCTCTCAAAAGCAGCTGATCGATCTCTACCATTTTTCCACACTTTGAAAGGCTGCATAAAGAAGCAAGATTTTTCATGGACACCTGAAGCCGAATCAGCCTTTCAAGAGCTAAAGCAGTTTATGGCCACCCTTCCTACGCTCACAGCTCCTGTACCAGGGGAAACATTGGTGGTATACCTGGCTGCTTCTATGGAATGTGTTAGCGCGGTTATGATGGCACAACGTGGGTCTACCCAAATGCCAGTTTACTTTGTTAGTCGGGTGTTGAAAGGCCCAGAAGTAAATTACCCGTGCTTGGAAAAATTAGCTCTTGCTTTGGTACATGCAACTAGGCATTTGAGGCGTTACTTCCAGGCTCACCCTATTCATATCTTAACAGACAAACCAATTAAGCACGTCCTGGGAAAGCTTGAAGTGTCAGGACGGTTGGCTAAGTGGGCAGTGGAGTTGGGGGAGCATGAAATTTCTTTTCATCCAAGAACTTCTATGAAGGGTCAGATCTTGGCCGATTTCCTCGCCGAGATAGACGAAGAAGATAAGGAAAAGCATGTACATGGGGACGAAAATACCCCATGGACACTTTTCACTGACGGCGCCTCTAACTTGGAGGGCTCCGGGGCGGGTTTAATTCTTACAGACCCCAATAAAAATGAGTATACGTATGCCCTGAAGTTTGAGTCTCCCACAACTAACAATGAAGCGGAGTATGAAGCTTTGTTAGCAGGCTTGAAAATTGCCAGGAAAATGGGGGTGACAAGCATATCTGTATTTGTAGATTCACAGCTTGTCGCCAACCAAGTCAGTGGAGCATTCGTTGCGAACCAAACCTCCATGCAGCTATACTTAGAAGAAACTAAAAAGGTGATCTCAGAATTCACGAAATTTACCATCGAACAAGTGCCCAGAAACCGCAACAAGTTAGCTGACGCCCTAAGCAAATTGGCTTCGTCCGCCTTTGCCCATCTTAAAAAAGAATTACTGGTGGAGATCTTGACAGAAAAGTCCATTACGCGACCAAAGGAGGTTGCCACTGTCGCAGAGGAAGAATGTTGGATGACTCCGATCTTAAATTTCCTCAAACATGATGTACTACCGGCTGACCCACAGCTAGCAAGGAAAATTCGTATGAAGTCACCAATGTACACGTTAGTGGACAACTGCCTGTTTCGCAAATCTTATCTGGGGCCACACTTGCGTTGTGTTGGTCCAACACAGGCTAAAAGTATCATTGAAGCTGTACATAGCGGCACATGCTCCCTCCACGCGGGACCACGCTCGGTCACTGGTAAAATCATGAGATTGGGGTACTTTTGGCCAACGATGCATCAAGATGCAAGGGAGGAAATCGAAAAGTGCACAGCCTGTCAACAAAATGCTTCTGTCGCCAAATTGCCAAAACAGGATCTTATACCTGTTACTACCGCATGGCCATTTTACAAATGGGGCATCGACATTGTTGGGCCATTTCCACCAGGGGTTGGCAATGTCAAGTTTCTCATTGTGGCTGTGGACTACTTTACCAAATGGATAGAGGCAAAGCCCTTGGCAACTATCACTGGGAAACGAGTTATAAATTTTGTCTGGGAACACATAGTTTGCAGGTTTGGGGTACCACATGTCATGGTAAGCGATAATGGCAAACAGTTCGCAGAAGGTCCATTCAAGGCTTGGTGCTCTGACATGAACATCCAACAGAGGTTCACGTCAGTGGCACATCCTCAAGCCAATGGCCAGGTCGAGGTCATGAACAAAGCCATCGTGAAAGCAATCAAGGCCAAATTAGGCCAGCGCAAAACTGCATGGGTGGTTCTACTACCAGGGATCCTTTGGGCTCATCGGACCACCCCAAGTACAACTACATCTGAAACACCCTTCAGCTTGGTCTATGGTACGGAAGCCGTCATTCCTCCAGAAATTACTCACCCAACTCAACGGGTTATGGACTTCAATCCTGAAGAAAATGAAGACGCACTACGAGAGAACTTAAACATCGTAGAAGAGCGCAGGGAGATCGCTCTCATCAAACAGGCCGCCAGTCACATGCAGATGGCCAAATATTATAATCAGCGAGTCCGTCCTCTCTCTTTTCAGCCAGGCGATCTGGTATGGAGGAAGAATGAGGCCAGCAGGGTAGAAAGTCAAGGCAAGCTCGGCCCTACATGGGAAGGCCCTTATCAAGTACTTCATGCTCATGGCAATGTGTCTTACACCTTGTCAGACATGGACGGACAGACTATTCCCAGGACATGGAATGTCATGAACCTGAAGAAGTGTTACGTTTAATAATTTGGTTTGATCATGTATCCCAATTTTATTCAATAAAACTCAATAAGATAACACTTTTTATTCTGTACGATGTTACAGCACATGCATGCACAAATGACATAGTCAAGAACATAGTTCAATATCAATTATACTAGGTGGTCCATCACACATACGTTGTTTGATCCCTACACATGCATCCAATTTCATCTTTTAATCAACTTGATAAAAGATAAGCACTTCCTATTCGGAAGCGACATCCTCGCGAGTAAAAAATTATTTCACCGGTACACCAACAAACACATACACAATTTCTATTGCAAAGTACACGCATAGAAAGAAACCAAGTAATTTCAAAACATAGAAATTCCACAAAATTATTCAAAGGCTACAAAGCAATAATCCAACCACAAAATAAAACCACGTCACAAAGTCATAACATGCATAAACAAGCTAAGGCTGTGGCTGTGCCGACAATAAGGCTATGATAGCCGGCAATGACATCTCCAAATCTTGCACCAGGGTAGTCATAATGGGAAAAGCCCTGTCTGCAAATTTCTCACTCGCACGCATCATGTCACCATGCGTCGCAGGGTTCAAAAAGGGCAAGCTCTCGGGAGAAATATTGGGGAGTGCATCTTTCACTTTTTTGCTAGCAAGATGTCTTCCAAACATATGAGAGGCACAGTTAAAATTGTTCAGCACATTAGCAACATCAGGATGTTTAAGCATCAAATCAAATAGCTGAGGCAATGCAGCAACTAAGTCTTTCCTCATCTGCAAGGAAACATCGCGTTCTTCACGCATCTGGACAATCGCTTGCCTCATAGTCTCCAGCTCAACATCTTTTTCAACTACCTGTTGCTCTTTTTGCACCAACTGCTCATCACGGGCACTAAGTTTGGCTGACATCTCTTGTTTGTCCGCTTCAACCTTAGTCAAAATGACCGCTTGCTGGGATATTTTGTCTTCCAGCATACGTACTTCCTCTTGACAACGACTAGATATAGTCTGCTCAAGCGCTAGATCTTTCTTCAGAGAGGTAATATCATCTTTGCTATTATCAACTTGCACCTGCAACTCGACGCACGACTTCTTTAATTCCCCATGTTCGTTGTTTACAAGCTGACGGACATATTCCATAAAACTATTGAACATATCTATATCTGCTGCACCAATCCCGGTCATCGATCCTGATGGCGCACCCTCGCTAGTAGAAATAGGCAAGGTGGCACGTTGCAAAGCGGGAGGCTGCGTGGTAGATCCAAAAGGAGCGCTGATAGTCCCAAACATACTAGAGGTTGACCCAATGGTGGCACTTGCTCCAAATGATCCAGTATTACCCCCGCGATTTACTAACGTCGCATTTGCGGGAAGATTAGAGGGGAACGTCAACTTTGGCACCTTCGGGGGGAGGTCATAATCGCTTACATCTAGAACCACCGCCCTTTTACCAAGTCCTAACATATCTCGGCCATCTAATCGGGGATCTGGAATTGACGTTGCTCCCAGGTAATCGAAGTCTCCTACATATTCACCATAAGATCGTTAAGTAACATGTAATAAGTTGGCAACGACTATAATTATTGTGTTACCTGTTTCATCTTCGTTACCACTCTCAACAACAGTCATGGACAGTGACTTTTCATTCTCAGCAGCACCTGCGAAACATAACACGTCCGCTTACCTTTTACCATCGTAAATATATATGTGTAAAGATTGTGCAATTACCTGATGTCGAGCTTGGTGTTATTTCGTTGGTTGCGGTCGTGTCTATCCCAGAATTCACATGTGAGGAAGCACCAGTTTCTTGACCACCAAGGATAACATCAGTCGGATGACTTTCGATCTCATACTCCATAATAGCTGGATCTCCCTCCATGAAATCCATCAAGCTCATGGCTGCAGGAAACATACAATGAGTCAGTATTTGTACAAAGATAATATAAAAGCAAAGCATGACAATATAACAACAGAAACCCACGTTTCCCAGTATCCGAGTCCATAATCACAGGCTTCATTCCTTCAATCCAATAATCAGATACACCAGCTAACACCAAAGCACCTTCCTCATACACCCGAAATACAATTGTCTTTCGTAAAATTTGCTTACACAGCCTTTCGCTTTGAGGTGTTAGGGCTGGAGCATTGTTTAACGATTTGTCAAATCCCGATCTCCATCCAAACAAGTTACTAGCCCAAATATTTCTGAAAGCGGCATCGACAAACACATATTTAAATCTCCAATTCCTATGACTAGTAAAACACTCCCGAATAAATTTTTTCTTTCTATCTTTTAACTCTACAGAAAACAAATCATGAGATATCATCAGCTTATAACACGCCCTGAACAGAGGTACTGAGGGTTTTATGCCCATTGCCACCAGTAACATCTCAAACGTCGTAATTTTTTATACAGCTACTGGGTGTAACTGTGCAAACCCCAACTTGAAATAGTTCAGCACCCTCAGATAAAAAGCAGTGGGCGGGAATCTAAAATTGGAATGGGAAAGGTAATGGATATAGAGAGCTACTTTCCCTTGCGGAGGGGAATTGGCTCGTTGATTTGACATAGGCACAATAGCATTATATTTTCTAAGGCATGGATACTCATCCATCAGTTTTGCTAGCATTTTGTCATTGACGGTGCTAGGGCTACGAGCAACTGATGGAGCTTCCACCACAATCGCATCTGACACTGGCTCTCCCATGTTAACGCAACGACAACTACGCCTAATAAAGTAACCAAGGGTATCAACTATCTAGCATGATGTAAACTAAGCAACGGAAACGCAAATACGTACCAGTAAGGGGGTGAGCAACACAATTAAACCTGCAAGACATAAAACTACAATTAGTAAGTTAGTAAGGAGTTACGCGTTTAAAGCATGCAAAATACTCGGACGGTATCCTTGCTCCTAAACCATGGATCTACCTAAACCCTAAAACCGGCCAGGGCCATAAACCGGTCTCCCAAACCCTAAAACCGCCGGCCCGTAACACCCCTGGTTGGCTAAACCCTAATCCGTCGGATTTACTCCAAAACCGCCGCCGGTCTGCCGACGACCGCCGGTTTACAGAAAGTAACCAACTCGATCCAACTCGGTCTTGCGGCTATCGCACGACTTGTGACCGCCGGTCTGCCTTGGGCAGCCGGTCCAGATTGTTTCGATCAAGACCACCGGTAAAACCCTAGATCTGCCCGTAAAACCTCAAAGTCGAGCACCCCCTTCGACCGCCGGTCTCACCCTTCAACCACCGGTCTTTGCGACAGCCGGTCTCACCCTGCGGACAGCCGGTCTCGATCGCACAGTCGGCCTAAACCCTAAAACCACAGGTCAATGCAATAAACCGTCGGTCAAGGCGGTATCCGGTCTAAAATCTTACGGCCGATCGATTGCCCTAAAATTGACAACCGGTCTAGAGACGACCTACGTGACAGCCGGTTAAAATCAACGCGGCAAAATTATTTTCGATCGACGCAACCGCCGGTCAAGGCGATAAACCGCCGGTCTAAAATCTTAGCCGGTCGATAAATCGACAACCGGTCTAAACGCCTACACGTCTCGGTCTAACGACGAAGTCTAACGATCGACGAACTACCATGTCTAACGATCGATCGACGATCTCGATACAGCCTGCCGGTCTGCCTAGGGCAACCGATGCACTCGATCGATCGAAAAAAAAAAAAAAAAAAAAAAAAAAAAAAAAAACCGAAATAGACTTACAAATGATGGTAGTTACGACTTGCAAATCGATGTTTTGGCAAATCCCAACTCGGGGGCATGATGAGGTTAGTAGGGTCACCTATGTATATATAGGTTAATTCCCCAAAACCTAAATGATGATGGGCTCTTATGTTCAAGAGCCCACGTCACAGATCCGCTACTAATGGCCCACGTCAATTCGGATCCACCAAAGTCATGACCGCCTGTCAAAGTCCGCCGGTCATCACCACCACGTCACTGATCCGCTACTAATGGCCCACGTCAATTCGGATCCACCAAAGTCATGACCGCCTGTCAAAGTCCGCTGGTCATCAGCGCCTGTCACAGATCCGCTACTAATGGCCGCCGGTCAGGTCATTACCGCCTGTCAGCGGTCGGGTCATCACCGCCTGTCAGGATGGTGTCTTATTGGCCGTCATAATGGCGCTTCATGACTGCTTTATTGCGAGCGTTACACAATCATTGAGATCGTCATAATGCGCTTCATGATTGCTTTATTGCAGTCATGATGGGCCAAACGTTCCATATACCTGAGACGCGCCATATAAATACATGGCCTAACTCATTGACACTAACACACTGAGAGAGATTCAAAAAAGCCTAACAACACAGAGTTCACGCACTCTTACTTTCACCTTCGCACTCAACCTCGATCACCCTAGGTTCGCTAAGAACTTGTTGGGTTTGCACTGTGATCATCACAGGAGATTCAAGGTTGACGTCGCCTAATATTCGTGTTTGACAATCGTTGCTCGAACAGTAGACATTTCTATATTGATTTGTTCATCCGTAGACATTTTGTTGTGAGTGTGTGTTAACGAGCAATTAAAAGGACGGAAAGTTAGGGTTTAGAAGAGATGATTGAAATTTTTGAGAGAGAGAGAGTGGAATGTGCGGTTTTTTGGGGCTACTGTGCAGCATATAGTGTCTGTGTGTGTTTTTGAAGTTACCCGCGTCTAAAAATTATATCATATTTTCAGTTTTAGCCTTTAATAACCGTTGAGTTTTATTAAAATAACACCCCTTATTAAATTTTGTTGAATATTATTCATTTATTTCCATAGTCATCATTACTTCTCTATAGGGGTGACCATAACAGGATACCCGTGGGTTCCGAATGGAACCAAAACCGGAACCAGAACCGTAGGTTCCTAAAAAATATAGGAACTAGAAATCGAACCTAGAAGACAGGTTCTTAAATTTTCGGAATCGGAACAGGAACTACCTGTTCCAAGGCATGTTCCGATTACCCTGTTTCTAAATTCAAATTTTTTTTAACATTACTAGCTATATAAACAAGACAATAAATCACACGAACTAACGATTACATATATCGTTTAATAGTTTAAAAATATAGTTGAACAATTAAAAAATATTGTTCAAAATAGAAATAAGTTATCAATAATGATAAAAACATAGTAAATGTGTGAAGTAGCCCTAAAAACTGCACATTCCAGGGTAACCGCCGGTTCCAGGGTATCCACATGTTCCAGGTTCCTTAATTTTAAGAACAGGAACCGAAACCTCTTAGGGCGGTTCCATGATTTTAGGACCCGGAACCAGAACCTCCTAATAGGTTCAGAGTTCCAGAGTATCCACATGTTCCAGGTTACCCTTTTTTCAGCTCACCCCTACTTCTCTGTACATTTTAGCACTTAATAACAAAAAGTAGCAACATTCATAAAATATTTTGAATGAATGTTTGGTTTAATCATTGATGATTAACCAAAAAACATCGTAGAATCATTGATGATTAACCATCTTATGATTTACACAGCCAAGTACAATCATCTATGATTAGACTAAAACATCAGTTTTAGTCTAATATGATTTGTATTCTTGACTATATGATTAAAGAACATTTAAAAAAAAATTGGACGAGTTTAATCATCGATGATTGAACCAAACCTCAAGTTTAATCATCGATGATTAAACACATCGTCAATATTAATCATTGATGATCAAACACCATCTTATTTAGAATTAATAATTTAAAAAACGGAGACAAGGTTAATCATCGATTATTAAACGGTATCTTTGATTTTAAAAACATAATTTTTTTATTAATCATTGATGATTAAAAGTAATTAAACACAAAAACAAAGGTTTAATTATCTATGATTAAAGAGCATTTTTTTAAATATTCAGACTAGTTTACTCATCGATGATATAATAAAAGAACATCTTTAATCATTGATGATTAACCATCGAAAATTTAAAAAGAGAGAGGGGTGAATGAACAGTTTGTGTGTGTGTGTGTGTGTTTTTTTGTGAGTGAATGAGTTTTTGGAGTTACCTGCGTCTAAAAAATATATCATATTTTCAAATTAAAATAACTGTTGAGTTTTATTAAAGATAACACCCCTTAATCATCGATGATTAACCATCGAAATTTTAAAAAGAGAGAGAGGGGTGAATGAGCAGTTTTTGTGTGTGTATGTGTTTTTGTGAGTGAATGAGTTTTTGGAGTTACCTGCGTCTAAAAAATATATCATATTTTCAAATTAAAATAACTATTGAGTTTTATTAAAAATAACACCCCTTAATCATCGATGATTAATCAGTATGAGATAATGCGACAAAACACAATATAACTTCAGAAAACACAAAACTTTGTTTAATCAAACGATGATTAATAACCCATCGATGACTTCCTATTTATTTTAAACACATTGCATTATAGATAAAAAAATAAAAATATTTTTTAATCATAGATGATTAAATAATATTTAATTTAATAATAATAATAATACGTTTTCATAATACAATTAAAAGACATCTGATAAACATACAAGGCATTTTATTATAAGGAAAGAGAGGTCATTTTACAATTAGTTTGTATATGTGCAGTTTTCGAAAGTGGTCATCATTGCTTCTCCGAAAACATTTCAGCCTAGAAAAACTCTGAAACACTCTTCCCCTTCAAAACAACAAATCATCATTCGTATCTAAAATCAATTACTGTAACGCCCCAAATTTTTGGTAATTTAATTTAATTACGTTTTATTTTCTATGAAACTTTATTGTACTATTTATTTGGTGAAATAATTACGTGACGTGTTATTTCATACGTTTGCATGGGCATTAATTAATATCGTAAGACGTGTTATCCTTGTGACGTTTCGTTCGTGTAACGTTAAAATTCCTAGGAATGTTAGATATTCTGTTATGCGAATTAATCCCGAGTTCTAAGTTGTTCGAATATATTGCGGGTTTTAAGAGGCTCCGAGGCCCGGCCAATAGGCCAAGGGCCGAGCATTCTACTCCTTTTTGTCTCAAGATCGATTTATTTTAGTTGATCAATTGAGAGTTTTGGGTTTCATGTGGCCCGAGGAGTATAGATCCGAGTCTTCCTTTATAGATCCGAGCCTTCCTTTTATTCTTGTTCGGCCCAAGTTAACAACAAACTGAATCGGGCTCAAGGCCTCATCCGGCATGGGTTTCATAAATCTCGAAGTCTTAAGCGTCATTAGCATTCCTCTAATCCCTAAATTCCACAGCCGACAACCCTCTCTACTTGTTCCTGCGATCGACGACTGCCAAGGGAGAACTCAAAGACCGAAGGAGAAATTGGAGTGGTGATCAAGTCGCAGGTCAAAGCTCCAGTAAAGTTTCCAATCCGTCTTGTTTCTTCTTCTGCTCGATTCTTTCTTATGTCCGTGAAATTGATTATGTTTTCTTCTGTATTATGGGTTGTGTGGATTTGCTCTCGTAAGCAGAAAGATCCCTAAGGGGAGTGGTAATCAGACTCGAGCCAAGCAGATTATCAAATCAAACCAAGCCTAACTCGTTTCGGTATTTCTTTGTTCCGAATTCTTTGTTTCCAGCCTTTCCATTTTCCATTCTTGATGGTTACTAACTCGTTTTGATGTAAGATCAGAATAAGGGCTGCGAGTTTGAGATTTGATGGAATACCGAACCCCTTTTTGTTGTCGTCTTGCCCTAATCGTTTAAGTGAGACCGTGACTTAGATTAACCTAGAAACCTTGTTGTTGTTTTTGTTGGGTTTCGTACACATTTACCGTCACTATGTTCCTCGCAGAATTACGAACAATTAATACAATAAACTACGAAGCATAAGGATCGCTTAGATCTACGAGTCTAAGGCAACTAGTAATAAATAAATACTTACATTATCGGTGCTCGGAGATTCGATTCCTTGAGAACGAGTACGCGCCAGAACTTGCCAACGAACTTAGGATTCAAGAAAGAACCCCTCTACTTGATCACACTCGAGGTTGACAACGAACGAGACAATACACCACGATGTAGTGCAAAGTACCCTTGAGAAAACCCAAACGAAATCACCACCGAAAACTATTTCGGCGGCGGTGGTACGGCGGCGCTACGGCGGCGGTACGGTGGCCGGCGATCGGCGGTCGGACGAACGGGGAGGGGGGCGGCCAAAGGGTGTAGGGTTCTCAATTAATGAGTTTGATGTGTGAAACCAATACCCCAATGTCCCTTTATATAGGTTTAGGAAAACCTTTGTTTCCTTATTTGAGTTGGACTCAAATTGACCTAAAGCCCGTTTCATTTAATTAAACCATTATTAAACTAAGCCCGTTATGGAATAACTAGTTAATTACCCATTAACTTATTCCGGTCCACCAAGCACGATACGCATTAATTATACAATTAATTAATGCCCGGTTCGTTTATTCTCGTGTTCGGTTGTGCCCCGAGAGCAACCCTAGTAGGACTTTAATTTACGTTGACCAAGTCAAACCGTTTATTTGATGACGTTGGACACCATTTCCAACAGTCTCCCACTTGGACATCTCATCAACTATAAACGTCTGTCAAGCATACTTTTAAAGTGTGCAAACAATGCAGCTGCTGAACTCTGAACTTAATCAGAATACAGTACCTAAGATAAGTGATCATATGCCCTTCACTTCGCGATATCCCGTTAACTAGAGACACGGACAAACGTCAATCTCTAGTCACGACTATGTTACCTGATCAAGATTTATGATGACTGATTAGACCACTAATTGAACTTTCAATTTGGCCATGACCTGCGCAGGTACTTTAATTGTCACATCAAATCAACAGGGGGCCCACAGATATCTCTTCTTTCATACTATTGAGAGAAGGAGTGAATAAACTTCGACTTACATTGTCTCTGCCATAATCGTCACATGACACATGGAAGTACTCTGTATAGCTACCAATTACGAATAGCGTTGGAGCAAACCAATGCATCACGAACTCTCACTAGGAGACTAGTGTATCTAGGTTTTAAGACCTATATGATATTACCGTCTCACTATTACCTTTGAATTGTCCATGAGGTAATACTCTGAGCATGGGTTGGTCCAACATTTAAAATCTCCATTTAAATGCTCATGAGGGTAGCAGCAATCTCCATGCTATGTTCAATCTTATGAACAGTCTACATACTCTCTATGACATCTTAATTCATTTCTCATTCCCATGAGAATGATCGACTGTGGACGTTTAAATGATCCATTAGATCATTTTGGATTTTGTTCTAAACATGCAAAAGTGAAACTCAAATTTTAAATACTATATGAATGATAAAACACTTGCATATTATTTAATCACCATAAATAAATCATCCATTCATACAATTTAATATTTGTGATATAGTTTCAATAAATAAACTAATACAAGTCACTTGGAAATCTAATCCCTATCGTCCTAGCGTGAGCATCATGCTTGGATCGACTTAGTGGCTTTGTGAATGGATCAGCCGGATTCTCCTCCGATGATACCCTCGTCACGATGACATCACCTTCCTCAACACGTTTTCGCACATAGTGAAACTTTCTGAGTATATGCCTGGTTTTACTGTGATCCTTGGATTCTTTAGTCAATGAGACTGCACCTTCATTATCACAGTAGATTTTCAATGGGTCCTTGATGCTTGTTACGACACCAAGGTCACCGATGAAATTTTTTAACCATGTAGCCTCTTTTGCTGCCTCACTAGCCGCAATATACTCAGATTCACATGTGGAATCAGCAACCGACTGCTGCTTGGAGCTTTTCCAAGTAACAGCTCCACCATTCAGTAAGAATACCCACCCAGTTTGTGAACACGAGTCATCCCTGTCAGTTTGGAAACTCGCGTCACAATATCCTTCCACAACAAGATCGTCTTTCCCACCATACACTAAGAACATATCCTTTGTTCTCCTTAGGTACTTGAGAATCGTCTTGACCGCTGTCCAATGATCGTTGCTAGGGTTAGCCTGATATCGACTCACCATGCTCAAGGCATATGAGACATCAGGACGAGTGCATATCATGGCATACATGATCGATCCTATAGCCGAAGCATATGGGATACAATTCATTCTATCCCGCTCTAACTCAGTGCTGGGACTTCGACTATGAGTCAACTTTATGCCATGGTTCATTGGTAAATAACCTTTCTTAGAATCAAGCATATGAAACCTCTTCAATACCTTGTCTAAGTATGTACTCTGGCTTAATCCTATTAGACGCTTTTCTCTATCTCTGTATATCTTGATTCCAAGTATGTACGCTGCATCTCCTAGATCCTTCATCGCAAAACACTTTCCCAACCAAGACTTCACGTCTTGCAGTGTAGGAATGTGGTTGCCAATGAGCAATATGTCGTCGACATATAACACTAGGAAGACTACAGTGCTCCCACTAGTTTTGATATAAACACAGGACTCATCTTCGCTTCTCGAAAACCCAAACTGTTTGACTCTTTCGTGAAAGCAAAGATTCCAACTACGAGATGCTTGTTTCAATCCATAAATGGATTTCTCAAGCTTACACACTCTTTTAGGATGTTGCTTGTGGACAAAACCTTCTGGTTGTGCCATATAGACATCCTCAGTTAGCTTTTCGTTCAGGAAGGCGGTTTTCACATCCATCTGCCAGATTTCATAATCATGAAACGCAGCGATTGCAAGCAATATCCTGATAGACTTTATCTTGGCTACTGGTGAAAAGGTCTCGTCATAATCAATCCCATGAGTTTTAGTATAACCTTTTGCTACCAGCCTAGCCTTATAAGTGTGCACATTCCCATCCATGTCTGTCTTCTTCTTGAAGATCCATTTACACCCAACGGTTTTAGTGCCAGGTGAAATGTCAACCAAGTTCCATACTTGATTGTCATACATAGACAGAATCTCGCTCTCCATAGCCTCTTTCCATTTATCGGCCTCAGGGCCTTCCATAGCTTCCTTATAGTTTGATGGCTCATCATCATCGACTGGTATACCATTATCAGTCGATGCATCGCCTTCAGCAATATGGTATTCATAATAATCACCAAGATGCTCAGGAGGGCGAACAACTCTAGAGGATCTACGTGGAATGTTATATCATTTTGTTCAACAGGAGTCTCATCCTCAGGTTGAGTACTAGTGTCAACTATAGGTTCCGATTCAATTTCATTGGTTGACTCTTGAGACTCTTCAAGATCAATTTTGCTCCCACTGTCTTCTTTGAATAATAGCTCTCTCTCAAGAAAGAATCCTCTTCGAGCTATGAACACTTTGTTCTCATTCGGTTTGTAAAACCGATATCCAAAAGACTGGCGAGGGTAGCCAATGAAATGAAACTTCTCTGATTTTCTTTCCAGTTTGTCGTGAGTTTCGTGTCTCACGTAAACCTCACAACCCCAGATTTTCAAATGTCGGAGCGAGGGAGGATTCCCTGTCCACATTTCAGAGGGTGTCTTGGAGACCTTTTTAGTTGGTACAAGGTTCAAGATATGAGCTGCTGTTTCTAGGGCGTAACCCCAGAAGCTCACTGGAAGAGTTGCACGACTCATCATCGATCGAACCATATCTAACAATGTTCGATTTCTCCTCTCAGACACTCCATTAAGTTGTGGAGTTCTAGGAGGTGAGAGTTGGGATACTATTCCACAACTTTTTAGATGATCCATGAACTCTTGACTAAGATACTCTCCACCCATGTCGGAGCGGAGCATCTTAATCCTTTTGCCCAATTGATTCTCAACTTCGTTTTGATAAACTTTGAATGTCTCAAAAGTTTCTGATTTATGTTTAATCAAATAAACATAACCATATCTACTGAAATCATCAATAAATGTAACGAAGTATCTCTCGCCATGTCTAGTGCTTGACTTGAATGGTCCACACACGTCAGTGTGTACAAGATCCAACAAGTCTTTGCCTCTTTCACAAGTCCCTGTGAATGGCGCCTTAGTCATCTTGCCAAGTAAACAAGATTCGCACACATCATTCGATTTGAGGTCAAATGATTCGAGTACTCCATCCTTTTGGAGTTTGGCGATTCGTTTCTTGTTTATATGGCCTAAGCGACAATGCCATAGACACGATTTATCCAATACACCTTTGGATGAATCAACATTCAATATTAGATTTCTATTGTTAACGCAAACAACACTTTCATATATGCCAGAACAAGGAATAGCTTTGAAAATAAAAACATCATTCTTATAAACTAAGATAGAACCTTTTTCATTATCAAAACCAAAAGTAAAACCATCCTTAAACAATGCATAAAATGAAATAATGTTTCGTGCCATGCAAGGCGAATAACAAACATCTAATAAAGTAATCGAACTATCACTACTAAGCATGAGCTCAAAATCTCCAATCTTGGTCACAGCAGCCGAGACTCTGTTCCCCATGATTAGATTTAGCTCACCATGCTTTAGCTTCCTGCTATTCCTTAGTCCTTGCATATCAGTGCAAATGTGTGTACCACACCCTGTATGTAAGACCCAAGAATTTGACATAGAATCACTATGTAGTTCAATCATAAAAGTACCTGATGGTCCAGACTTTTGGACTTTCTGATTCTTCAGATCATTCAAGTACTTTGGGCAACTTCTTTTCCAGTGGCCCTTCTCATTACAGTAAAAGCACTTAGAATCTTTTGGTGCCGATTTCGAATTCTTCTTTCTCTTACGACTACTTTGGGTAGGACCCACTTTAGCCTTTCCTTTAGAAATAGGAAGAGAATTTTCATTCATAATCGCATCATTAAGATCATCAGAGGAGTTAGAGTTTCCGTTTGCTAACAATTTTGCATCAGCAACTTTTAGCATTTCGGCTAACTCAGATCTAGATATGCTTATCTTATTCTCTTCATAATCATCCGATATTGAAGAATAAGATGGAAGAAGTGTGTAAAGGATGAATCCGATCACAAACTTATCACTTTGCATATTTCCAGATTCTTCAACTTTGTCTATGTAGCCTAGCATTCTTTTGACATAGCTACACACAAGTTCACCCTCCTCTAGCTTTCCCTTGCTAAAGAGTTGCAAGTTTTCAACAGCAATGAGTCTCTTCCTCATGTGATCTAGTCGTTCAATGCTCAAAGGCTTAGGAGCAGGGAACAAATCTAGTATCGCTTGAGAGGCAGAGAAAGACAGATTTAGTGGTGGAGGTTGTCAAAGTGGTGGTGGTGATGGAAGATTTTGATTCTTGATGTTGTTTTGAGGATTCGACATCTACAAAGAATACAATTTCTTCGTTAGTTTATTTATAAGATAATCCTTAACATTATTTACCCAATAATCAAGCTAAGGCTAGGATCCAATATTACGTTCATTTGATGTGAAGAGGGATGCCGTAATTCACACCGAATAACTTCATAAGGAAACATACTATTGTTAATTTCAATCACCATGAAATCCCTAGATCTTTTAGATTCATTTTAAACTATTAAAATGGCATGTTAATCTCGATTCTATGCTCGTCACATAATTCACGACAGGGATACCGTGGATCATGAATTTGACGGTGAATCTACCATGAAAGCACTCACGAAGATCCCCGGCTCAAGTTCGCTTGGGTATCGCGAGAATCTCTTCACTCATAAGCATAATCTCAAAATTAACGTACCGGCTCAATTGCACGCGCTTCGTTAATCAGATTATACCTCGAATGCGTGTCTCTCATGGAGAGCACAATCTTTCACATTTAACATCAAACGGGAAGTTTTGTTTAATGTAATTACTTTAGTGATACATATATAAACTTTTATAATATGTTTTAAATTAAACTTTTAATTTATACTAAAGTAATATATATATATATAATTCTTTTAATTCTATTAAAATGCGAGTACGCACCTTTTAATAATTAATTAATTATATATAATTATAATATTTAAATATACTTTTATTTACATAATATTATAACGGAGGAATATATCAAAACTATTTTGACATATGGGAGTTTCGAATTTTCGAAAATATATATATAGATATATTAAATTATACTATTAATTTACATACATATATCTAATATATATTTATAATTATCATTTAGATTTTATCTCTTTGGAGATATTTTATATAACAATATAAATACAAAATCAAATAATAACAAAAATCCGAAATTCATAATTCTTATAAAATATTCGGATCAATACACATTGTGTATATCCTTCAATTTATTTGATATCATTATTTAAATACTCCTTTTAAATAATTATCTATATTTACCAAATTCTTTTATTTAAATATATATACACCGAAATATATATATATAAATAAAATAAATATTATCTTATTCAAATCTTTTATTCAAATACATCTATATACATATCCGAAAATATGTATACATGTATAATAAATTTTGATTTATTTAAAACATTAAATAAATATATATTTATATATTAAAAACCGAAATCTTTAAATATATAAACACAATCTTTTATTTAATCTAATTTTAAATAATTTGTGAGATAATCATTGGTAGAATATCTTGATAACTCTAGAACCTTTTAAATTTATCCACTTTCCATATTTTAATTTAAAAGACTAATTTTAAAAAATTAAAATATATATATTTATTTATTTAATTCCGATTTTCGGAATTTCCGAAATAAACAAAAACACAAAAAAAAAACTTTTCTTTTCGAATTTCGGATCTAACACTCTTAGATTCGTAGACCAATGCTCTGATACCACTGTTGGGTTTCGTACACATTTACCGTCACTATGTTCGTCGCGGAATTACGAACAATTAATACAATAAACTACGAAGCATAAGGATCGCTTAGATCTACGAGTCTAAGGCAACTAGTAATAAATAAATACTTACATTAGCGGTGCTTGGAGATTCGATTCCTTGAGAACGAGTACGCGCCAGAACTTGCCAACGAACTTAGGATTCAAGAAAGAACCTCTCTACTTGATCACACTCGAGGTTGACAACGAACGAGACAATACACCACGATATAGTGCAAAGTACCCTTGAGAAAACCCAAACGAAATCACCACCGAAAACTATTTCGGCGGCGGTGGTACGGCGGCGCTACGGCGGCGGTACGGTGGCCGGCGATCGGCGGTCGGACGAACGGGGAGGGGGGCGGCCAAAGGGTGTAGGGTTCTCAATTCATGAGTTTGATGTGTGAAACCAATACCCCAAGGTCCCTTTATATAGGTTTAGGAAAACCTTTGTTTCCTTATTTGAGTTGGACTCAAATTGACCTAAAGCCCGTTTCATTTAATTAAACCATTAATTAAACTAAGCCCGTTATGGAATAACTAGTTAATTACCCATTAACTTATTCCGGTCCACCAAGCACGATACGCATTAATTATACAATTAATTAATGCCCGGTTCGTTTATTCTCGTGTTCGGTTGTGCCCCGAGAGCAACCCTAGTAGGACTTTAATTTATGTTGACCAAGTCAAACCGTTTATTTGATGACGTTGGACACCATTTCCAACAGTTTTGAGACCGGGTTGATACCTGTGAATCAGAAGCTCGAGGCCAAGCCTCGGGTTGTCCCGGAGGGTTGGGCGGTCTAAAACTTTGTTATAAATCGAAAGATTTTAGCCGAAGGGGAAACCGAACCCGTAGGGTTCTCGGTTTCCCAATCGGGAAACTCTTTACCATCGAATGTTGGAAACCGTACTTAGTTCTAGTAAAATATTATTTCCAGGCTGTCGGTTATCAATTATAAGTGTTCGGGATTTTTCGGTAACGGGTCGGGTTACTAAAACGGGTTTTATAAGTCAACACTTTTCTGGCAGAATCTGCCCTCCTGTTCTAAACTGTTTTTGATGTGCTTAAAATAATCTTTAGGGTTTTTGGCCCATTCTGGGACCTTGATTTCTGAGTTGGCTTTTCAACGCCGCAACCCTCTCGTCAATCCGAATTACGGTTTAAAAGTTATATCTGTTTTAATATGCTGCTGTTAGGAACGTGACCTGTACGACATGTCTGTCTTGTGACACTATTTTTAGGCCCTTAGAGTCTGTTTTGGTCAGTGACCGTCTCCCAGAGATATGTAGTTCTGGTTGCCTAGTTTCTGTGGTAAAAATATGGGAAAAATCTACTGGACAGTTAGGAGTTAGGGCAGTTCCCGTGAGACCGACGAGTGCTGCCAGTTTTCTAAATAAAGATTTGGGGTTGGTTTTTAATTCGGGGCTTCATTTTATGTTTTAGGACCGTCTGGGTGTTAACTTGCTATATCTTTGGTTACCGGGAACCCGTTGGAGCTTACGTTTCTCGAGGTGAGTATTCTCACCGTGTATTCAGTTTTAACATTGTACATGCATGACTTATGTGTTATATTAGTTGAACCGTATGTGTTATCTGAGTTTCATATGTTATCTGAGTATCTGAGCATCTGTTGATTTATTTTGATCTGAGACATTTTGCCTGGGTAACCGAGCTCGGCACAGGGTCATTCTGTGCTACTACTTGCTAGGGCATCTGCGATAATTATGTTAAAGAGATAAAAACATAATAACACACATCTGAGTTTTTGGCTATATGCCTATCTTGGGATCACCTCCCGTCTGAGTTTTTGGGATCACTCCCGTCTGAGTTTTTGGCTTACGCCTATCTGAGGTGTGAGGAGGGGTGATCGACCCGAATCACACAAGCGCGCTATATAAATTAAAATCTGAGTAATAAAATTTGAGAACTAAATCTGAGTAATTAATCGAGTAGATTCTGATTAGGAGTACACCGATGTGCCCTCATGTGTTGTATGTTTTAATTGTTTGCATTTTGAGATTATTCACTCAGCTTCCCAGCTGACCCAAAACTTTCCCCCTCATTGTTTCAGGTACTAGCAAAGGAAAAGAGAAGGTGGACGGTTGACCGCTGTATTTTTCCTGTGTTGATGTGGGCAGCATTTAATATTTTTGAAACATTTTATTTTATCTAAACTATTCCGCATTAAATACATTTTTAAATGAAGAGATTATTATTGCGATTTAGTAATTTTAGTATTGGGACCTTTTAAATTAATATCTTGTGTTACAAATTTATTTATTTTTACTTGAAAATTTTTGGGTGTTACAATTACTTATCTCTCTCTCTAGAAAAAAAAAAGATGGAAGTCGGAAGTTCTTCAAAAACAAACGTAGAATTTTGATTAACTATATATTGATATATATTTCGTGATGCTTTAATTTATTTATTTCAGTAGTTTACTTTTGTTTCATCTCATTTCTGATTTTATATTTTTCCTTTTAATTTCAGACAATAATATCCCCAATGAGGTCGTTCAAAAGAGGCGATCGTGTCGAAGTTATGAACAAAGAAGAAGGATTCGAGGGTTCATATTACACAGCAAACATACTCTCAAAACTTACTGACGATTACTATCTTGTGCAGTACAAAACCCTTATAACAGAAGACGGTTCAGCGCTCTTGAGAGTGCTAGTTTCTGGTCCACAAATTCAGCCGGTTCCTCCTGAGATTTCAGTGAATCGATTTTCGGTTGGAGATGTGGTTGATGCATACGACAGGGATGGATGGTGGGCTGGAAAAATAATCAAGAAAAAAGGTTCAAAATACACTGTGTATTTTGATTTTGTTAAAGAGAAGATTTCTTACCCTGGGTTGATGGTCGTTGGGTTACTCTCAAAGAATGAGACTTATGGTATCAAAGATTATAATCAAAGCTTTTGATGAAAAAAGTTTTTGATTTTGAAGTAGTCTAATTTCAGAAAATGTTTGTGTTTTGATTATATATGCTTTAATTATATTGAAGCATAATTATGTAGTCTATTTTTGTTTGTTTCTGTTTTATGTCAACTCATTTTTAATCTCTTATGATTAAACTATATGTTGTTTAATTATGCATGCTTTAATTTTTAATGACTTATGATTAAACTATGTGTTGTTTAATTATGTATGCTTTAATTTTTTATGCACACCAGTTTAATCATCGATTATTAAATAAAAAGAACATGATTAATCATTGATGATTAACTATATTATGATTCTAAACACCCAAGAAAAATAATCCATGATTACACTAAAACATTAAGATTAATCATTGATGATTAAATACAAAAACAAAATTTAATCGTCGATGATTAAACAACAATTTCATTTGATTAACCAATAATTTCTTTAATCATCGATGATGATCTGTTTTTAAGACGAAAAGTGTTGCACGGGTTTTTAACTGTAAAGGGGTTTTGCGTGAGACACTTCATTTAATGTTTGACACTTAATAAGTTAGTGTGAGACAATTCAATAAAAAAAATTCTATTACTTTTTTATTGATTTTTTTCTTGTAAATTCAAAAATTCAAACAAAAAAAAAACATGTTTAATTATTGATGATTAATTACATATATTGTACACACCCAAATTTAATCATGTATGATTAATTTAAAACATCAAGTTTAATCATTGATGATTAAATACAAATACCAAACTATTAGTCATCGATGATTAACCAACAATTTATTTTGATTAACCAAGTTTTATCACTTATGATTAAACAATTTATTAATCGTCGATGTTAAACTTGTCTTAGTTTTCAAAGTTTTGTTAATCATGCATTATTTGATAAGATTAAATCATTTATGATTAAACAAGTGGTTAAATATAGATTATTTGTTAATAAATGGTAATTAACCATGATTTTATAAATTTACACAGACAAGATAATCATCGATTAATAAACGTCACAACAATTCAAAAACACATCCGAGATATACATCGGTGATTAAACACAACATCTTATAACTTCAAAACAAAAGATGTTTAAATAAAACATCTACTTCAAAAACACACTAAGCAGATTAATAAAAGAATGATTAACAACTTGTTTGAACTTCTTCCCACGCCATGACCCAGACCCTGTTTCGACTTTTAGGTTCTTATTTTTTATTCATTGAACTGCACGGTGCATCCGATTTTGTTAGAAGTTGAAATTATCAAGAGTTCAAGATCAGGATTTTACAAAATTTAGATTCTCTTGAAGTTGAAGTAAATGATCTACAGTTAGTCGTTGCAAATCAATTACTTCTACTTCATGAGAATCTAGGTTTTATAAAATCTTGATCTTAAACTCTCAATAATTTCAACTTCTTACAAAAACGGATGAAAACATGGGGTGCAAAAGAAGGTTGAAAAAAGAAAGAAGAAACAGACTCTGGATCATGGGGTACAAAGAAGCTCAAATAGGTTGTTAATCATAGATGATTAACAGCAGTTAATCATCGATAATTAATAGCACACATTATCTTCACGACCAGTAACTTCGAGCACATAACTTCGACAAAGATCTCGTCTTGTGTAGTACGTCATTGGAGATATTATTTCCTGTAAACAAACGAAAAAATATAAAGATTAAAGCATATGGAAATCATTATGAAAAATATACCTTGCTTGATTTAGTGGACCTCGACGGACTAAAAAATCGATATTTCAAATTTTTTCTTTCGAGTGTACTTGAAAAACTTTCAACTTAATATTCTATATTTATATTAGGATAAAAAAATTGGTTTAGGGGATAATGATGATCTGTTTTGAATACGAAGAGTGTTGCAGAGGTTTTTAGGCTCAACTGTAAAATAGACGCATTGATTACCTTTTTGAAAATTGCACATATACAAAGTAATTGTAAAAAATAATCTTTCGTCCACTAGAAAAACACACCCACACAATGATAACACTTCTCACCCTCATAATTAAATTCACCCATAAAATATATTGATTTAAATGATCTGTTTAAAATCGGAAGAATGCTTATTAATACATATTATTATTGTTATAAAACTAATTAATTTTACTAATCTTAGAGTTTAAACACAAATTTTTATCCATGCTTACTTTTTGAATATGCACCATTTTTAAGTAATTAAAACAAAACACACAAAAATTAAAACATTAAAACATGTATTTAACAAAAATGATTTTAAAGGTTAAATATTTAAAATCAATAAAAAATGTATTTAACAAAAAATAATTTTATTTTGATTTGATTCTTATAAACTTCAAAAATTAAATAAATAAAATAAAAAGATGATTATTATTCCACAAGGGAGGGCGATTTTTCACAATCCTTGTGTCACTTACAAAAATCAAACACACAGAGAAAAACCATTCGTTCTCTCTCTCTCTATCTCTATACAAACTGCGATATTTACTCCTTCAAATCAACTACACTGAGCAAGATGTCTAACAAAATTATTTTTAGAAACGAAGATATTGAGTTTGATGCAAATGAAGTATACGGTAATTTCTTATATGTGATTTCCTTTAATTTTATATATATATATTCTAAATTTAATGTCATTTTGTTAATTTAACAGCGGGCTTAAAGAACATGTTTTCTTTGAAAATAAACTATGGTGGACACTTCACAGAATTCCCAAATAGAAAGTATATTGGAGGTAAAGTTTCATACGTTGATTACATTGATGTCGATGAGTTTTGTGTACACGAAATGTATCATTATTTGGTGGAATTGGGTTATTTCAGAAGTGATATTATGTATTGCAACTATAGAATCCCTAATAAGAATCTTGACTACAGATTGAATCCCTTGGGTTGTGATGATGACATTAGAAACCTAATAAAATTAGTTGAAACTTATAAGCTAATTGAAGTTTTTGTTGAGATTGGGAAAACTAAAATTAAGCACTGAATTCAACCTTTCATTATACCTTTGAGATTCAAGAGTTAGACGAAAACTTGAATATGGATAATGTAGTTGATAATAGTTCAAAGAATGAAGTTGATGAGGAGAATTTTGCTGATGTCAGTTCATCTAAGACGAAAATATGTTCGGATGAAGCAAAAAGTCAAGACCGATCAACAACAAAAGGTAACACCTGAAAAGTTTAAAGATGTTTTTGCAGTTGTAATACTCGTATTATGTTGAATAACGCATAAGAATTGTTCGTATCAGAAAATTTCGTTTAACTCATGCATTAATAAAAAACACTTGTGTGTTTTTGAAGTTGTGTATGATTAATCAAGTCTTTTGTTTGTAGAGTTGTGTTAAATCATCATATGAATACATATAATAAAAAAAAATTAAATTTTTGTTAATTTATGCAGAAATGAAAACTGAAGAAACAGAGCAGGAAACTGTTCAAAAAGACACTAGATCAAGAGTCAAAATGTTAGCTACTAAAAAACGAATTATAACTAAAACTGAAAAACAGGAAAGTAGTAAGAAAAATAAAACTTCAAAAGACACAAAAAATCAGGTAGTAGAATATGCCACATTAAAAAATCGATGTTCTCCTGAATCAATGTTTATAATTGTAAACTTATTAAGTAGAGAACAAAAAAAAGCAGTCAAAGAGATGGGATTTGGAAGCATTTTAAAAATTAAAATGACTGATATACCTCTAAAACTTGCTTATTTTGTTTTAAGCAAGTTCAATAGTGATAAAAATGGTTATTGAATTAAAAAAGGAAATATTATGGTCACATTGCAATCTGTTCATGAAATGTTAGGAATACCAATGGGAAAAACAAATATTTGTAAAATTCCACCTATTGAAAAGAATGATGAAGAAAGCATCATGTCTGAATGGAGTGAACAATTTGAAAAGGTTGAGGATTTAAGATTGACTGAACTGAAACAGAAGATTTTACAAACAAATGAAGCAGATTTTAATTTCAAAATGAGCTTTCTTGCGTTGTTTATAAATACTTTATGTCAGAATACACCAATGGGAAAATGCAATCTTTATCCTTTGTACAGAATTGGAAAGAATACAGATCCTGGATCAATAGATTGGTGTGCTTATCTTCTCGACTGTCTTGTCACAACAAAAAATAAATACAACCCGAATTCAGAAAGTTCTTTCTTCTACGGTCCATCAGCATATCTAGTTGTAAGTAATATATTTTTAATATTTAGTATATTATTATATAACATAAAATTTATGTTTTTCAATTTTGATTAAATTAACTTATGTAATATTTAATTTTATATGCAGTTAATGTATGTTGATCATATGAAAATTGATTATTTAGAAGCTTCTAGAGAACGTCCAGTTATATGTCATTGGACATCTGAGAAATTAAAAGTTGTAGAGAACACAGAGATATTAGCAAAATGCTTAGGTGACGGTGACTTAAATAAACGATATGTTAATGATGAATCTGAGAAGGTAACAATTGTAATATTAGTTATTCATATAATATTTACATAAAATTCAGATCTATACATTTTTATAAATATATTATTTTACAGGAAATTGAATGAAAAATAAAAGATTTGATTGAAAAAATGGACAGTCTTAATGTAAGATCCAATAAGCTTTTGAATGATGTTGTTTCAAAGTACCCAAATAATGAAACATTTAAAAGGTGGAAAACAAAGTATTTTCAAATTAGTTAATGCTGATAAAGACGAAGTTGTTATGGAAGTGTAAAATATTTAAGTTTTTGTGTTGTAGTTCAGGATAAACTAGAAATTCTTCATAGTAGTCTTAACATGGAAACATTGAAATTAATCACTTATGATTAAAAAAATGTTGTTTAATCATTTATGATTTAATTTTTTATTCAAACCAGTTTAATCATGGATGATTAAACAATAAGACCAGGTTTAATCATTGATGATTAACCGTCTTATGGTTTAATCAGCCAAGTATAATCATCTATGATTAAGCATCAAGCTTTATCATCGATGATGTTTAATCATATATGATTAAAACAAAAGATGATATGTTTAATCATTAACTATCAAACTTGTCTTTGGGTTTAATCATCGATTATTTAGGTCTTTGAAAAAATAGAAAGAATTTTAATCATTAATGTCTAAAACAATAAATTAGTCTGAATTTTTTATAAGTTGCTCTTTAATCATCAATGTTTAAACTTGGTGTTGTGTTTAATCATCGATGATTAATAAAACTAATTCTATATTTGAAATCAAAGATGTTGTGTAATCATCGATGATTAAACAAAAAATAACATATTTTAATCATTGATGATCAAACATCTTAAGATTTTCCACACCCAAGAAAAATCATCTATGATTAAATCATAACATCAAAGTTAAATCATTGATGATTAAAATACAAAAACAAACTTTAATCATCGATGATTAACCAACAATTTCTTTTTATTACCCAACAATTTCTTTAATCATCGATGATGACCTTTTTTGAAGACGAAGAGAGTTGCAGAGGTTTTTAGGCTATAATGTAAATAGACATAATGATGATCTTTTTGAAAGCACATATACAAATTAAATTAAAAATGATTTTTCGTCTCTTAGTAAATCACACCCAAGTCTGAGACACTTAATTTAATGTTGACACTTATTAATTTAATGTGAGACAGTTCAATAAAAAACTCTAGTACTGTACTTTTTTTTGAACGGATTCTAGTACTGTACTTATTTATTGATTTTTTCGTATTTATTGATTTGTTTTTCACAATGCTTGTTTGACCTAGAAAAATCAAACACACAGAAAAAACGATTCGTTCTCTGCAAATTGAGATATTTCCTCCGTCAATCAATTTCACTCAGAAAAATGTATGAAAAATTTATTTTTAGAAACGAAGATATTGAGTTTGATACAGACGAAATATACGGTAAATTCATATCTGTGATTTCCTTTAATTTCATAGCTACTTTAAAATTAGCGCATGTTTGGGAAAACTTATTTAAGAGGCTTTAAAGCTTATTAGCTTATTAAGCTCGAAAATTAGCGCAATTTTGGATCTTAATAAGCTAATAAGCTTAAAAGCCTCTTAAATAAGCTTTCCAAACATGCCTTAATAATGTTATTTTCTTAATTCAACAGCGGGCTTAAAGAACATGTTTTCTTTAAAAATAAACTATCATGGAAAGTTCACAGAGTTACCAAATAGGAAGTACATTGAAGGTAAAGCTTCATACGTTGATTACATTGATGTCGATGAGTTTTCTGTACACGAAATGTATTATTATTTGCAAGAATTGGGATGTTCTACATGTGATAGTAAGTATTGCAATTATAAAATCCCTAACAGTAATCTTGATTATGGAATGAAACCTTTGTATTGTGATGATCATATTAGAACTCTAATTAAAGTAGTTGAAACTTACAAACTAATTGAAGTGTTTGTTGAGATTGGGGAAACTAAAATTGAGGAACAAATTCAAGAGATAGACGAAAACTTGGATGTGCATAATGTAGTTGATAATAGTGCAAAGAATGTAGTTGATAAGGAGATTTTTGTTGATGTCACTTCGTCTAAGAGGACAATATCTTCGGATGAAGAAAAAACTAAAGACCGATCAACAAGTAAAGGTAACACCTGTCAGTTTATAAAATGCTTTTGCAGTTATAATACACTTATTTTGTTATAAAAATGCATAAGAATTGTTCGTATTAAATTAAATGAATAAAATAGACAGTATATTGACTTCCTTTTTTATGAAAATGTAGTTTAATTAATGCATTAATAAAAAAAGTTACTTTTTTTTGAAGTTATGAATGATTAAAAAAGACTTTTCTTTTTTATATTGTGTTAAATCATCATATGAATATATATGATAAAAAAAATCTAATTTTTTGTTAATTTATGCAGATGTTAGAAATGAAGAATCAGAGCAGGGAACTGTTCAAAAAGACCCTCGATCAAGACTAAAAATGTTAGATACTAAAAAAAGAAGCATCCTGAAAAATGAAAAACAGGAAAGTAGCAAGAGAATTAAAACATCCAAAGACACAAAAAATCAAGTAGTAGAATATACTACGTTAAAAAATCGATGTTCTCCTGAATCGATGTTTATAATTGTAAACTTATTAAGTATAGAACAAAAAAAATCAGTGAAAGAGATGGGATTTGGAAGCATTTTAAAAATTAAAATGACTGATGTGCCTCTAAAACTTGCTACTTTTGTTTTAACCAAGTTCAATAGTGATAAGATGGCTATTGAACTAAAAAAAAGGAAATATTAAGGTCACATTGGAATCTGTTCATAAAATGTTAGGAATACCAATGGGAAAAAAATATTTGTAACATTCCACCTATTGAAGAGGATGATGAGGAAAGCTTCATGTCTGAATGGAGTAAGTAATTTGAAAAGGTTGAGGATATAAGGTTGACTGGATTGAAACAGAAGATTTTACAAACAACTGAAGCAGATTTTAATTTCAAAATGAACTTCCTTGCGTTGTTTATGAATACTTTATGTCAGAATACACCAATGGGGAAATCCAATCTTTATCCTTTATACAGAATTGGAAGGAATACAAATCCTAGAACAATAGATTGGTGTGCTTATCTTCTCGACTGTCTTGTCACAACAAAAAATAAATTCAACACGAAATCAGAAACTTGTTTCTTCTTGGGGCCATCAGCATATCTAGTTGTAAGTGACATATTTTTAATATTTAGTACATTATTAAATAACATAAAATTTGTTTTTTCAATTTTGATTTAATTAACTTATGTAATATTAAATTTTATATGCAGTTAATGTATGTTGATCATATGAAAATTGATTATTTAAAAGCTTCTAGAGAACGTCCAGTTATTTGTCATTGGACAACTGAGCAAATAAAAATTGTAGAGAACACAGAGATATTAGCAAAGTGCTTGGGTGACGGTGACTTATATCCTCATGTCAATGATGAATCTGAGAAGGTAAGAATTGTAATATTAATTATTCATATAATATTTACATAAAAATTAGAAAAAATACACATTGATATAAACATTTTAATAAAAATATTATTTTCAGGAAATTGAAGGAAAAATAAAAAAATTGATTGAAAAAATGGACAGTCTTAATGAAAGATCCGATAAGCTTTTGAATGATGCTGTTTCAAAGTACCCGAATAATGAAACATTTAAAAGCTGGAAAAGAAAGTATTCTCAAATTAGTTAATGAAGCTGCTGATAAAGATGAAGTTGTTATGGAAGTTGAAAATATTTAAGTTTTTGTGTTGTAGTTCAGGATAAATTAGAATTAATCATAGTAGTCTTAACATGGAAACATTGAAATTAATCGCTTATGATTAAAACTATATGTTATTTAATCATTTATGCTTTAATTTTTTATGCACACCAGTTTTATCATCGATGATAACAACATCAGTGAATTTTAAAACAAAAAAAAGTTTTAATAATCATTGATGATTAAACACAAAAAAACAATCGGTTTTAATCATCGATGATTAAACTGTTTAGTCATTATGATTAAAAAAATGTCAAAGATTAATCATTTGTAATTAAAAGAGCATTTAATAAAAAATTCAAACTAGTTCAATCATCGATGATTAAACCCAACCTCAAAGTTTAATCATCGATGATTAAACATATAGTCAAGACTAATCATCGATGATTAAACAGCATCTTATAGATAATTGAGAATCTAAAAAAACGGAGACAAGGTTAATCATCGATGATTAAACTGTTTAATCATCGATGATTAAAAGAAATTGTCAAAGATTAATCATTAGTAATTAAAGAGCATTTAATGAAAAATTCAGACTAGTTCAATCATCGATGATTAAACCAAAACCTCAAAGTTTAATCATCGATGATTAAACATATAGTCAAGAGTAATCATCGATGATTAAACAGCATATTATAGAGAATTGAGAATCTAAAAAACGGAGACTAGGTTAATCATCGATGATTAAAACAGCATCATAAAATGTTTTAAAGATTTCAGATTAAATTTGTTAAAAAATATTATAAGTTAATCAACTTAAATATTACTATTAATCTATTAATTATTTGAAATTAGACATTCTAAATTTGAAATTAGATCGATTTTTTTTTTTGACCCGACACTTTGAAGATAGATGATTAACTAAAAATACTAAAATTATATTATAAAAGTTCATACACTACAACGAAAAATTAAAATGTCACAAAATTAAAAAACAAACAAACTAATTAAATTAAAGTAACTTTCAAATAAAGTCGTCCTCCAGAAGGGTTCATTTTCTCGAGATCAATTGTGAAAACAACCCTTTGGTTCCATTTGATATCCCAGTTCAATCTCAACCTTTCAAAATTCCCACGAATGTACATCGGTCCATAGGGTCTTTCTTCAGATTTTTTTCTTTCGAGCTTGAACGGGATCATTAATCACGAACCTTTCTTTCATTTCTCCTCTCTGGAAGACACACCAGGGCCGTAGTTGTAGAGCATGTGATCATCAACCAACTTTGCTGGTATATTCTGAAATTTAGAGATGAAAACAAAATACATTTAATCATTATAAAAAAAAAAGAAAAAAGTACACAAATAGATATATGCATATTATTTCAGAACGATCACCTATCTGAGAAATCCATTTCACAGTAAAGAAATGGCTTTTATCTATAGGATCATCACTTTGATAGTTATTTATCTCATCGTCAGTTGAAGAGTCGATTTCAATATATTCAGCAGGATAATTGTTATCGCTTTGGGAACTCATGTTTAATAACAAGTAAAGTTTTTTGATAATAATTTTCTTGTGATAAAAGGTTACCATTTTAGAAGAATATTGTTAACTTTATATAATAACCAAGGGCCTCGAAAGTTGCAGCCAATAAATGCCAAATTAAAGAGGGAAAATCAATCCTCGGTTGAAATTTAAGCGCGTAAATTAAATGCATCGAGTAAAAAGTATTAAAAAAGTAGTTGTAAGCCTGTAAGACTAGCTGTAATTTTGTACCCTTTATGATACTGCATATCATATTTGTCGTTTTAGATAGAAAATGAAGATAAGTATTAAAAAGTAGATGTAAGAGTAGCTGTAATTCTGTACCATTCACGAATATATCATATTTGAATAGCATGTTTAATGACTTTTACACCCTTCATGAATTTTGTATATTTCTAGGATGTTTAATGACTTTTATATACTTCTTTTGCATAGGATGTTTAATGACAAGATTAAAATAGTCCCTTTCTTTTTCGAACGATTTAAAAAACGGAGACAAGGTTAAACCCAACATCAAAGTTTAATCATCGAGGATTAAACATATAGTCAAGACTAATAATCGATGATTAAACAGCATCTTATAGAGAAATTGAAAATCTAAAAAACGGAGACAAGGTTAATCATCGATGATTAAACTGTTTAATCATCGATGATTAATAGAAAATGTCAAAAACTAATCATTAGTAATTAAAGAGCATTTAATAAAAAATTCAGACTAGTTCAATTATCGATGATTAAACCCAACCTCAAAGTTTAATCATCAATGATTAAACATATAGTCAAGAGTAATCATCGATTATTAAACAGCATCTTATAGAGAATTGAGAATCTAAAAAACGGATACAAGGTTAATCATCGATGATTAATCATTTTAATCATCGATGATTAAAAGAAAATGTCATAGATTAATCATTTGTAATTAAAGAGCATTTAATAAAAAAATTCAGACTAGTTCAATCATCGATGGTTAAACCAAAACTCAAAGTTTAATCATCGATGATTAAACATATAATCAAGAGTAATCATCGATGATTAAACAGCATCTTATAGAGAATTGAGAATCTAAAAAACGGAGACAAGGTTAATCATCGATGATTAAACTATTAAAAAAAATGTCAAAGATTAATCATTTGTAATTAAAAGAGCATTTAATAAAAAATTCAGACTAGTTCAATCATCGATGATTAAACCAAAACTCAAAGTTTAATCATCGATGATTAACCATATAGTCAAGAGTAATAATCGATGATTAAACAGCATCTTATAGAGAATTGAGAATCTAAAAAACGGAGACAAGGTTAATCATCGATGATTAAACTACTTAATCATTGATGATTAAAAAAATGTCAAAGATTAATCATTTGTAATTAAAAGAGCATTTAATAAAAAATTCAAACTAGTTCAATCATCGATGATTAAACTCAACCTCAAAGTTTAATCATCGATGATTAAACATATAGTCGAGACTAATCATCGATGATTAAACAGCATCTTATAAAGAATTGAGAATCTAAAAAACGGAGACAAGGTTAATCATCGATGATTAAACTATTAAAAAAAATGTCAAAGATTAATCATTAGTAATTAAAAGAGCATTTAATAAAAAATTCAGACTAGTTCAATCATCGATGATTAAACCAAAACTCAAAGTTTAATCATCGATGATTAAACATATAGTCAAGAGTGATCATCGATGATTAAACAGCATCTTATAGAGAATTGAGAATCTAAAAATCAGAGACAAGGTTAATCATCGATGATTAAACTGTTTAATCATCGATGATTCAGTTTAACCATCCATGATTAAAAGAAAATGTCAAAGATTAATCATTAGTAATTAAAGAGCATTTAATAAAAAATTCAGACTAGTTCAATCATCGATGATTAAACCCAACCTTAAAGTTTAATCATCGATGATTAAACATATAGTCAAGACTAATCATCGATGATTAAACAGCATCTTATAGAGAATTGAGAATCTAAAAAACGGATACAAGGTTAATCATCGATGATTAAATAGCATCTTTGATTTTAAATACAGAATTTTTTAATTAATCATCAATGATTAAACACAACACATAGTTTAATCATCGATGATTAAAAACAATATGAAAAGTTAAATCATCAATGATTTAACAACTTGTTTAATCAAAACATGATTAAAGAACCCATCGATATTTTAAGTACCTTTATGAAACAATATCATTAATTCATGTTTCAAAGCAAGTCGTTTATTAACTGTTTATTCAATTAAAAAATATAAAAAAGAATGAGAAATTTTTTTTGCTAACTAAATATCAAACTTGATTCTTTTCTAGTGCCGCTGCTGCTTTCTCTAATCTTTTTGCTTTTGCTTTCTCAAGTGCAACGGGACATGTCCGTACATTGTGAGGTTCCCTTTGAGTACATCCGCTACATAATCTGTGCTCTTCAGGTCCTTTTTTCTTTTGAGCAATTTCAGCAGCACTAGGAATTCTTTTGTATTGACCACAACCTTTGTTACGTAGAATACTAGGAACTTCAACTTCAACTTCAACATCTGTTGGAATAGAAAAAATCCATAAGTTTGCTTGCACTAACAACATCAGTCCTATTTGTCGAAAATGTATATGAAGGATCATTTTCATAATCCTTCAGCATGCTTGATGTTATGTTGACAAAAGCTGCCAATTTTTCATTGTCCTCTCTTACAAGATCCAAGCATGATTCAAAATTGTAATATGCTTCATTTACTAATTTGGCCTTGTCATTGGCCAATGTATTATGATCTAGCCTGCTAAAGTTGTAATGTCTTGATATAGCATCCTTTCTCCAACGATTTAAAATATATTGTTCAGGAATTTCTTTAAAACTGCATCTCATCAATATAGCAAAAGCATGTCTGCATAAATAACCAATACGCTTGAAATTTTCACAGTTGCACGATATTTCTTTTTCTACAACTTTAATTTGAACCTGATCAAACAAAAAAAATAATTAAACATTCTGTTTAAAAACATCAATGATTAAACAGGTCTGTGTAAAAAAACATAAGTTGATGTTTAACTAGTCTATGATTTTTATAAAATGCTGATTAATCATTAATGATTAAACTTGGGGTTAAGTATAAAATTATAGACATTGTTAAAAATATAATAGAATATTAATGAATAAAATTTAAAAAGTAATTAACTTACCTTTACTGAATATACAATTTCATTATTCTTGTTCAAATGGTCCACATTGTAAACGTCCCATCCATTTTCAGTACCAACAAGAGCATAGTAACAGAAAATAGATCCTTTGTATATTTCAGTTTGGACTTTACCAAACATAGTCCTTGTAGAAACTTTTGCAGCATGTTTTTTTATATCTCGAGGAGTTCTAAAAATATATTGTGCAGTCTTTGTAAAACGGTCAAAGTGTTATTGTGTATTTCTTTGCTTTTGAATGGCATTGTCATAATTCATTATGAAATTTAAAAGCAAATTTCCAGTTTGAGAATATGCGTTGAAGAAAGAATTCTGACTTTCAGACCTTGAAGTTGTCTTCATCAATGCACACATAGGGATGTCACTGAAATACGCAGGTATCCATGAATTACGTAATTCAAACATATCTTTAAACCATCTCTTTTCTTCAAGCCCAAATTCATTAATAATTATTTCCCACTTCATTTCAAAATCAGCAGGTGAAATATTCGTGTCCCAAACAAGCTTGTTAAATCTTTTCCTAAAATCTGTGTTCTGTAACACATCTACACTAACCTATGATAAAAAAAATAAAGAAAACAGTGTAATGCAATTGAATTTTATTTGGCATTAAATGAATTTCCTAGTAGTCTATTTTTGTTTGTTTCGGTTTTATGTGAACTCATTTTTAATCTCTTATGATTAAACTATATGTTGTTTAATTATGTATGCTTTAATTTTTAATGACTTATGATTAAACTATGTGTTGTTTAATTATGTATGCTTTAATTTTTTATGCACACCAGTTTAATCATCGATTATTAAATAAAAAGAACATGATTAATCATTGATGATTAACTATATTATGATTCTAAACACCCAAGAAAAATAATCCATGATTACACTAAAACATTAAGATTAATCATTGATGATTAAATACAAAAACAAAATTTAATCGTCGATGATTAAACAACAATTTCATTTGATTAACCAATAATTTCTTTAATCATCGATGATGATCTGTTTTTAAGACGAAAAGTGTTGCACGGGTTTTTAACTGTAAAGGGGTTTTGCGTGAGACACTTCATTTAATGTTTGACACTTAATAAGTTAGTGTGAGACAATTCAATAAAAAAATTCTATTACTTTTTTATTGATTTTTTTCTTGTAAATTCAAAAATTCAAACAAAAAAAAAACATGTTTAATTATTGATGATTAATTACATATATTGTACACACCCAAATTTAATCATGTATGATTAATTTAAAACATCAAGTTTAATCATTGATGATTAAATACAAATACCAAACTATTAGTCATCGATGATTAACCAACAATTTATTTTGATTAACCAAGTTTTATCACTTATGATTAAACAATTTATTAATCGTCGATGTTAAACTTGTCTTAGTTTTCAAAGTTTTGTTAATCATGCATTATTTGATAAGATTAAATCATTTATGATTAAACAAGTGGTTAAATATAGATTATTTGTTAATAAATGGTAATTAACCATGATTTTATAAATTTACACAGACAAGATAATCATCGATTAATAAACGTCACAACAATTCAAAAACACATCCGAGATATACATCGGTGATTAAACACAACATCTTATAACTTCAAAACAAAAGATGTTTAAATAAAACATCTACTTCAAAAACACACTAAGCAGATTAATAAAAGAATGATTAACAACTTGTTTGAACTTCTTCCCACGCCATGACCCAGACCCTGTTTCGACTTTTTGGTTCTTATTTTTTATTCATTGAACTGCACGGTGCATCCGATTTTGTTAGAAGTTGAAATTATCAAGAGTTCAAGATCAGGATTTTACAAAATTTAGATTCTCTTGAAGTTGAAGTAAATGATCTACAGTTAGGCGTTGCAAATCAATTACTTCTACTTCATGAGAATCTAGGTTTTATAAAATCTTGATCTTAAACTCTCAATAATTTCAACTTCTTACAAAAACGGATGAAAACATGGGGTGCAAAAGAAGGTTGAAAAAAGAAAGAAGAAACAGACTCTGGATCATGGGGTACAAAGAAGTTCAAACAGGTTGTTAATCATAGATGATTAACATCAGTTAATCATCGATAATTAATAGCACACATTATCTTCACGACCAGTAACTTCGAGCATATAACTTCGACAAAGATCTCGTCTTGTGTAGTACGTCATTGGAGATATTATTTCCTGTAAACAAACGAAAAAATATAAAGATTAAAGCATATGGAAATCATTATGAAAAATATACCTTGCTTGATTTAGTGGACCTCGACGGACTAAAAAATCGATATTTCAAATTTTTTCTTTCGAGTGTACTTGAAAAACTTTCAACTTAATATTCTATATTTATATTAGGATAAAAAATTGGTTTAGCGGATAATGATGATCTGTTTTGAATACGAAGAGTGTTGCAGAGGTTTTTAGGCTCAACTTTAAAATAGACGCATTGATTACCTTTTTGAAAATTGCACATATACAAAGTAATTGTAAAAAATAATCTTTCGTCCACTAGAAAAACACACCCACACAATGATAACACTTCTCACCCTCATAATTAAATTCACCCATAAAATATATTGATTTAAATGATCCGTTTAAAATCGGAAGAATGCTTATTAATACATATTATTATTGTTATAAAACTAATTAATTTTACTAATCTTAGAGTTTAAACACAAGTTTTTATCCATGCTTACTTTTTGAATATGCACCATTTTTAAGTAATTAAAACAAAACACACAAAAATTAAAACATTAAAACATGTATTTAACAAAAATGATTTTAAAGGTTAAATATATAAAATCAATAAAAAATGTATTTAACAAAAAATAATTTTATTTTGATTTGATTCTTATAAACTTCAAAAATTAAATAAATAAAATAAAAAGATGATTATTATTCCACAAGGGAGCGCGATTTTTCACAATCCTTGTGTCACTTACAAAAATCAAACACACAGAGAAAAACCATTCGTTCTCTCTCTCTCTATCTCTATACAAATTGCGATATTTACTCCTTCAAATCAACTACACTGAGCAAGATGTATAACAAAATTATTTTTAGAAACGAAGATATTGAGTTTGATGCAAATGAAGTATACGGTAATTTCTTATATGTGATTTCCTTTAATTTTATATATATATTCTAAATTTAATGTCATTTTGTTAATTTAACAGCGGGCTTAAAGAACATGTTTTCTATGAAAATAAACTATGGTGGACACTTCACAGAATTCTCAAATAGAAAGTATATTGGAGGTAAAGTTTCATACGTTGATTACATTGATGTCGATGAGTTTTGTGTACACGAAATGTATCATTATTTGGTGGAATTGGGTTATTTCAGAAGTGATATTATGTATTGCAACTATAGAATCCCTAATAAGAATCTTGACTACGGATTGAATCCCTTGGGTTGTGATGATGACATTAGAAACCTAATAAAATTAGTTGAAACTTATAAGCTAATTGAAGTTTTTGTTGAGATTGAGAAAACTAAAATTAAGCACTGAATTCAACCTTTCACTTATACCTTTGAGATTCAAGAGTTAGACGAAAACTTGAATATGGATAATGTAGTTGATAATAGTTCAAAGAATGAAGTTGATGAGGAGAATTTTGCTGATGTCAGTTCATCTAAGACGAAAATATGTTCGGATGAAGCAAAAAGTCAAGACCAATCAACAACAAAAGGTAACACCTGAAAAGTTTAAAGATGTTTTTGCAGTTGTAATACTCGTATTATGTTGAATAACGCATAAGAATTGTTCGTATCAGAAAATTTCGTTTAACTCATGCATTAATAAAAAACACTTGTGTGTTTTTGAAATTGTGTATGATTAATCAAGTCTTTTGTTTGTAGAGTTGTGTTAAATCATCATATGAATACATATAATAAAAAAAAATTAAATTTTTGTTAATTTATGCAGAAATGAAAACTGAAGAAACAGAGCAGGAAACTGTTCAAAAAGACACTAGATCAAGAGTCAAAATGTTAGCTACTAAAAAACGAATTATAACTAAAACTGAAAAACTGGAAAGTAGTAAGAAAAATAAAACATCAAAAGACACAAAAAATCAGGTAGTAGAATATGCCACATTAAAAAATCGATGTTCTCCTGAATCAATGTTTATAATTGTAAACTTATTAAGTAGAGAACAAAAAAAAGCAGTCAAAGAGATGGGATTTGGAAGCATTTTAAAAATTAAAATGACTGATATACCTCTAAAACTTGCTTATTTTGTTTTAAGCAAGTTCAATAGTGATAAAAATGGTTATTGAATTAAAAAAAGGAAATATTATGGTCACATTGCAATTTGTTCATGAAATGTTAGGAATACCAATGGGAAAAACAAATATTTGTAAAATTCCACCTATTGAAAAGAATGATGAAGAAAGCATCATGTCTGAATGGAGTGAACAATTTGAAAAGGTTGAGGATTTAAGATTGACTGAACTGAAACAGAAGATTTTACAAACAAATGAAGCAGATTTTAATTTCAAAATGAGCTTTCTTGCGTTGTTTATAAATACTTTATGTCAGAATACACCAATGGGAAAATGCAATCTTTATCCTTTGTACAGAATTGGAAAGAATACAGGTCCTGGATCAATAGATTGGTGTGCTTATCTTCTCGACTGTCTTGTCACAACAAAAAATAAATACAACCCGAATTCAGAAAGTTCTTTCTTCTACGGTCCATCAGCATATCTAGTTGTAAGTAATATATTTTTAATATTTAGTATATTATTATATAACATAAAATTCATGTTTTTCAATTTTGATTAAATTAACTTATGTAATATTTAATTGTATATGCAGTTAATGTATGTTGATCATATGAAAATTGATTATTTAGAAGCTTCTAGAGAACGTCCAGTTATATGTCATTGGACATCTGAGAAATTAAAAGTTGTAGAGAACACAGAGATATTAGCAAAATGCTTAGGTGACGGTGACTTAAATAAACGATATGTTAATGATGAATCTGAGAAGGTAACAATTGTAATATTAGTTATTCATATAATATTTACATAAAATTTAGATCTATACATTTTTATAAATATATTATTTTGCAGGAAATTGAATGAAAAATAAAAGATTTGATTGAAAAAATGGACAGTCTTAATGTAAGATCCAATAAGCTTTTGAATGATGTTGTTTCAAAGTACCCAAATAATGAAACATTTAAAAGGTGGAAAACAAAGTATTTTCAAATTAGTTAATGAAGCTGCTGATAAAGATGAAGTTGTTTTGGAAGTGTAAAATATTTAAGTTTTTGTGTTGTAGTTCAGGATAAACTAGAAATTCTTCATAGTAGTCTTAACATGGAAACATTGAAATTAATCACTTATGATTAAAAAAATGTTGTTTAATCATTTATGATTTAATTTTTTATTCAAACCATTTTAATCATGGATGATTAAACAATAAGACCAGGTTTAATCATTGATGATTAACCGTCTTATGGTTTAATCAGCCAAGTATAATCATCTATGATTAAGCATCAAGCTTTATCATCGATAATGTTTAATCATATATGATTAAAACAAAAGATGATATGTTTAATCATTAACTATCAAACTTGTCTTTGGGTTTAATCATCGATTATTTAGGTCTTTGAAAAAATAGAAAGAATTTTAATCATTAATGTCTAAAACTCTAAATTAGTCTGAATTTTTTATAAGTTGCTCTTTAATCATCAATGTTTAAACTTGGTGTTGTGTTTAATCATCGATGATTAATAAAACTAATTCTATATTTAAAATCAAAGATGTTGTGTAATCATCGATGATTAAACAAAAAATAACATATTTTAATCATTGATGATCAAACATCTTAAGATTTTCCACACCCAAGAAAAATCATCTATGATTAAATCATAACATCAAAGTTAAATCATTGATGATTAAAATACAAAAACAAACTTTAATCATCGATGATTAACCAACAATTTCTTTTTATTACCCAACAATTTCTTTAATCATCGATGATGGCCTTTTTTGAAGACGAAGAGAGTTGCAGAGGTTTTTAGGCTATAATGTAAATAGACATAATGATGATCTTTTTGAAAGCACATATACAAATTAAATTAAAAATGATTTTTCGTCTCTTAGTAAATCACACCCAAGCCTGAGACACTTAATTTAATGTTGACACTTATTAATTTAATGTGAGACAGTTCAATAAAAAACTCTAGTACTGTACTTTTTTTTTGAACGGATTCTAGTACTGTACTTATTTATTGATTTTTTCGTATTTATTGATTTGTTTTTCACAATGCTTGTTTGACCTAGAAAAATCAAACACACAGAAAAAACGATTCGTTCTCTGCAAATTGAGATATTTCCTCCGTCAATCAATTTCACTCAGAAAAATGTATGAAAAATTTATTTTTAGAAACGAAGATATTGAGTTTGATACAGATGAAATATACGGTAAATTCATATCTGTGATTTCCTTTAATTTCATAGCTACTTTAAAATTAGTGCATGTTTGGGAAAACTTATTTAAGAGGCTTTAAAGCTTATTAGCTTATTAAGCTCGAAAATTAGTGCAATTTTGGATCTTAATAAGCTAATAAGCTTAAAAGCCCCTTAAATAAGCTTTCCAAACATGCCTTAATAATGTCATTTTCTTAATTCAACAGCGGGCTTAAAGAACATGTTTTCTTTAAAAATAAACTATCATGGAAAGTTCACAGAGTTACCAAATAGGAAGTACATTGAAGGTAAAGTTTCATACGTTGATTACATTGATGTCGATGAGTTTTCTGTACACGAAATGTATTATTATTTGCAAGAATTGGGATGTTCTACATGTGATAGGAAGTATTGCAATTATAAAATCCCTAACAGTAATCTTGATTATGGAATGAAACCTTTGTATTGTGATGATCATATTAGAACTCTAATTAAAGTAGTTGAAACTTACAAACTAATTGAAGTTTTTGTTGAGATTGGGGAAACTAAAATTGAGGAACAAATTCAAGAGATAGACGAAAACTTGGATGTGCATAATGTAGTTGATAATAGTGCAAAGAATGTAGTTGATAAGGAGTTTTTGTTGATGTCACTTCGTCTAAGAGGACAATATCTTCGGATGAAGAAAAAACTAAAGACCGATCAACAAGTAAAGGTAACACCTGTCAGTTTATAAAATGCTTTTGCAGTTATAATACACTTATTTTGTTATAAAAATGCATAAGAATTATTCGTATTAAATTAAATGAATAAATAGACAGTATATTGACTTCCTTTTTTATGAAAATGTAGTTTAATTAATGCATTAATAAAAAAAGTTATTTTTTTTTTTTTGAAGTTATGAATGATTAAAAAAGACTTTTCTTTTTTATATTGTGTTAAATCATCATATGAATATATATGATAAAAAAAATCTAATTTTTTGTTAATTTATGCAGATGTTAGAAATGAAGAAACAGAGCAGGGAACTGTTCAAAAACACCCTCGATCAAGACTAAAAATGTTAGATACTAAAAAAAGAAGCATCCTGAAAAATGAAAAACAGGAAAGTAGCAAGAGAATTAAAACATCCAAAGACACAAAAAATCAGGTAGTAGAATATACTACGTTAAAAAATCGATGTTCTCCTGAATCGATGTTTATAATTGTAAACTTATTAAATATAGAACAAAAAAAATCAGTGAAAGAGATGGGATTTGGAAGCATTTTAAAAATTAAATGACTGATGTGCCTCTAAAACTTGCTACTTTTGTTTTAACCAAGTTCAATAGTGATAAGATGGCTATTGAATTAAAAAAGGAAATATTAAGGTCACATTGGAATCTGTTCATATAATGTTAGGAATACCAATGGGAAAAAAAATATTTGTAACATTCCACCTATTGAAGAGGATGATGAGGAAAGCTTCATGTCTGAATGGAGTGAATAATTTGAAAAGGTTGAGGATTTAAGGTTGACTGCATTGAAACAGAAGATTTTACAAACAACTGAAGCAGATTTTAATTTCAAAATGAACTTCCTTGCGTTGTTTATGAATACTTTATGTCAGAATACACCAATGGGGAAATGCAATCTTTATCCTTTATACAGAATTGGAAAGAATACAAATCCTAGAACAATAGATTGGTGTGCTTATCTTCTCGACTGTCTTGTCACAACAAAAAATAAATTCAACACGAAATCAGAAACTTGTTTCTTCTTGGGGCCATCAGCATATCTAGTTGTAAGTGACATATTTTTAATATTTAGTACATTATTAAATAACATAAAATTTGTTTTTTCAATTTTGATTTAATTAACTTATGTAATATTAAATTTTATATGCAATTAATGTATGTTGATCATATGAAAATTGATTATTTAAAAGCTTCTAGAGAACGTCCAGTTATTTGTCATTGGACAACTGAGCAAATAAAAATTGTAGAGAACACAGAGATATTAGGAAAGTGCTTGGGTGACGGTGAGTTATATCCTCATGTCAATGATGAATCTGAGAAGGTAAGAATTGTAATATTAATTATTCATATAATATTTACATAAAAATTAGAAAAAATACACATTGATATAAACATTTTAATAAAAATATTATTTTCAGGAAATTGAAAGAAAAATAAAAAAATTGATTGAAAAAATGGACAGTCTTAATGAAAGATCCGATAAGCTTTTGAATGATGCTGTTTCAAAGTACCCGAATAATGAAACATTTAAAAGCTGGAAAAGAAAGTATTCTCAAATTAGTTAATGAAGCTGCTGATAAAGATGAAGTTGTTATGGAAGTTGAAAATATTTAAGTTTTTGTGTTGTAGTTCAGGATAAATTAGAATTAATCATAGTAGTCTTAACATGGAAACATTGAAATTAATCGCTTATGATTAAAACTATATGTTATTTAATCATTTATGCTTTAATTTTTTATGCACACCAGTTTTATCATCGATGATAACAACATCGGTGAATTTTAAAACAAAAAAAGTTTTAATAATCATTGATGATTAAACACAAAAAAACAATCGGTTTTAATCATCGATGATTAAACTGTTAAGTCATGATGATTAAAAAAATGTCAAAGATTAATCATTTGTAATTAAAAGAGCATTTAATAAAAAATTCAAACTAGTTCAATCATCGATGATTAAACCCAACCTCAAAGTTTAATCATCGATGATTAAACATATAGTCAAGACTAATCATCGATGATTAAACAGCATCTTATAGATAATTGAGAATCTAAAAAAACGGAGACAAGGTTAATCATCGATGATTAAACTGTTTAATCATCGATGATTAAAAGAAATTGTCAAAGATTAATCATTAGTAATTAAAGAGCATTTAATGAAAAATTCAGACTAGTTCAATCATCGATGATTAAACCAAAACCTCAAAGTTTAATCATCGATGATTAAACATATAGTCAAGAGTAATCATCGATGATTAAATAGCATATTATAGAGAATTGAGAATCTAAAAAACGGAGACAAGGTTAATCATCGATGATTAAAACAGCATCATAAAATGTTTTAAAGATTTCAGATTAAATTTGTTAAAAAATATTATAAGTTAATCAACTTAAATATTACTATTAATCTATTAATTATTTGAAATTAGACATTCTAAATTTGAAATTAGATCGATTTTTTTTTTGACCCGACACTTTGAAGATAGATGATTAACTAAAAATACTAAAATTATATTATAAAAGTTCATACACTACAACGAAAAATTAAAATGTCACAAAATTAAAAAACAAACAAACTAATTAAATTAAAGTAACTTTCAAATAAAGTCGTTCTCCAGAAGGGTTCATTTTCTCGAGATCAGTTGTGAAAACAACCCTTTGGTTCCATTTGATATCCCAGTTCAATCTCAACCTTTCAAAATTCCCACGAATGTACATCGGTCCATAGGGTCTTTCTTCAGATTTTTTTCTTTCGAGCTTGAACGGGATCATTAATCACGAACCTTTCTTTCATTTCTCCTCTCTGGAAGACACACCAGGGCCGTAGTTGTAGAGCATGTGATCATCAACCACCTTTGCTGGTATATTCTGAAATTTAGAGATGAAAACAAAATACATTTAATCATTATAAAAAAAAAAGTACACAAATAGATATACGCATATTATTTCAGAACGATCAACTATCTGAGAAATTCAATTCACAGTAAAGAAATGGCTTTTATCTATAGGATCATCACTTTGATAGTTATTTATCTCATCGTCAGTTGAAGAGTCGATTTCAATATATTCAGCAGGATAATTGTTATCGCTTTGGGAACTCATGTTTAATAACAAGTAAAGTTTTTTGATAATAATTTTCTTGTGATAAAAGGTTACCATTTTAGAAGAATATTGTTAACTTTATATACTAACCAAGGGCCTCGAAAGATGCAGCCAATAAATGCCAAATTAAAGAGGGAAAATCAATCCTCGGTTGAAATTTAAGCGCGTAAATTAAATGCATCGAGTAAAAAGTATTAAAAAAGTAGTTGTAAGCCTGTAAGACTAGCTGTAATTTTGTACCCTTTATGATACTGCATATCATATTTGTCGTTTTAGATAGAAAATGAAGATAAGTATTAAAAAGTAGATGTAAGAGTAGCTGTAATTCTGTACCATTCACGAATATATCATATTTGAATAGCATGTTTAATGACTTTTACACCCTTCATGAATTTTGTATATTTCTAGGATGTTTAATGACTTTTATATACTTCTTTTGCATAGGATGTTTAATGACAAGATTAAAATAGTCCCTTTCTTTTCGAACGATTTAAAAAACGGAGACAAGGTTAAACCCAACATCAAAGTTTAATCATCGAGGATTAAACATATAGTCAAGACTAATCATCGATGATTAAACAGCATCTTATAGAGAAATTGAAAATCTAAAAAACGGAGACAAGGTTAATCATCGATGATTAAACTGTTTAATCATCGATGATTAATAGAAAATGTCAAAAACTAATCATTAGTAATTAAAAAGGATTTAATAAAAAATTCAGACTAGTTCAATCATCGATGATTAAACCCAACCTCAAAGTTTAATCATCAATGATTAAACATATAGTCAAGAGTAATCATCGATGATTAAACAGCATCTTATAGAGAATTGAGAATCTAAAAAACGGATACAAGGTTAATCATCGATGATTAATCATTTTAATCATCGATGATTAAAAGAAAATGTCATAGATTAATCATTTGTAATTAAAGAGCATTTAATAAAAAATTCAGACTAGTTCAATCATCGATGATTAAACCAAAACTCAAAGTTTAATCATCGATGATTAAACATATAATCAAAAGTAATCATCGATGATTAAACAGCATCTTATAGAGAATTGAGAATCTAAAAAACGGAGACAAAGTTAATCATCGATGATTAAACTACTTAATCATTGATGATTAAAAAAATGTCAAAGATTAATTATTTGTAATTAAAAGAGCATTTAATAAAAAAATTCAAACTAGTTCAATCATCGATGATTAAACCCAACCTCAAAGTTTAATCATCGATGATTAAACATATAGTCAAGACTAATCATCGATGATTAAACAGCATCTTATAAAGAATTGAGAATCTAAAAAACAGTGACAAGGTTAATCATCGATGATTAAACTATTAAAAAAATGTCAAAGATTAATCATTAGTAATTAAAAGAGCATTTAATAAAAAATTCAGACTAGTTCAATCATCGATGATTAAACCAAAACTCAAAGTTTAATCATCGATGATTAAACATATAGTCAAGAGTAATCATCGATGATTAAACAGCATCTTATAGAGAATTGAGAATCTAAAAATCGGAGACAAGGTTAATCATCGATGATTAAACTGTTTAATCATCGATGATTCAGTTTAACCATCCATGATTAAAAGAAAATGTCAAAGATTAATCATTAGTAATTAAAGAGCATTTAATAAAAAATTCAGACTAGTTCAATCATCGATGATTAAACCCAACCTTAAAGTTTAATCATCGATGATTAAACATATAGTCAAGACTAATCATCGATAATTAAACAGCATCTTATAGAGAATTGAGAATCTAAAAAACGGATACAAGGTTAATCATCGATGATTAAATAGCATCTTTGATTTTAAATACAGAATTTTTTAATTAATCATCAATGATTAAACACAACACATAGTTTAATCATCGATGATTAAAAACAATATGAAAAGTTAAATCATCAATGATTTAACAACTTGTTTAATCAAAACATGATTAAAGAACCCATCGATATTTTAAGTACCTTTATGAAACAATATCATTAATTCATGTTTCAAAGTAAGTCGTTTATTAACTGTTTATTCAATTAAAAAATATAAAAAAGAATGAGAAATTTTTTTTGCTAACTAAATATCAAACTTGATTCTTTTCTAGTGCCGCTGCTGCTTTCTCTAATCTTTTTGCTTTTGCTTTCTCAAGTGCAACGGGACATGTCCATATATTGTGAGGTACCCTTTGATTACACCCGCTACATAATCTGTGCTCTTCAGGTCCTTTTTTTTTTTGAGCAATTTCAGCAGCACTAGGAATTCTTTTGTATTGACCACAACCTTTGTTACGTAGAATACTAAGAACTTCAACTTCAACTTCAACATCTGTTGGAATAGAAACATCCATAAGTTTGCTTGCACTAACAGCATCAGTCCTATTTGTCGAAAATGTATATGAAGGATCATTTTCATAATCCTTCAGCATGCTTGATGTTATGTTGACAAAAGCTGCCAATTTTTCATTGTCCTCTCTTACAAGATCCAAGCACGATTCAAAATTGTAATATGCTTCATTTACTAATTTGGCCTTGTCATTGGCCAATGTATTCTGATCTAGCCTGCTAAAGTTGTAATGTCTTGATATAGCATCCTTTCTCCAACGATTTAAAATATATTGTTCAGGAATTTCTTTAAAACTGCATCTCATCAATATAGCAAAAGCATGTCTGCATAAATAACCAATACGCTTGAAATTTTCACAGCTGCACGATATTTCTTTTTCTACAACTTTAATTTGAACCTGATCAAACAAAAAAAATAATTAAACATTCTGTTTAAAAACATCAATGATTAAACAGGTCTGTGTAAAAAAACATAAGTTGATGTTTAACTAGTCTATGATTTTTATAAAATGCTGATTAATCATTAATGATTAAACTTGGGGTTAAGTATAAAATTATAGACATTGTTAAAAATATAATAGAATATTAATGAATAAAATTTAAAAAGTAATTAACTTACCTTTACTGAATATACAATTTCATTATTCTTGTTCAAATGGTCCACATTGTAAACGTCCCATCCATTTTCAGTACCAACAAGAGCATAGTAACAGAAAAGAGATCCTTTGTATATTTCAGTTTGGACTTTACCAAACATAGTCCTTGTAGAAACTTTTGCAGCATGTTTTTTTATATCTCGAGGAGTTCTAAAAATATATTGTGCAGTCTTTGTTAAACGGTCAAAGTGTTGTTGTGTATTTCTTTGCTTTTGAATGGCATTGTCATAATTCATTATGAAATTTAAAAGCAAATTTCCAGTTTGAGAATATGCGTTGAAGAAAGAATTCTGACTTTCAGACCTTGAAGTTGTCTTCATCAATGCACACATAAGGATGTCACTGAAATACGCAGGTATCCATGAATTACGTAATTCAAACATATCTTTAAACCATCTCTTTTCTTCAAGCCCAAATTCATTAATAATTATTTCCCACTTCATTTCAAAATCAGTAGGTGAAATATTCGTGTCCCAAACAAGCTTGTTAAATCTTTTCCTAAAATCTGTGTTCTGTAACACATCTACACTAACCTATGATAAAAAAAAATAAAGAAAACAGTGTAATGCAATTGAATTTTATTTGGCATTAAATGAATTATAAGATACTGGTTAAACATGAATGTATAAACTTTGATATTTAATTGTCGATAATTAAACTGTTATGTGTAAAATCATAAATGCAGTTTTACTCATGAATAATTAAACTAATGTTTTTTATGTTGAGTGGTGTCATAAGATGCTTCAAAAATCATAAATGATTAAACTTGGAATTAATCATTCATGAATAAACTATTTTGTTTAAAATCACAGATGTTGTTTGATCATAAATGATTAAACTTGCAATTAATCATTCATGAATAAACTATTTTGATTAAAATCAAAGATGCTGTTTAATCATAAAAAATGATTAAACTTGGTATTTAATGATGTATGATTAATCTGTTCAAACAAAAAATAATACCTTTGCCTGTAATTTTTTCATTATATGCCACATGCATAGTCTGTGTCTTGAATTAGGAAATACAATCTGAACAGCTTGTTTTATTGCTGGATCTTGGTCAGTTAAAACAATAACTGGTTCTTTACCATGTGCTTTAAGAAAAGCTCTCAACAACCAGCAATAAGAATCAATGCTCTGATTACTGAGCAGCCATGCTCCAACAGTAACTGAATTTGTATGATGATCAATGGCAGTGAATGGAATAAATACCATTTTATACCTATGTAATCATAACTAGAAAAAATTAGAATACAAAACAAATAAAAAAATATAAATAAAAAAAAAAGATAAAATATATTTATCAACTTACTTATTTGTTCTAAAAGTGGCATCAAATGATATGACATCACCAAATTCAGAATAATATGCCTTCTCTCTTTCATCTGCCCAAAACATAGTAGATAAAACTCTTCCTTCAGAAAGATATTCGAAAGAATAATTTGGGCAATTCTGTCTTCGATCTTCCAACTTATTAATTGTTATTTGGGAATCCTTGTAGGCTAAAATCCTATTTAAACCTCTCTTAAGATTTTTATAATCATTTACTTTTGAAAGCATATACCTATAACCACCACTCATACTTGCTCTTAGTTTATGAGCCAATGTTGGACCCATTTTTTATGTTGACATACGAACTACATACACTTTTTCAGTAAATAACATCATCCGTGCTTTCTTAGAATAACATTTATCTTCCATACTTTCTAAAGGATGGTTATGGACATCTACAAACTTCTTAACTCTATAAGAGCTACAATCAGGTACAGCTTCAAATATAATCTTTGCTTTGCAACCAGTAACTGTCCTATTAGAATACTTATTTCTTCTAACAGAACCAGAAACCAATGTATCACAAGGCTTATCCTTAGATACACCAATACCAGCCTTATTAGATAAAACATGCTTTTCTTTTATACGGTTATCACGAAACTTGGATTGAGTACTCAACCGAATCCCAAAACCAGCAATCTCTGCATAATCACTGTATTTTTTTATGCTAAGATCTAGCGTTGGAAAGGTGGAAAGAATGACAGGAATAAAATATACATCTACATCAGGCCTATAAGAGGACTCTCCAATAAAATTTCTTCCATGTGATTCAATTGTAGAATTTGAAACTTCATCTAATAAACATGGGGATAAAAAAGTATATAATAAAGTTAAATCAGATATGATTAAAAAAACAAAAGATATGATTAAACTGTTTCCGAAAATTAAACAGTTTGTTTAATCATAGATGATTAAACCCAACCTCAAGTTTAATCATCGATGATTAAACTCAACTCAAGTTTAATTGATAAGATTAATCATCGATAATTAAACAACATCTTATAGAGAATTAAGATTCTAAAAAACGGAGACAAGGTTAATCATCGATGATTAAACATCATCTTTGATTTTAAAAACAAAATTGTTTTATTAATAATCGATGATTAAACACACAAAAAAAGAGTCTAGTCATCGAAAATTAAAACCAATCTCAAAAAGTTAATCATTAATGATTAAACATTGCACATCATTTGTTGATTTTACAAAAATATTTCAGAATGACGTCTAATCATCTATGATTAAAAACAAAAAACATGTTTAATCATACATGATTAACCTAATTAAACCGTTTCCGAATATTAAACAGTTTGTTTAATCATCTATGATTAAACACATCATTTGTTGAATTTCCAAAAAATATTTCACAGTGAATACTAATCATGCATGATTAAACACTATGATGTAAAGAAACTGTTTAATGATATATGATCAAACTGACTAAAGTGTTTATAAATTTGTGTAAGATCATCATATGCATGTTTAATCACGAATGATTAAACTAAACTGTGATTTTACTTCAAAACAAAAGACTAACAAATGCACTTTTTATCATAAAAATGATTACACATAATACTTTAATCATCCATGATTAAACACACCATCTGATGATCTTAAGAAAACATCGTAAACACATACTAGGTTAATCAAATAAGAGATTAAAAACGTTAATCAAAACTGAATGTATAATACCTTGAACAACATTCGAATTTTCTGTTGAATTCTCAAAATTGTGAAAAGAACTGAATTCAGAAGCATTCACAAAACTTGGTGAAGACACCATTTCAAAAAACAAACCTGCAATAATTAAAGTAAAAAAATTAGCAATTAAGCTGGAAAACGGATTTCATAAAAACAAAATTAAGTTAACTGCAACAATGATCGATTGAGTTGATTTGCGATAACTGATCAACTAAAATAGTTTTAACAGCAAAAAAACCTAAAAAAACGAAATAAGATTAGACAATTTGATACATTGCGATGATTTGATAAATCGCAATGATCGATTGCGTTGATTTGATGCATCGCAATAATAGATTGCGTTGATTTGATCCGGCTAAAACTATGAAGTTGAATACGGGCCATCTTCAGGATCTATTCCTGCTCGTCTTCCCACATTTCATGCAAGGTACATTGTCACTAAAAGTTGAATACTTATGTGCGTTATCATATACCCTTTGAACTAATAAACTGTTTATTTTTTAAATAATATTTTATTAAATTCAGTTCACTTGGGCCTTGGCATTCCGTGATTGCGTATGATGCATGTGTTCGGCTTTGCTTACATGCGTGGGCCAAGGGTTGCATGGAAGCCCCCATGTTTTTGGAAAACGAATGTGCTTTATTAAGAAACACCTTCAAGTGAGTTTATATTTCTTTTAATTGGATTTTGAGCTCTAATATATATATATATATATATATATATATATATATATATATATATATATATATATATATATATATATATATATATATATATATATAGAAGTGGGATCCTGTGAGGACTCTTTTTTCGGTGAGGACTCGCGAGGACACCTTATAAAAATTTCAAAAAATTCTGAAAAAAATATATATAACCCACCATGATTATTACTACATTTGACAAAAAAAAAATTTAAAAAAAAAAAATTATGATCCACTTTTTTTAGCGAATCATAACAATGATCCAAATTTTTTTTATGGATCATTATTATGATCCATATTTTTTTTTTTGGATCTTTTTTGGAAATTTTTTTTTGTTTTGGATCTTATAAATAGCGATTTTAATTTTAAAAAAGGAATTTTTTGAAAAAAGTTTGTTTTGGATCATTTTTAGAGTTTTTTTTGGAGTCCTCACAGTCCTCGCGAGGAAAAGAGTCCTCACCGGATCCGAACCCTATATATATATATATATATATATATATATATATATATATATATATATATATATATATATATATATATATATATATATATATATATATATATATATATATATATATATATATATATATATGGGTCCGGATCCGGTGAAGACTCTTTTCCCGGTGAGGACTGCGAGGATTCCAAAAAAAACTCTAAAAATGATCCAAAACAAACTTTTCTTCAAAAAAATTTCTTTTTTAAATATCAAAATCGCAGCCTATAAGATCCAAAAAAAAAAAATCAAAAATGATCCAAAATAAAATATGGATCATTGTTATGTTTGACCGTGAAATCTTGACATTGGACCATGAAAATCTTGTTATTTTTGACAGTGTGGTTCTGTTGCTGAAATGGTTGCATATTTTGGTGTTTATGATGCTTACACTAAGCTAAGGTTATATGTTACTTTTACTTGTACAAATTTTTAGCTTTTTCTTGAGATGGCAAAATGGGCTGTCAACGGGTTGGGTTGGCCCAAAACAGTAATTTCGTATTTTTTATTTTGGACTAATGATCTGTTTTTTCGAATAAAATGCCTTAAGTGATTTTTTTTAACTAATTTTAATTTTTTCTAAAATTTATTTTGAATTAAAGAAACCTAATTTTGTTTTCAGGCACCTTTCGTATGTAATGGATGTTGCTATCCCGACAGCAGACTGTCTGTCATTGGTGTATGATTTATTATTACCGGTTATGATGAAGGGCCATAGCAAGACTACCCTCAACCATCAAGAGGTTACTTTTATTTATTTATTTTAAATAACGTAATTTCACTACAAGAAAATTGCAATATAGCTACGGAAAGTTGCAACGAAGTCGATTCCGTAGCAATTTTGCTACGGAATATGCTACGGAATGAGGTTCCGTAGCAATTTTGCTACGAAATATGCTACAGAATTTCTAACCGTAGCAAATCCAAGATTAGCTATGGAATTTTGTTACGGAATTTGAATCCATAGCTAGTTTGCTATGGAATTTACTACGGAACTTCATTCCATAACTATTCAACTATGGAATATTGCTACGAAAATGAATTTTGTAGCTAATTTGCTATGGGGAAAATATTCGTAGCTAAATTGTTATGGAAAATGTTATGGAACTTAATTCCGTAGCATGTTCGCAACAGAAAAAAAATTCCATAACAAATATGCGACGAAACTTCATTTCGTAACTATTCCGCTATGGAATGTTGCTATGAAAATGAAATTGTAGCAAATTTGCTACGGGAAAAATATCCGTAGCCAATTCGTTACGAAAAATGTTATGGAACTTCATTCCGTAGCAAGTCTGCTACAAGATGAAATTCCATAGCTAATATGCAATGGAATTTTGCTACGGAAGTAAATTCCGTAACTATTCTGCTACGGAATCTTGCTATGAAAATGAAATTGTAGCTAATTTGCTACGGGGAAAAAATTCGTAGCTAATTTGCTACCGAAATTGTTGTAGAACTTCATTCCGTAGCAAGTCTGCTACAGGATGAAATTTCATTGCTAATATGCAATAGAATTTTGCTACAGAACTATATTCCGTAACTATTTTGCTACAGAATCTTGCTATGAAAATGAAATTGTAGTTAATTTGCTACGGCGAAAAAATTCGTAGCTAATTTGTTACCGAATTTGGTATGGAACTTCATTGCGTAGCAAGTCTGCTACAACATGAAATTCCATAGCTAATATGCAACGGAAGTTTGCTACGGAACTAGATACTGTAACTATTAACGAAATATTGCAATGAAAATGAAATTTTAACTAATTTGCTACAGGGCAAAAATCCGTAACTAATTTGTTACCGAAAATATCGTGGAACTTTATTCCGTAGCAAGTCAGCAACATGATGAAATTCTTTAGCTAATATGCAACGGAATTGTGCTATGAAACTAGATTCTGTAACTATTCTGCTATGGAATCTTGTTATGAAAATGAAATTGTACTAATTTGATACGGGGAAAAAATCCGTAGCTAATTTGTTACCGAAATTGTTAAGGAACTTCATTTCGTAACAAGTTTGCTAAAAAATGAAAGTCCATAGCTATTATGCAACGGAATTATGCCACGGAACTAGATTCTGAAACTTTAGTGTATGATATACGCATCTTTTATGTATTTTTTTATATGTTCTTAGTTGATTCGGTTGACCCGCCGGTTGAACCGGTTGAACCATGACCCAACCATCTTACCGGGCCGAGTAATAACCCGAGTTTTAAAAGATTGCGAATACCTTCTAATGCAGATAATTAGAAAGAGTTTTGATAATGACATATCTAAGGGCTGTTAATTAATAACAAAGGATAATAGGTTTAAAAAATTATTAATTAGTTACATTTCATACTATTTATCCCATTTTAACTCAATTAGTCAAAGTGTTTTCCTTTCTTTATAGCAACATTTAAATCCCTCCTCCTATCATAATCAAAGCCGCTCATTCTTAGCTATTTTTATTGACAGCCCTTAGACTATCATTATCAAAACTAGGGGTAGCAATTCAACCCTTATTGACAGAAACCTTCAACATGAAACTGACATGTTTATATAAATGGGTCTGATATCTAAACCCTAACCTGTTTATCTTCAACCCGAACTTGGCCCGTATAACCCGTTTAATTAAACGAGTTTAACATGTTAGTAAGTCAAACAAGTTAAACTCCTTCCGTTCCAAATTAATTGTCTACTAGACAAAAGGCACTTAGTTATAAGAAAATGCAATTATTGCACTATCCACCAATAAAATATCATATTTACCCATTTATAATTTATATGATTCGTTGTAATTTGAAATTGACATTTATTTTGGCACAAACTAAACTAGTAAGGTGGACAATTAAAATAGGACAGAGGGAGTATAAACAAAATATAAATATATACTTTTTAAATATATTCTAATAATTAAACGGGTTGGCGGGTCGACACATTTATATTATCATTGATCTGAACCTAACTGGTTTAATAAATGGGTCATCTGAGTCGACCCAAGACTGGCCCAAAAATTTTTTAACTCAACCCAAACTTATTTATTTTCGTATCGATTTTAGGGTAGGATTTCATGTCGGGTCAGAAGTTAACAACCTTAATCAAAATCCAATTACAAAACTTACATATAAAAAAGGGTTAAATTCCGTTATAAAAAAAACTACCCATACTTAGAGGTGCACAACAAAACCGGATTTTTATCCGAACCGGTTTAAAAATCGGTTTAAAACCGGTTTCAAACCGGTTTTTTAGTCAAAAAAACCGGATCAGACGTAAACCGGCGGTTCCCAACCGGTTTGGGTATTTAGCGATCGGATCGGTTTTTTAACCGGTTTTGTAGAACCGGTTTTTTCACCGGTTTTATCCGGACCGATTTTTTAACCGGTTTTTAAACCGGTTTTTAAACCGGTTTTGTTATCGAAAAATAGAGTCGTTAGAATATTACCGTTGAACTAGCCGTTTCCTTCGAAAATATAGCCGTTGGGATCGAACTGGTTACAAAACCGGACAAAAAACCGGTTTTTAAACCGGTTTTCAAACCGGTTTACGCAGCAGAAAAAAAGAGCCGTTAACTTTGCGTTTTTTGACCGTTACATCGGTTTCTAGCCGTTTTTTTTTTCTTTTAGGGTCCACAATTCACCTATAAATACCCCTTAGGTGTTAAGGATCAATCACCACTCAAAACACTCTCATTTCTAGCTTAAAAACTCACACCACACTCAAAAACGCAAGTAATCTTTGCTATGGATTCGGAATCTCAACCTTCGGTTGGTATGGGTGAATCTTCTACCGACGTTATCATAGAGAAGATACTTCCTACAAAGAGAAATCCGGAAATTTGGTGCAATTTCGACTTATGTTTGATGTCGGATGGATCGAAAAAAGCTCGGTGCAAAAGATGTAGGCGTTTCTTTAAAGAAGATGGAAATACAAGTTTGAAGAATCATAAGAATAAAAGTTGCACCGTTGTAAAAATGGGCTCGACGAGTGGCCAAACAACCATGGGAAATGACGGCAATATACAAACTTTCGACGCTAGTAGGCTTCGTCAACGAATGGCGAAGTTGGTGGTTCAAGAGGCGTTGCCCTTTAACTTTTTCGACAACAAAAGGTTGACGAGCATGATCCAAGAAGAGTTGGAAGCACGCTATTCCCATGTAAGTCGTACTACCTTAAGACGTGATGCTATAAAATTATGGAAACTTGCTAAAGATGATTTAAAAAAAGGTTTTGAAAATTTACAAACGGGGGTTAATTTAACTAGTGATGTTTGGACCGCCCCAAATTCTACACACGACTCGTACCTTTGCGTTACCGCTCATTGGATTGATCCCAATACTTGGGTAATGATGAAGCGTACGATTGCGTTTGAATTATTTGGGACTCCACATACGGGGGAAAATTTGTACCAAATTTTAGACTATGTTATAAGAAGTTATAAATTAGAGTCTAAAATCTTTTCTATGTCTTTTGATAATGCGTCCAACAATACAAATGCGGTTAAAAAACTAATTCTTAAATATAAACCGATTTGTAACGGTATGTTTTTTCATAGTCGGTGTGTTGCACATATTATTAATTTAGTTGTGCAAGATGGGTTACATGCTATTGAACCCACAACAACCGCTTTTAGAGTAATGCTAAAAGATGTTTTTGGTACTACCGGTTTAAGACATAATAAGTATTTGAAATTTTGTGTCGATACGGGGCAACATTGGTTAGGTCCAAATTGGGACGTACCTACGCGTTGGAATTCCACTTGCCACATGTTTGAGTGTGCTTTGCGTCAAAAATTATCTTTAAGCATTTTCCATAATATGTTAGCCGATCGAAACCGTGTTGTACGATTTGAGGAGTCTAAGTGGGAAACGATCAAACAAGCTACCGAATTACTTTGTGTTTTCAAAAATGCAACAACTTATTTGTCGGGGGTTTACTATCCTACAAGTCCATTGGTGTTAAAACAACTTTACTTAATGTGTTCCAAAATAAATGACTTTGAATTTAGGGGTCCCCCATTTACCGAAATGGTGGTACCGATGAAAGAAAAACTTAGAAAATATTTTACCGAAATGCCCCCCGTTATAACAATAGCCGCTGCTTTAAACCCCATGATAAACACTTCAGGGGTTGAGGTGTTAATTACCAATATTTTTAGCGATTTGAATTTGTGTGACCAAGACGTTCATTTTGCGGAAAATGCCATTAAACATTTCAACAATTGTTTAACGAACATGTTTAATGTTTACTTGGAAAAATATGGTCCAACAACACACATTCATACCATGATGCACGCGGGGGCTTCTGGTTCGGGTCATAGGGATTATGATGAAAATGTTAGATTCTACAACACTTTGAAAAATGAAAATAGCAAACGAGCTCGTGATAACACCACTAGTAGCGAGCTTGGGAGGTATACACTTACCGATTTCTTGTCAACTATAAGTGTAGAAGAATTTCCAAACTTTGATATTTTGGATTGGTGGAAAGGAAAGGGTATCCAATTTCCAATTCTTTCCGCTATGGCTCGTGACGTACTAAGTGTTCAAGCTTCTACGGTAGCTTCGGAATTCGCTTTTAGTTTTAGCGGTAGGGTTATATCAAACAGGAGATCGAAGCTCAATCCTTTGTTGGTTGAAGTTATAATTTGTTTGAAAGACCATCTCGATGCAGCAGAACGTTTACAAGATATTGCATCACTTGAGAGCGAGTTGGGCGACGTGGAAGTTCGATTACATAACTTGGAAATAAAGGGACATATGTCGGTACCTCTAACACAAGAAGAACTTGCATTCGACATGGAACTACGCGACAATGTCATGCGAGATGAAGAATGAAGAATGAAGAAATTGAGGCGGCGAATGACAACGAAGACATGAAGATCGAAGACTAGTTATCGTTTGGTTTGTATTATGTTTATGTTTAAATTTATGTTTAAAACTCTTGTATTTGGATTTAGAACTCTTGTATTTGGATGGTCTCGTTTAATTAAAAGTCGATTTCTATTGTTTTTTTACATATTTTCTCCATAAAAAATAAAACAAAATAAAAAAAAATTGAAAAACCCGTAAATCCGGTTTTTAAACCGAAAACCGATCCGATCCGATCCGATCCGAAAAACCGATCCGATCCGAAAAACCGATCCGATCCGGTAAAACCGATCCGATCCGGTTTTTAAACCGGTTCGGTTTTCCGAAAAATCCGGTTTGCGCACCTCTACCCATACTCTCCGCATGAAAAGCCCATAATGTCGGGGTCCGTTACCTCAATAAACTCGGTATAAGTCCACCACTTCTTCAAATTAATACGTCAAACTTAAGAACCCTAAAACCCGATCCCCTTGTATATTTTACACAAAGTTCTTTAAAATTAGGAGGTTTTAAATTAAAGTTTGTTCAATTTACAGTCATGTGCACCGACGATTTCCTCAACCTTCATCCTTCTGAACTCAAATATACATGTAATTTATTATTTCCCATTTGGTACTTTGCAAGTTTTTTGAATTTGAAATTTGCTTGATGTAATCTTAAGTTTGCCATCGATTGTGATATGCTTTGTTTTAAGGATTTTTATTTGTTCAATTTGTATGGGTATTGAATAGATACGTATTTTAAGTTCTGATTGTTGATTCGTTTTAAGTTTTTTTTTGATTGAGCGGCGTTCGTCTGTTTCATTTTTTATAAAGGAAAAAAGTTATCTAGTTATTTATTATATTACAAGAAGGGATTTTTCAATTATTATATTGCAAGAAGAGTTTGGATCCTTAGGTGTGTTAATTCCTATTGGTTGTTTACTAATCTCATTTGCTATATCTCGTATTTGATTACTCTGCTTGCCTTCTTGATAATAGGGGCTGCATATGCTGAAATGTAGTTACTGATTGAGCATATTCAAATTATGAGATTTTAGCCTTTTATAAATTAGATATCCTTATAATATTATAATAATTTTGTAGGATGATTATAAAGACTGAAGTGAACAGTTGGAAGCAATAGGAGAGGAACTTGATGAAAGTCAATTGTTTTATGATATTGTTGGAGGACACAACCGGTAAATAAGAGTGTATGAATTTGGAAGTAAAGACAATTCCTTCAAGTAAGGAGTCAATTGAAACATGTTATGTACCGGATGATGATGTCCATTGTTGATACAAAAAGTGAGATTAAACATTTGACGAAATTAATTAAGAGGCAACGTGAAGAGGCACGCAAAGAGTGACAAACTTGAAGATCAAATGCACAAGCAATGATTGTTATTAATTTTTTTAATGAACTGGTTAAAAGGTTTCCAAGTCACGGATAATACGTCATTTATTGAGTATTGGTTTAATGGTTTGTTTTCATTTCACTTTTGTTAGATGAATTAGGTTATGTTTTTTATTTACTAAAAGATTGTTTGTTTTAAATTATATTATAAGTTGGTTTTGGATCTTTAGTAATTGCGATTTTATTATTAGTTACGACAATATAATTATGGATTTTGCTACGACAATATGTCTACGATTGCTACCACAATATAACTACGACTTTTTGCTATGAAAAAATTACTACAGATGTTGCTACGATAATGTCAATGGATTTTGCATCGACAATATTACTACGAACTTTGCTACGATAATATGGCTACAGACTTTGTTACGACAAAATGGCTACGGAAAATTTGCTATGACAATATGGCTACGAAATTTGCTACGACCACGTTACGGAATTTGCTATGATCACATGACTATGGAATTTGCTACGCCAATATGGCTACGGAATTCGCTACACCAAATTGGCAACGGAATTTGCTACGTCAAGATGGCTAGGGAATTTGCTACGACAACATTGCTACGGATTTTGCTACGACAACATTGCTACGGATTTTGCTACGACACAATTGCTAGTTTGCTACGGATTTCGCTACGAAAACATTGCTACGGATTTTGCTACGAAATGATTGCTACGGATTTGGCTACGAAAACTCATTTGCTAGGAAGAAATTTGCTACGGAACGGGGTTGTAGCATTTTCCATAGCTATTCATGTTTAGCTACGGAAAATCAACTTTTTGCTACGGAATTTGTCCGTAGCTATTCGAGATTTTTCTTGTAGTGTTTATTATAGCTAATAGCAGGGTACCCGCGCAATGCAGCGGCGGGGTACCCAATAACTACACTTTTGCGGTGAGCAGATGTGTTCGGTTACCTATTTTATAACAAATAGTATGGTACCGCCCAATGTGGATGTACATATAGTCTTATGTAGCGGCATTATACATCTTCAGCATCATTAAGACAAGGATCTTTAACTAATTTTTTAAATCCAAGGGTCATAAACATTATCATAATATTATCTAAAATTGCAAAGCACAAGAGATTTAAGAAAATGTTGCGTTTTACATAAAAATGAAAACATATTGAATCCAGTATAGTATTGGTTGAAGTTTATGACTGTTTTGCCAAAGCGTCGAGTTCCCATTTCGTATGTATGAAGCTTGACAGTATCTGCACCAAATGAGATACAATAAAAAAATTGGCATAACACCTAAAAAATTTCAAACATTTTTTAAGGGAACATCTCAAAAGAAAAGCTATTCTTTTATGTAAAAACATTAAAATCTCTACTTATAACACAGTTGCATAATTTAAACAGAAATTTTCTATATATTACCTCCATTTACATTCTCATTTTTTCTAGCAAACCGGTCAAACAAATTCACTGTTGGGACTGGTTTGTAACATGTTCGCTTTTACTCCTTCCAAGTTTCTTCAAAAGTCTGGTCAGTTGACAAGTAATCTCGTAAAAAAGAGTCGGCTAATTTAAAGATGGTGTTTTGAACAAATTGGTTAACATGGTTTTAAATTAATGATTATCTGAATCAAACAAGCTTTGTAGGTTTGACTTGGTCCATCTGCGGTGCATTCCTAACAACTCAATGTTGTAGGTTTGACCTGGAGCCCATTCGACTCGACGTTGCACGTTGCGGTGCATTCCTAACAACTTATATATGATATTAAGAATATACAAGAAATAATCAACAAAAAACTGAAGAATTCTCATTTAAGTGACTTTAAATTGGTGATTTAAGGTTTATTATTGTGAATTGAACAGTGAGAATCAAATAATCATCTGATTAAAGATGGGGACAGATAATATTCATCCAATCATAAAATTCAAATCAACATTTTCTCTCTTTCTTCTCCAAGAGGGTATTTTGATACGCACTTTGAAATAACTATGCGATACTCATCAATCGGACTATATAATTACTTTTTATTTTGATCATTAGTTTTGTTGCAGCTATTATCATCATGATCTTTCAAAAACACATTAGTTGACTATATATAATATAATTAGATAATCATATTTATATTCAAACAACACATATCAAAATACAGAACAAATATCTAAGAATGCATTATAAAACTAACCCTGAAGAAATAACCCTGAAATACACACGCGTACTAATCAGTATGTGACATTATAGTATTTGCAAATTGGTTATGAAACTTGTACCTCTAGAGCCTCAAAAGTTGAAGACATTTTAGTTGTCTTTGTTGCTTACACGTAGCTAGTTGAAATATGTATAGTTATTTCAAGTTGGTATGACAATTTGACAATGGATTGTATATATATATATTTGTTATGAACCGGACACTAAACATTAACGTGGAGCATATAGTGTGGCCTGAATTGTAGCTGCTTGTTTATGTATGGTCAAAAGTTGATTTCGGTTATAAATGGTTTTGGTATGGTCAAAATTTGATTTTCGGTTATAAATTAAACGGAAATTGTTTCTAGAAATTGTAGATATATAGCCTGTTATATATGCTTTTCGGTTATAAATTTTTGTATCCCAAAATGCTTTGCATGAATTGTAGATGGTTGTTTATGTATGGTCAAAAGTGGATTTTCGGTTAAAAAATGGTTTTGGTATGGTCAAAATTTGATTTTCGGTTATAAATTAAACGGCTTTTGTTTCTAGAAATTGTTGATATACAGCCCGTTATATATGCTTTTCGGTTATAAATGAGTTTGGTATAGTCAATTGTTGTTATAACTAAAGCGGTATAGTTAATGTTAGTGATAAATCGGTTGGAGTAACAGGTTAATACGGGAAGTGTGGGTGGTTTTAAATAAAATGTAATGTAGAGCAAGTGGTTAACACATAGTCCTAAGTTAGGAGAGGTCCTGGTTTCGAATCTTGAAAGTTGCAATTTATTTTTTTTAAGGCAGAGAAGTAAGTAACAAAAGAAGAAAGCTCCTTAAAATTAAGTTTAAGGAGGTCCTTAAAAGTTGCCTAATGTGGTAGGCCTAAATGCATTATATATTAGTAAGATGTATTGTTTTGATGATTTTACTACCAGTATAGAATACTGATTGAAATTGAGGAGCAAATCGATGAGATTCTTGGTCTTGTTTTTGAGAACTACAAATCATTAGACGAGCAATCGCCAGCTGGCATCATGGATGTTTTCTGGCCTGCTGCTGCGGTAGCTGCACCAGTTTTGGAGCATGCTGTCAAAGTATATAAACTTCTTCATGATATATTATCTCCTGAAGCACAAAATAAATTATATGGCTACTTTCAGGTTCATAAATATGTATTATTATTAATATATATATTTTGTATAACATTAGTTACTTATAAAATTTCAAAAGGAATGTCCGAAAAAATTCAAAATGTATTACTTTAGTTTATTATAAAATTAATTGAATTGATTTGAGTTTACTAGATTTGTGGGGGGGGTAAAACAAGTAAAAAGTTGCTATTTTTACCTAGATTTTCATATTTTTATGATTTAATTTTTTTATATATATTTTTCTATTATTAGGCTGCTGCCAGAAAAAGATCCAGACGACATTTAACTGAAACAGACGAGTATATTAGTGGGAATGGTGAAGGCACTTAATGGATTCTGTTTCGGTTTGTACGGCTTATCAGAAAATGAAATCTCTTCTTTTAAACATAAGAAACGAGATTTTTACAGATATCCAGATCCACAATTTCGATATTCTCCCAAGGTCTGTTCTTAAATTTATTTCATTTTTTTTATATAATCAAATTAAGTATTTATTACAAATTAGTCTAATTTTAGGTCAACCTTGAGAACACGGAATTCTTTCCAAATCTTTGTAATTTTGCCCACATTTTAATCTTGTGACATAATTTTTATGATATAGAAGTAATTATATAAATAAAGTGGGACAATTTTTTTCTTTGTTGTTGCAGTTTTATTGATCTACCAAATCTTTCATCAGCAATATACAGTGCAGAACTCTCGAGCAGATTAAGAGCATTTCTTGTTGCTTGCCCTCCATCCACTCTTTCTCCTCATGTTACAGATCTTGTAATTGCAACTGCAGATTTCCAAAAAGATCTTGCCAGCTGGAATATCAAGTAATTTTAATTTTTATCATTTAATATTTTAACAGATATATCAAGTGGTTTTATACTATTTATTTTCTTTTTTTAGTCCTGTTAAAGTTGGGGTGGATGCAAAAGAACTATTTCATTTGTATATCATGATCTGGATCCAAGATAAACGATTATCTCTCCTCGAGACATGTAAGATGGATAAGGTATGCGCTAAACAGACTTCCTTCTGCACTTATTTATATTATTATCTACTATATTTATTTTTATTAAATATTGTTTGGAAATATTCAAATCCTTATATTTGCATGAGATTTATATTTATTTTAATTTTTTTAAATCCAGGTGAAATGGTCAGGAGTGAGGACACAACATTCAACTACTCCATCTGTAGATGAAATGTACGATCACATTAAAGACACTTTAAACAATTATGAAGTCATCATATGCCGAGTATACATTTGCTTTGGAAAATGTACGTACATCATAAATTTATTATCAAGTATTTTTTAACATCATAATCTGTGTGTTTAAGGCGTAACTCTTTTTTAATTATTATTTTTTGATTATATGTTAATAGGCGGTTGCTGACATTGAAAAGGCAGTAATTGAAGCCCTAGATAAACAATATGCAGATGTCGTAGCACCTTTGAAAGATAATATGACACCAAAAAAGTTCGGGCTCCAAAAGCTCGCCAAACAAAATACAAATCCTTATGTTGTGCCTCCTGAGGTTTGTATAATTTTTCTTTTTGTAGTTATAATAATTTGTATTCATATTGCTTTATTTTAATAATTTATTATTGTTGTTGATTAAGCAAGCTTGGAATTCTGTTGAACTCGATGAAGAGAATGCTGGATGTTTTGCGGCCTAAAATAGAGATCCAATTGAAATCTTTGGGTTCGTGTTGCGTTCCGGATGGTGGGAATGTGGCACCGGAAAGTGAAGTTACAGTGATGCTTAGATCCAAATTTAGAAATTATCATCAAGCGGTTGTTAAGAAGCTTCTTGAGAATGTGAGTCTACTTTTTCATTGTTTGCGTCATTTTTTTCAAATGGGCTGGTCAGGTAAAAAGTTTTAATTTTTCGGTAAATAGTTATGGTGTCAATACGGTGACTTTGACCCATTTGATCCGTTTCCTTGGTTATATTTTTTTATTGAGGTGGGTGGGTGAGGAATGTTGGGTAAACAGGTCGGGTTGACCCAAAAAAATATGTAAATAATTTTTGTGTCAAATATATATATGAAAGCTATACATTATTTCAATAGTAGTCTATAATTTTTATTAATTTGATTTATAAGGTTTGTTTATTTTTTATTTTTTTGGCTAATTCTTCTCATATTTGGCTTATTCAAATGCCTAATATGCCCCTTAAATATGTATTCTTTGTGATAAGTGACTAACTTATGTAAAAATTGTTAATTTATGTTTCTTCTTCACTTTCTCTATGCGGGACCCATGACATAAACTCTTATTACCACCACTCGTGTTAGATTAGGCATGTGCATAGTCCAATACAACTTAGCAATTACCCATCATTTTCTTTATTATTTACTAGGTTAAAACCCGTGCAATTACCCACAATTTGCAGATTTTGGATGCATCACAATTACAACAATTACTCGGAAACACACTTCAAGAAAAAGATCTTGAACCACCAAGATCCATAGTTGTAGTTCGTTCAATTCTTTGCAAAGATGCTGCTAGTTACAAGACTGATACTTTCTACTATTAACAACCTTTTTGCATATAGATACAACAAGATGACCGTTGCTGTTGACTTTGACTGTTGAAGATCAAGTTTTGTCGGTTTTTCTACACATACCCCTCCCTTTTGTTTAGCTGTTATAATTCATTCGTTAATTGTAGTTACATCTAACGGCTATAGAAATTGATTTCTTTGTGTTTAGATTATAGTAAATATAAAAGATAGCTTATATCCTATTATAATCGTATCATTCTAAACTGGAATTATTATTACTCGTCAGAAACACACAATAGCAGAAAACCGCAAAAATTTAGATATTTTTTACTTTGTTTATGATAATCACTTTCCGAATTAGATATTTCTATCCTATTCCTGCTATCACGAACTTCTAACTATTGTGATAATTCCTGAGAATCAAATTAGAAATTATACACAAAATCTAATTGGGCAAATTGCATAAGATAGCAACATACTATTAGAATAACCTCTAAAATTACTTTTTGAATAACCTCTAAAATTGCGTTGTTTTACTAAGAGCATCTCCAATCGGAGGTTTTTAAAAAGGTTATTACTATTTAAATAACCTCTAAAATTACTTTTTATCATTTGAATAGATGACCTTTTTAGGAGGTCATTCCAACTAATTAATCATCTTTCAATGTTTGATTATTTTAGTCCCTATATTTAACACTTTCTAACCAACAAATAAGTGTTGTCAGTTATAACTAACAAATAAGTGTTGCATGTTTAGAAACAAATTTAAATAATATGTTAATATAATGATTATATAAAGGAAGTATCAGATTTAGGTGTTCTTTTTACTTTTAATGAGTATCAATATCCATAAACATCGTATGGAAGACAAGTATAACGAAATACAACAGGTAACTCTACTTGGAAGCAATTAGTAGTGAAAATTTGGCAGAACGTATTTCTAAACAACCTGACCCGTGCAAAAGATAACCAAATATGTATATTGTATACACATAACCAAAACAAACACAGCCATTAAGTATAGATAATGCATTCGAACTAGATGTTAGTTTTGTATATGGTAGGACACGAACGAAAAATTACTTATGTAGAACCACACGGAGCCGAAGTACAATTCGACCTGAAATTGTAGAACATTTTATACAATCAGCGACATCTTCATCATTTTTTAACACGATCCAATCTTTATCCAAGTAGTCCACCCTAAATGTAGTGGGGGTCAGTTCAAGCCTCGTAGTAATTTCATCTTGAATACTAACGAATCGTGTTTCTGAGATCAACATATGGAATTTGTAAACTGAACCTTCATATTGCACTTTAATTATCAATACATTCCCATTTACATCGTGTCTTGGTGGGTCCTGAATCGCTCCCTTAACCATGACATTTTTTATCAATTTTGAACCCCTCTTCTTTTGATAGCGTTTGGGTCTTCCCACCTAGAGATCCCAAGCTCTCTACAGTTCCGTTTCAGTATTTGTAGACATACTATAACACAATGTAATAATAAAAATTTATCAGATTATTGAAATTATGTGAAAAAGTTGTAATAGAAAGATTATTAATAAATTACCCTTTAGGTTTTTGGCAGCATCTTTGGTTGTGTACTTCCCGTAATGCTCACGAATTTAATCTAGGTTCAAAACCTTTCGACCTGCATTTCCATAATATGAAATATATCAGATGACTGAATTTTGTTAAGTCTTTTCTAAAATAGAAAATGATTATCATTGCATTACCTGTATGGTATTCGCTAGAAGTAGGGCGTCAATCACGGCTTGATGTGATAATTCGGCCCCTAAAGGTGGTGTGCCACCCATAACTTCCACTGAAGGTGGTGTGCCAACCCTAGCTTCCCCCGAAGGTGGTTGGGTATTCTCTTGAAATATTTGTGGTAATTCGACCTCTGGGAATTCGAAATCTGAAATATCTAATTGTGATACGACTCGTTCCTCAATTACTTGCTTAATTGTGATACGACTCGTTCCTCAATTACTTGCTTAATTGTGATACGACTCGTTCCTCAATTACTTGCTGCTTCCCTTTTTCCGATGATTGAAGAGGTATTGGTTGTGAAATTGGGTTCCTTAGGAATATCCTAAATTTTGTTTCTTCTTTTGTACATTTTATAACTTCTAACTCTTCTATGATTTGTTGGCCGATAGTCATCTCGAAATTCGGGAGACAACTCTTTAGAGTTGTCACTAACTGTTCCAAGAACTCATAAAGACCAATACTAACCCAACCATTTGAACTACTACTAAACAAATCATTTCCCCAATCATCTGAACTACTACGACACCACACAAATTCAAACACGTAACATACTTCACCAGTTTGAATAGAACTCAAACAAATTACCATATTATAAGCACCATCCAAAAACATACGTTTTAAAGACACTTGTTGATTTATTTTGTGTTCATCTATAACTTGACATATGCGCGTTTCATAATCTGCCAGAGTTGACTCAATGATTGAGCCCTTTGTTGTCAAAGTACGGATCTCGCATACTTCATTGTAGCTTGGTATACCCGCCATATCAGAAGCCATGAAACCAATGTGATAATAGTTAGATTGATTAATCACATTGGTTTCATGGATACAGCTTCTGATATGGCGGGTATACCAAGCTACAATGAAGTATGCGAGATCTGTCCTTTGACAACAAAGGGCTCAATCATTGAGTTAACTCTGGCAGATTATGAAACACGCATATGTCAAGTTATAGATGAACACAATATAAATCAACAAATGTCTTTAAAACGTATGTTTATGGATGGTGCTTATAATATGGTAATTTGTTTCAGATCTATTCAAACTGGTGAAGTATGTTACGCGTTTGAATTTGTGTGGTGTCGTAATAGTTCAGATGATTGGGGAAATGATTTGTTTAGTAGTAGTTCAAATGGTTGGGTTAGTATTGGTCTTTATGAGTTCTTGGAACAGTTACTGACAACTCTAAAGAGTGGTCTCCCAAATTTCGAGATGGCTTCTGGCCAACAAATCGGAGACGAGTTCGAAGTTATAAAATGTACAAAAGAAGAAACAAAATTTAAGATATTCCCAAGGAACCCAATTTCACAACCAATACCTCTTCAATCATTGGAAAAAGGGAAGCAGCAAGTAATTGAGGAACAAGTTGTATCACAATTAGATATTTCAGATTTTGAATTCCCAGAGGACGAATTACCACAAATGTTTCAAGAGAATACCCAACCACTTTCAGGGGAAGCTCGGGGTGGCACACCACCTTCAGTGGAAGTTATGGATGGCACACCACCTTTACGGGCCGAATTATCACATCAAGCCGTGATTGACGCCCTACTTCTAGCGAATACCATACCAGTAGCGGAAAGAAACACCCGAGGTAATGCAATGATGATCATTTTCTATTTTAGAAAAGACTTCACAAAATTCAAGTCATCTGATAAATTTCATAGTTCATATTATGCAAATAGGAAATGCAGAAAGGTTTTGGCCAAGCGGGTGTAAAGTCCGTTGACCGCAAACGGTTGACCCGAAGTTGAAAGTACTTGACTGCCTCCGGTTGTTAAATCTTTGCCCAGAACTGAACTGTAAAGCCCTTTATTATTCTGGCTTTAGCGTCTTAGATAACGCGTCTTGAATCATCTTAGTGGCTTAGTGGCTTCATCAACTGTGAAATTTTACAGCTGTTGATTAGTATTTTATTATAAGACAGTGAATATGAAGATAAAGGAGACTGTTCACCTGAAGAATCTTTGCTTGAAAACACCCATAGGTGTCTAGAAGACTCGGGTTTCCTATGTTGAAGACCGGTCAGAGAGGGTTCAAGGAAAGTGTGGAGGCGTGGAGGCTTGGAGGCTGCTCTCAACCTCGTCAGTCGGATTCATTGTAGCTGAAGGTGACTTTGTCCTGAACAAATGAACAACACTTTCAGTCCTATCCCAACATATTAACAAATTAAATCTTTGTGATGATGACCTACACATATAAGTATTGTTGAAAGTAAGCTATACTCAAGACTCTTAAGTTTGGTACTTATTTGATCACTTGACAGTTACATCTGTTTAGTAGCCGACACAGCTGTTTATTAGCCTTCACAACTGTTGGGGGTGTATATACATATATATATATATATATATATATATATATATATATATATATATATATATATATATATATATATATATATATATATATATATATATATATAGAAGTGAGTTCCATTGAGAATTAATATATTAGGTGAGAATGTGAGAATAGATCTCAGCCACTCATCTCCTTCCAGCCCTCACGCGCGCGGTGGCATTTTTGTAATTAAGTCCAACTTTCTTTCACGCGCGCGGTGACATTTTTGTAATTAAGTCCAATTTTCTCTGTCCCACACGCGGTGGCATTTTTGTAATTAAGTCCAACTTTTCTTTAATCATCGATGATTAAACTTGATTTTATTAAACTTTTGAGATTGTTTTAATTATCGATGATTTAAACTGGGTGTAGTGTTCAATCATCAATGATTAATAGAACAATTTTGTCTTTAAAATCAAAGATGTTGTTTAATCATCGATGATTAAACTTGTGTCCGTTTTTTAAATTCTTAATTCTTTATAAGATGTTGTTTAATCATCGATGATTAGCGTGTTTGCTTTCTTTATTATTTGATTAAACTTTTCTTTAATCATCGATGATTAAACTTTAATCATCGATGATTAAACTTTAATCATCGATGATTAAACTTTATCTGTGTAATAATCATAAGATGCTCTTTAATCATCGATGATTAAACGTTTTAATCATCGATGATTAAACGTTAATCATCGATGATTAAAATTTAATCATCGATGATTAAACTTTATCTGTGTAATAATCATAAGATGCTCCTTTAATCATCGATGATAAAACGTTTTAATCATCGATGATTAAACGTTAATCATCGATGATTAAACTTTAATCATCGATGATTAAACTTTTATCTGTGTAATAATCATAAGATGCTCTTTTAATCATCGATGATTAAACTTGATAATGTGTTTAATCATTAACGATTAAACCTGGGGTTGGGTTTAATCATCGATGATTAAAAACAATCTCAAAAGTTTAATAATTGATGATTAAACACTACACCCAGTTTAATCATCGATGATTAAAGAAAAGTTGGTCTTAATTACAAAAATGCCACCGCGTCTGGGACAGAGAAAGTTGGACTTAATTACAAAAATGCCACCGCGCGTCTTTTTGCCTAATTCTCACATTCTCACCTAATATATCAATTCTCAATGGAACCCTCCCCTATATATATATATATATATATATATATATATATATATATATATATATAGTGAAGGATTATATTGAGAACCCTGATTTTAAAAAGAACCCTGAGAACTCTTAATTAACCAATCAGAAATTAGTAATATTTTTTTCATTTATTTAATTAAAAAAAATTCGTAAGGGGTATTAAAGACATTAACTACATAAAAACGGTTTCTGCATGTTTGGAAGTTGCCTAAAAATACCCTACAATCAAGGAAGAGATTTGATCAAATCTTTGATATTCATTTTAAATGCTTCACTTATCACGTACCATAATTAATCTACAATTTTCCATGGGACACAGGTACACAAGTCTTCCACCATGGGAAACCGGTTTCTGCATCAAATATCATCACGTACCCAAGATCTTAAAGAAGAATCCTAATCTCCAATTTGCAACCTTGCACTGAAAACTCATTTCGATTTGTATCCTACACCGGGAACCGATGATTTAGGAACATCCGCTAGTTTTTTTCATTCTGATTTCTAGATCTACAGAAAAATAGTTTCGTTAGGGTTTTAGGTAGACAGGTCATCCGCTATGGGAAACAACAAAGAACAGTTTGATGTCTCCGATCTTGGAGCTAGCCTACCGGCCGCTACAGGTATGTTCACCTTTTATTATCCCAAAATCTAAAATCTTCTGTTATCCTAAATTAATATGAAATTTGTTGTTTTTATTTTGGTCAATCTCGTAGTGGTTAATGTGGAGGGCTACTGAATACATCCTAATTCAAAAAGAATTTATCTTAAGCACAGAGGTTGAAGACGAGATCCATAATCTTAGGAAATCACAGCCTTTGTTAATTGAGGTGTGAATCTTTATTAGTATTTTTGCATTATTTCCATGGAACGTATAATGAATTAAAACATCATTATAACGATGAAACAAAAGATTATTTATAATGAATTAGAAGATTAGGTATATTTTTTTATTTAAAATAATGTCAAAATGTATTTTTAGCAGCAATGTGTTTTTATAATTAGAATAATGTTAAAAGTTTCTAGATCACTGTTCTCTGATTCTTTATTTGATGTTAAGAAAGTTGCTATTATTTGTGACTAATAGTCTGGTTTCATAAACTTTTGAAACCTCATAAAATTTTCCCCATGTATTATTTGTGACCGTAAGAAAGACATTTGGTTTCTACAATAATAAAATTTGTTTAATTTACTCGAGGTTTCTAACATATGTTTTTGAGATTTTATGTTTTTTTTTTCTAGCAAGCTCCTAATGGACGTCAACTTTTGGATTTATGAAAAGCAACTCCGGATAAAGGAAAACTGGAAGATGTATCTAACTTTTGGACATACGTGTTATTCATTTATTTACTTTGCATATATGTTTTGTTATTGTTTGGATGTGTAAATGTTATTAATGCAATTTTTATACATCGATGTTCTATTTGTTACATATATGTTTTTTGGTAAAACATTTCGACTTTAGGGACTTATACATTATGTTCTCTCAAACACATATGCTCAACTGGTTTATAACACTAATGTATACTAATTACGGAAAAATAACATTAATTTTCGGAAAAATAACATATACGCAAAATCGTCTCGACATATATGCACAACCTACATGTTACAATAATTACAAAAAAAACATATATGCAGAATTGGCTCGACAAAAATGACCAAAAAAAAACAATTAATTTTCGAAAATAATTCCTAAATTTTAGGAAATTTTCAAAAAAAGGAAATAATTGTCTTTTTGTAAAATGTCGTAAATGCCCCTGAATAATTAATATGAATTAAATTAATCAAAATCGATTTACTAATTTCTGATTGGTTAATAAGAGTTCTCAGAGTTCTTTTTGAAATCAGGGTTCTCAATATAACTCGACCCTATATATATATATATATATATATATATATATATATATATATATATATATATATATATATATATATATATATATATATATATATATAACACTCGGTAAATTAGTTGTTGTGTGTCTATTATCAATAATATACGTTGTTATAAGAAACATAATTTAAGTTTCCTGCATTTTCATCTTAGATTAAATAATAACAACCAGATACATATTTGAAGATTATTTCCTATGCATTAGAGGCTTAATCCTCCATGAGGATGTTGTGGGTATAATAAGGACTAATCCCCTGAATGTCATATATTTCCTATGCAACTGCCTTTTTACGGGGCTTGATCACATAAAGTAATTTAGATATTTTGTTACCCGTGAGAGAAGAGGAGATGTGCACACATAACTGAGACTCACCTTGTATTCAAGATGGCTCATTGAAGGTTTAATTTAGGTTGGAGGGTCCTCCATACATATTTTGAGTTTGCACTAGTGTGAAGCTAATTTTGGGCCTCTTGTAGATAAATGGTCTAAGCCTATATACTAAGTCAAACATGTGATTGCTTTCTTTATTCAGGCATTATAGGAAAGTTGTATGGCCTAGGATTATTATTGCTTTTGACAAGGTTGGGAAGACAATATTGGATTACCATATGTAGGTTGTCACTAAAGCTCATGAATAGTTCACTATATCGACTATCACATGGATATTTCAATATAAGGTATCATCACCTAAGGATGGGAAATGAAACAATTCAATGGGTTGTTTATTCTCTTCCACAATCACGTATATGTATACAAGGATTCACTATCATCAAGGCTATAATCACGACAGCCTTTACTACCTACCATATTACCTTATTAACATTTCGGGTTACATATTACCTTATTAACATTTCAGGTTACCTTATTAACGACAGCTATAATCACGACTGCTAGTTGATGAGCAGTTACATATTTTATTTTTTTTAACTTAAAAGTTTATTAAATTTTGAAACAGTTAACATAAGAATAGAAAAATCGCAAAAATGAAAAGAAACGAAAGGTAAGAAGCAGCAGACTTGTAAAGTAACCAAATCAAAAATAAAGGAGAATTACATATATATGTGGCAAAATTTCCGCATCAGATTGATATCTTCTTCGTACGTTTCATTTCCTTTATCTCGGTTTCGCCTATATCTACTGCAAACATATATCGAAAGTTGCAAATTAGGGTTTGAAGATTCACTAAAACGAATTTAAATACGATAGAGAAGGAATCAGATGATTAAATTTACGGTTTAGCTGACCTTGAATCGAAGCGAAATCTTAGATTATGGTTTAGGGAACCGTCTGCTATAAAAATGTGGTGAATTTGGGGGTTTATACTTTTAAGCTTTTGAAGAGCATGTAAATCGTGGATATGGTCTTGCTAAACATTACGCCTCTAAGGCTTTAACATCAATTAGGCCACAAGCCCAAAAACCAAAACCCCTTTAACAGCTATTGGGCCACAAGCCCAAAACCCAATTGAAAATATTTTATTTGTATAACTGAAGAAATACATTACTTGGGTCTGTTTTTTTTCTAATAAGTTTATAAATACAACTAGGTTATAACCCGTGAAATTCACGGGCTGTGGCTAATTTTACGCGTTATTAATTTTTATAGATAGTAACGTCTATAAAATCAAGGGCTGGTAAATTTTCAAAATTTACCATTAATTGCGTGAATATTACATTTAGTTTAAAAATGTGTAATGCTTTAAAAACAGGACTATGTGTACCATACTTGATATAAAAATGATAACCATATGATAAGAAATTATAAAAATAAATGAATATACTTATTAATAAGTAAATGTTAAAACGTCATGCAACAATTTGATTAACAAAGCAGCGATTAAAAAACAATCTATTTTTTGAAAAGTAAGAAAATTTAAGGTAAATTTTGGAACACTTCCTTGAATACAACATTTGATCTTAGGGTTTTCTTTGGTCTGAAAATTGAGGTGTTTACAGTGGTAGAGATGATGATTATGGTCAGATTCAGGTTAATTAGGGTTTTTACTTTAAGATTTCATGAGTTGTAGCTCGGTTAATCAGAACTAATTAGGGTTTTTACTTTGAAGATTTCATGAGTTATAGGGCGATTTGATTTTAGACGAACTTGAGCAGATGGTGTAAAATTGGTTACATTTCTGATCAATTAATTACAAAAATCTCGTGTAGTGGCTTAGTTGTAACATCAAGTGTTATGCATTATGGGTGTTTTTTGTGGTTTGTTCTGATAATCCTAAACCCTTACCAATTAATTAATTACAAAAATTAGTTATATTTTCTTCTAATGTATTTAGCAAAAAAGATGACTAGAGTTCATCCAGATTGCAGAAATTCCCGCAAACCCTTACCATGAATGTAGTGAATACTGCAAAAGTATGATTTTGGTCGCTAATTGACTATAGTTCCTAATATGCTTTGGTTGACTACGGTAATTGACTATGGTATGATACTGTTGGTATTATGAAAACAGTTTTACCGATTTCAGCAAGTAATTGCTTTTAAACGTCCTAAAATCATGACTTCTAAATCATGGTACGATATTAGGAACTTGAAACGGTGATTAATTCTAAAGAAACTTCATTATTGGATGGTACCTATAGCATATTATTAAAAAGATATTGAATACAGAATTACCTGTTGCGGGTCTTTGAAGAGTTAGATTGCTGTTGCAGGTCTTCGAAGAGTTAGATTGTTGTTCAAGGTTCTAAAACGTGAAGGCTTTGTAAGGTAATATTTTTACATTTTGTGCCTTCAATATGATGACTTTATATAGAAAAAATTAAATAGGGTTGCTTTAATATTTTCCATAAAAATATGTGTTTTATAACATAAGTAAATCTCATAAATTGAAACTGAAATCTTTCTTAAAGTAAAATTGGTAATCATTCGAATGTTACTTTGTTTAGAGCATTTAATTGCCTGTCAAATTCTTAAAATCGGTATGTAATAATTTACATATTTAGAGTTTATTATATTGGTATGATAATATGACCTAATTTATGGAATCACGGGTTGTTATGTCTCAAGTTTATATGGGTATGATAATATGTTCTAATTTTCTTATTTTAGTATGTTAGAGATAAAAAAAAAAATGCTATATTTGGAACGAATTATAGTAATATAATACTATATTTATTCGTGTCTATTATTCAATAATTACTTCTAAAAACTCTTAAAGCATTATGTGATAAATAGTTGAAGAAGTATTGCATAATTACTTCTTAAAAATCTTAAAGCTATTTGCAGAAGTATTCAATATATGTTAAACATATTTCAACCGATTATGAATATTAAAGGAGTATTGAATAATTACTTCTTAAAAATCTTAAATACAAATAAAACAATCACAATTATAAAAGTAATGATTTTTAATAAAATAATGATTAAATTCTAAAAAAAACATCCAAAAACACCAATATTGCAAACACATGAAAATTAAAAAAAAAAAAAAAAAAAAAAAAAAGTGGCTTAAAATTGTTCAACTTCAAAATTATAATCTTCACTTCTCGACTTTCGGGATCAAAAGTCCATTGCCATCTAGACTTTTGCGTGTGTCCATCTTCCTGGACTTTTAAGTTGAATTTATATCATGTTCATCCACCTCGAAACAATCATCTAAATTGCGTTTCAAATTTTCAGTTGGACTGAAAACTTTTATTGGACTTGTTGCAGTTGATGATTCGATTGGGAGCGGTGTGATATTATCACCAGTTTCGGGAAACACATCCTGCAAAATACAAAAATAACGATGTTCACCTAAAGTCATACTTAATTTATATAATTACGTATAGTATAAACTTACTTTCAAAACAGCTGAATTCACTTGATCTGAAGTACCAATACTAAATGGTTCCAAATTCTCAACCTAGTTATTAAACAAATATATATAAAAAAAAATAAGTAATGATCCTATCATTTAATATATGTTATGATCAATTACCTGCTGATCCGGCAACTTTTTCTCCAACTCTGATATTTTATCATTATTGTCAGTGAGAACAGAAATACCATATACGTTATTTCCCCGCTTGACATTAAATGATTTTATGCTTAGCTTCATTGCAAATTTCAACCCTTGTAGAGAATTGAAGTCTTCAGGATATTTGGCACTCATTAAACCATCCTGCAAATAAATTCTAAATATATAAGTATTTCAAAAATTACAAATATTTCAAATAATGTAAAAATAAATCCACCTTGTTGATTTTTTACAGATAAAATTTAGAGGTTTTTCCAAGCAACATATTTGCATCACGATCAAACAAAGTCACTGTTAAAGATCCCGTGTGATCTTGAACACGAAGAGGAATTTTAAACCTTGATGTTGAAATGTAATTAATTGTTTACATGGATATATTTTAAAAATAAAATAAATAATAAACAAAAGATGAAATAAGTAGCTAATGCATACATTGTGATAGTCGATTTTTTTTTTTTTGGATTTACAGTCCTCGTTTGGACACTCCTTTATTTCCTGGTCGTCAAAACCTTCTGTACCATCATCCTTATCCGTTATCAGCTATTTCGTTTCGCAAGCACGTCTACAATGGATACACGCATCATAGTACCACTCCACATCTTGCTCTATTCCATTCTCTATTTTTTGCTCTATTCCATAAACAGTACATACCACAATAACCTTTTTTCCTGATTGATAAATAATCGAATATCAATATAAACAGAATTACAAAAAATTAAAATAAAATCATAATTTTTTAGTATATCAAATTATACCTCAACGGGCACCAAAATATCAGCAATAGTCACAAACTCAGTGTTATTCAAAAAATCATCCTTAAGCGAGTATGCGGATGACACCATCTTGGTGATTGATGATGGTTTTGGACTATCAAGTCCAGATGCAGCAAACAGTCTAATGATATTTTTTATACGTATTAATATAAATTAATACTTTAAAACATTGAAATTATATAAATAATATACTTTTGAACTAACTTACTTCTCTCTGAAGTCATTAGTTTCGGGCAAGTTATTGCTGATGAAAATTCTTGTTATTCCAAAATAGGATGTAACAGTTACAAAACCTAATAATGAATCCAATTATTTAATTTAAATAAGAAAAAGAAATTATATACTGGATATAATTCATTCCCATATAGTAATTAAATATCAGCAAGTACCTTTGTAAACGTTTATTTTTGCAAATTGCAAAATAATTATAACACTATCATTTAACTTCGATTGCTTTATATAGTCAATCATCGAATGTGCATTATCACCCCATAATGTCAACTTGAGTTTTGAACCCCTGGAAAAAGAATACGATGTCAACAAAATAAGTCATGTAAAATTAATTGATATAGTATTGAATTTTTAACGAACTCTATGTTTCTTATTTCAACTAGCATCCTATGTTTGGTCCTGTCCGGATCTTGCTCAATAACATCATCCCATTTACATATTTCTCCAATAACATCTAAAAACAATGTCCAAATTATTGGTGTTAGTTTTTAACATATAAGATGATGAATATGAATTAAGATACAAAAAGGGTAAAGGGAAGAAACTGACCGATTGATTCAGTGTCAGTCAATTTGTTTGACTTGATAGTGTCAAAATCTTTAAATTCAAATCCATGCAAAGATCCAGAAAAGTCTGAGCACTGGTTGACTTTTGTCTTTGGCAGAATGCTAATTTTACGATGATGTTCAGTAAATTTAAAAGGTGAGATGTTTTTACAAATACTTGCTCCGGTTATCAAATAAGAACCATCCTCTTTGAAATTTTTCTTGAAGTGACCGAAATGCTTCTTTTGAATGTAAGCCTGGATCTTATTACCCTAATCAAATAGTAGATATGCAATATATGTAATTTTGTAGTCATTAATAACAATTATCATTAAACATTTAAAGGATGATTTTATACAAACCACTTCATCCATTAATAGCATTTCCATAGACAATATTTGACTTTTATTTCTAGGATCATTGTAAGGCCACTTCCTAATGACCCTGACTTTAAGTGTAAAGTGATTCTTAAAGTCGCCCATATTCCTGATAAGCGATACTTGGGATGTAGACGTTGTCCAGAAAAAGTAATAAAACAATATCAGGGTTGGGGTTGTAATAAAACAAGTATTATGTTATTTGCATATAAAATGTGTGAGTAAAATGATACCAGAATGTCTTTTTTTCAGGAATGCATTAAAATTGTTGAAAAGGTGCTGAGTACCTGGTTCAAGCTGGTGAAGAATAGCGTATAGAGGAGCTTTCTGAATGACAATAAATTGAGGTGATGCAATCTCCTTTATATAGTCGGGGCTCTGAATGATTTGAAAAAAACAATATCACGGAATTATACTTTTCTAATAACTATTGCTTAGTTCACGAAATTATAGTTTCCTAATAATTCTTTGCTTAATTAACGAAATTATGGTTTCCTAATATCAGTTTTCTAAAAATATAAATCGTTTGTATTCCTAATAAAATCAGGCAACTGCTGGCAAAAAAACGACTTTTAAATAGAAAGGCTTTTACATTTTTAAATTTTTTGCTTATTCTAAAATATAAATCGTTTGTATTCCTAATAATGTAGATGGCTGGCAAAAAAAGCATCAGCACACTTCTTTGGAACATCCCTGTGAAGGGTGTTCATCTGCTTCCTCAGCGTGGCCATCCCAGGTCGAATCTTGAAGGGTTTCACTCGCATCTTTCAAGACTGATCGACCCATAGGACCGACCTCCTAGTATGCTTGGTTCGAACCATACTGACCAAGAACATGATTTTGTTCTTGACCGGTTAAAACCAACTAGCTGATTCAATCCCTAAAAGCGGAAGTGGGATTAAACCTAATCCTTAAACCCTAAAGGATTGGGATGTTGGAAATCTAGATTAGATTAACAAGAGAGAAACCTTGTACGAAGAACTCGAACACACACATTGCTTGTGTGGTTCGTTCGACCATCAACCAAAGAACCCTAGGGTTCTTTGGTCGAATTCGTCCAAGAGGGGAGAAGGGAGGAAAGTGTTTCCCAAAACATACCTTGTTGTTTGCTTAAGATAGATCCACTGATGATGAACAAATCGAGCGATCTTCCAGTTGATCTAAGCAATGAACTTGTTCTTCAATACTTGAAGAACACGAAGAACGAAGAACACCAAGACTTTGTGCCTTGCTCTATTTAGCCGAATGGAGGAAGTATGGGGGCTAGGGTTTCGGCTTAATGGTGTAACCCCATAAGTGATCCCTAAGCCTTCTATTTATAATAGAAGGACTTTCACTTAGGGCCCTTCTAGTTTAATTAAGATTAATCTCTTAACTAAACTTACCCTTTTACACTTCCATCCCTTATAGTTTAACTAGTTTATTATTGTTGCACTTAACCATTAAATGTCTAGTATTAATACACTAATAATTCGGTACCCATATACACGAATTGTATATTTGTATTTATACTTTTAATAATTAATTATATAATAACCTTTATATAATCTATACAACAATATTATCCAATCACTATATGATTTAATATCTTTAAATCACATTATGGATAATCTATAATTAACACATTGTATATTTACTCAACTAGCAAATGTACAAGCACTTGTATTAGTTAGTTAGTTAAACTAACCTAGTAGTAAGTTAAACTTAACTTAATACTTAACTGATTCATAATGACTATTATGAATCATTCCTCTTCGTAGTATCATTGCATATCTTGCTCGTATTACATGCACTCACCAGTGTGACCCTTAAGTGTTTCGTAGGCATGGATGTGTCATCATAGGTTGACTAACTGTGCACATAAATCCTTCAGACTCCCACTTGTTCAAGTTCGTAACCTTTGTCTTAATGATACGAGCTACACTGGCCTTCTAGATGGGCATGTAGGTAACCAACCCCATAAAAACAGCTTATGTAACCCAGGTATAGTTTATGAAAAACTCTTTAATAGCGTCTCCTAGTAAAGAACACTCTGACTCTACTTCTTGGGCAACTATGTTAGGCTTATCCCTTGCAGCAAGATATTTGTGATGACGAATACGAGCATGGTAGAAATTATCAACTCCTGTATTCGAAATCATTTCATGACTTCTTGATTCAAACTGTTGTGATAAACGACAAAGAACAAATCAGTTCGTTTGGGCATGGCCATGCACTTTCTAATTATCTCATCATGTCAAAGGACCTATAAATATCTCTCCTAAAAAGGAGGTGCAATTACCATCTTGTTATATTTCGATTTAAAATACAACTTCCTTTGTACCCACTATCGCCTCGTATGACAAACATTTTTTAGAACTGTCTAAGACGAACCAAAGCACATTAGTCATTGTATCCTAAACCAAATACCTCAGGCTTAAGGACAATCCTAGTGAACAATACTTTTGAACTTTTCAACCACGAAGTATTGTCATGGTGGTCAATCCAATATTCGTTGAGCTCCAACAGAATATCACCGATATTTGGTTTACGCAAAACTTGTGTAGCTATCTTCGAAGAACTTCGAATCTATCACCAAATATCTCGATGACGTTAACGTCCCATCAAGGTTCCCACCAAGACGAGTAGTCACGGATTTTTAACTTTTTGAATAAAAAAAACTTTTATTCATGGATATTGTAAAACATACAAAGTCTGAATAAAAATAATATTAACTCATGTATTGTTCATCACTGGACATAGATACTGAATTATTACTGGATCATTACTTATTCCTTTTGCTCGTGTTGATTACTTAATGATTCTTACAACCTTAATTGTAACTTTATCACTAAATCAATCATTTCTATAAACTAAAAACATAAGACGAGTATTTAAGAATACTATTACTTTTGTCTTTGCTAGATTTTGTTCTTGCAACAATCTAGAACATATTCCAGTCTTATCTTTTATGCAATTCGGTAAACATAGGAGGATTGGAAATTAACTCCTTAGTTTCTTGAAATCATAAAATTCTCCTTGTAACTAAAGCCTCTTTTAGTTACTTGATTTGTATATATATCATTACTAGTTAAAGAAATTTCTTTAAATGATTATGTTATCCACTGGAGTGTGAACAACCTATTAGATATGCAATAATTAATCACAAACTTGTGATCACGCTATTAGGTTTGCACCAATCTAATCAATGATCATTTATTTCACTTAACTCTTTGGCTAACGACTTGGTAAAACCTTGTTGTTAATGTCTTACTAACTTACTAAATTCATTAACATCTTTAATGATTTATGTTAGTCTTAGCTCCCACTATCTTTTATGGAATTTAAGCATCTCTTAAACTACTTTGACCTAGTCTTGTAGTTTAATCTTTCAAGAATTCTATCAATAATTAAGATCATCTTTTGGATTTGTGAATATCCAACATTCCTGTTTAGGGAATCATGACCTTTATTGATTACTGTATCTAACAAGTATAAAACACTTGAGACGATACTTCCAATTTTTAAATGTATTAGTATTCTTTAAGAACTTTATTTAATGCCAAAGTCATTTCTTGGATTTCTCAAATATCCATTATTCCTATAAGGGAATTATGACTTGATTAAATAATGTATTTATTACAAGTATAAAAGACTTGCAATAATACCTTTTAATTCTTAAATACTTTAATATAGTTTGTCCTTTTTAAGAGTTCATTTAATGTCTAAGTCATTCTACTTGGATTTCACGAATATCCAATTATTCCTATTAGGGAATTATGACTTCATCAAATTCTTTATTACAAGTATGAAAGACTTGCAATAATACTCTTAAAGTCTATCTTGATTATATTCAATATAATCATACTATATTAATACTAATACTTTAAAACGTACTATCATAAGCAATGACTATTACTTAAGATGTTTTAACTAAGTTCAATAACTTTTGAACCTTATGCTTCCATAAAACTCTTAAACACTTGTATTAGAAAAACTTCTAATTACTAGTATCTAAGTACATTGAGCTATCAAGACATTATCTATTCATACAACAATCAAACAAGTATAAAACATGAAATATAAGTAAATCAAAACCTTGACTTACAATCTAGTCATAAACCTTGACTAGTATAATTATCACACATGCACACAATATAATTCAACCATGGATTCTAATTTATTAAAACAAAAAAAAGCTTGTTTTAACATAAAATAAAAACTATCCAAACAATGAAATAAAATTGTTTTTGATGAATCCATAAAACTACTGAATTATAAAACTTGGTGCTCGTGGGATCATCATCGTCTCATGCCGGTCATCATCACTTTCCATATCCTCTTGCAATAAACGATTGACAAAGTTAGATTACTCGTAATGTACTTTACAAGTATCTTAAAGTGATTAAGAAGTGTGGTTGTGTTACCTGAGGAACTTGCATTTCCTCCACCACCACTTGCACCCTTTGGACAATTCCTTTTCCAATGCCCAGCCTCACCACACTTGAAGCACCGATTCTCGGTCCTCGCTATGTTAGGCTTAACCTTCTTGACCTTTTGTTTGACACCTTTACCATTTTGGCACTCCTTGGTTTGGATAGGTTTTACCCTTTCCTTTACCACCATGCCCTTCTTCATCGCTATCATCAGTTGTGTGACTCCTTTTAGAATTGGTCCCAATATTCAACTCAACAGCCTCGAGCATGGATTGTAGCTCGGGAATGGAATTATCCATATTACGTTTGTTGTAGTTGGCTACAAAGAACTTGTAGTCAATGTCAATGAGTTGAGTATCACGTCAATTGCTAACTACAATGGCATGTGGTGACCAAGTCTAGTAAGGCGATCAACGTGCACCTTCATTCTCATGACGTGTGCGCCTACTGATGCTCCTTCAGCCATCTTGCAAGAAGCGAACGCCTTACAAGCGTAAAATGCTTGTCCTGGTTCGTTTTCTTCATCCTTGGCAGGGGTTTTCAACACGTTTCTTTCTCGGTCAATCCTATCCATCTCTTGTCTGACCATGATCTTAAAATCACGCTTCCAATTGAGGAAATTTGACCCAGTCTTTTCAGAAAGTTCTTCTTTTAAGGTTTTGTGATCAGTTAATCTTTCTTTTAAAAAGGCATTTTCACGAAGAATATCATTGTGTTTATCCAAACATTCACCTTTCAGCTGATTAGTGAAGTGCAAATCACAGATAATGGAATGAACAATATCTTTGGCTTCAGAAGCCTCAGCAGAGATTAGAGAAGATACCTTTTTGTGAACTATGTTGACCCATTGATATGAACCAGCATCATCAGCTATAATACTTTCATCAACACGAGCCATCAAACACATTGTGGGCATTGGTTCATCATCATCAGATGAGTTGTCACCAGAGTCAGCCCAGTCGTGAGTATCAGCTACTAGACCCTTGTCGGCAACCTTTCCTTCAAGCGCCTTCTTTTCTTCTAGGATCTTTTTGGTGAAGGCTTGTAGCTTTTTGTACTTTTCTTCAATGGACTCACCACTTGAAGAGGATGAACTAGCTTTCTTTTGCTTGCAGTCGTTAGCATAGTGTCCCTTTTTATTGCAGTTGTAGCAGGTTATCTCATAGATATCATGTGTATTTCCGTAAGATCTGGAAGGTGCAGCTGATGAGATAGGTCTGCTACTAGAGCCTTTAGCTGAGGAGCCTGATTTGCCTTTGAAATTTTTTATATTTTTGACAAGTAGGGCAAGCCTAGTTATAAGGGCTTCATTATCTTCGTCTTCATCAATCTCTTCGATGCTGACCTCAGGTATGTTGAACAGATCAACAGCTGAAGTTGTGTCAGCTTCATCATCTGAGGGAGGATATTCAATCCTGCTGGGTTTGTTTAGAGAAACAAGAGCAGCTGAAGATCCTGAGGAGCTCACTTTAGAGTCCTTTGGAGGTTGAAATTTGTTGAATACAGTTCTCTCATTGCTTAGAAACATGCCATAGAGAGAGGAAAGAGTGTAATCTTCTAACGTATAAGATATACTCATGCAAGTTATAATGGTAGCCCATTTAGAGGGAAGAGCTGCCATAAACTTACACATCTTGGACATATCATCCTTTTCAACCCCATGAGACTTCAACTCGTTTAACAGAATGTTATAACGGTTGAATGTTTGAGCTATAGTCTCACTAGGTTTGGCTTTAAACAGTTCGTAGTCATGAATGAGCATGTTTTTGTTGTGTTCACGCACAATGGATGTGCCTTCATACACTTCAGCCAACCTTTCCCACATTTCTTTGACTGAGTCACAATATTGAATGTTGTGATACAGTTCATCACCAACTGCTTGAAAAAGCATATCCCTTCCTTTATTCACAAGATGAGCAAGACGTTTTTCAGCGTCTGTCCATTGAGCTTCATATTTCACAACATAGTGTTCTGGTACTTCAGGGGTACCAGGAATAAGGGTTTTGGGAATGTATTTTCCTATCGTTATATTGTCTTGAAGTTTTGGGTGATAGGTAACCATGTGGGATAACATACGAGTTTTCCACATGGGATAGTTGGTTTGAGTGAGTTTGGGAGGTTTTCCAGATGATGGAAGATCGGATGTTGTAGGTTCAGCCATAACAGATGCTCAAAGTTGATGGAGAACAACTTTGACACTTGCTCTGATACCAGTTGTTGGATCCCAACAACACAAATGTGTTGCGTTATGACGAGTAAAGACAATAAGATAAAGAACACACAAGTTTTCAATGATTAAGAGTTTATTAAAACAACTTAATACAGTACATAGTTTGCGGAAATAGATAGTACACACTAACTAAAACTTTATACTTGAAGTGACACTTTTGCTCGCTCAAACTCGAAGACTATGCAAGGAGAGTTATATCAGCTGATCTAACAGCTGATATTGAATGCCTGTGTAATAACTATGGGAGAGTTAATACCAGAAAATAACAAACTCTCAGAGAATGTTCTTGTGCTATGAATGCTAAAAGGTGTGTGTAAATGCAAGCATTTACGTCTCTATATATAGCCCAAGATCCATGTTCCTTTGTCCACAAGTTAATCGACGTGTAAACATATCATTCGTCGATGTAGACTTGTCCACGGAAACATTTAATGCACTTGCATAGGTTATAGTCCTAATTGTACTTTGTGTCAACTCCTTTTGCTACATTTTCTGATGTACAGTGAAAAGGTGTACTATGATAGTACAAAAGTAGTTGACTTTCCCTTTACATGCTTGGAGGGACAAACGATGATGTACTGACATATTATCTTCTATTCCAAAATAGAAGATCTTCATCGTTTTCTTCTTCTTTGAGCGGGAAAGGAAAATGTTCAAAGTGTCAAGAACATTTTCCGTAAAGTCATTATATGCAGCAGGTACCATCAGCTGATTCCACTATCAGCTGAGTGGTCTTCTTCTGGTCTTTGTCCTTTGGCCATAGACTTCGAATGAACACTCTTCTATAGCTGCTGATTCGACTTGTTTCCTAGAGCTAAGTACGTACTCAGCTGAAGGATTATGAATATACTTGTACTTCAGCTAAGTACATACTTCAGCTGATTTTATTCTTCTTAGCTATCGATCATCAAATCTTATTTACTTAGTCTGGGGACTAACACTCACCTTAGTCAAGCTAAATCCAAATCGTGTTGATCAACATTAATCATTGCTTCCCAACTTTGGAATATCTCCAACTTTTAAGGTCTTCCAACCTATCAACACAATATATAGCATATCTAGTTACCATCTATAACTAGACATCATAAGCACAACAAAATCATCCTCAACCACCAAGTTCATCAAACTTGGTGCCAAGTTCATCAAACTTGGTGGAAATCTCAAAACCCTAGATCTTAAATTCGGGTTTCTAAACATAAACTAACCATGGATTCATAGTATACATGATAACTATGAGTGTTCTACACTCTCAAGACCCAAACCTCAAGACACCATCCATGGTGGATCTTCTTCTCCACCATTTTCCCCCAAATCAAGCTCACAAACTAGTTAGGAGACAAGAAATACCTTAGATCTTTAACTAGGAGTATAGAACTTCAAGATTGATGATGATTTATGCCCAAGAATACCAAAATCGCCCCCTTTCTTCTCCACAAATCGGTTGCACAAGTTTAGGGTTGAAAAGAATGAGAAAAACCCTAAAAACCCTATTTTTATATGAATCTGACAGAACTCGTGTTCGTGATCCCCACCTCGCGTTCGCGAGTTTACGCGCTCCGGCCATTCTCGTGTCCAACTCGCGTCCGCTAGTCCTGATCTCTGATCTGCTTACTCGTGTTCGCGAGTCCATTCTCGTGTTCACGAGATGAGTCTTCGTGACACGAGCCCAATCTTCGTGTTCACGAGGATTCCTAAAAATACCATTTTGATTTCCAAACTTGTTTCCAACCAAGTCTTGACTCGTTTTCGATTATTTCGGGTTCCAAACAACTCAATACTCAATAAAACACATCAAAAGCATAACTAACATATAATTCATACAAATCTCGAATTAATGTTAAAATATACGAATTTAAAATTACGGTCGTTACAATTGGACCTTGGATGCATGTGTTGCATTTAAAGGAAGCTTTACCGTGCCAATGTAGTAAAGGGGCCACTGGTTACCATTGTTGGGCCGACAATGGTTTAGGGTTCTGCAGAGCCGCCGGTCCTTTATATTTGTGGTTACCCATTACGATTAAGTGAACCTTAGCGGTTGTGTGAGTCTTATCTGTTGTGCTTATATAAATTGTATGTTTTATTCATTCACTTAGCTTTGTACTAATCCCCCACCTCGTTGACTCTTTTGCAGGTTCGGTTTGATGAGCGGGTCAAGAGGTGTTCGGTTGGAATGGTTGACCAATGTTTAAATGATAATATTTTGTAACGAGCCGAAGTGTTAAGTAATACCGTTTCATAAACTATAAAGCTTTTGAATATTATGTAATGAATTTATATTTTGGATAATGGTTTAATTGAGACGCTTCCGTATTTAAAAAACAAAAAACAAAAAATGACTTCGAAATTTACAATATTACACTTAAGTTCTAGGAGATTTACAAACTAAAGTGTTAGGTTTATGAATAAAAAGTATATGAATGAATGGGACAAAACTTGTAATATTGCCACCTTAGCATTGAGAGAGAGAGAGAGAGAGAGAGAGAGAGAGAGAGAGAGATTATGGACCCTATTCGGATCAAATTTGGATCTAGTTGTGGTGTGGCGTGAGTGTGACTAACATTTAACTTAAAATAATCGCACCTCATTTTATTATATTGTATATTAAAACGGAAGTTGATTTATGTCAGTATAAATTTTACCTTAATCATCACAAGTATTGTATGATATAATTGTACAATTTGTTATAAAACATGAATAATTTAAATACTAACTCCGTATCAAAATAAGTGATACACTTTCTATTTAGAGGTGGAACAAAATAAGTTATACACTTATAAAAGCTTCCTTATTTAGTAAAAAAAATGGTACCCAATTTTCACTATCTACTATAATAAAGTGAAATTACATTTATACCCATACTTATACTTTTATATACTCTCTCCGTCCCACAAAAAACTTCTTATTTGACCTTAAAGTTTTATCCCACAAAAAACTTCTCATTTCTACATTTGATGGGTTCAACATAATAAAATACCATTATTATTAAAGACCCCACCACTAACTATCCACTAACTATCTTTCTCTCTCCAAACCAATCATATATTTTAATCAAAATTATTACCAATGACCCCACCACTAACTATCACCTTAAAACTTGTGCCCAAGTCAAATGGGAAGTTTTTTGTGGGACGGATGGTGTATCATTAATATCTTCTTTTTTTCAAAAGAAGTGGGACTCATTCTCCATTAACTATCTACTTAAATCTATCTTAACTCACATTTTCATATTTTGTATCAAAAACCATAAAATGTAAAATGTATCACTTATTTTGGTATAAGATAAAAGTTATTGTTACATAACTCATCTTTTTCCGTGTACTACTTGGGGCCACATAAAAAAGAAGGGCAATCATTGAAAAAGAGTACCATGTAATGAGTTAGTGGAAATTAGTAATGCCAAGATTAATGATAATATTGAGTTAATTAATATATATATAAGTTAGGTTGTATTAGTCAAATCTAGTTGGTTACAAAAGCTAGTATATATTAAAGAGAAATCAAAGGAAGCATTAAACAACTTAATCAAATAAATTTTAGGTTTCGAAATCTATAGATGTAGTTGGATAATATTGAATAGTTGGTTTGTATCTATAGTATGTTGATTGATTAGTTCTTAGCTTATATTTTTATCTTCATGTGTAATCATGTTAAATGTTTGTTGTTAAATTGAAGTAGTTTAGATATTAGATTGTTGTTAGTAATTGATTGGCGGTTATTTTTGACCCGGTCCTTATATTAAAGTTTACTTAATTAGGTGGCGGATATACCAAGAAAATGTTATAGTGTGTTCGGTGTTCCTAGGTGGCATTTAACCATGGCGTGAATGCAAAGGGAACACCGCCCCTCCACCCCGTGGTGGTTTTTGTGATGACACTGTGACCGCGCTCACAAAAGAGCACGACTGTGGTGGGCATCAAAATTGGTCCAGGGGTGGGTGTGTGTGGTGTGGGGGGGGGGGTGGAGGGGTGGGGCTTCACATGTGGTGGGTGTATCGTACGGTGAGCATTTCCTCTAAAATGGTGTTGTATTATTGCTTAGGTGACATCTGATGTGCTAATAATTTTGATGTGATCTTGTGATCCATACCGTAGCCTTAATACGATACACTTTGCATTCTATTTAATTTTTGTAAACTAGTTAATTAGATAAAGATTTCTAGATATATGGAAATAAAAAAGATCATAATTATGATTTATAATATTCCTTGCCTACATCGTCTTGAGGAAATTCTAGGTGTAACAAACTTTTATTAAAGTTTGGTTACTTGTCAAATTGCTAATCAACGACATGGTAGCCAATTTTACAAAACCAGAAAGATAAGAGTTAAAGCAAGACTCAACAATGGCATTTGAAAATGGATTTGTAGGGTTAGACGATTAGTTTGTTGTTTTGTGACAATCTCAATCACATCCACTAAATTGGGTCCATACTCATGGAGTCATGGGTAGCAATTCAAACCCATCCACTTACGTTTCGTGTTTTAAGAGACACGTGTCACCCACAAGAAATAAAAAATAAAAAAACAGGTCCATACTCAATAAGAAGCATTATAACTTCCGTTTTTCTGTGATGGACAACAAGAAGAAGCGTTTTAATAACAAAGACTCAATTACATACCAAAGTTCCTTTTTACATTTGCATAATTTTCATTTCATGTCATTACCCACCTCAAAAAATATAACGTTTCTTAATTTGTAGCATACACACATTAAACAATTAACCACCAAAGATTGAAATTCCTTTTTCCTATTCAGAACATGGAACTCAATATACCCTTTTAATTGTCCTCAAATGTCAAAATTACAAAATGGAACACATTTCACTCTTCAGCATTGATTCCAAAAATGCGGACCTTGTGCATGTGTGGAAATTTAGCAATTACTAACACAAAAACCGCCACTGTGTTCAAAAACAGCATCGGGTTCTGGTAGTCCGTTGTGTGTGATGCTATCAAGTACCTGTAAAAACATCCAAATAACAAGAAATTATAAGCAATAAAAAATATACGCTTTAACACTAAACCATTCATTTAGAATCAAATGCAGATGTTTGAGTCCAAATTTACAGAACCTAAATATTAAATGCAACTAAGATATTCATAGTAGGATTTTGTTAGATCAAGAACATATTTTCTTTAAGAAAGGAAAATCTCATTTTGTTTTTCATGATCTAGACACCTAAAAAGTATTTAAGTTGTCTAAAATCTATCTAAATCATTCCTTTATTTCCTACATTGTTGTACAGTCACAATAATAATAATTAGTTATGACTAGAGCAGAGTAACAGATTATGCACTCCCAACAGAATTCAATATGCAATAAATACCAAAAAATCATGAGCTTTGAGAAAACTTACAGAACTAGAGGTACAACAGTAAGAAACTTCCTGTTGCGAGTGAGCTGTTTGCCACTATCAATTTGCTCCCACCAAGTCAACCTGTTGTAGATACCTTGGTCATCAGCAAAAGGTGTTCCTTTCTTCCAGTGAAAGAAGTGATATGTAACCTAATGTAAGAATTAAAAACATAATTTGTATTAACTTTTGCTAAATAAAACCCAAGTTTGCCATTATAGTTCTCAAACAAGTAAGAGTTAGTACTCTTATTTATAATTGAAGCTCAATCCAACTATAGTCCTAAGCTCTGTCATAAAATCGAGTTCAATTATGATATAATAAATAAATTATAAACACAGATCAAGCATGATTTACAAAATATTCACACTTTAAAACCCTAAACCAGATAACATAACCTCATGAATACACCTACAACTAAAGTAAATTGGCCCTAACGCGATCATAACAAAGTGATCACGTATGCAAAACTAAAATTTAAATCACACCGAAATGAAATTGAAGAAAAAAGTATACCAGAGCGTGACAGAGATTGACGGTGGTCCAGGCCATGCCGGGAGAACAGCCGGTCACGGAGAGAACGACGAGCCAAGCGAAGAACAGAATGAGTATGTAGGTGGTCCAGACGCCGGGATACATGAACCACTCGGTATTCCGGTTGAGATCCGTCGGCGGCACCGCGTGGACATACAAGTTGGCCATTTTTGCGAGCTCGCTAAGAAGAATCGACTACTGTATTCCGGTGATGTATGAAATTATAAGCGATTATGGAGTAGGTGTGTATAGGTCGGAAGGTGGTCGGTGAGTGTGGACTGGAAGAGATGATTGTTTGTTGTTTCGTGATCGTAATTGCTAACGGCGGTGGTGTTTATTATTAGCACGCAAAGTTAGACATAACTGAAAGACAAGGTTATAAAAAACGAAAGGCGGACGTGGTGACACTATCAAATCTCAAGACATAACGAGCCATGACGAGTTATGTCGTTTCTCAAGACGTGACATAAGACGGCAATTTTATATGTAATTTATAATTTTATATACATAATTATAAATTTATAACATAGTTAATCAATTTCTTCTTCATTTTTAACATATTCAACGATTCTTATAACTAAATACCTATATATATTTGGCCTATATGATTCAATACCTTTAATACGCTTAAAAACACAGCTTATAACGGGTAAAAGTGAGTCAAGTTGGACCTTAACATACGTCAAGCCTTACGTCCAAGCCTTGGACCAAGGCGTGGCAGCATAGTCAAGCCTTAAGCTTTTTCGTGACATGGCGAAGCCAGAGCGGGCTTTTTAGAACTATGACTGAAACGCATAACCAACCGAAACTATATTCAATACTTATCATATTGAAAAACAATTAGATATTAATTTTAATCCTTTAAAAGATATTTTTTAACGGTATCTAGTATACTCTATTTTATATTTTATCAAAACTTAAACCAATGACTTAAATATCACTAGACTATGAACGAGTTTAAAAAATACACTAAAGTCTATTTTACCTAGAGTATTGCCGAATCTATTTGAATGTTGAACTAAATTTCTATTTCAACACATGTTAATTTATTTAATTGTGTTTACTATTATATATTCCCTCCGTCTCACAAAAAAGTTCTCACTTCACTTGACCACAAGATTTTAGGAGATAGTTAGTGGTGGAGTACTTGGTAATACTTTTGATTAAAATATAAGGTTATATTAGAAAGAGCAAAGTATTTTAGTGGTGGAATCATTGGTAATAATAATATTTTATTGAGTGGGTCCCTCATATTTGAGAAATGAGAACTTTTTTATGGGACAAAATTATAAGGAAAAATGAGAACTTTTTTATGGGACGGAGGGAGTAATATATAATTTTGTCTTTTATTTTAATGTTTAAATTGTTTTTCTGGGCACTTTTAGTTGGAAAGTCGTTGCTAAAATTGTCATGTCGTTGCATCTTTGGATGTGGATGTAATTTGATTCGGTACCTTTCCTTTTTAAGCATCTTTCCAATATTCATCACACTCTTGTTTCTCAACTCCTTGTGCCAAAGTTTGATCTTTCGAGTCACTTTGACTGTCGTACAGATCTGTTAACTTTCTTTTTTGAAACGTTTCCAAAACTTGCCAACAACATTGCCATTGTGTATTAATGTTTAGATTTGAGAAAGCATATGTAAAACAACTAGTCGGGTCTATAGGTTGTGCTAAGCACAACTTAAGCTTGTAAACAAACCAAATGAACACAGGGGCTTGTCCGTGTTCGTTTTCGTTCGTTAAGGAAAAGAAGTGTTCATGACTAGTTCATGGATATTTAAACGAACGGATTTTTGTCTTCATATTCGTTTGTTAAGAAAATTAAGCGTTCATGAACTGTTCGTGAACAATTCCCTAAAAAGGTAAACGAACAGACTTTCACAAACAAATCTTAACGAACGAACGGACAATACTTCTAATGATTGATTGACAAAGGTAGAACTGTAGAAGTAATCGGCTATGATTGTAGAAACTAATGATAATTGATGAATCAAATCGGCCGTTTCGTGTTGGTTATTGTGCTATAATAAAAAGTTGTCGAAATTTCAGTTTTCGTTGTTAGACCTGATTTGTTCTATACCCGGGTAACCGAACCTGACAGACTCGATACCTAATATCATGTAAAAGTTGGTCTTGATACCGGAACCAATTTGTAGTAATCCGGTTCCAACCGGTATCGGTTCGGTTCAGATTTGGATTTTAACCGCTCAAGCCCACAAAATTTAAAGGCCCATTTAAAATATTAGACCATTTTCAAAACTGACCCAGTTAGCTATTGAAAGGAGGTTGAACGGCCGTAACATACGCATAGAATCGGAAAGGGAAGACGGTTCCTGCACGCCGCAATAACACAAACTCAGGGCGTTTGCCGTTGCTCGACACTCTCCTATCTTTGGCGCAAATCGTGAGGTAATTAATTTCGTTTAATTTCAGTTTTAAAATTAATTTCACTTTCGTTAGTATTAGCAAAATTTGCAGAATTCCCAGCTGGTTTAGGTTAGTTTATCTATGTTTTAATGGGTTTATTGAAACCTCCTGTAACCTGTCGATTTAGTGATTTAGCTTTTAACGGTTTTACAGATATGTTAGTTTAGGTTAGTTTTTCTATGTTTTAATGGGATATTGAAAATTTGCAGAAATCACCCTTATTGAATTTACAGATATGTTATTTTATTTTTAATCTGTTTATTGTGTTGTAAACTTGTAATGTGAATCAGACGATCAGTGAATGTGCATATAATTTATATATATATGAAAGGTGATATTATAGCTATCGAATTTAATATGCTACTTTCTTTATTTGAGTAAACTTAATTGATTTTGGCATCTTTATATGCCTGTTATGATATGGGACATGTTCTTGCAAATAGAAATTGCATATGTTAAAAGGGTTAGCTCAACACTTGCAACTTTAACAACAATATCCTTAAATTGCATATGATCCCAAAGGGAATGATTCATAATAGTTGTTGCTCAGTTATTTCACCAGGCAACAAAAACTCTTAAAGACTGGAGCTAAACATATTTCAAATTTAAATGCTATAGTAGTATATATTTAGGGCCGATTCATGAACCTGAAAATGATTTGGTCATTTACTGTGATTAAAGTTAGCACAAAAAGAAAAATCGTTGATTTATACAACATTTACTCCAAACAGACTGTCATTATGGTCAGTGAGTCTAATGAACTGAACCAATAACCTTTTAAAGAATATTGAGAATTTTTACATCTTGGCTTATTTTGTAAATTAAATTTGGATATTTGAATTCCATTTTATAAGGCAAACAAAAAACATTACTTATACGAGTGTATCTTGTAGGGATGAGCATTTGAACCAAAAAAACCGAACCGAAAACCGACCGAAACCGAAAACAAAATTCATAGGTTTCGGTTCTACCGGTTTCGGAAAAAGATGAACATCTGGCCTAGATAACCCAAACCGAACCAGACCACCGAAACCGAACCGAACCAAAACCGATAACATGTTATCGGTTCGGTTTCGGTTTTGAGAATTCATCATTTTTGGTTTCGGTTCGGTTTGGTTTTTGGACCGAGCTCACCCCTAGTATCTTGTACAAGATTACGGACGTAATGGTATTTTGGATCCAGAGAGAACATATTATAACAATTGGATCATTAACACCTAATTTGAACTTAAAAACGTGGTGCTTAGGTTGAAGAAACTAAAGAGAAACAAATCACATGGCCTAGTGGTTGGATTTGGCCTTCAAAAGGATGAAATTTCCAGTAGGTCTTAGATTCAATCTTTATGAGCAAAAACAATATCACCCATAAGGCGAGTCAGAACTCAGGTTAAAGAAAACAAATATAAACATCAACAAAAATAAGTTGTGGGGTATATATGTGTAATAACATGAAATTAAAAGGCTTAAACTGAAATTGACTCAAAGTACAAAGAGTGAATAACATTAATTTGAAAGAGAAAGCTTCTAGGTTTTTCATCAGGGTTTCTCCTCATCCTTTCTTGTTGATGCTTCAATCAGGTTCCCGCTCTCTGTATATATATAACTATATGTATATATTCCACATGTGTGTGATTTCTCGCCTTTTTGCTATTCTCTTCAAGTTTGCGTTACATGTAGTCATCTAATTTGTAACCTAATTCAGCTTTTAGCAAAATAATTATGTGTGTTTTTGATGAAATTTGTTGCGTGATTTCTAATTTATGTATCAACTTTTTGGTCTTTCAGGTAGTGCAATAATGGCGGATTCTATCATTACGTCAGATGCACCACCAAATTCATCCCAACTGGATCCTCCATCCCGTACAATCTGTCGTGTGTAAGTTGTCTAAATTCATTTCATAATTATGATTTTGTTTTCTTAAGATGCTCTGATGATAAATCATGATTTTAGATTAATTTTAATTTCAGATGCCAAAAACAGTTTTCGCAATATACATGTCCTCGATGTAATACACGTTATTGTTCCCTTCCATGTTACAAGGTAAGCTTCCTGAAACATTTTTATTAAGCTGATAAGCTTAAGACCCAAATACTTAGTTGTACCAAAATTAAACTAATAAGATGTTTTAATAAGCTGTTTTAACAATTTGAGAATTATGTTTATTTTACGTCAACAAATTAGATGTCAAAATGAGTTACTTTGTAGATGGTTATATGAATTAAATTTGTGTTGATGTAATTCTATTTGCAGTCACATAGTGTGAGATGTACAGAATCATTTATGAGAGATAATGTTATGGAGGAAATGCAACATTTGGAACCCGGTGATGAAACCAAACAGAAAATGTTGGACATATTAAAACGTTTCCATTCAGAAGAAGAGGCTGATAACATGGACGATGATGGTAACTTTTTATTTTTATTTTATTTTTTTTTTCAATTTATCGCTTGCTTCAGCTTTCTCCTTTTTTTTTCTTTTTTCTTTTTTTTTAATCTAAAACTATTTTATCAGTAGATAATTTGTGTCTTTAGGTACAGATGATTCTGCATTGTCGGAAGAGACCATTCAAAAGATCATGTCAGGTATGTTTTGAGATCAGTTATTTTATTTTCACTATGTGTGAGTTAGGATAAAACACTACCCTAACAGAATGACCTGTTTTGCATCTGTAGGAATTGAAATCAGCTTTGATGATTTATCCACCAACGAAAAGAAACATTTTCAAAGAGCCATAGCTTCTGGAGAGCTAAGCAAATTAATCAAACCATGGGAACCCTGGTGGTTAAAACCCATTGCTAAAACAATAACTCTCAGCCCACAAGGCACCCAACTGGTTCAACCCATAACAACCCAAGACCCAGACCCGTTAAACCCGACCCACGAGGTCCCACCCGGCCCAGAAACCGCACTGCCACCTGTCAAAAGTCTCACCTCAACCGAACCGTCTCCACTTCTATCAATCCATTTAATAGACATCTTATACAGTTACTGTTTCACCCTTCGGTTATACAATGGTGACTATGAATCAGACCCAATTGGTTCAGCCACGGTGGTTTTAACCGTATCAAACGTTTTGGGTCAAACGGGTCAACCCGAGACCGTTGCGGGAGCTTTGTCGGACTGTTTGGAACAAACTTGCTCGCCGACGTTCCGCCACGTGGGTGGGGCCCAGTTCGGGATGGGGGTGGTTGATGACGTGGCGAGTTTGTTGTCTCTTGGCGGTGATGGGTTGGTTTGCGGGCTTTGTGATCTGCGTAAGCTGATTAAATTGGGATTAAAAGATATGAAATCAGAGAAGGGGTTTGATGTGAGAAGGAAGTTGAAGTCGGGTGAGAGGAAAGTGTATTTTATGATGTGTTGGGTGCATGAACAGCCACCGGAGACGTGGTTGTCATTGGCGGCGTTAGTGGCGGCAGAGAAGAATGCCGCCGTGGATTGTAATAGAAAGGGTGGTGGTTGGAGAGATGAGAAGGCGGTGGAAAGAAAGGGGAAACTTGTAATTGAAGAGGTTTCGTAAGTCACTATGTAGAATGTAATATTTTTATTGGCTGAAAGTTAAAAGTTCGAAAGATTGGATAATAAAACTGGAATCGAGTTTTTAAAATTAATTCATATACAGTAAAACTAAAAGAGTCAGTGGGTAATAGAATTTGATGTGATAAAATTTTAACCAGATACAGTAAATTACATTATAATTTTATCACTTTGATGGTTTAAATACGTTGTATGTATTTTTTAATGTGTTTTATAGTTTAATTTTATTGCAAGGAATGCATACAACTTACGGTGTTTAAAAATATAAAAACTTTTTAGTACTTCAAGTTTATATATTATTCCAATAATACCTTCTTGTTATGTATGAGGTATGGAGAATGTAAAATGTAAACAAATACTACCTCCGTATCAAAATAAGTGATACATTTGGGAAATTGTGGTTTTTGAGGCAAAAGATTGGAAAGTGATTTAAAATAGTATAAAGTGGATAGTTAGTAGATAATTGGACCCACTTCTTTTGGATGTAGTGAAATTAATGATGTTTAAAAGTAAAAGTAAGGGTAAAAGAGTAATTTTACTTTATTAAAGTAGATAGTTAGTGGAGAAGGGGTCCCACTTTTTTGCCAAATAAGGATAGATTTTGAAGTGTATCACTTATTTTGTTCCACCCCTTTTAGGAAAGTGTATCACTTATTTTGATACGGAGGTAGTATATGTGTATGTGATGTGTATGGCTATACTACATATATATTCACGAAAGTATAAATATGTGTAAATGTGGCGTGCATGTGGGATGTTTTAAGTATGCAAATAACATGTATAAAAAAAAAGCAGCAGTGTTGAAACATATAAACATGTAAATCATGAAGCATCTAGATATACAAATGTAAGCATGTAATCATGAAGTAACAAGGTATAAACATGTAAGCCAGTAATATCATGTAAGCCTAAAGGTCAAAAGAAACCTAAGTATCTTCCTCTACATATGAGGTTTAGATTTGAGTTTTTTTTGTCAACTCATCACTTTAAAGCATCCTCATTGGCTCCCAATGTCACCTCATATGCCACATGAATTCATAAATAACCCATTCAATATAATATATTTTAAATAAAAATAACTCCGGTAGATTAGAAAGTTTTTATATATATTTTAAACTAGCTACATAACCCGCCCGATGGACGGGTATGCTTCAAAATTTAGTATGTAGAAAAATCCTAACAAATATCAATAATTTTACAAATGACATAATAATGTTGTAGCTGTAATGATAAATTGGTAGAAAAATCGATACATTAAGAAATGCTACATAAAATTTACAAACGAAATAAGACTTCTTTGTAAACTACATTTGCTGTTGAATTAGTGTAATTCCCATCGATGTCACAACAAATGACCTTCAATCCCTTCTTGTTCTTAACTCGTGATACAGCCACATAAAGCTGGCCATGTGAGAATACCGGTTTTTGTAGAAACAACCCAACCTGAGACAACGTCTGCCCTTGACTTTTATTAATGGTCATAGCAAAGCATACCTGAACAGGAAATTGCCTGCGATTCAATTTGAAAGACATCTTGTTGTCGGAAGGGCTAATAACCATTCGAGTGATAGCGCAAATTGTACCCACCTTGCCGCCAGATATGATTTTACCGTCGATTATATTTACCCCCATTCGTAATATCTGAATTCTGGTTCCGTTGCCCGATTGGGCGGGCATGCTTCAAGAGATATATTATAGAAAAATACCAACAAATATTAATAATTTTAAAAATGACATAAGAATCGATAGATGTAATGATAAGTTTGTTTTGAATTTGATACATGAACAAATGTTACATAAAATTTATAGACGAAATAAGACTTCTTTGTAAACGACATTTGTTGTTGAATTAGTGTAATTTTCATCTCTGTCACAACAAATGACCTTCAATCCGTTCTTGTTCTTAACTCGTGATACATCTAAAATAAAGTTGGTCATGTGAGACTACCGGTTTTTATAGAAACAAACAAACTTGAGAAAAGTATGTAAAAGGAATGGGCGGGAATAGGTACATTTAATCTTGATGATGTAAGTTTTCCCTTATTTGAATTGACTAATCATTTTGAAAGCTTCTTCCCTCCTCCATCTTCTCTCTCAAAACACACACAATTACACATACTTACTCTTATCAATTTCTTCAATTTTTCATGGATCATTGAGTTTATGATTGCTATAGCTCTATCACGACATCTGTTATTAAATTAGTGTAATTGTCATCTCTATCGCAACGAATAACCTTCAATCATTTCTTGCTCTTAACTCTTGATACAACGACATAAAGTTGACCATGTGAAATGATGAATAAACGTTTCGTTATACATGAATAATCCGTAACAAAACTTAAAGACGGAATAAAACTTTTCTGTATATGACGTTTATCGTTAAGTTTGTGTAGTTGTGATCTTGGTTGCAACAACAAAAGGAGACCTTAGTACGTGTCAAAACTGGTATTGCACTACTACATTACTACACCAAAGTGTCGTACTTGAATAACTTTTAATCATTTCTTGCTCTTCACTCTTAGGACAACGACATATAGTTGACCATGTGAGAATACCGGTCTTTGAAATCTCTACACACAAACTAACAACTTTAGAGTCAGCACCTACAACTTCAAAATGAAGGGCCTGGAGTTTTGTATGAGAAGCCTGCACAGACTGTAACAACCATACATTATAACATTTTTAGGTTTTTCATTTTATTATAATCCTTTTAAATAAAAATTAAAATGAAAGTTTGTTGGAAAGATTATTGTATGTTAACTCATTCAGAATTTGAGGCATGAAGGCATTAGCCAAAGTCTATTTGTGGTCATTTTAAAATAAAAGTTTATTGGAAAGATTTTTTATCTAAAAATTGCTTCAAAATTATCCATATAAAATCAAATTTTAAAATACATTACACATCTTTTTTTTAAACTGACCATTTTATTGGGTTTGTACTGTGAAACTTTCTTCCCCCAATTCGTATAATGTATAAACCCGAATTACAAACGCAAACTGGCCGAGGAAATCGATTGGGTTCAGGAAATTTATCCTTAATCGAGTTTGATATACAAATTAATAACATGGTTGTGGAATTAAAATTTTAATGTATCCAACATCATCAATTATTTCTATTATAAAAGTTTGAGAAAAATATTTCTAAAATTCTGTAATTTTTTACTGATTTACATTCAAAATGATTATCAAGTGTTTACTGATTAACACACCTGATTAAGGCCGATGAAAGAATAAAGAATACTTAACGGCTGCAAAATAATATATTTAAAGATTGCTGCAAATTCAGAATTGCATACGGCTGCTAATGAAAAAAATAGGTTGGAGCATAGATTATATATAGACTTTTTAATTAGAAGCACTATCAACAAAATTACTTGTAATTTCGACTTCACCAAGAAATCTATCAAACAAAGTGATTATTGTTGCATCAAGGCAACTATTAAGATGTCAACTGAATTTTAAACAATTAAATAAAAATTGACAAAAAACCACCAAATGACCTATAAGGTGGTCCATAACCATCACCATAACAGCCATATGAATCATCAAAACCCCCATTATATCCTCGTGACTTATAATTAAAAGTTATTGTAGGAATGAGATCTTGTGTTTGATGATTTCTTCGGTTCGGCTTTCTTGATCTCAAACCACACAAAATAAATATGTTATCCCGTTTTTTTCTCCTCTGAAAAACAATTTTACGCACCTGATAATTAAAACTTCAACCAAAATTTACAATTCTGCACATGGTAGAAATACATGCACCATAACACTTACCTGTGTACCATATATTCATATCAATCATATTTCCATTGAATAGAAATTCATCAACGGTTTGTTCATTTTCAAATACAATAAATCCAAACCCTCGAGAACGTTTTTGTAACATAATCTTGAATGATCTCACGCTAAGCTACTTTTCAAAAATTTGAGAAGAATTCTTTCAACTCCTCTGAACAAATAAATAAACCAAGTATTAGAGTTGTCAACAATTAAGATCGATTAATTTTCGGTGTAGTTTGCCCTTAGGAAAATGCAAGCTAACCTTCAGTAACTGCATCCGGAATCCCGCCAACACAATTCTTTTTTATTTTAAACTTTTTTTATTTGGCAAAGTCTTTGGGAATAGTTCTTTGATCTCAGCCTGTCAAATATTATCTCTTTCAAGCATTTCATCGAGCACAATTGCACCTAGCTAAGATGCCAAGATGAGGTATCAGAGTACAATGTTGTTGTTGTATATTAAAATCAAATTAAAACATCAAAGTAAAAACACAAACATTAATATTTTGATGATGATATACTATACTTTCAAGTAGAGGTGGCAAGATGTATGGATAAAGGATCAATAAAAGCAGGTCAACCATTATTGGTTGTACTTTCAAGTCAAAATTTTAATTTTATTACAATGATAATCTAAGTCTTTGAATTAAACATAATTGAGATTGTAACTTGTAGACATTAAAATTGGGTTTTGCGAGACTTTTGATCCGCTTGACCTGTTTGAAATAAAACAAAACCAATTCGACCAGCTCTAAAGTAAATGGGTAGACACTCACACATATAAGGTTTTGAGATAACACCAAACGCTTCTTCACATTCTATTGAAAATTTGGCAATATCAAAAGCCTATGCTTGAGACATTGTATCCTACCTGCAAGAAAAACATGCCTTTTATGTAACCTGCTGCTATATATTTTATATAAAATCATGTATAATAAAAATCCGTGATTTGTTAAACGTACCATAAACCAATCAAAAGGCTTAAAACCATACTATAATCTTGGTAGAGTAACAGCTACCACTCGACCCGCCCATTTTGCAACGTATAACATATATGTATCCCTAAAAAGTTATAAAAACAAAACTCTGTCAGAATTGAATTTTTACAAATTGGATTCAGTAATTAAAAGACCATTTTATTAATAAAAAAAGACTATATTGAAAAATCATAAGAATTAAAAGACAGAATCAACTTTATTTGAAAAAACTATTTTTAAATGGAGTTCCAGCTACAAACCAATAATATCATTATATATAAATCAGAAAAGAAAAAAAAAACTCTTGAATTTTTGAAAAATCATACTTCATCACTCAATTGTATAATACACCCATAATTGATGTTTATCTTTAAGAGCTTGAAAACCATTTTTCCTCACGAACATATGTTGGCCTGGTAGTGGATATCGCGACAAATTGATGTTTAGGAATGGAATGACTGAAGAAAATTAAGTAAAAAGAATAAACCCGATATCACTGTTCCAAAGAGCTGCACTTTGACTATGAAAGTCAAATGTGAAACTGTTGCAATTTCATAATACTGGGCTAAATTGCTATAGAGAAATAGTCATCACAATCAAGTATCATGTCTACAATAACCTTTTTTTTTATAGATTTCTCATACAAAAAGGCATTCTATTTCACATCAAATCAAGGCCTATTCATGTTGCAAGTTAGGGTTTGGAAGAGAATATACAATTTCCATATTAAGCAGGTTCACACACAACTTGTTTTATAATTCGTTGGAAAAAAATAATTAAATCAGAAGAATTGTTACTCGAATTATATGTGTTCACCATAAACAGAGAGTATCATATGCAAAACAAAGATAAAAAAGAATTAAAAAAAAAAAACTAAGATAAGAGTATCTATACTAACAATTAGTCACATTTATGAAATTCTTAATTACCTTGGGTGAAGCTTCTTGATTCCTTCCAAATTTTCATTCGGTTTTGATACAAAAAAAATCCATAGATGTATCGCCTGTAGAAAGAAAAAAAACAGTTTCAATCACAAACAAACAAATCATCAGATGGCAGAAATTAAGTATGTATCATACGCGAATCAAAATTGAAATGCTTACTGTATCCCAAATTCACGAAGATTATGGATTTTTGGTTCAGATTTATCGCGCCCTACGATTGTTGTGATTGAGAACCGTCTTATTCGTCGTCGTCTTTGAGGTTTGGTCGGGAGGGTTCCATCCGGGGAGGTTGGGGGTTGGTTTGAGTCCATCCAAATGGATGGAGACGGAAAATACAGAATTGGGAGCAGAGAGGCGGAAGATCGATGTGCTGGTGGTGGCCGAGGTGGTGGTTGTGGCGGTGCCAGTGGCGGCGGCGGTGGAAGGGTTCTCGAAGAAGGAAGAAGAGCATGGGTTGAGGAGTTCAAAATGGACCTAGGGTAACGACTCAATTCGTGCGGTACAAAAGGGGTTGAGGAATTCGCTGGCCAATCTATGAATTACACGTGGCATTGTCCACCAATAGGAGACTACCGTTTTGATGAGTTGGCATGGAGTTATCATATGTAGCCTCATATATAGAGGAGGATATTATTCAGAATAATTTTGGTAATTTGTTGAATTCCGTTCGAATTTATGGCAATATAAGGAATTAATTCATAAAATACGTAGGCTTGGTATCGGCAATTAATGATTTTTTTTTTAAATTTGGAAAGTTCCTAAATTTTGAAACTCATTTAAAGCAAATCTTTATCCCAATTAGTCCGGAAATATTTACACCAAGTATACAACAAACCAATAAGGTAATTCCGAATTCTGTGGATTCCGGAAATTTACAGAACACGAATTCAAAACATACTGGCCTAATACGAATCTTCCTCTATATTATCTTTAAATTACAGAAACTATTCAAAATTTCTGTAACATTTATTCATGTATCAAAATTTGTACAAACTTATCATTGCAACTATGGATTCTTATGTCATTTTAAGCCAGGTCTTTTGGTATAAATGACTTGCGATAGTCTAGCTAGCGAAGTAGGGTAGGATAGCAAACGAAGCGATAAGGAACGGAGTCTGTAGCTGCCCTTCTATCTTTCTTTTAAGAAAAAGAGTGAATCTATAGAGAGCTAATAGACTATATGCTTCTAGTACCCGAAGGTGAAATAAGCAAGGCTAAAGTGAGTCTCGTGCGCTAAGCAGGAGTTTATTAATATTTTTTGTTATTTTTCTTTAATATATCTCTTGAATCATGCCCGCCCAGTCGGACGGACTATGAAGCTAATATATCATATATGGACATAAAATCAACAAGGTTTAATATATCTCTTCACCATGCATATGACCTAGTATTGATCCTCCAAGAGTTCATATTAAATATCATGTTGTCGGACAAGCTATGATCCCCCATATCGCTCTAACTACGTCTTCCCATTTGCGGTTAGGTCTACATAGGGGTGTTGATCAGGTATAACTTTCGGGTTTCGGGTAGTTCGGGTCGGTTTGCTCGGGTTTTTTCAAATATAAAAAATTCCCAATACCCAAACCAAATTAAATTCGGGTATTTGGATATGGGTAGTTTGGGTAATGGGTCGGGTACAAGTATATCCACTAATACCGAGAATTTGCACCCTTGTATTGTCGGGGACCACAATGTATATATTCCGATCTTAATACAATATTTGTCCATAATTTTACCAAACTCCAACCAACATGAGACTCTATCATTGACTTTTAGATAAAATACATGGACTACAAACATGACGATCGTATTTTATTTATAAAAATGTAAAATATTACCTTTAAAAATTCCATATAATAAAATTCGGTTATTTCAGGTATACCCGTCAACTTAAAATATTACCTTATATCCGATTCGTATTATATTCGGGTTACCCGATATCCAAATGTTTCTACCCCGAACTAACCGACCCGATCTACCAAAATTCCAAACGGGTCGGATGGGTAGAGCGGGTTTTGGTTATTTTCGACAGCCCTAGGTCTACCCCTTTTGCTCGAGACAATAACTATGAGAGTTCCACTTTCCTAAAAACATTGTTTGTGGTGTAATCTTGACTTGTCTTAACCATCTCAAACATTATTTTCTCATCTTGTTAATGATAATCTCCACTTCAAGCTAAAAACATAGTACTTAATAAATGAATTTAGCTAAATGACAATTTGATATCCTATACTTTAAGTTTCTTAATAATATAGTTTACATTTATATACTTTAATCTTAAATATTCTAACTTAGATTTTTCTAGAAATGATATTTTATACTTCAAAGGTTAATGTTATAGTATGAATAAAGGATCCTAAAATTTTAACTATAGTTTACAAATATGCATCACATCTTTTTTATAAAAAACAATTACAAAAATCAATTTTTTAAACAACAACGAATATATCCTACCCTATATATGAGGCCTAAATTTGAAGAGGGTTTGACACCATGGCAATTCCAAGCATTCCTATTCGTCCATAATGCCACTTGGAATTCCCTGATTGGTCCACGTCATTTGCACTAATACAAACGAATCTGGTACGACTTACGGTCTACATTCATATTCATATGCTCCATATACGGTAAACGAATCTGGTACGGCTTACGGTCTACATTCATATGCTCCATATACGGCTTCCTACATACAAGGAAACAAATAACTATTTAAAAGATCGTACATACAAATAACTATTTAAAAGATCCTACATACAAGGAAACAAATAAATATTTAAAGATCAATCAGCGAAGAAAACAAATAACTATATGTAACATTTATATGTAACATTTCTTCATTTACCGTTTTTTTGTACAAAATCATCATCACATCTATCGATTATTATGTCATTTAGAAGTATATAAAGTTTTTGGACATTTTTCTACATACTAAAATTTACAGCATACCCGCCCATCGGGCGGGTTTTGTACAAGTATACAACTAGCACAAGAACTAATTGGTTAACATGTTACAAGTTACAACGCCACTCTAACTAATTACAAAAAAAATTATGATTGTCCTTATTGGACATCTAAAGAAAAGAATATTTTTTTACATCATCTCCTAACATATCCTTTTTAGGTTTATTAGGATGGAATAGTATCTTTTTTTCTAATATAATATATGTCTGCCATTTTCATTTTTCTAATACATGTTAAATTTATAAGATAACTCTGTTGTAGGAAATGATATTGATATTATGTATATGTTGTACATTTGATTAAAACAGATATTAAAATTAAAAATTAATATAAAAAAGTAAAAATAATTATATATTATCCTGTGAATACCATTTCTGCTCGGTATATAGATTACTAGGTTATGACCCGTGAAAAATCACGGGTTGTCGTAATTTTTCTGAACGTAACTTATATAGAACAAAAAATCAGTTGTTAATTGTATGATGTAGAAATTGCAGCTAAGTATATTATTATAAAAAATATTTTAAAATTAAAATTAAATATCGAATTGAGAAGAAATTGATGTTAACTTGTAACATACGTGTTTTAAATTCAAGTATTTTAATTGTTAAGATCATAATTAGTTGATAAATGATAAGGAATTAAGTCTTGGTAGTTAAACTTTTGATAATAAATCTGTGTTTTGTGTATTGAATTAAGTGGTACAAGTGAAAAAGGAAGAAAAAATCGAAATTTGCAGCATTTTAGGGAGATAGCGGCGCTATCTTAGAGATAGCGGCGCTATCTTGTGCAAAGGATACAGCGTCTCGCTTTAGCGATGGGCAAAACGCGAAAATTTTGGGAGATAGCGGCGCTAAAAAGAGCGGGGGAGCAAGATAGCGGCGCTATCTTGTAGATAGCGGCGCTATCTAGTGCAGATCAGACATAAAATCGGGTTTTTGACCCATTTCAGCTCATTCTCTTGATAGATCGAGTTGGTGACTGCTCTGGGCCATTTTGGTGATTCAAGGACGAATATTGGTGCAAATCAAAGGGGTTTTCATCCTAAGATCAAGCTATAAAGGTAATCGATTTGGGGGTTGTGGGAATCCTTGTGACCGGTGACATTGGAATTTTGGTTAAGGGAGTTCTTGGCTTGTGTTGGCAATTTGCTTAATCCCAGGTGAGTTCACTATGTGCAATGTGTATACTTTTAATTATATATGTGCAATGTGGTTAGATAGTGTTCCTTTCGATTAGATGCCTTATGTTTTGCCTTGATCATTGAGATTACCTTGTCAAACCGTAACATTTCCTTGACCCGTATGAGTGAAATACCCTGAGTGATAATTCATTTCGTGAGGACCCATGGCGGTCCGAGTATTACTTCGTGTAATATGTCGGGCGATGGACGCGGGAGTATCTGGCGGAGGAGTGGTATGGACCGTGGTGGTGAAGCTGGATCTTGGACTCATTTAGGGGTGCCTTGATCACCTTCATCGGCCTCATTCCCTAATGGCCTAAGAGGGAATGACGCACTTTGTTGAATCCGGAATTGTACTTTGATCATTGTTGACCCGGTATTGATACGTGATGCATTGTGGTGATATTGTTGCGATAACCCGGTACTTTGACCCGTTGTTACTTGTTTGTTTATATATGTTGATTTATATAATTATTTAGTATAACATTATACATTGTGGAACTCACTAAGCTTTTATAGCTTACCGTTTAGTAGTCACCATATTTCAGGGATAGGTAAAGGCAAGGGCAAGTGTGAATAGGTGCTTGAAGTTGGATTTGCTTGAAGCTTGGGAAAGCTTCTCTTTTGGTATAGACTTGTAGATTTTTGTACAATTATGATATGGGTTAGTTAGTTGGTTTGTATCCGGTGTAGTAATTGGTATTTTGGTTTGTATATGGTTTTGGTTTAGTTGCTTTTAAACTTGTATTTGGTTAATTATCAATGGGTTTGTGGTAAAAGTGGTTGTTTTTGGGTATGGTCCTTACATAACCCTAATAAACAAATATCATAAAAATTTTGACCATTATGCAAATTGCAAAATTTCTCAATTTATTGTAAAAACGCACAATTCCAATTAACCCTAATAGATTCTTTTGACCATTATGCAACATGTTATTTACAATCCTTCAGTGGTATTTTTAACTTTTTATGATTAATCATGTTAAAGTAATTTTAAATATAGAACATCTTAATTTGACTTATTAAGTCAATAATAATTTTGTTTTAACCATTACAATTTTAGTCAAATTGCACAACCATTAAAAATTGAGTACTTCAAAAAGACAACTTGCATCATAACAATTAAAACTTAGGGACAATGAAAATTAACCTATAATTTTAACTTTAAATCATACCCATAATCTGTAACCCTAACCCTAACCCTTAAACACAACCTTACTTACTTTATTATGAATCTTATTTTTTAAAAAGACAAATCTGACAAAGTGTATAACCTCATTGCATCATAACAAAATAAGTCAAATTGCATAATTCACAGTCAAATTTATAACCATTACAGTTTGACTAAATCATAAGTTTAGGATAAGGTCGTCAAATTTCAAAAGCATTTTGCTAAAATCAAAAAGAGACTCAAATATTATAATAATTTAGTAATAACAATTTTTTATATTATAACTTCAAAAATAGTATTGAAATATCAAAATCAATATTAATAAATCATTTAATTTTAACTATAGGATTGGTTGTAAATTCTTAAACGAAGAAAATGTCATCAAAATAGTAAAGGTCTAAATGTATCAACCCAACAATGCAAACATGATTTTACAACTTCATAATTGGGAAAAACCAGTTGTAAGCAAAACACACAACAATATAACAAACTAGTTCAATGAACCAGCCCTTTTAATGACCTCTTCATGATCATTGTAAGAGGTGAATGATAGAATTGGCAAACCGATACTCACAATTTCAAAGAGCAGTTGATGACCAGATTTGCATAGTGACACTTTACTAATGAATTGTCAATTTGATTATTATTAATAACAGGTCATCAAATTGATTGAATAAAAAGCATAAGCTTTGAACGAAATGTGTCAAACCGGATGATAATTATCCAAAGATAATTATGAATTTACATTCATGTGACGACAAAACGGACGGGTCGGGAAACGGGTAAAAAATGCATAATCTTACCCATTTCATATGCGGCAGCACCAACTGTTTCCTTGAATTACCAAAAGAAAATCTTGTTAGTTTCAAAAATTTCAACCGTTTACTCATTAATGTGTCAATTTGGGTTATATTTCAAAATTTTCAACCGTTTACACATTACTTATCTATTGAAAAAGATGTGGACATAAAGTGCGTCGGATCAATCCAACCTGGCCTGACCCGTTACATCATCAGCAAACATATTATATGATTTTAAAACATGCACATGAATTATATGATTTTGCTAATGAACATAGAGGGATTTATAGCAAACATATTACTGATGTTAAATCAAACTTGGTTTTTCTACTTCCATTGACAGCTAAAGCAACTACCAAATATGACGGAGTTGTTAATTTATTTACCCCTTCAATTACTCCATCATCCTCCATGTTTCCGCAAAATTAAGCATACGAATTTATGTAATTTTGTGAAATTGGCGAACTTGATAAAATTAATATTAAAGAGGACTATTTTCTTTTTTGAACACATGATTTTGTCAGAACCTAATTGCAACTATTTTATACGAAACAAAATCATGTAGTTTAAAACTTTGTAAAGAAGTTTCTTGAAATTAACGTTGGAAATCAAGAAAGAACTTCCAAATTCTTTTCAAAGCTCACCTTCCAATCTTCTTTCATTTCTAGAGAAAATGCAAACATAGTTGCTCTATATCAAATTAAAAAACTGTATAAGCAAACGATTATTTGTTAGATTTCAGGCAAAGATTTATACAAATTCCAAAAAAATTGAATTGTAAAAAGACTCACCAAACAATGACATCCAACATATGATAATTTTCAATTATATATCTCATTTTTGCAGCTTGATTGCCTTTTGAACCTAAAAAGTCATCGAATGTCCTGAATGTTCAACATATTCATCAATTACAACATTTTGAAGTCACAAATGGAGGTGTACATACATGAAATCAAATAACTTTAATCAAAGGACAAATAACTTTACACATGATGTAACGGGTCAGGCCAGGTTGGACTGCAACTTTATTTTGTCAGAACCTAATTCGTAAAAGAGCAGGAAAAGAAATTAGAGACTTCTTAATATGCTGCCACGTGTCAAATGAGGGTCTAAGAAGGTGCTATGTGACCATCTAAAAGTTTATTTTATTATAATATTAGGTTATGACCCGTAAAAAATCACGGGTTATCATTATTATTACTGAACATAATTTTTATAGACTACAAATATTTATTGTTAATTGCATAATTATTAAATTCACGATAAGAAAATATATAATCCTTGTAAAATGCCAAATATGAAAAAGGAGCATACAATATTATATAAACATGAAAAAATTTAAGATTACGTAATAATAAAATGATAAACATAGAATAAAACATTACTAAATAAACGTTCAACTATTACAAAACAATCTCTTTACAAAAAAACGATTAGGAAAAAAATCTCTTTAACAAAATAAGCAAAGTTAAGTTAAATTTCAAACACTTCTTTAAATACAACATTTGATCTATTATTTTTTAGACCACCATCCTTATTTTCTATTAAATTTTTTAAACCTTGCCTGTTTATTACTTTAGATAACGCTACATATAATTTTACGTGTTAAAATACCAGCTCTCTCAAATACAAACCAACATTTGACAATGATTGACCTAGACTCTTATTAATGATCACAGGATTATTAGATTTAAGAATATAAAAAGTTAAAATTAACTTTTAACTGGCACGGTTAATTGTATTATACTATGAAATCATGTTTACTATTTAAATAGTGATGAAAAGTTATTCTAAGTAGAGTTAATTTAACACCTCTTAATATTCTGACGATATTGCCATAGTTAAATAAAAATTTAAAAATATTGTCATAGTTACATGCTTACATGAAGAAATATTATACTGAATAATGGGACTGTTAAATTAACTGACATTGTTATGACATACATACATACAAATATTCATGAACTAAGTGGAAGAAACATTATTAAAATTCAGAAATTTACAAAAAAAATAAAAATAAAAATAAAAGTATGATATAATTAAAATAAATAAATAAGAATCATTTGAAATGTTTAACTTTGATTTGGGTTTAAAACAGTTAACTCTTTGAAAACATAATATGTATAAATAATTTATAAAAACTCTGAATAAAAAATGCGTTATTCATGTTTTGCGTTTTCAGATTATAAAAACTTTAATACACAGAATAACAAATTTAGGTTTTTTTTAAAATTACTTAACAAATAACTCAAAGTAATTTTGGGCTATGTAGGCTATATAAGTTACCCATAACCCAAGTAAGCTACAAATCTATTTCATACAAATCTTTAAATTAATAATATTAGGACCGAGAAATTATTAATTTAAAAAGTTATTAATTTATCGATAAATTAATAATTATTAATATAAAGAGTTTTTAAATAAGTATATATCATACATACCAAATAAAAGAAAAATTAGTCTATATCTCTATATTACGTTGCTAGTAAACCTTGATACTCAAAATCATAAAGGAGAACAAACAAAAATTGAATCATATTTCAGTAGTGTTTAATATAATTTTTTTCAATTTTTATGAATTCTTAATTTATGATTCTCTTGGGACCGAAAATTATAAAGAGGTCTTCTAAAAAATGATTATCTTATTATTTTATAGAGTTTTCAATTTTTTACGGCTCAAGTTTGAAACGGATTAATTTATCATTTTAAAGAGTTTATTAATTTATCGACTATTAATTTAAAAAGCTTCTATTGTAACTTCTTAACCTTATAATAAAGTGTAAACATAAAACTCGTTTCCGTCAATGTTATTTTCCTTCAATTCAACTTCGAGACATGGTGAGCTTCAATTCAATCTCTATCTCTCTTGATTTACTAATATTATATCCCTTATTTTCTTAAATTTATCATTTAAAACTTAAAAAATATATTTAATAGTTGCGAGAAATGTTTGCATAATCGTAAGTTGATTCATCATTCACAATCTACACAAAATTTATCAGTTTCTATCACTTTTATTAGGTTTTATATCATTGTTCTTATGTTATGCATTTATGCTCACCTGATTCAGTCAATTTTATGCTCCAAAGAAATGTGGAAAGACAATAATAATAATAAAAAAAAAGAAAATGATATGATGTGTGAGACACTAACCCTTATAAATTTGTTTTGAATGTTATTTATACTTTTAAAATATATGTCAATTTTAACACTAACGCTAACCCTAAGACAGTAAACATTAAAAAATTATTTTTTAAACCTTAAAATACTAAACAAAATAAACATTTATAAAATTCAATTACTTCCTCCTATTCAAAATAAGTGACATATTTTCTTTAATTTTTAGTAACAGGAAAAGAAAATGTATTGAATTTTAAAACCAAAATCACTAAATTCTTGGATATATCTAACTCTTTCTTTAAATAAAATATATCTAAATACAGAAAAAGTATATTTAAAATTACGTTCAAGGAGGTCCATCATTTTTACAAAGTCCCGATGTACAAATCTCAACCATTGATCAATAAGATCTAATGGTCAAGATTAATCACATATTTTATACATTGAGGGGATTTTGGTCATTTAAATTTTATTATTATTTTATTATTTTAGAATTTTTGTTATTTTTTATTATTTTTTATTTTTTTTAAAAATATTATTTTATTTATTAATAACACATAATTTGATTGCATACTGAATCATTTGTGATTGCACTAAAATAATCATGAGAAATGACTCCATTATTCAAAATAAAGAAATTGGTTAAATTTATAAACAAACTAGGTTATGACCCGTGAAAAATCATGGGTGGTTATAATTTTTGCTGAACGTAACTTTTTTAGAATTCAAATATTATTGTTAATTGCATGATTATTAGGTATACGATTAGAAAATATATAATGCTTTTGAAATGCACATTAAGGAATTGAAGCTTACAAATTATATAAGCATGAGAAGATTTAAGATTATGTAATAATAAAATGACAAACATAGAATAACAATAAAATCAGATAACTTAGAATAACAATAAAATCAGATAAAAAAAATTACTAAGTAAATGTTTAACAATAGTCAACAGACATGACTCGAAGGAAAATTGATATTTTTATAAGACTGTATTACTGATAGAGTTTGTGTATATTGACCAAAGTAGTTAGACTGTTTGACTGATTAATTTGTGTATGTTGACTCTTAAATTAGTCAATATTGCCCTAGGAGTTTAGTAAAGTAGTTTACCACAATAGTGATTCTCCTATAAAACATGTTAATGCCGACTTTCAAAACATTCTAACATTAAATATAAAAATGACATGGAATAATACAATTGTAAAATAGTTGGTCAACTATATCGCAAAGTGTTTCAATGTTTCACAAACTGAATTAGAGTGAATTAATTGAAAACCAAAATACTTACTATAAATGGTCTTTTTAAGTATATAAATCTGGTTTCTGATAATATCTAAAGGGTTTGTCTTATTATATTAGTAGATTTTAATGACTTAAATCACTTTAACATACAACTTATAATTATAATTACAAGAGATGATATTGTGTAAATGAGTTACGATCTGGTGAGGACTGTGAGGAGAATTTCATCCACTCATCTCGTGAAGGGTATAAAAGTCTTTTTTGAAACCCTCATTTTCCTTCTTGTGCCACTTGTCATCCAATGATTGGATGTGGGTTTTTTCCTCAATTCATTTTTCGTCTATAGCTGTTTTTTTATTTGTAAAATAAAAAATCTAAAAATGCCAAAAAATTTAAAATTAAAACTAAATGAATATATATAGTCATAAAAATTAAAAAAAAAAATATCCGAAGTTGATAATGATCCATACATAACAAAATGATCCAAAATTGATAATTATCCATAATTAACAAAATAATCCCAAAATTAATAATGATCCAAAGATAAAAAAAATGATCTCGAATTAATAAAATGACCTACAATTATGTATGATATATTACTTGACTAATTATTTGTGCAAAGTTAGATTTATGCAAAAATAACAATGATCCAATAATAACAAAATGATCCAAAATTAAGACAACGATCCAGAATTAACAAAATGATACATTTTTTTTTTCAAATTTTCATGAGTATACTTATTTTGTAGAGAATTTAATTTTAAGAACTTTGACACTTTTAGTTTTTTTGTTTTTACAAACAAAAAGTTATAGGCGCAAAACAAAGTTGGGGGGAAAACTCATCAAATCATAAAATGACATGTGGTTTAGGAGAGAGAATTTGCTTGCAAAATAACTATTGTAACTTTTCTAATTTTCTTTTTCCCAATTATTTTGCTAAACTTTACACAAAATCCCCATAAACTTCTAATATTGTTTACTTTTCTGTACATTAAATCTTAGTCAGTTATTTTCTTTAATCAAAGGCTCAGATTTGTCCTCGCAGTCTTCACGAAAAAAAAAATCCTCACGCGATCTCACTTCTTGTGTAGATGATGTGATAATTAAATTACTTAAATCATTATTACGAATGTGGTAATCATTACTGAATTTTTAATTCAATGCGTAATTAGAATTTAAATTTTGTGTAGATAATGTGATATTTTGATTATTTAAATCATTATTACAAATATTATAATCATTAATGAATTAACACGTAGTTATATTTCAAATTATTTATGGCAAAGATTATGGTCTAATAATTAATTTAAATTTGTGTAATTTTTAAAAATGCCACGTGGCTATGCCATTTGGCAGTGGAGGGCTTAGAAAATGCCACATGGATTTCTAAAAGCTTTTTTTTATTATAATAGATAGATAGATATGTTATACATTATAGGTTATGACCCGTGAAAATTCACGGATTGTGATAATTTTTCTAAACGTAACTTTTATACAATAGAAATATATTTTGTTATATATAACTATATCAAATATGTAAGTGTATAAAATATTAAAAAAGAAATTATATAATGTTTTTATAAGGTAATTAATTTATTAAATTGTTGATAATGTTATAGACTGGTTATATGCTATACTAGAATAATAATACTAAAAACATATGATATCAAAGGTGAAAATTATAACAGTAAACAAATTATTATAATTGAAAATTGTTTAAATAAGATAAAATATAACTGAATAAAAATAAGAAATGTTAAAACAAATTTCTAAATAATTTTTTTAAACAATGTTTGGTGGTTTATTTAATAGACCACCACTTTTATCTTCTATTAAATTTACTAAAAAATGTTAATTTTGTTCACTAATCCAAAAAATCAAAAAACTAAAAAAAATATGCAATTAAAATAATAAATTATGTTTTGACTACTAATCAAGTCAAACAAAATACTATTTAAAGTTAAATATTAATAAAGTCTTAATTTTATTTGCTGATAAAAAATCAATTATTAAAAAAAGGATAGAGAATTGTGTTTTGACTACTACTATAAATGTTAGTTGTAGTGAATTATGTAAAAACTACTAATAATTCTAACTTTTATTCATTAATCCAAAAAATAAAAACAATCGATAAAAATATTGAATTATGTTATGACTACTACTAAAGTCAATATTAATTATAGTGAATTATGTTAAAACTACTAATAAATTCTTACTTTTATTCACTAATAAAAAAATTATAAAAAAAAATAATACAAATATTGAACTATGTTTTGACTACTACTCAAGTCAAACAAAGTATAAATTAAAGTGAAATATGTTAAGATTACTAATAATAATCTTAATTTTATTCACTAATAAAAAAATAAAATAAATAAATAAAGAATTACGTTTTGGCTACTACTCAAGTCAAATAAAGATTAATATTATAAGGTATTTTATTTTTAAATGATACTCTATGGTAATATGATTTGATTGAATTCTAAAGACTTGTGAATAATTATGTTATACGTATGATGTAGTATATAGATGTTTGGATTTTTTATTATCCAAATACATTTTTCTAGCTATTCTTATATATTTATCGTCTCGGAAATCATTGATGGATTTCGAACTTGTTACAACAAATATTAGAGACTACATCTTTTTGGAAAAAAATAATAATTATTTAATTTATAATTAATATTAGAATCAAATTTAAAATTTTATCTTTGATATTTATCGTAACATACGAAAATATAAAAGATCATTCATCGTAGGCTATTATTTAAGTAATATTAATAATAAAAATTAATATTATAACTCAAATAGTTTTTGTTTCAATATTACTATTAGAATTTAAAGTCTGGGTCTGGATCCGGTGATGACTCTTTTCCTCACGAGGACTGTGAGGACTCCAAAAAAACTCTAAAAATGATCCAAAACAAACTTTTTTCAAAAAATTCATTTTTTAAACATTAAAATCGCTATGTGTAAGATCCAAAAAAAAAATTCCAAAAATGATCCAAAAAAAAAATATGAATCATAATAATGATCCATAAAAAAAATCTAGATCATTGTTAAGATTCGCTAAAAAAAGTGGATCATAATTTTTTTGTTGAAATTTTTTTTTTGTCAAATGTAGTAATAATCATGGTGGGTTATATATATTTTTTCGGAATTTTTTGAAATTTTTATGAGATGTCCTCGCGAGTCCTCACCGAAAAAAGAGTCCTCACAGGATCCCACTTCTTTAAAGTCTTAATGTTATTTAAGCAATATAACTTTAAAACTAAAACATTGAATAATAGATACATAATATTATTTTGAACTAAAGATATACATATCTAGCATTAAATTAAATAAGAGATATAAATAAGGTTTTTGAAATAATATTTAAAAAATTAGAATGTCTCTTAAGATGCCATGTGGCATTATAAGCTTTAGAATATGCCATGTGTCAAAAAAGGTTTGTTTTATAATAGTAGTAGAGTAGATTTGATGTTTATGTTTTAAACTCCGAATGTTTTGTTTTTAATATATAATCTTTTACAAAGAAACAATTGAAAGTTTGAAGTTATCCTAATTTAACTAATTCAAATTGCGAAACAGGATATTTATGGATATTACTTAATCGAATTCAAATATTGATTTATATTATGGGTTTTTTTAACATATGCCCCCTAGGCATATGTTTAGAAGCATTAAATAACATCAACTTTCCTTTAAAACTAAAAAAATCATTTAATACATCTCTTAAAAATATAACTCATGGACTTCATTAATGTATAATAAGACTTTAATAGGAAATTTTAAATGAATTAATGCTCATAAACATGTGCCTTGGGGGCATATGTTAGAAAAACCCTTATATTATTGATAAATAAAATTAGTTATTTATTTTATCAATTAGCGGAGGTAAGGAGAGGTTGCCACGTGTACAGTTGGTGTTCTAAAAAGTAACATGTGGTGATCATATAGACTTTGATTTATTATAATAGTAGATAGATAAGAGTAACCAAATACTGATTTGTTTGGGTAGATTACAGTTTTTGTCCCTGACCTATGGCCGATTCGGGGTTTTTGTCCCTAATGTTTTTTTGTCGGTTTTTTTGTCCCTTAAGTTTTTCATATTCTGGAAATTTGTCCTTCCGTCCATTTTTTGCCGTTAACTGACGATTTTTTGGCCATTTCCCCAAATTACCCCTATGTGTTCTTCCCCAATTATCTTTTGTTCTTCACTCATCATCCCTAATTATCTGGAATCACAAACTATAACACAAATCCAACATAAATTAAAAGCAAAACACAAATCCAACATAAATTAACTAACCCCACATGGTTGTTACGATCTTCACTCAAATTACGCTTGCTTCTGCGAAGGGGGTCATCGACATCATCATCAGAGGTATTGAAACACACCACAACCATCTTCAAAACTTTAAAACTTCAAAACCCAGATCTATAAAGTAAGACAACGATTTTTATGCAAATTTCAGATTGTTTCAGCTGTTGTGTAGATAAAATCAAGTGGCGGGATTCTTTTGCAGAATGGTTTGGTCACACTTGCGCCGCCATGGACATCATCATCGCCGCCACCCTTGCGCCGGGCGGAAACCGTGTCGGAAATGCGATTTGGTTACTGAATACGACCCAGCAAGGTGCAAGGAACATGGATTCGTTGAGCATGGGACCATCCACGTTCGTTTCTGTTCCAGATCTGAAAGAGGTAAAACCGTCGGAATCACATGGCGGTAATACGACGGTTTCCGGCGTCGGTATAGGTCGTGATAGTAGGGGTTCTGCTCGGAATGTTGAGGGGAACAAAACCCCTAAGTTAATTTCGGATTCAGGTAACTTTTCAGGTGTCGATTTGGGTGGTGTGACTGTTCCGCCGGAATTGGCTAGTTCGTCGGAAAATCGCGATTCCGGTGAGATACCGGAATTGGTGTGACGGGGAAGACGAATGGAAGATGAACGGAGGTGGTGGTGTTGGGGGTTTAGGGTTTGTGGGTGTTGGGGAAGAAGATGAAGAACATGAAGAATGAGGAAAAAAGACGAAAATACCATTTTGTTTTTGCATTTTTAGTCACTTAACGGCAAAAAAATGAACGGAAGGACAAATTTTCAGAATATGAAAAACTTAAGGGACAAAAAAACCGACAAAAGAATATTAGGGACAAAAACCCCAAATCAGCCATAGAGGTCGGGACAAAAACTATAATTTACCCTATTTGTTTTCTATCCTGTCCGTCCAGTAGTTTACCAAGCCCTCTTCTATCTTACACGACGAACAGATTTATCCTCTTCTGTCCTTCCTTTATTTCTCAAACCCTAATCTGATCGCCTTCTCCGTCAATCTCCGATAAACTCAGTGAATTTGAAACTGTGAATTCAGATTCACTAAATTCACACAGAAATATGAGTGGTACTGCCGATAAATTAGCTCAGTTTCAAGCAATTACAGGTCTCCAAGACGCAGATTTATGCACCGAAATCCTCTCTGCTCATGACTGGGACCTTGAACAAGCAATCTCAAGTATCACCTCAACTTCAGATTCCGATCACACCGATCCTCTCACCACCACCACCGACAGATTCGAACAATCGGGTTTAATTGCCGCTGAAGGTGCAGGTCCACCAGGTCTAGCATGGAAGCTCGTCACGTTACCAATTTCCATCGTTTCTGGAAGCCTAGGATTAGTTTCCGGTGCTGTTGGGCTCGGTTTATGGGCGGTTGGTGGTGTTCTATCGTATTCACTAAGTATGATCGGGTTAACTAATTCCGGACGTGACGGAGGATCGCCGTCGGCTTCTGTATCAATGGCGGCATCAGAGGCGATGGATTTTGTATCGCGGTTTGAGAGTGAGTATGGGGATAGACACCCGAATTTTGTTTCCGAGGGTTTTATGGATGCGTTACAGCGTTCACGGCGTGAGTTCAAGCTGTTGTTTGTATACTTGCACTCACCGGATCATCCTGATACACCATTGTTTTGTGAGGGTACTCTGTGTTCGGAGGTTTTGTCAGAGTTTGTAAATGAGAATTTTGTTGCTTGGGGTGGAAGTATCAGGTCAAGTGAAGGGTTTAAGATGAGTAGTAGTTTGAAGGCTTCTAGGTTTCCTTTTTGTGCTGTTGTTATGGCAGCTACTAATCAGAGAATTGCTTTGCTCCAGCAGGTATTTAACAACCTATGTTGAGTTGACCAATAAATTGTTTTCTTTCATGAAATTTGAGGATTATTAAATCATGAGAATGTAGTCAGTACTGCCATTCAGCCTTTGTATTTCCGTTTATTTCATTATTCTGACTATTCAATATCATGTAGTCACATTGGCCCTCTCAAACCCTATATCATTTTTAGACTCTGAATGTTTTGTAAAGTTTCACAAGGGTAATATCACATACTTAATTACTTATTATAGGTTGAGGGACCTAAATCAGCAGAAGAAATGGTTACAATGTTACAAAGAGTTGTTGAAGAAAGTGCCCCTGTTCTTGTTACAGCAAGACTTGATGCTGAAGAACGTAGAAACAACATGAGATTGAGGGAAGAACAAGATGCAGCATATCAAGCTGCACTTGAAGCTGATCAAGTATGTTCTTATTTACCTTTTTTTTTCTTCTTTCTGAATTGATATCTGATGATTAGGATATAAATTAATGATTTTTGGCCCATTTAGTTATGAAAATGAGTTGATTCATGTTATGTTTAATTTCTAATGAGCCAAATGGGTGAAATAAAAAATAGCTTAAATTGAAACGGGCTGAACGAGTCAAAAGTCGCCAAAGGCGTATATTATCAATACACAAAACCTCTTAAATCATTTCATTCAAAAAATTAATTATTATAATTTATAATTATATTTGCAAAATCAGGCTAGAGAACGCGAGAGGAAGGAAGAGGAAGAGCGGTTAAAAAGAGAAGCTGCTGAAGCTGAAAGAAAACAAAAGGAAGAAGAAGAGGCCCGTGAAGGAGCAGCCCGTGAAGCTGCTGAATTAATCAAAGTGAGGGAGGAAAAATATTTGTCTTTGGGCCCAGAGCCCGAAAAAGGGCCCGATGTTACTCAGGTATTCTATACACTCCTTGTTCTTCTTTCATTATATAAAACACGCGTGTTACATTTTTAAGAAGAAATTTGTATTTTAAATTTTTGTTGGATAATTTGTTTTGATAGGTATTGGTGAGATTACCAAATGGAGAACGAAAGGGAAGAATGTTTCATTCAACTTCAACAATACAATCTTTATATGATTTTGTGGATTCTTTAGAAATTGGCAGTTACACTCTGGTCACCAATTTTCCTCGTGTTGTCTATAGTGAAGAAAAACTCTGTTTGACACTAAAAGAAGTTGGATTGCATCCTCAAGCCAGTCTTTTTGTGGAGATGAAATCATGACAAAATGTTTGTCGTATAGCATTCTTTTATGTTATTAATCTAGTCTTCTATCTATCTAACCTTGGTGAATGAACAAGACCAATTCTGTATTTAGGACTATCACCATATGTACTTAAAAATAAAATGCCATTTTTGGAACATGCACAACTATATTGTGTAACAAGTGTATATGCCTATGTTTTGCTGCCTGGTTTAATCCTATCCTAATTAGCACCCCACCTACCCCTACTAAGGTACACAGTAAAGACAATAAATATCCTTAAACCCTAATTAATGAGTGTTAATCTTAAAAATTGTCAGACAAAACCTGCGAAAGCTGTTCTAAAAGCCACTTGCTACCAGAATTGTGTTTGTTTTAGAAAATAACTTAAATCAACCCATTTATCGAATGGGTCAAATTTACCTATGTTTTGTTTTTAATATTTTGCTTGCAAGTCAAAAGGTAGGTGTAAAATTCATGCATGTGTTTGTTTCCAATGACTTAGATTATGGTTAGACAGGTTAGTGGGTAGGATAATGTGTTTTTTAAGATGCACTATAAATTATAATTATGTTTTGATTAATGAAAAAGTTGTTAAAAGTCTTTAGTTTCTTTCTTAAATTCTTGGGAGATCTCAAAACGGCTTCTATTATGTGTATTTTATGTATAGATTGAAGATATTGTTGGTAGAGGTGTGTGTATCAGTTGAATATCGTGATGTGATTTGGTTAGTGACAATAGTTTGGAGTGGTCTTACTCATACAGATTCACAAATTGCAAATCCGTACAGATTTACACCATTTAACTTGCAGAAGCCCAAGACAAAAAAACCTGAAAGCCCAAGAAAAAACCTTCCATTAATTTTTAAAATACAGGTTTCCGTCAATGAGTTATCTGAACACAACCTGTTTAATTAGACTGGTATTATCCAACCTGTTTGACCCTGACCCGAACCCAACCTGTTCTAATTTAAAAAATCCAATATTTTTAGATATAGCTAGCTTAACCAAATCATATTTAAAATCAAGTGAACATCACCATGAAACAGTTGAATCATTCTTGCATATATACAGAATCACAAATGCCAAATCATTAAAGATTATTTACACCATTTGACTTACAGCCCAACAATGTTGATAGAGTTCCATATCCAAATCGACAATGAATAGTGACAAACAACACTTTATCAACAAGAAATTATTGAATAACAAGAACACTAAAACGACATTGCATTCATTGGATACCTGTATCAATTACTACCAATTTTCTTTGACAATCTTTGATTTTTCAAGAATGAATTTTCCTTCTTTATATTTTTGTGATTCTTCATAAGCCCGTTCATATTTCCAGCCCAAAACCTCACGGCAATCAGAACAGAAAACATCAGCAACCGTGTGCAGCCCGGTCATTAGGTTTCTGTCTTCTTTCGGGCCCATTGAAACATTCATTGCATGAGAGAACAAAAAGGCTCTACCATGTCTCCCCTGTAACATTATTTTAATTCCAAGTAATTTTGTAATCCACATTTTAAATATTGTGAAAATCTTTGTACATTGCAATATAACTAAGCATAGATTTATATCAAGAATCTACTACTTCTCATGTTATTACATGGTTTTTGTTTCAATTGAAACATAACGCTGCAAATAGATCAAGAACAGATTTGCATGTTTAATATAAAGGGGTGTTTGGATGCGTGTTTTAAAAATGATTATGTGATATTGAGTAGTAATATATTGAGGACTTAGGGGTGTTTGGGATTGCTTTTTGAAAATAATTTATACGCTTTGAACGGATAATCAGCGGTTACAAAACGTGATTTTGAAAAATAGTGTTTGGATTTGATTATGTTGTTTGAAATCGCAATAATCAATTAATTAGTTTTTCAGTGTTTGACAAACCAGATTATTTGTTTACTTAATAGGTAAAATGCAAATAATCAGTTTTCAAAATGCAATAAGCACCTCCCAACATACTTTTCCAAAACTCCATTTTGGATTGCCCAAAACGCAAATACTTGATCATTTCAAACTTTTTAACAAACACAAATTTCAGATTATATGCATTAAACAGATAATCTTCTTCGTATCACAATCCCAAACACCCCCCTTAAAAGAAGACTACAACTTAAAACCACAATTGATATAAACAGGGCTTTACAAGTTTACATACAGAATCAAAATCAAGAACTGTACTATAACAATTTCATCAGATACTAAAATAGAATTTAGTCTAACAATCAATAACTATGTAAATACCTTAATTTAATTTCCTTACCTGAAAAGCTTTAGAAATGACGTCATCATGAAGGGCTACATGATTTCTACAATTGCAGCAACTATACAACCTCGGACCAACCATTTCCGCCATTGATGATCAAACAACAAATTCTTTCACTAAACTGCCTTCTTGTCAAAATCAAATCTGTTAACAGCAATACCCAAATCAGATGATCATATAAAATGAAGAAAGATAACTAATTTTTTTTCAAATTATCCCATCAACAAGAAAGATTTGATACGTAACTTGTCCGCAGTTCTTTGACCAAAAGTTAGTATTTTTATAATGCAAAAAGATGAAAATTAAAATGGGTATTTAGTAATTATGTAATTAAGGTCAAGAAATTATATAAGAAGTGGAAATTAAGATCATAGAAGCGTACCCAGTAACTGAAAGAAGTCGAAAGTGAAGAACATGAGGATCTGGAGTGTGAATTCATTCGACTTGTTGTGTGTAAGTATCGTACGTATATATTTATTTATGGCAAAAGTGATGACTTTTTGTTTGATTAAATGGTAATCAACACGGAAACTCTCAAATGGTGACGTGGGTATTGTGAATTTCAGAATTATGAATGAGAGAAATAGAGGGTAGGGTTTCTTGTTTTTGGACTTGATGAGGTGTGTCGGATTTTAGGTGGGGTGTTAATTTTAATCGATTCTTGTTTGCCGACCCCTTTTGAATTATGGTATTTATCCATCTATTTTTCCTACACATTTTCATTTTTCGTCCATTTCTCCTCATTATTGGGGTTCTTTGGAAGTTGTTGGTAGGTGTATTGATAAAACCAAATTTCTTTCTTTTTAGAAAAAGGGAAATTTGTTTGATTTTATGCCTTTTATGTTTTATACTTCCTTAAATGAATCAATTTAAAGTTTACATTTTTAAGGCAAAATAAGATAATTAAATATTAGTGAAATTAAATGGAGTATTTAGAATGGATGGATCCCACACCTTGTACTATTTTGTTGCTTTTTATAGGAAGATGATAAAAATAAATGGGCCCCACACCTTTAATGATGTTTAAAGAGAGATAAGTAAGGGTAAATGGGTAATTTTAAGTATAAAAACTTACCAAATAAGGTAAATTATTAAAGTGATTCACTTATTTTGATACACCACAAAAAGGAAAGTGATTCACTTATTTTAATACGGAGGAAGTATAAGATATGAATGAGGTGAGATATAGAAAATAATACTATCTTTATTCAAGAGTAGAGCATTGTATTGTTTCTTAAAAACTTTTCGTAAAAGTGAGATGAAAAAAAATGTGTGATGTTATGAATAGTGACATATAAAATTAGGGGTGAGCATTTGGGCAAAAAAAACCGAACCGAAAACTGATAACATGTTATCGGTTCGGTTTCGGTTCTATCGGTTTCGGTTCGGTCTTCGGACAAGGATGAACATCTGGCCTAAAATAACTGAACTGAAACCGAATCAAACCAAAACCGAAAACATGTTATTAGTTCAATTTTAAAAATTTATCGTTTTGGGTTTCGGTTCGGTTTTTGAACCGTACTCACCCCTATTAAAACATGTAAGCCTACAATTTTAAAACATATTTCAAGTTTGATTATCAAATTTATCTAAAAAGAAGTGATGGGATTTACATGAATCTATGAGGAATTTTCAATTTTTTAGTCTAATGGCGACAGATCAACCGATGGTCGGAACAAGTTGTGCATGTGAGATGTAACTTGAGAGTATATTATGTCTCTCTAATCTAGTGAAATGTAGATCAAACAAAAGGCGTAAGTAGTTAAGTACTAAATGTTTGCTTCTTAATGAACATCATTAATGATGATAAATACAAAAAAAAAAAAAAAAACACAGCATTACAAAATGTGGAAACATCTTAGGTTAGAAATAACCAACCTTTAACGTTTAACCCGACTATAAAAACTGCACGATACACTATCTTAATATGGTATACCAACTTCCTTATTCTCAACCAACTTTTAATGTTCTTCATCCTCTTAAATCATCAGATTTCCAAAAGACATAATCTATCGCACACACCTTTAAATAAGAATGATTTATAAAATCTTGATAATATCATCCATCACATCACATATTGAGTGGTTCAGCGGCCTCTAATTCCCTCACCTTGTCTTGCCCTACAACCAAACATACAATTTATTTTACCAACTAAAAAAAACCAAATTTTAAATAAAATCTAAAAGAACCTACTTGATCTTTCTGCAACCCCCAAAAGGCGTCTTTGCAACATAGATGCAAGGAAGAGGAAACAAGAACACATTCCAAACATCACAGTTATCGGGAACGCATCAACCTTAAAAAGTACAAAAAATATATAAAATGTTAATAATTAGGGTTGAATGTATATAAAGATAGAGATTCTTACGTTATAAAGCACGATGCATACGAAAATGTTGAGTGGAATTCTGAAAAAGTTCATAATTGTGCTTCGGGATTCTTCAGGAATATATTGGGATCTCATTTTCATAATCGATGGCCAAAATAAACCAACACATGCTTCAAATACACAAAACCCAATTAACTGAATACACCCTGCAAACTTTATGCTTCCACCCTTTACTTCAGAAGGAGCTACCAATAACTGTTCAAAACAATATCAAATCAAAAATCAAATTAATTAAACTAAATAAAAAAATTTACGTTATATGTCACGTACACTTGTGATAACGGGCAGCAACAGAGATGCAGAAGATACAACAAAAACAATTTGCATATAACTTTCAACTTTAACTGATGAACGGGCCAAAAGCCGAGAAGCCAAAGAACTGCCCAACATGGAAGATAACATAAAAGTAGCAAAAATAAAACCGTGTGGAATATCTTCACCATTCGGGCTCAAAGCAGGGGTCCATAAAAAGACAAAAGTGTACATTGATCCTTCAAATAACGATTGAATTGCACCCAAAAGTGCTATCTTTTCATCTATTTCGAAGAAAAAGAAACAATATTAGATGGAAATTTATTAACTTATGATAGAATTAAATAAATTGTCCTCGTGGTTTGTATGAAATGATAGATTTTGTCCCTCAAATTTGTAATAAAAAAGTCAAGGGACGAAATTTGTAATTTCATTCAAACAACAGGGACGAGTTATGTAATTTACTATAGAAATTTGTACCTGATGCAATTGCTACTGCAGCTCCCCTAAATTGGGTCATTAAATCTTTGCTTTCTGACGGGTCACCATAATTTTCAGTCCATGTTGACAAAATAACTGCCATACCAATTGCAAGAAAGATTGAAGCTGCATCAAATGGGGCAACGGGCCCCATTGCTAATGAGCCCACTAACAGATTTCCAAATAAACCCGCTATTATTGCAACCAGCCCGTTTCCAAGAAATATCGCCTTTGAGAATGTTATTGATAGCCATTGTTGCTCAAAACATCTCTGTAACACCACAATAGAATATAAGTTAAAAACAAACAAACAAACACACACATAGATAGATATATATATGAATGTATGTATCTATCTATCTGACCTTGTTATGTTCAGCAACTAGCCATGATTCAAAAGCCGAAAATAAAAGAGAAGTAGCAATTCCTCCCAAAATACGGCCCACCATCAGGACTCTGTACTGAGGTGAATGCTTTGTGATACAGCTTAAAATGTAAGTTATGCAGTAAGTAACTGAAGCTCTTTTTCGACCACTGAATTCAAAATAATAATAATTATTATTATATTTATTAAACTTTAAACAATTTACTGAAAAATGGAATTAATAATTACTGTTTATCAGCTAATGATCCAACAATTGTCCCGAACAACATAGAAGATCCAAAACCAGCAATGAAAAGCTGCCCAATATCTCCTTTACCAAAACCATATGTGGTGTACAGGTAGTACACATATGGACCCTGCAACCAATCACCAGCTACAAACACCATGAAATGTGTTAATAAATTTTTATTTAATAAATTATTAATTTAAATTATGTAATATGCTGCTCATAAAATGTAGATTACGTTGGTTTAACTTAACAAACAAAAAGAGTTACATTTTTTGAAATGGTAAACTGCAAGAAAATGCAATGTAACATTCAATTGTTATCCATGTAGAGCAATTTTATATCAAATGACAGTCATGCCCTTAAAGGGAGGGGTGAAATTCAAAATTTAGAAAAAGGAAAGGAAGGGCATAATTGTCATTTGGGATGAAATTGCTATGTATGAATAAATATTGATATGTACGAATCACCTCCCTTTAAGAAATTGTGTACGTTGGTAAAAAAAAGGTTACGTATGTTGCATTAAATGGCTTAAAAGTGAAGAGTAGATCACATTTTCTTGGGTTTATTGATTATTATAGACAACTTTGTAAACAATTCAAGCATAATACACTCATCAAAGTAATTAATGAGTTTAATCGGATAAAGTATATCCCCAACTTCCCATACTAAAAACACATTATGGATTCAAATTGTAAATCTAACTATTTTCACTTAATTAAATTAAAGATCTTAGAAATTAGCAGCCTAGATCCATAAAAATTAAAACTTTAGCAACATTTAACCCAAATGTTGAATAACCCAGATCTAATTCACCATCATAAACACCAAATCACAAGTGGGTAAACTCAAATTAAAAACAATTAATGCCAAATTATACTACAAATTGATAATGCGAAGGAAATGACAGTTATACCCATCATGAGAGAGTAAACAAGGAGGTAATTGTTCTTAAACGAATTGAAAGCAGAAGGAGTATTGATTCGATCTTTGTTGTTCTTGCTAAGCTCCATTGTTGCAACAATAACAGCTAAACCCCCAAACACTATCAAGTAAAAAAGCTCCATTTGACCTTGATTTCGATCAAGATCTCGATCTGTTAATTGAGAGTGTGTACGGAAAAAGAGAAGACCAGAAAGTAGAGATGTTGGTGTTTGGAAATGAAAAGGATGACGAGATTTATATATGAAGGAGTAACGGGATCTAAAGCTATGGCCTCCAGCAATTGTAGGTAGCCGAAGGGTGTCGGTAGGGTGTATGAATTTTATTATCCTTCTCTATTTTTGTTTCCTCGGATAATTAAACGCGTTTATTTTCTGAAAATAATAATTCAATATTGTTTGTTGGTATTCAACCAACTAGTTTTTATTACTCCCTCCGTTCCATTTTCATTGTCTAACATACTATTTTAGTTTATTTATACAAATATAGTTTTTCCTAATATTCAATCAATCAAAAAATATTTAAATGAGAAATCAAAAATTTAATTGATAACATAGTATAATTAATGTATCTTTCTTAAACTGTATGTTTTTGTAGTGAACAATAAATTTGGGACGAAGAGAGTATGTTAAAGGGCTTGATGTTTAGATATGTCATACTTCATTAGAATTCATTTCTACATCATAACTTTTATATCATATATTATACAATACAAAAAATTGATTGTGGTAGATACATAAAAAATTGTAATATATAAATTACCCTTTATAATTTATAAGTTAAAATTTTGTTTTGCACAAATATAATATAGATTTAAGAGATTGTATTGCCCTTAAAAAACTAGTTTTCTTTATGCATGTATGGTGACTTTTTAGACAAAATAGCAGCATAAAGGAAGCTTTTTTTTTTGAATTTGTGTTACATAGACAAATCCACTTGGCACTTTTAGGCTACCTCATTATCGACACTTGACACACCCTCATGCATTCCTCTTTCAAATGCTATTAGGAGGCAAAACAGAATTTATTAAGATTGCCATAAATACACGACTTGATTACTTAATTTTATGGAGATAATCGACACTTCCTCCGTATCAAAATAAGTGAATCACTTTGAAGTTTACGACACCAACATCAATCGATTGATTCTCTTTCTACGATTTCTTCAATCTCAGGTTATGGTTTTCAGAAGACATTAATTTCTCAATTTCTTCAATTGATGTTTCACTGTTAAAATGTTCAGCTTAATGTTTATAAATTTATATCTTTATATATAATAAATGAAATTTTTTTTGAATTTGTTCCACATAGACAAATCCACTTGGCACTTCTAGGCCACCTCATTATTGACACTTGGCACACCCTCATGCATTCCTCTTTCAAATGCTATTAGGAGGCAAAACAAAATTTATTACGATTGCCATAAATACACGACTTGATTACGAAATCTTATGGAGATAATCCACACTTCCTCCGTATCAAAATAAGTGAATCACTTTGAAGTTTACGACACCAACATCAATCGATTGATTCTCTTTCTACGATTTCTTCAATATCTCAGGTTATGGTTTTCAGAAGACATTAATTTCTCAATTTCTTCAATTGATGTTTCACTGTTAAAATATCCAGCTTAATGTTTATAAATTTATATTTCATTTGCAGTTATTTAGGTTGGTGATGGAGTCTTTGTGTGTTTTCATATTTAACTGGTTAGTGTTAATTTGATTTGTGATAAATTAAGCAAGATTGTTTCATGGTGGATGAAGGGGTAATCTTCAATTATGGTATTGAATATTCTCATTTACCAAAGGGTCTTTGGCCTAGCGGTATGGTGTATGACTCTCATCCTTGAGGTCTGGAGTTCGAGTCCCGTCGTGGACATATGTGGTAATTATGAGTAGATTAGATTTGCCGTTTCAAAAAAAAAAAGAATATTCTCATTTAAGTGCCTTTTATTCTATTGATTTAAAAAACGTATGCAATTATAATTACGTGACAAAAATATTTATTAACACATTTAAGAAATTACTAATTCAGTTACAAAATGTTATATATGCTACTCCATCCGCCATTACACAATACCAGCAATATTCTTGTTGGAAAGAGTGTCCAACACATCAAATAAACCGGTATTCCGGTTCGGGTATTTTAGAGTCCTATTCGGGTTGCCCTCGAGGCGTCAACGAACACGAGAAATAACGTAACGTTTAATTAATAGTTTAATTAAATGGAGTTACGGGACAGACGGGCTTAACTAGTTAATGGGTTATTGACTAGTTATCGGTGTCGGGCCAAGTATTAATTAATAGTTTAGTTAATACTTGTGGGCTTAATTAATGGTTTAATTAAAGTGGGCTTGGACCAATTATGGTGTTACCATAATTGTGTTTGGCAAGGATATAAATTAAGGTTAAAGGGTTTAACCTAATCATAACTTTCATACTTCCTCCTTGCCTCCCTCCCCATTTGGCCGAGCATCTCGACCGAACACCACCACCGTCGCCGCACCACCGCCGGACCACCGTACCGCCGCCGTGCCGCCGCCGTCGAACGAACCGAAAGGGTTTTCGGGTTCGGGTTTTGGTGTTTGTTTCTCAAGAGTGCTTTGTACTACCTCGTGGTACATCGTCTCGTTCTTGACCAACCTAGGGTGTGATTCGATAGAGGGATTCTTACTTGAATCCTAGTGCATCGTTTTGATCTGGCTCGTACTAGATCACAGGGTTTATCTAGTTCACCGAATCGCGAAGAACAAGTAAGTGTTTCGAGTTCATCTATTTAATTATATTAAATATCTAGTTGCATTAGAATTGTAAACCTAACGGTCCAAAAGTTTTTAATCGGGTCAATGTTCTACCAAGTTGCTTTTGATTTCCGCCTTAAGCAAAGTGTGGCTAGATGCATAGAAAACCCAACAGTGGTATCAGAGCGCCATTGGTTTACAAGTCTAATAGTGCTAGACAAGAAATTCGAAATCCATAAAATTGTTTTATGATTTTCGGAATTTCCGAAAATTGTTTTGGGGTTCCGAAAATTAATACATTAAAAATAGGTTTTTATATTTTTCGGTATTTTATAAAATTGTTTTGATAACTACCGAAAAATAAAATATGTTTTTTAATATTTTCCGAAAATTCGGAAATATTATTTAATAATTAAAAACGTTTTTTTTATTAAATAATTAATTAAGGATAATTTCAAAAGGTTTGGAATTATCAAGAATTTAAACAAAAGATTTTATCAATCTAGGTTTTTATTTAAAAGATTTAAAATAAATATTTTATATATTTTATATATTTTTCGGAATATATAAAAGGAATATAAATGTTATTTATTTAAATAAAATATAAATCCTATTTAAGTATATATGTATTTTTCGAAATACATATATGCCAAAAATAGTTGATCTGACAAATCTAGATTATATTTGAAGGAGTATCAAATAAGGATAAAATTTAATAGTTTAAATTAGGGATATATTAGATATATCCGAAATCTTTTAATAAGAATTAAAGATATGATTTTAAAAATTAAAAGATATTTTAAATATGGATATAGATATATCCGAAAATAATTTCGGTATATATCTATATATATTTAAATATTTTCGGAATTTTTAAATAAAGAAAAAGGGATTGGATTTTCGAATATTTAATTATCTTGTCTTATTTACTTATAATAGTTTATGAATTAAATAATGGTACAAATAATTAAAAGTATTATATATGTATATATATTAATTAATAGTTTAATTTAGAATATATATATATATGTATATCTCGAATTCCATTATATATCAAATAAGATTTGATATTCTTCCCTTATATATATAATATTATGTAATAATAGTTTATTAAATATTATATATAAGATATAGTTATAATAGGATTTAAAACGTCGCGTCCTCGCGGGTTTATAAAATTAATTATACTATATAGAACTTTAGTAAATGTAAATTAAAAGGTTTTAATTAACATAGATATAATTATATAATAGTTTATATAAATTATAACTAAAGTTAAATATATCGTCGCTTATGTCATTAGTAGGCTCACCCATAGTCTAAGACATCTAAAGGATGAAAAGGAAGAGATATAGATCTCTAAACGGGGTTGCGTTTTTAACACGTCTTGCGCTGACCTGCCCCGCCGCTTCCCTTGTCTTAGAATGGAGCTACCGAACGGGCATAATAGGATGATGTTAAGATTAAAAGTATAATCATAAAATTAAACAAATCCTTCCCGTTTAATTAAATGTGAACATTGTGTGCTCTCCATAGAATGACACGCGCTCGTATCATAGTCTGATTAACGGAACTCGTGTGGTTAACCGGTACGTTAATTGTGAGATTATTTTGCGAGTGAAACGATTCTCGCGATACTCAAGCGAACTTGAGCCGAGAAGTCCACGTGGGTATTCCATGGTTGTTTCACCTTCTAATATATGATCCACGGTATCCCTGTCATATAGATTAGAATGAGCATTGATTCGAGATTAACATGCCATTCTCCCACGAGAATGAATCTCAAAGAACTAGGGATTTCATAAGATTGAAATTGACAATAGTTTGCCTACGACACGAAATTGTTTGGTGTGAAATACGGCATCCCTCTTCACATCAAATAACTAGTGGGCGTATCCTAGCCTTATGAATAAAGATTGGGAAAATTATTATAAGGATTTATTAATGAATGCACTAAATAAAGAAATTGTTTTCTTTATAAATGTCTTCCAACAACAATCTTCCTCCAACACCACCACTTCCACTTCCAATTTCACCATAAAATCGTCCTCGATTTTCTATCTCAAAAGTTTCATCTCGTAACAGTTTACGAAATTTAACTACGTGGATTATATGATTAATTCACGAGCTTCTGTTGAAAATCTAAGACTCATTCCGGATTGCAAAGTGAGAAAAGGAGAGTTTGTATGTAGCTTCATCAAAATGATGAGAGGATACATATCAAAAAGATTAGGGTGTAAAATGTGTCTAAGGAATTAGCGGTTGACATAGTGTTGAACTCGCTCACTCCGGCATATTCTTCGTTCGTATCAGACTACGATAAGAATAATAAAGACATTACACTCATAAAGTTATGAAAGGAACTAATAATTGCTGAAGCAAAGATGTTAGACATTCATAACTTTATTTCTGATACTCATATCTTAAATATTGAATCAAATGGTGCTACGACAAGTGAACCTTCTCACCCCAGTGGAAAAGGGGAAGCTAAGGTGGGACATACCCAACGAAAGCTTAAGAGAAAGAGAAGTTCACTAATAACACAAAAGGATTCAATGTGTTCTCATTGCAATGAAATGGTTCACTGGAAAAGAAACTGCCCAAAGTACCTAGATGATGTGAAGAATCACATGGTCCAAAAGTATGGCATCTTAGGTACAATTATGATTGAACTTCACAGTGCTTCTATGTCTAAGTTCTTGGGTCCTTGATACAGGGTGTGGTACTCACATTTGCACTGATATGCAAGGACTGAAGAATAGTAGGAAACTGAAGCATGGTGAGCTGAATCTAATCATGGGAAACAGAGTCTCGACTGCTGTCACCAAGATTGAAGATTATGAGCTCATGCTTAGTACTGGTCATTCAATTACTTTATTAGATGTTTGTTTTTCGCCATCTATGGCACGCAACATTATATGAAATTGATGGTTGCGTAAACAATAGAAATCTAATATTAAATGTTGATTCATCCAAAGGTGTATTGGATAAGTCATGTCTATGGCATTGTCGCTTAGGACATATAAACAAGAAATGCATAGCTAAACTCCAAAAGGATGGAGTGTTAGATCATTTGACCTCAAATCGAATGATATGTATGATAGTCTTGTTTACTTGGCAAGATGACAAAAGCGCCATTCACAGGGTCATGTGAAAGAGGCAAAGACTTGTTGGACCTCATACATACTGATGTGTGTGGACCGTTCAAGTCTAATACTAGACATGGTGAACGATACTTCGTCACGTTTACTGATGATTTCAGTAGATATGGATATGTTTATTTGATTAAACATAAGTCTGATACTTTTGAAACGTTCAAAGAATATCAGAAAGAAGTAGAGAATCAACTGGGCAAGAAGATTAAGATGCTCCGTTCTGACAGGGGCGGAGAGTATCTTAGTCAAGAGTTTATCGACTATCTAAAGAGTTGTGGAATAGTATCCCAACTCTCACCTCCTCGAACTCCACAACTTAATGGAGTGTCGGAAAGGAGAAATCGAACCTTGCTTGACATGGTTCGATCAATGATGAGTCGATCAACACTTCCAGTGAGTTTCTGGGGATATGCCTTAGAAACTGCAGCACATATCGTTAACCTTGTACCAACTAAGAAGGTTGCCAAAACTCCCTCTGAAATGTGGACAGGGAATCCTCCCTCCCTCAAACATTTGAAAATCTGGGGTTGTGAAGTTTATGTAAGACATGAATCTCACGACAAGCTAGATAACAAATCAGAGAAGTGCTACTTCATTGGCTACCCACGACAGTCTTTTGGATATCGGTTTTATAATCCGAAAGAGAACAAAGTGTTCGTATCTCGAAGAGGATTTTTCCTCGAGAGAGAGCTATTATCCAAAGAAGACAGTGGGAGCAAAATTGATCATGAAGAGTGTCAAGAGTCAAGCAATGAAGATGTAGTGGAACCTATAGTTGACACTAGCACTCAACCAGAGGATGAGACTCCTGTTGAACAAAATGATGTAACTCTTACCGTTCCACGTAGATCCTCTAGAACTGTTCGCCCTCCTGAGCATTTTGGTGATTATTATGATTTCTATATTGCTGAAGGCGATGCATCTACTGGTAATAGTTTACCAGTTAATGACGATGAGCCATCGAGTTATAAGGAAGCTATGGAAGGCCCTGAGGCCGAAAAGTGGAAAGTGGCTATGGAGAGTGAGATTCAGTCCATGTATGACAATCAAGTATGGAACTTGATTGAGACTTCTCCCGGTATCAAAACCGTTGGATGCAAGTGGATCTTCAAGAAGAAGATAGACATGGATGGGAATGTGCACACCTATAAGGCTAGGTTGGTTGCAAAAGGTTATACTCAAACTCATGGGATTGATTATGATGAAACCTTTTCACCAGTAGCCAAGATAAAGTCTATCAGAATATTGCTTGCCATAGCTGCGTTTCATGACTATGAAATTTGGCAGATGGATGTTAAAACCGCCTTCCTTAACGGAAGACTTACTGAGGATGTCTATATGGCACAACCAGAAGGTTTTATCAATAAGAAATATCCTGATAGAGTGTGCAAGCTTGAGAAATCCATTTATGGATTGAAACAAGCCTCTCGAAGTTGGAAACTTTGCTTCCATGAGAAAGTCAAGGAGTTTGGTTTCTCTAGAAGTGAAGATGAGTCCTGCGTTTACATCAAAGCTAGTGGGAGCGTTGTTGTCTTCCTAGTACTGTATGTAGATGACATACTCCTTATAGGAAACCATATTCCTACACTGTAAGATGTGAAGTCTTGGTTGGGAAAATGTTTCGCTATGAAGGACCTAGGAGACACAGCGTACATACTCGGTATAAAGATATACAGAGATAGAGAAAGACGTCTAATAGGATTGAGCCAGAGTACATACTTGGATAAAGTACTAAAACGTTTTAGTATGGTTGATTCCAAGAAAGGGTATCTACCCATGAATCATGGCATAACATTATCTAAAAGTCAATGTCCCAGTACTGAGCAAGAACTGGAGAAAATGAGTCGAGTCTCTTACGCCTCGGCGATTGGATCGATCATGTATGCCATGGTATGTACTCGCCCGGATGTCTCATATGCGCTAAGCATGGTGAGCCGGTTCCAAGGCAACCCTGGCAACGATCATTGGACTGCGGTGAAAATGATTCTCAAGTACCTAAGGAGAACAAAGGATATGTTCTTAGTGTATGGTGGGAAAGACGAACTTGTTGTGGAAGGTTATTGTGACGCGAGTTTCCAAACGGATAGAGATGACTCGTGCTCACAAACTGGGTGGGTGTTCTTATTGAACGGAGGAGCTGTCACTTGGAAGAATTCCAAGCAGGAGACAGTAGCTGATTCAACTTGCGAATCTGAGTATATTGCTGCCTGTGAGGCATCAAAAGAGGCCACATGGTTGAAGAATTTCATTGGGGATCTTGGTGTCGTAACAAGCATCAAGGAACCAATGAAAATCTTCTGCGACAATGAAGGTGCAGTCTCATTGACTAAAGAATCCAAAGATCATAGTCGAACCAGGCATATACTCAGAAAGTTTCACTACGTGAGAAAGCGAGTTGAAGATGGGGACGTGATAGTGACAAGAGTATCGTCGGAAAATAACCCGGCTGATCCTTTCACAAAAGCACTAAGTCGTGCCAAGCATGATGCTCATGCGAGGACGATAGGAATTAGATTTCATAGTGACTTATCATAAATTGTCATTCATTTGAAATTGTAGTGAATATTAAATTGTATGAATTGATGATTTATTTATGGAGATTAAATAATTTGCAAGTGTTCTATCATTCATATAGTATTTAATTATTCCATTTCAAACCTTTTGCATGTTTAGAACCTATTCCTAAGTAAACTAAGAGATTACTTAAACGTCCACAGTCGATCGTTCTTATGGGAATAAGAACTGAATTAAGATGTCATGGGAGAGTGAGTAGATTGTTCAAAGGTATGAACATTGCATAGAGATTGCTGCTACTCTCATGAGCATTTAAAAAGGTGTATTTAAATGTTAGACCAACCCACGCTCAGAGTATTACCCCATGGACTTTATCATGGGTAATAGTGAGGCGATAATATCGTACGAGTCTTCAAACCAAGATGCATCGTTTCCTAAGTACGATTTCGTGATACATTGGTCTAACTCCAACGCTATTCGTAACTGGTAGCTATAAAGATTAGTTCCATGTATTATGTGATGACTATGAAGGAAGATGATGTAGTTAAGGTTTATTCGTTCCCTCTGATCAAAGTGATAGAGGAGATATCCATTGGGCCCCCTGTTGATTTGATGTGACACTAAAAATACCTGCGCAGGTCATGACTAGATTGAAAGTTCAATCATGTAGTCAAATCGTCATCATAAATCTCGAATCAGGAAACATAATCGTAACTAGAGTGATTGACATGTCCATGTCACTAGTTACATGATATGGCGCAACGAAGGACATATGATCACTTATCATAGGACCGTTTCTGATAATTCAGAGTTCGGCAGCTGCACATGCTATGCACACTCTAAAAGATACACGAACGCGTACCGTTTATAGTTGATGAGGTGTCCAAGTGGGAGACTGTTGGAAAGAGTGTCCAACACATCAAATAAACCGGTATTCCGGTTCGGGTATTTTAGAGTCCTATTCGGGTTGCCCTCGAGGCGTCAACGAACACGAGAAATAACGTAACGTTTAATTAATAGTTTAATTAAATGGAGTTACGGGACAGACGGGCTTAACTAGTTAATGGGTTATTGACTAGTTATCGGTGTCGGGCCAAGTATTAATTAATAGTTTAGTTAATACTTGTGGGCTTAATTAATGGTTTAATTAAAGTGGGCTTGGACCAATTATGGTGTTACCATAATTGTGTTTGGCAAGGATTTAAATTAAGGTTAAAGGGTTTAACCTAATCATAACTTTCATACTTCCTCCTTGCCTCCCTCCCCATTCGGCCGAGCATCTCGACCGAACACCACCACCGTCGCCGCACCACCGCCGGACCACCGTACCGCCGCCGTGCCGCCGCCGTCGAACGAACCGAAAGGGTTTTCGGGTTCGGGTTTTGGTGTTTGTTTCTCAAGAGTGCTTTGTACTACCTCGTGGTACATCGTCTCGTTCTTGACCAACCTAGGGTGTGATTCGATAGAGAGATTCTTACTTGAATCCTAGTGCATCGTTTTGATCTGGCTCGTACTAGATCACAGGGTTTATCTAGTTCACCGAATCGCGAAGAACAAGTAAGTGTTTCGAGTTCATCTATTTAATTATATTAAATATCTAGTTGCATTAGAATTGTAAACCCAACGGTCCAAAAGTTTTTAATCGGGTCAATGTTCTACCAAGTTGCTTTTGATTTCCGCCTTAAGCAAAGTGTGGCTAGATGCTTAGAAAACCCAACAATTCTTCCATCTACCATTGCAATTGATGGGTGATATTTACTAGGTTGGTCTTATTAAAGAGTTTTTTGGCATTGATATATGCAATGGATTCTGCTGAAGTGTTCTTTAACTTACCCAGTGAAGATAAGATTCATTTTGCTTCAACTGATGTTCACGAGCCATTTGCAAGAAAGAAGGTCCTTTGTATAATGCATTTGAACTAAAATTCCTTTGTATATATTGACATGGAGTAAGTTTTGTTCTTCAGTTTATGTGAGGGTAATGAGAATTGTGGGATTAAATTTGAACAGGAAAGAAGGTCGTTACTATTGAATTTCTCGATCTTAGAATAGAAGTTCACAAAAGAAGAAACCGAAAAAGTGGTATGACACGAATCTACACCCGATTTTAGCATCAGATTATTTCACTTATTAAATTTAATTAAACTAAATTATTTGTTTTTTATCTTGATTTCATGTTGCGATTCAAACATTGATGACCAAAAAAGATGCTATAATGACAGTTGAATGGTCACAAGGTTCCCTCACAGAAGATCTTGAAAAAGGTCTTAGAGAGAGTTCAAGTGCAAATCAAAAGGTTTAATTTTCATAGTTTAAAAAAACTGGGATCGGAATTATGTATATTTTTGATGAAAATCAATCATTTTTTTTTACCTTAACTTGTAATATATTTATTAATTTCAGATATTATCTCTGAATGATATGTACAAAAGGTTGCAAGCATACAATACAAGCTTACAACACGGGCGATATTATGGTGGAAACGTAGTTGCAGCCCTCATGGCCCGTTTGGATCCAAAAGCTAAGGTATGTCATTAATAATGAATGTAGAGATGATGAAACGGGAAACGCGTCAAATTAGGTTCAAGTCAAAACAAGTAAAATTTATACAATTATACGGGTCGAATGAGTTGGGGTGACCCAGAAACATTTTAAAAAAATTATAGATATAAGTATTAGTGGTTTCAGTTTTATTTACATGCAAAATAGTATGTTGTATAATATAAAATTATATAAACATAAATCTTTTTGTAGTTACAATTTATATATAATTATAGGATTCTGAAAGGTGCTAGAAGCATTGATCAGCATTCCCAATGTACTCCTTTTCAGAATAATATACATGTATGTACACAATTGGCCCTCTACATTTATGTCTATCTTTTAATTTACTAAATAAATGTTTTTCTTGACATTAGATCAGGTTCTTCTAGGTTTGTTGGCTGTATGGAACGTCTCTTTATTTCAATATCCTGCAAGATGGAAATATTGACCTTTTTAGTTTTGAAGGAGTTGATTTGAATTGTGTTTTTATCTAAAACTTGTCAAGTAGCTAATGTTTATTTTTAATACCTTAAGTTCCTCGGAGTATCTATAGATGATGTATGCCTTCCTTTATGAAGATGTTAATATCCATTTTGTTGGAATTGGATCAAATGGTAAACAGAGTTTTCACTGTCTTTTATATTCAAGATTTATAAATAATTATGGATTGCTTTGTGTTTGCAGGCATGTGCAAGTACTTTCAGAACCCACTACCTTTTTACCAAAGATATAACCACATCAGATTGATTACCAGAATCGACAACTTAGATATAACTTTATCACAAAGATATGTAATGCATAGTACATCAAATTGAATTTTTTTTATGAAAGTTGAGTACTTTTTAATGTAGTTTTTTTAAGTATATCAACTATTTGTATGAAACTTTCTATAAGTCACCGTGATTTATCACGGGTTATAGGCTAGTTACATATTGAACTAACTCATTTTTATATGCATTGATACATATCTCATACATATTTATTTACTCTCACTTGTACTTTTTTAAGAGGTTTTTCCTGAAGTAGCGATATCTCTACTTCTGATAGATGTATAATTATCTATATTTTATCTTTCTCATACTCTTTATCTGAAGGGATTGAATATATAAAAGAAAAAAAAAATAATTTTCTAAGGTTCAAAATGTTTGAGGTTGTAAAGTTTTGACCTATCCAAGGAATGGTGTAGTTAATTTTAAAGGTGCGGGGTGATGATCTCAAAACAGATTTGTAATAACAAGTATTAAAACTTCAAGCTTATGGCGTGTTGAAAAAGGATAAATAGAAGACATTTTTACCTAAATGCATTTCTTAACAAACTAATGGATAAAAGAAATGTGACGAAGCTAACTAGGGCCGGCCGAAGTACTGTGCGGCCCATGCGACGGCCCAGGGCATCAAAGGGGCTTAGGGCATAATTTTCCAGCCCAATATGTATGTACACTGATTTATCAAATAAGAAATATATATTAAAAGAGGGCAACAGTTACAGAGCGTGACTGTGATTTCCGAGAAAGTCTCCTAGACTTCCTCAATGGCGATGGAGATCTCTTCATTACTAGACTCCCGAATTCCCGATGCATATCTTCAGATTTGCAATAAAAAAGATAGACCATAGAGAAAAACATCACAAAGAAAGAACTTCCCTAAAATTCCATATTTTTGTCACCAGATGCATATTGAGTAATACTCCCCCCGTCCCACAAAAAAATTCTCATTTCTCTTGGGCACAAGTTTTTAGGAGATAGTTAGTGGTGGGGTCTTTAATGATACTTTTGATTAAAATATAATGTTAGATTGGAGAGAGAAAGAATTTTAGTGGTGGAATCATTGGCAATAATATTATTTTATTAAGTGGGCCCCTCAAAATTGAGAAATGAAATTTTTTTTGTGTGACAAAATTTGTAAGGCTGTCTGGTATGGGGCCACTTTTTTGTGGCGTGGTGGGTGAGGTGGCAAGGGCGACGACCAACGCCGAGTAACACGTGTGGGGGTAGGCGTGGTTGCTTTTGATTGGTTCAGTGGCATTCTTTTTATTTTCTTTTTTTATTTATTTAGAATTAAATGGAATAAAACGGTGTGGTGTGGTGTGGTGGGTATTTCCTAGAGATGATGTGATGTGGGGTGGTGTGGTTGCTGAGGTGACAGATGATGTGGCAGGAAAAAGTGGTGTGGGGTGTGGTACCCATACCCATACCCCACAGCCTAAGAGAAATGAGAATTTATTTGTGGGACGGGGGGAGTATTAAATTCTAATACTTCATCTTACAATTTAGGGCATTTTTGGGAAAGCTTATTAACGGGGATTATAAGCTTATTAGCTTATTAAGCTCTAAATTCAAGCTTATTTGGAGCTTAATAAGCTAATAAGCTCATAAGCCCCGTTAATAAGCTTTTCCAAACATGCCCTTAGTTTTCTGCAATTTAGAACTCTAAATCTTGAATGGTGAACTAAAAATGTAGAACCGAAGAAGTCCTGCTATTATTATGTTTTATTAAATTGATCCTGAAAGTAGTACTCTGAGGAACTTGAAGGTTGAAGCAAATGCCCATTCGATTAATATTTGTTAACAGAAGGAATAAGATGGTCCAAACACAGCTTATTGAAAGGGTGTTTGGGAGTGCATATTTTCAGTTAATGTTAATATCTTAATTACTATCTGTTTATCTCTTGATATTTCCAACAAGTTCTCCTCAGTTTTCTTCACTCGTGAATTTATGAAGAATGGTGACCATAGGTGATCAATAAATCTTTACAAGTGAGAATCTGGAAGATTTACACATCAAGACGTTTGCTATTACAATATTTAAGAAGATATTCTGCTAATTGGATTATGTTGACTTAAACATCTCAATTGACGAGGATGAGAGAACACCATTGCACTCTTTTTTCCTTAGTAATGGTTTGTCCTATTGAATTTTAATGAGCCAACAGCATCTCAATACGTATGAAAGATGTCACTTTTTCCTTTTTAAAATGTTTGTCCCACCAAGTTTTACCTACTAAGGTTTTAAAGAGACATAATGTTTTGAATGACAGAATAACTGTTATGAATAAACATCGTTATGGTAATTAAGAATTGGTAAGAATTCCTACCTTCGTGTTAAAGTTGGCAGTAGTATGTCTATTCATAAAAGTGTCTTAAAAGTTTTCGTAGAGAATTCTTTAATGGGTTGATGGAACTGATCATGGTTAGTTGGGATAAAGTGTTGGCTTCCATGAAAAAGGGTGAGTTGGGAGTATCACCGCGTTAAACCGGGCGTTGATGTTTGGAAATCACGTATGCATAAACTTCCTACTAGGCTTTATTGTTTACTTCGAGGTATGGAAATTAATTCTATTTTATGTCTTACTAGCCTATAACCCGTGATGAATCATGGGCGGTCGTAAAAAACTTCGAACTAATCCATATCCAATCAACCATACAATGACATATGTATAATGCAGTAAAATTAAAAGAGACACGGAGAGTTATGTGGAAACCCAAATCTGGAAAAAACCACGGACGGAGGAAGCCAAGAATCGATCCACTATAATATTGAAGTGTTTACAGAACTTGAATAAAAAATACTTGTAAATTGGATATATAATAATTAAATACATTGTAACCATTTCTTCAAATCTTTTGTAGTACTTCATGGTAAACAACGTTCACGGTGTTGTTACTTATGTGCTGTTTGGTTCGCAGAATGTTTCTGATGGAATTGGAATCTAGGAAGGAATTGGAATCCGTCAGGAATTGAAATCCAATTCCATAGTTTGTTTGGTTGGCATGGAAGGGAATTGGAATCTAATTCAATAATTTGTTTGGTTGACATGAATTGGAATTGTAATTATCTAAAATGATGAATTTACCCTTATTACTAGTAGTGGTTGGTTGGTTGGTGGTGGTGGGTGGTGGCGGCGGTGGTGGCGAAGGCGATGGTGGTGGTGGCGGTATAGGTGGTGGTGGCGGCGATGGGTGTTGGTGGCGGGGGTGGCGGCGGTGGGTGGTGGTGGAGGGTGGCGGTGGCGGTAGGTGGCGGATGGTGGCGGTGGCGGTAGGTGATGGTGGTGGTGGCGATAGATGGTGGTGGCTGTGGCGGGTGGTGGCGGTGGCGGTGGCGGTAGGTGGTGGCGGCGGTGGATGGTGGCGGTGGCGGTGGCGGTAGGTGGTGGTGGCGGCGGTGGTAGTTGGTGGTGGCTGTGGCGGGTGGTGGTGGCGGCGGCGGGTGGTGGCGGTGGTGGTGGCGGTGGTGATGGTGGTTGTGGTGGTGGATAAAGGGTATAAATGTAAATAAACATTCCATCCAACCTTGGAATTCAATTCCATCCACATTTGGATGGATTTGAGATTCCTTCATTTGGTGGAATGTTTCCATCATTTACGAATCCAATTCCATCCATTTTTTTGAACCAAACACTAGAATCTGATGGAATTGGATTCCAAATCCCTCAGATTCCATTGCATTCCAGCGAACCAAACAGCGCCTTACTTTTCCATCTTTGTCGTATATCAACATTTTCAATCATTGTTAACTGAAGAACTCGAATAAGATGGCATTTTGCTAATCTTATGGTCATTATCTTTGCTTGAACGAACAGCAAGCAACCTGATTTGGACACGTTTTTTTTTAAACAGCAATCACTATGTATGGATTTAAAAGTAATAAGAAAGTTACTAAAATAATTTATTACATGGTTTTGAAATTATTAATTTCTGGAATGTTTGAGTTGATGAACAATTTGGTACATCCATACATTGTTGATACTGTCAACCTCCCTGTGGAAAATTTGCAACAAAAAAAAAAAAAACGGAATAAGATACAATTTTATAAAATTATGAAAAGTTAAAGTTAAATATGTAAATATATGTATAAGTACCCTTAGAGATCTTGTGCCGAACGAAATTGAAGTATTACAATGACATGTCCTAGTTTGGGTCGATCACCAAGGGCATCATGCATTTGATGGGCATACTCACTCCACAGTGTCACATTTTCAAGCTTCCTTCCGCTATTTTGAAAGAGGTTGTAAGTTTTAAATTATTTGTCAAATCATGAATTTTATATATACCAAACCGTGATAAAGTATAATAAGCACTTTCTTCAAATCCTGTAATTCCAACCGCTTGATTTTTTTAATTTTTCCTTCTACGGTTCTATCTTCTAACTCACTTGCTGAAATCAAATCCCCTATAATATCTAAGGAAATTTGGAAAATTAAATTAATGTTAGTACAAACAATATGAATAAGTTAAATTGACAAATATAGTATAACGTTTATAGTACTTGTTTAAAAAAGGCATACCATAAGACACCACAAAATCTTTTCGCGATGTTGATATGGACTCAAAATCCTCGAAGCGAAAACCATTGACGGGACCACTATGGTTGTCACACGCTTTAACTATAGTTGTGCGATCAAAAGTAATTATACGTTCATGATCCACTACTTTTGGAGACTTTTTTATGGTTTCGGTTCCAAAGTTCGACAGGAATATAGCCTTTCCTTCATCTAGGACATCCACGAATTTTGAACAGCATGTTTTGTCAACAGTTGCCAATATGACGTTTTCCTGAAAATTGTAAACGTTGGAAGATTTTGTATAAATTACAGAAATAATTCGCAAAATGTAAAATGTAATTCGACAATATGGATCCTAAACATGGTATAAGTACCTCTTCATCCTGGAGGACCATGTCAATTTTATAGGCGAGGAGTGGATTTTTGAAGTCCATGGATTTCCATAGACGGGTGATCCTAACTTTGAGTCGCTTGTTTTCAGTATTCTTGGTAATTTGTCGTACAAAGATATCGTTGGTAGACATGTCGGGATGTATCCTGTATAGAACATAAGAGATTATTTTGGAAAACAATTGAGTTAAATTAGTGATTGAACATGAAGGTGTGCAGTTCAGGAAGAGTAAATAAAATTAATTATAAATCACTTACTTTTAGGACTATGTTGGATGCACGCTAACTCGAATGAAAATGCTATACGATTTATGTGGATTGGCAGGGCAATGTAGGAGGTTTAAATCGTGTGATGAATTAGTGGGTGCAAATCCGGCTAAATTACCGGGACGTCTGCATTTTCATTCTAACTGTTAGTAATTTGAATAACTTTACATTTTTATTTTTCATACTAATCGATTATCTAATAACAGTAATTGTAAGCAGTTATCATCCATAAATCTTTAGAACGCGTAAACGTGGGGTATATAATGGAGGCATAAGCAGGTGCAAAACGGTGACATTGCAAATCAACAAATACGTGGCAGCAATAGCCAATAGGCAAGACATGCAATTATGATGTCAGCAACCTACGTAGCTTTAGTAGGAAAAAGAGGATTTAAAATCCTTTCATTTAATAGGAAGATAGATACTTCATTCGTTTCAAAATAAGTGATATAAATTAGTTTTCACGTTTTTTGAGAAAAAAATTGTAATGAAGGTTAAATTAGATTAAATTGGATAGTTAGTAATTGACGAGTCCCACATATTATGATTAAAGTGAGTTTAATGATGTTTAGAATTAAAAGTAAGGGTAAATTAGTCATTTCACTATATTAATAGATAGTTAGTGGGTGTGGATCCCACTATATTTTACTAAATAAGGAAAGTTTCAAAATGTATCACTTATTTTGAAACACCCTAAAATGGAAAATATATCATTTATTTTGAAACTAATATTGCAATAGAGTCAACGCCTCATTTTTTTTAATTGTTCGATGGCATAAGAACTTTTGGGGAAAGTGACTATTTGGTGGGTGTTATATTGTCCAAGTTTGTGTTTTATGATGATTGGCTTATTGAATTGTTCAAGGATGTCCACATATATTTTAAAGTTCCAAGGGATAATCATGGACCCTTTGATTAAGAAGATCAATGGTCCAGATTAGATCTCCAACTAAATGAATTTTTTGGGCGGAAGGGTATATTGGTTATTTGGTGCGTGACTTAAAAACCCTCCTTCTTCACATTTCATCTTCCCCCTCTCTCTCCTCCCTCTCGTCTGCTCTCTTTCTCTCTCTCACACACACACAAAAATCAATGAATAAACCCTCATTTTTACTCATTTTTGCCGATTTCTTCTAAGTTTTTTGCTAAAATCGTTTGTTAAACACTTATACAACATCGTTTTTCTTCTATATTGGTGTCTGATCTACTTACAACGGCTGATTCACGACCTTCTCGTTCGAAAAAAGCTTCCGATAAAAAGTGTGGGGAATTCGTACCTGTTACAGGTAATTTTAACTTGTATTTGCTGTTATTATTAGCTTTTTTATTGTTTATGCAGAAATCCTTGTTCTTTTATGGCTTTTTTTTGTATTTCGAACTTTTCTAGGGTTTCTATTTGATAATACGTCGATTTCATATGTTGTTTGTTGATATGTTGTTCTATATTTTGTTGTTTTCACTTCAAATAACAAGTGTTTTAGCATTCTAGTGTTTTTTAATAGTTAATCACATATGATTCGTAATGTTATTTTAGTTATTTTTGTAAATCACATGTGATTTAGAGAAATGTTAATAACTCCCCTGTTTTTGAAAACCTCTGTTTTAAATCACATGTGATTTAGATATGCTTAAGTTTAAAACACATGAACACATGTGATTGTGCATATATTTAATTTTAAACCACGTATTTATTTTAGATAATCATCTGTGATTTTATATTTGTTTAATTTTATATCAGATGTTTCTTATTAGTTAATCACATTTGATTTAGATATGTTTTATTCTAAAACAAATGTTTTTAGTTAATCACATGTGATTCTAAGTCTATTTCGTTTTAAATCATCTATTTTTTGTATTTAAACATATGTGCTTGTAATTTTGTTTTAAATCACATGTGATTTTGAAGTTATTATTTGTTTTTTAGTTGTAAATCACATGTGATTTTACTGTTTTTATTATACATTTCAGCTTTCTAGTGTTTTTTAGTTGTAAATCACATGTGATTTTACTGTTTTAAATTATAGATTTCAGCTTTCTAGTGTTTTTTAGTTGTAAATCACATGTGATTTTATTGTATTCACATGTTATTTGTCGTTTATTATTTTTATGTTCACTCTGTTTCTAAATCATATGTGATTTTACGGATTTTATTATAGATTTTCAGCTTTCTAGAGTTTTTTAGTAGTAAATCACATGTGATTTTACTGTGTTCACATGTTTTATTATTTTTTATGTTTACTCTGTTTTTAAATCACATTTGATTGTTATTTATTATTTGATTATTATGTTATTTGAGTCCAATCACATGTGATTGTTCACAGTATCTCACCTAATCACAGTCAAATAATTCATATCTTTCAATCACATGTGATTAGTAAGCTAAATTACAGTTGTTTATGTGAGATTGTGCGTTTAATCACATGTGATTTCAATTTAATTATCTCAAATTGTTATTAGTTGTCATAACTTGCTTCTTTGTGTTTTATAGGAGGTGATGATGAATTTCCTACTATATTATGTAAGTTGCTTGAGATACGAACTAATGTTAATATTGGTAGAAAAAGACCTCTATCACCATCAAAAACAAAAATTGCTGAGGTGTCAAAGAAGATCAAAATAAGGCTTAAAAGATCAATTAGCAATGAACCATCCGCGTCAAAAACATTAGTTCCAGTTGAAATAACTATGTTTTACTTAACAGAATCACATGTGATTGCTAACGGAATCATAAGTGAAAGTTAATAAAATCACATGTGATTTAATAGTTAGTAACATGTTTTGTTTTTTTGTACTTGTTGTTTCCCTTCCAATCACATGTGATTTTGCTCTGTGTATATACTCCTCTGTTTTATGAAATAACTTTGTTTACATACCAGAATCACATGTGATTGGGAACAGCATCACCAGTGATTTATTACTAAGTAACATGTTCCGTTTTTGTGCAATTGATGTTTACTTTCCAATTACTTGTGATTTTTATTAACAATGACATGTTATTGTTTCTATGTACATGTCACTGTTTTTGTGCACTTGATGTATACTTTCCAATCACATGTGATTTTGTTATGTATATAGACTCCTCTGTTTATAATAAAAACTTTGTTTTACATATCAAAATCACATGTGATTTTTAATGAAATTAAAAGTGATATAATAAAATCGAATGTGATTTAATACTTAACAACAAGACTAATAATTTAATTTTTGAATTAAATATAAATATTTATAATGACAAAATAGTCATCCAAAATAATATTCTACAACTAATAATTAATCATCATTAATTATCAAATAAAATGTAAGTTGAAATAATACACCATTTGATAGTACAAATACCCACTTATACCAGATACATAAAGTTAATACTCTTCCTCCTTTTTCTCAAAAGTTAAATGGTTTTTGGCTTGTCTCTTCCTCCTGTCAAAATTCGATTTCCCATCCCCTAGACTTTCATATTTTGGTTATTAGCTCATTTCCTCATGCATGCATCCATTCCCAAAGTTGTCCAACTTTCCTCATTAAAACACCACTCACAAACTTTCTACCCCTTCATTTCTGTCTATCACAAGACACATGATACAACACTATTTTTCCACTTGTCAAGTTAATCACCAAAATGGAAAATCCTTTTTTGCTTTTTCTTTTCTTCTCAAACCAAGGTCATTGACCATCCAAATATGTTTAAAAATCCATCTTTTTAGGTCTTGGAAGACTTGTTACTTCTCTGCACACTCTCATTCTACTAGCAAAGTTGTGCTCATACAATCACATGTGATTTTGTAAAGCGAATCACTTGTGATTTGTTTTTTAATCAACCTCCCCTGTTTTTAAGCAAACAAATCACATGTGATTCGCTTAGCAACCTCACATGAATCAGTTAAATAACGTAAAACACACAATCACATGTGATTTTGTAAAGCGAATCACTTGTGATTTGTTTCTTACCAACCTCCCCTGCTTTTAAGCAAACAAATCACATGTGATTCGCTTAGCAACCTCACATGAATCAGTCAAATAACGTAAAGTACACAATCACATGTGATTTTGTAAAGCGAATCACTTGTGATTTGTTTCTTACCAACCTCCCCTGTTTTTAAGCAAACAAATCACATGTGATTCGCTTAGCAACCTCACATGAATCAGTCAAATAACGTAAAGCACACAATCACATGTGATTTTGTAAAGCGAATCACTTGTGATTTGTTTCTTATCAACCTCCCCTATTTTTAAGCAAACAAATCACATGTGATTCGCTTAGCAACATCACATGAATCAATCAAATAACATAAAGCACACAATCACATGTGATTTTGTAAAGCGAATCACTTGTGATTTGTTTCTTATCAACCTCCCATGTTTTTAAGCAAACAAATCACATGTGATTCGCTTAGCAACATCACATGAATCAGTCCAATAACGTAAAGCACACAATCACATGTGATTCTATTATCTAGTTAACTTGAAATAAATTTTATTACCTGAATCAGCGGTTCTTTTATCTGTTTGATTGCTATTAATAGATTCTGGATTCAGATTTCAGATCTGAATCCAGATCTGCGTTCGATTTCAGATCTGCGTTCGATTTCTGAGATTTTATAAAAAAACGCGATTCGCAGTTTTTGATTTGTGTTTGCTGCAGTCGATTCAATGTTTGAGATTCAAATCTGCCGTTTACGAGTGATTTTTGAAGATCTGGATTGAAGAAATCGCACAGCGGAAGCTCTCGATTGGGAAGAAGGTCGACTGAAGAAGGTTGATTCAATTTTTGGACGCTTGGACGGTAATACCCCTCCACGTCTAATTAAATGAATTGATCTTGATCATTGAATAAACTTGATCTAAGGGCTGTGATGTATTCCTTGGGACTTTATAATATTTGTGTTCTTCCCTGGGCTTATATTGTTCAATAATATACAGATGGCTAAGAAATTAAAGACGCTTTTGGAATGTATGTTTTATGTTTTAGTCAAATTATTCCTAGAAGAGCACTAGTATTTATCATTTGATGACTTAATTGGTGTTCTAATCATTATACGAAGTAAATTTTGTGGGATTCTTGAATGCGAATTTTTTTTATTGTTCTTAAAAATTTTCTAGCGCAAGTAGTTTTATAATATAATTTACAGTTAAAAAAAATATAAATGGCAATTTTAAGTTTAATTAATATTATTTATGTCATGTATTTAGAGCATCTCCAACTTAATATTATACTTATACTTTATGCTACTCCCTCCATCCAATTTTTATTATCCATATTTCTTTTTTTAAATGTCCTAAAAAGATTGTCCACTTGAAAATTCAATCAATCAAAAAACACTTAGGTGGTAAAGATAAAATTCTATTGGTTACAAAGTATAATAAACACATTTTTCTTAAACTTTATGATTTTCAAATGTGGACAACAATTTTAGGACGGAGAGAATATAATTTAGTAATTTACACCAAATGGCTTCAACATCACACTAAACCTAATACCATATAAAGTGTTAGTGTATAGTGTAACACTATATATAGTGTTATACTGTTTACAAACACTATAAATATTATTAAGATTTTGTTAGAACAATATAAATAGATAAATAAATATTCTTTTAATTTTAATTATAGATTTTATTATAAAAAACAGTACTATTAAGAGTTGGAGTCGGTCTTAGACTGTAACACCGCAAAATTTAGAAAACGTTTTTTTAAAGGCGTGCGGAAGTATAAAGATAATAAATAGTTTAGGTTTAGGTTTACAAACCAAACGTCCCAAAATAAACTCCAAAACAATAATAATTAAACGGTGTCACTTAACGACATGACTCATTTTACAAAACATATCCATTTGAGCTTGGTCACCCATTCCGTCCAAAGCACCGATCAACCTGAAAAGAGTCAACGAAGGAGGGAATAGCACAAAGCTAAGTGAATGAACATAATCTACAATTATATAAAGCTCAACAAGCAAGCACCAACATCTGCACGATTGTTACTCCTCGTAACCGCTTAACCCCTGTTCCACTAAACCAGCAACCACTAACTGTCTAATCACTATGCACGGAAGTAATTCTACATCTCCGCCTACTAACCTCGGAAGTAATTCTACATCTCCGATTGCTAAACACGGAAGTATTACTACATCTCCGCGTTGGGTAATCACTATCTCTGAGGAACGGTGACTTTGCGGGCCTTAAACCGTGGTTGGCCAAAACCACAGTAACCGTTGGCCTGTACCCAACACCCCGAGTAAACCCCCTTAACCATGCAACAAATACAGGTAAGGCTCGAATACCCTGTTAGTCGATACACTATGCCCAGCCGTTATCCATCCGACACTGACCTCGTCCCTATCCTCGATTGCCACTAACCGAGTTGTTGCTACTATTCAAGTAGAAACCCTTCATCTATGTGCACATATCCTATTCCGCTTAACCCGATCAAACAGGTACCAAACAAGCAAACTGTCAAGGATCCGCGCTCGAAAAACGACCCGAAAACCTGGAATCAGAAGTTCACGATCGTGAACAATAGTTCACGACGTGAACTAGAGTTCACGATCGTGAACTCACTACAGCGAGCGATTCCTGCATTTTTCCTGCCAAACATGCAATACCGAACCAGTTATAACCAAACACAAGTTGGAGGTTAAATCCACTCACCGTAACCTTCTCTTTGTCACCAACTCAGTATTCTAATGTCACTGAGTTGTCCTCCCGTTTTCCTGTGAATCCAAAGGAATACCGAATTAGTATATAATTCCACCAAAATTATAAACAATGTTAAATATACATTTAGCATTAACACTTGCAACATCATATGAACATGCCATGACCATTTACACTTACACAACAAGTCAACTAGTCATTTGGCATTTCTTACACTCAAACGGGTCAAAACCGGATTATTAGAACAATAATACTTTCTACAACTACAATCATGTCAACAACTCACAAATCACCCAATTGTGTAGTTACCATGTTGTTGTCAATCATAGAGCAAGTATATTCATACTAAATACATTTAGTCAAACTTTCACTTTATATAACCAAACAAGTCAAAACTCACTTTTTAACTTTAACACTACCAAACGTAACTATAATGTTATAATTATACTATTTAGCAATCCATAAGTGATCAATCATTTTCATAAGGATTAAACTCCATTTTAACACAAGTTTACCAATTACCAACTTCCTAGTTCATATTCTTACATAAACCACCCAACACTATATAACTAGTATTTTAACAATTTTCATCAAAACTTGGCATAAACCATTCATAACATTCCTACCATGTCATCTTAACATTTATAGCAATAAAGTCATAAAATCTACATATGACATCATAACTAACATTTTCACCAAATTTTCATCATAACTCAACAACCACCAAAAATAACATATCTAACATGTTATTTTAACACAACTAGACATAAATCCATAAAACACATAAATGACATTTTACACCAACTAGTCACACAACATATTAACTAGTTCATAATTTCTACATAAACTCAAACAATTGTTTTAACTAACAATTTCACCCAATCAAGTCATAATCCACCAAATCAACATTTAACACTACCAAAGCTAACCATTATATCAATTAATGCTATAGAATCAACTTCCCACTAATTAGTTCATAAATATGCATAACAATCCACACAACCTAATAATCAATCCAAACCACTTCCAACATGTTAGATTATCATAACTAACATAACTAACATCTTATTTTGACATACAAAGCATCAACACCCATAAAAACTTCAAGACTCACACATTTAGTAAAAACCCACTATTTTTTCCAAACCACCTAAAAATGGCGATTTATGGATTTCTCCACCAAATCCATATTTTCACTAGCTAAAGAGCATACAATAAGCTTAAACAACCATTAAAAACATGGAAGGTTCAATAATTTAACTAGATAAGAAAAACCCACTAAAAATAAGAAAACTAGTTTAATAACTTGCAAGAACTTTAAGAACCACCAACTAAAATATTTCCTTACCTAAAAGCTTCCACATAACCACCACTGATCCGAGATTTGAGCTAGAAAAAAGGAGGATTCAAGCAATAATTCTTCAAGAATGCTTCATGAACAAGGATGGAGTTTTGGGAGGTTTTTTTGGAGTGCTTTTAAAATGAGAGGATAAGGTGGATAGTGAGCCAAAAGAAGAAGAAAAGGAAAGAGGGTGTCCCTCCCTCCTAATCTGCCGAAACCCACCAAGGAGGGGGACCACTTTTTGTCTTTTGTCACTTTTCTAAACAATACAATTTAAAAAATCCCGTTCGTAGTTAATTTATTTAAAATACCAAACGAGCACTGCTTTTAAAAAATAGATACATTTTTAGAAACGAAATTCAAAAGAGAACCTAAAAACATAAATATCATAAAGTCATTTAAACATTTCAGATTCCGGATATTTTAATCCCTTGATTAAAATATCACAAAGGACAAAAATGTCAAACAATTCATTTAACATTTAATCGATTTATTCCACATATGGTCAAATAGATGTTTATCAAATATCAATATATACCTAAAACTATTAGACCGGTTTTAGGATGTTACAACTCTACCCTCCTTAAAAAGGATTCCGTCCTCGGAATCCAACAACAATATTTTAATAACAAGAATTATCACAATAATTTACGGCTCTACTCCAATCAGTTTCATACTATGTTCCCGCAAATCATCGCCATTGCAGTTAACAATCAATTCATTCATGTAGTCTATACACACTCCAAATAATCTCAATACTCATATAGCAATTACCATTCATGGTTCAGTTAGCATTTCACAAGACATAAAAATGATCCACAAGCATATGATAACAATTTCTTACACACAGTCACAATAACTATTTCCAGTCTCAAATACCTACTTGTTTTTCTTTATACTAACATAATTTTCAATCTTGCACAGTTTAACTCGTTAAAGGACTCACAGTTTTAAGACTTTCAACTAAAAAGTTTATTATCTTAATCAACTAATTCAAAATTACACTTTCCTAGGAAAAGTCACATCAATTTGTTTTTGCACATTTTGACCGGACCGGGTATATATTCTATAATCGATTTATAACTATATAACTAATCATTTCATACATGATAGGAGGCATATAAAAAGAGAATTGATATTGCTACCACAACTTTTAATGGTTATACCACACAGTACAGACTTTACAGCTAATTGTACAAGTATATTAAGTATTAGATGTGGTACATACCTTAAAAGTTGTGGTAGAAAAATCACCCCCTATATAAAAACTCTCATACGATCAACTTATTGAACTACAAACATGCCAACAATTATCAAGTCACAGTTCATTTATATTCTTTTTCAATTTGATACATAATAGATAAACAAATCAATACTTACAATTCAATTCAGACATCATCCATTTCGAGGTTAACAATTATATGAATTCACAACTAACATATAACGACCTTCAAATTCAAGTCACTTATCAATTAGACATTTATCAAATTCTTAATTCTTTATGACCAAACCGATCAAAATAAGTTTCATAGTCCAAATTGTTTTATTGCGTCCATAACATGTTAAGCGACTCACCAAAACCAAGTCATGCAATTATCAAACGATTATCATCATAATCAAGGTCTAGCAACTAAAAACGCATTCAATCAAGTCTTGACACTAATTACTTTTAACAGGTCAACATTGAGAAATTTATCATAACAATTCCAAACATACGACTAACGATTCATTAAACATGTCAAACTCCTATTATGACTAATAAGCTTTTTCAAGTGAACGTCCACTTTTACTTAGACTTCTGTCATCTAATTACAATTCAACTAGTTCTTGACTCTTACATATTAACATCCAAATCGCAAGGTAAATTTGCCGATTCAATTCACAATTAAGCGTAAATAACATTTATCATTCTAACATGTTATTTGATTTAGAAACATATCTCTTAAGGCATGAAACCTCATGACCTTAATTTGAAAGCTTTTATTACAATTATCCATATGTTAACATCACTTTGAGTAATTTACAAATTACCAATTTATATTATGAAATGTGTTCGTTTATTAAGGAAAAAATGTGTTCGTGAACGGTTCACGAACACGTATCGAACAGAATTTTGTGTTCGTGTTCGTTTGTTAAGAAAATTTAGAGTTCAAGAACGGTTCGTGAACGAGAGTAACAAACATAAACGAACACAATCGAACATAAACAAACACAAATGTACACGAAACAAACACAAACGAACATAAACAAACACAAACGTACACGAAACAAACACAAACGAACATAAACAAACACAAACGTACACAAATGAAATAAACAAACACAAACGAACATAAACAAACTCAAACGAACACTAACAAACGAACATAGACAAACGAACACGAACGGATATTCACGAACGTAAACGAACGAACGAACCTTTGTTCGTGTTCGTTTGTTTAACTAAATGAACACAAAATCTTGTTCGTGTTCGTTTGTTTAGCTAAACGAACGAACATAAACGAACTCCCACCAAATGGTTAGTGCATGGATGTGACGAAGTTTTCCCTAAAATCAAACGAGCAATTCTTTCAAATTTGAGGGACTATGATGTAAATTGCTCCAACTCAAATCGAAACGCAAGGGTCTACGTTGAACAAGGGTTTATACGTTGTTGAATGCGTCAATTTTGCAGCAATCTGGAATCATGGCAACAACACCCATTCGCGTTCCCAATTCCACACTCGTTTATTCTTCAGCACCTTGTTCGATTAGGTCCCCAAAATTTCAGTCTCACATTTGCTCGATCCCCTTTCGATCTTCGTCGTTCTCAAGGTCTGGTTCGTTCGCCATCAAATGCAGTAACCCCGGTGGCAATGCTAATGCTACCTCCGACCAGAAAATTAATGGTGGGGAATTGAAGAGTTTGCTGCCGGCTTTAGAGGATTTTGCCGAATCTCTAAACACCGAGGAACTTGTTAACTTTCTGTCGGGTTTAGTGGACGAAGTGCCAAACAAAGAGGAAATTAGGGTTTTGTTGGATCAAGCTACAGAGGGGGTTGAAACGGCCATGAAAGAACCTGCCGAGATCGAAAAACTAAAAATCACATCCAAAAAGATGAAACATTACATCCATCAACTCAAAACGAGCGCTGTGAAGGTTTGTTTCTTACTTCTTAGTTATGTATAATATTATTTAAAGGTTTTGCTCTTATTATATGCATTTTTGTTGCACCCCAGGTGTTTGATAATTTGTTAGAACCAATTAAATATATTATAGTGTGTCTATTGTTACTTTGGGAGGATTAGGGTCGAATTGGCTGCTATAATATCATAATAATACACAGGTTGTATCATACAATTAAAAATGAATCTCTATATTATGACACGTTATATTATATATCAAATTGGATCGTGTAAAACTGTAAATAGGCTTCTATGATAATGTCCTTTAAGTATAATATATCCGACCATGGATTATGTCATTAAATTGTTTACGACATAAATCGTATTACGTATAAACGTACATGCATCTCTCCTGTTGTTGTACAAGTCTCCAATATCAATGAAGAAAAACTGCAAATCGATTAACGGTCTATCAATAACAAAAGTTGAAAATAATTTATATCTAATATTGTAGATACTATATGTTTTGTATATTCAGATTGAGAGATGCGAGAAACTATTATCAGAAGCAATAGCACTGGTTAAAGAAGCAAACTACTTTATTCAAGATAAAAATTCAACAAAAACAGAGACAGAAACACACAAAAACAAAGGGAGGTTTGAATCTTTGAAATCTGCTGCTATTTCTGCCATAATTGACACCTTGTTTGAAGTAAGTTACTATAGTCCTCTGTTCATATGGGATTTTGTTATTATTAACACACATTAACATGTCTCGTTTTTGAATTTGTAACGCAGGTGTTGCTAAAGTAGGAGTATGAGTTCATGACCTCCTACGGGGATTTTTGCTAGTTCGTTACTTAACATAGATATATATTAGTTACTTAACTAATATATATCGTATTAGGCTATTTTTGCTAGTTCGTTACTTAACTAATATATATCGTATTAGGCTATTTTTGCTAGTTCGTTACTTAACTACAGGATTTTTGTTACTTAACCAAGCTTACGGACTTAGGGGTATTAGTTTCTTATTTTAATTTGATTCGACTGTCGTATTAGGGTTTACCAAAGTTGTATCGAAGGTCTTATCTGGTATTTTGTGTTGAATTTGGTTAATATTATTAGTTTTCATGTCTTTTGGTTCTGGCTTTACTTAAAAAGCACATATGTTTACTGAGTTTTTCGTCCATTTTGGTTGTGCGTAGAACATAATCGTTGCTAATACATTAGCAATTATTATTTTTATTAGTAACATGATTGCTCCCACGAGTACGTGGGTTAATAAATTAGTATGAAGATAAATCAATTTTATGAGGAAGAGGAAGGACACAAATAAAATTAGAATGGTGGTTAATGGATGGAGTGAAGAACCATAGACGATTATATATACTTCCTCCGTTTCAAAATAAGTGAAATATTTTTTAATTCACTTTTTTGAGGCAAAATATAATAATGATGGTTAATTAGATTAAATTGGATAATTAGTGGAGGATGGATCCTACATATATTGATTAAAATAAATTTAATGATGTTTATAAGTAAAAGTAAGGGTAAGTGTGTATTTTCACTATATTAAAGAAGATAGTGTATTACTTATTTTGAAACACTCTAAAATGGAAAATGTATTACTTATTTTGAAACGGAGGAAGTATAACATTTATAAGGTGATGAATAGTAGTTGCTAGCAAATTGCTCAACTCTCTTTTACATTTTTTTCAAACCATTTTATTACATATTAATTTTAAATTTTTTATTTTCTTTTTTCATTAATATACGTGAGTTGTGTTATATAGGTTGTTCAGGGATAAATTTTAGTAATTGAATTTTTTTTAAGCCATTTTTTGACTTTTCAAATTTTTAATATTTTTTTTTTTCTTTTTTCAGTATCATACATGGGTTGTATATATACGACCTATTATATTTCACGTTAAGTGAGATCACGTGTGACACACCTGGGGTACTTTGGTCATTTCGTCACTCCCTCTTCATTTACTCCCCTTTACAAGGATGATACTTTAGGTTTATAGCAAATTTCACCAATTAGTTTCAAAAATCACACTAATTGTCCTTATTATGAAAGATTTTTCACCGATGGTCCTTTACGAAAATGACCGTTTTGTAACGACCGTAATTTTACGTTTTCATTTCGTGTATTTATTCGGGATTTATGTGAATTTCGTTATTTATGTTAGTTTATGTTTCGAGTTATGTTTTATCGAGTGTTTGAATGTTTGGGACTTGGTATAACCAAGCATGGGTCAAAACTTGGATGGAAACAAGTTTAAAGGCCAAGTTTCTGCCTGGCTCAGCCCTCGTGGCACGAGCCAGACACGAAGTGGAATAGTGGGTTCAGAACCAAGACGCGAAAGACTCGCGGCGCGAGTCAGGCGCGAGCGGGGCGCGAGGTTCGCTGTTCAGCGGCAACCAGATCGACTACCCGCGTCACCTCGCGGCGCAATGGAAACGCGAGCGGGGCGCGAGGTCTGTCTGGACTATATAAAGTTGTGTGAAAGCTAGGGCTCATAACACCTACGAACCCTAGATCTAGTGCAGCCGTTTTTGGAGAGTTTTTGGTCGTTTTTGGAGCTAAGAAACTCAAATCTTCATCCTCTTAAAGGATTCAAGCATCAAGGGTAAGAATTCTTGCATATCTTGCTTAGTTACCTTCATTTTGAGCTTAGTATGGGTAACAATGGTGGTTTTGGGAACCCACCATATCATCTTTGGGGAAGATGAACTTTCATGAGTGTAAAACACTCCTTGTAGACTTGTATCAATGTGTACAAGTTGGATTTGGAATTGGTGATGGAAAATCTTAAACTAGGGTTTGAGATTCCACCAAGTTGTATGAACTTGGTGGTTAGAAATGTTTAGATGGATTATTTAGTAGCTTGTTATGGATTATAACTAGATTTTATAATGATATTGATGTTAGGTCAAGAAGACCTTGTAATTGGAAGTACTTCTTCAATCAAGAAGTAAGGATTGTGTTGTTGAACACAAGTGTTTGGATAGCGTTGCTAAGGTGAGTACATGTGATCTTTCTGAGTACATAGTAAACCATGTTTTATGGATTGAAATGATTTTAGAGTCTTTATTAGATAAATATTTTTAGTAAAGAAAAGATTAAATTGATAGAGTATGAATTGAATTGAATTGTAAATTGACTTATTTAGTTACCACTAGTATGATTGAGTTGTGATATGGGCTTTGACCCAAGTTGATGATTTGTTATGTGGTAGCTAATCAATTGGATCCTAGATAACCCACACAAGATGGGGGAGTTAGTGACACCTACTTGGGGCGGTACCACCCTGCGCAAGGGTAGTGTGTCGAGAAATAGATAACCCGGAAATCGGGGGAGCAAACAGATAACTCAGAAATCGGGGGAGCAAATAGACAACCCGGACGCGGGGGAGTTTACCTAGTTAACCCATATCGGGGGAGTTGTTTCGGGGAGGCCCGTTACGTATGTGTTTGGCTTATGGCAAGCCTTAGAGTTGATTGACTATGTGCAATTTGATAATTATTTAATTATTGTTTTATTGCAAATTATTTCTAACCGGGTCTAAAACCCATGTTTCTCACGAGACAATCTTGTCTCACGTACTACGTTTATTTTTGGCTATGTACTCAGGTTCGGGAGCTAAGGATTAGGCGGCCCGTAGTTAGCATTTGGAAGTGATTAGCTCGGTGTACTTATTTAAGTCCCTAGACTATGTTTTGATATATTTATAACACCTATTCTTGATACTATTTAATTACTCCATATGCTTTATTTAAACTACAATTTTGGGATGTACGGCTTGTAAAGACTTACATTATATCATTTAAAAAGTTTTAAATTTGGTTGAAAAATTGGTGTGTTACAACTTGGTATCAGAGCCAGACCCGGGCCGATGTGCACAACGAGGGCGTTGTGCCCCAAGGGGGGGGGGGGAGAATTGTAAGATTCGTCCCACATTGGTTGGAGAGGGGAACGAAACACTCTTTATAAGGGTGTGGATACCTCTCTTAGCATGAGGCCTTTTGGGTGGAAGTGGTCCATACCAAGAACAAAATCGTGCGCCGGTGGGCAAAGCGGACAATATTGTGCTACGGGGTTCTGGGATGTTAAAAGTGGTATCAGAGCATTATTCTAAGTGAATTAGGTTGGTTACCCACCCTAAACGTAGACTTTGCTTTTGGGACATTATGTTCTATAGGAAGTTAGGTTGACCTTTAAGGATTAGGGTTGACCATTGAGGGAATTGTCTTAAATCGAGCTTTTCTTATGTTTTATTTTGACTATTTAGTCAACTTATTGGATTCTAATTGGGTTGACATCTTATTATAGTAAGATGTCTAGAACGAGGAGTGGTCGGATGTTGGAAGGGGAACAAGCTTTGAATTTGAATCAAGATGGGAACGGATTGGCCAATTTGGGTATCGTGAATAACCATACGCCGGTAACGATGGAGGCAATCCAATCCATGCTCACTAATATGAGAAATGTGATGCAACAAGATGTTAATCAGATCATTAATGATCGGTTGAACTTAGGTGGTGATGATGAAAGGGAGGAGGAGGAACGTCTCTATGAGGAGGAGAGGGAGGAAAGTGAAGATTCCCCACCTCTCACAAAGACTAAGTCAACGGATGCTAGTGTCCCGACCGAGAAGTCCTCCAATGAGGAAGATGGTGAAGAAAGAAAGATTGAACGTGAAGGATGTTCTTACAAAACATTCCTTGCATGTCGACCCGACTTCTACCTCTGGAGTTCGGAACCGAAGGTGACGGTTCGATGGATTCGAGAAACAGAACATGTGCTTGAGAGTAGCAAGTGCAAAGAGGAAGACATGGTGACTTATGCCTCACGTTTGTTTAAGGATGATGCTCTTACATGGTGGGACACCGTGTATGAAACTTTGGGAAAGAAAGCCATTTATAAGATGTCGTGGGATGAGTTCACTAGAAGACTCAAAGAGAAGTATTGTCCCGAAAGGGAGTTGGAAGAGTTGTTGGAAGAATTTATGCATTTCAAGAAAGGCAATTTGACCTTGGATGAGTATACCAAGAAGTTCACGGGATACCTCCCGTTTGTGTCAAGTACCTACCCCATCGAACGTAGTCGTGTGATTCGGTTTGCTAATGGGTTGCCATGGGAGTATGAGCTAGAGGTGAAAAGGGCGACCACTCTTGATGAGGCGATCAATGTCGCCCGAAGTGTTGAGAAGGTTAGTAAAAGAAGAGTTCAAGAGATGTCGGTTGGTAATGAAAAGAGGAAATTTGAGAGTTTTTCGGGACCATCAAAGAAGAGCAAGTTTGCCCCGAGCGGGCCAAAGCAAGGTAGTGTTGGTGGTTGTAGAAAGTGTGGTAGGGACCACAAGGGGGAAAGCAAGGCGGATTCTAATGGTTGTTTCAAGTGTGGCCGTTTTGGCCACAAAGCTAAAGATTGCAAGGTTAAAAGACTTGATGAAGTTGAATGCTACTCATGTCATGAGAAGGGGCACTATAGCAATGTCTGCCCAAAGAAAGGAACCGAAACGTTGGTGTCAACCGCTCACAAGAAACCGGAGCCGTTGAAAGTCAAAGGGCGTGCCTTCCAACTCACGCGTGAAGAAGCCAAGGAGACTCATGATGTCATCTCAGGTACCTTTTTCATAAACTCCATACCCACATATGTATTGATTGATTCGGGTTCTACTTATTCTTTTGTGTCTCATGAATTTGGTGCTAAGTTTAAGGTTCCACTAGAGTTACTTGATGATTTGTATGAAATAGAAGTAGCCGATGAAAAAAACTCTATGGTTCAACACATCTATAGGGATTGTGAATTAGAAATCGATAGTAAGAAGTTCAAGGTCGATTTGATGCCTATAGGAATTAAGGCTTTTGATGTGATTATCGGGATGGATTGGTTGGGAATCCACCAAGCCAAAATTTTGTGTGGAAAGAAGTTGGTGTCGATTAAGTCTCCCGAAAATGAGAAAGTGAACGTTTATGGGGAAAAGTGGCACCATATGCCGAATTTGTTAACCGCCATTAAGGCAAGAAAGTGTTTGTCAAAAGGATGTTCGTCATTTATAGCTTATGTCCTAGATGGAAGAAAAGAGAAGAAGACGGTTGAGAATGTGAAGATTATTCGGGATTTTCCCGAAGTTTTTCCCGATGACTTACCCGGTTTGCCACCGGAGAGACAAGTCGAGTTTCGTATTGATCTAGTTCCGGGGGCGACGCCGATTGCCCGAACCCCGTATCGTTTAGCTCCCACCGAAATGAGAGAGTTGATGGCTCAACTTCAAGATTTACTTGATAAAGGTTTTATCCGTCCTAGTTCGTCACCATGGGGTGCACCGGTTTTATTTGTGAAGAAGAAAGATGGTTCGATGCGAATGTGTATTGATTACCGAGAACTTAACAAGATGACGATTAAGAACCGATATCCTTTGCCAATGATAGATGATTTATTTGATCAACTTCAAGGAGCCGATTATTTCTCCAAGATCGATTTGAGATCGGGTTACCATCAAGTTCGTGTTAAAGAAGGTGATACCGAGAAGATGGCCTTTAGAACTCGTTATGGGCATTATGAATTTTTAGTTATGCCATTCGGTTTGACGAATGACCCAGCTATTTTCATGGATCTCATGAATAGGGTTTGTAAACCATTCCTCGATAAATTCCTCATCGTGTTCATCGATGATATTCTCATCTTTTCCAAAACCGAGGAAGAACATGAAGAACACTTGAAGCAAACCTTAATAGTTTTCAAACGGGAGAAATTGTATGCTAAATTCTCAAAGTGTGAATTTTAGTTGCGGGAAGTTCAATTTCTAGGTCATGTAGTATCCCGAAGCGGGATAAAGGTTGACCCGTCTAAGATTGAAGCGGTGAAGAATTGGGAAGCACCAAAGACTCCAACCGAAGTTAGAAGTTTTCTTGGGTTAGCCGGTTATTACCAAAGATTTATTGAAGATTTTTCCTGAGTGGCGGTTCCACTCACTAGGTTAACGAGAAAAGATGTGAAGTTTGATTGGGGGAAAAAGCAAGAGGATGCTTTTTCCTTGTTGAAAGAGAAGTTGTGCAATGCATCGATTCTCACTCTACCCGATGGTATGGAAGATTTCGTGGTGTATAGTGACGCCTCGAATAAAGGTCTCGGTTGTGTTTTGATGCAAAGGGGAAATGTGATAGCTTATGCTTCAAGACAGTTAAAGAATGCGGAAGAAAGGTATACAACACATGATATAGAGTTGGCGGCGATCATTTTTGCCTTGAAGATTTAGAGACATTACTTGTATGGTACAAGGTGTATTTTGTACACGGATCACAAAAGTCTCAAGTATGTGTTTACACAAAAAGATTTGAATATGAGACAAAGAAGGTGGATTGAGTTGATTAGTGACTATGATTGTGAAATCATTTATCACGAGGGAAAGGCTAATGTGGTAGCCGACGCCTTGAGTAGAAAAGTTTATGAAAAACCGGTTAAGGCTAAGTTGATGCGGATTGATGTAGTATCTAGTTTTATTGAAAGTATAAAAACCGCACAAAGGGAAGTGATGGGAAAAGACGAGTATAGACAAGAGAGGTTAGGAAAGAACCAAGTATTTGAAGAAAATGTTCAAGGGTTAAAAACCGTAAATGGTCGGATTTGGGTTCCGAAATTCGGTGGAAATCGAAAAGTGTTATTAAATGATGCTCACAAGTCCAAGTATTCGATTCATCCCGGGAGTACAAAAGCTTATCAAGACTTGAAGAAAATTTATTGGTGGCCCGGGATGAAGTCGAGGGTAGCAAAGTACATATGAAAATGTGCCACGTGTGCACAAGTGAAAGCCGAGCACCAAGTGCCTTAGGGTGTTGCACAATCGTTGCAAGTGCCGGCCGGGAAATGGGAAGACATCACAATGGATTTCATTGTTGGTCTTCCAAAGACGATTAGGAACCATGACGCCATTTGGGTGATTGTTGATAGGCTAACGAAAAGTGCGTTATTCCTAGCTATTCGGGAAACCATGCCACTCGAGAAGTTGGCAAAATTGTATGTTGATGAAGTTGTTCGTTTGCACGGGGTACCATTATCGATTGTGTCCGATCGGGTTGCAAGGTTTACCTCGAGATTTTGGAGATCACTTCAAGAAGAATTGGGAACAAAGTTGAGATTGAGCACGGCTTACCATCCGCAAACCGATGGTCAAAGTGAAAGAACGATCCAAACGGTCGAAGACATGTTGAGATCGTGTGTATTGGATTTTGGTGGTAAATGGGATGAACACTTACCGTTAGTTGAATTTTCATATAATAATAGTTATCACTCAACAATTAAGATGCCACCGTTTGAGGCATTGTATGGGAGAAAATGTCGGACGCCTTCTTGTTGGCTAGAGGTGGGTGAGACGAAACTCAAGGGTCCCGAAATTGTGAAAATAACAAATGAGAAAATCGGAATAATTCAAAAGAATATGAAAGTGGCACAAGACCGCCAAAAGAGTTATTCGGGTTTAAAGAAGCGACCTTATGATTTAGATGTTGGTGATATGGTAATGTTGAAGGTGTCGCCTTGGAAAGGCGTGATGAGATTTGGTAAGAAGGGAAAATTGAGCCCAAGGTATGTTGGCCCGTTTAAGATTTTGAAACGGGTCGGTTTGCAAGCATTTAAGTTAGAACTTCCACCCGAGTTGCAAGGTGTCCATGACACCTTCCATGTTAGTAATTTGAAGAAGTTCCTAGGTGAAGTGGAGAATATTATCCCACTTCAAGATTTGCGAGTCGATGCACCTAACCGGTTGATTGAGGAGCCCGAGGCCATATTGGAGGCCCAAACGAAGAAATTGAGGAACAAAGAGATTGAGCTAGTGTTGGTCAAGTGGAAGCATTCCCTTGGACCAAATTTGACTTGGGAAGTCAAAGATGAGATGAAGAAACGCTACCCGGATTTTATAGATTATGAGACGATTCCGAGGACGGAATCCTCTTAAGGGGTAGCTAGTTGTAACGACCGTAATTTTACGTTTTCATTTCGTGTATTTATTCGGGATTTATGTGAATTACGTTATTTATGTTAGTTTATGTTTAGAGTTATGTTTTATCGAGTGTTTGAATGTTTGGGACTTGTATAACCAAGCATGGGTCAAAACTTGGATGGAAACAAGTTTAAAGGCCAAGTTTCTGCCTAGCTCAGCCCTCGCGGCGCGAGCCTGGTGCGAGCCAGACGCGAAGTGGAACAGTGGGTTCAGAACCAAGCCGTGAAAGACTCGCGCCGAGCTCGAGTTGAGACTCGCGGCGCGAGTCAGGCGCGAGTGGGGCGCGAGGTTTGCTGTTCAGCGACAACCAGATCGACTACCCGCGTCACCTCGCGGCGCGAGGGAAACGTGAGCGGGGCGCGAGGTCTTTCTGGACTATATAAAGTTGTGTGAAAGCTAGGGCTCATAACACCTACGAACCCTAGATCTAGTGCATCTGTTTTTGGAGCTAAGGAGCTCAAATCTTCATCCTCTTAAAGGATTCAAGCATCAAGGGTAAGAATTCTTGCATATCTTGCTTAGTTACCTTCATTTTGAGCTTAGTATGGGTAACAATGGTGGTTTTGGGAACCCACCATATCATCTTTGGGGAAGATGAACTTTCATGAGTGTAAAACACTCCTTGTAGACTTGTAATCAATGTGTACAAGTTGGATTTGGAATTGGTGATGGAAAATCTTTAACTAGGGTTTGAGATTCCACCAAGTTGTATGAACTTGGTGGTTAGAAATGTTTAGATGGATTATTTAGTAGCTAGTTATGGATTATAACTAGATTTTATAATGATATTGATGTTAGGTCAAGAAGACCTTGTAATTGGAAGTACTTCTCCAATCAAGAAGTAAGGATTAGAGATGCAAACGGGTACGGGTAGTAGCGGGTACTGCAAAACCCGTACCCGTACCCGACCGCTATTCCTGTACCCGTACCCGACCCGTACCCGGTCAAATACCCGTCAGGTTCGGGTAGAAAAATCCCCGCCGGGTACGGGTAACCCGACGGGTACCCGTTCTATAAAAAAATTAAACAAAATATCTAAAATATTTAATACTCTTAGTTCGTTCAGGCTTATTTCGTTTAATACGTAATGGACTAACGGGAGACGAGCCATATTTTAACCATTATTAAATTGGGCTAATGAGAGATTAAGAGTTGGACTAAGTTTGAGTAGTAACTAGTGGGCTAAATTTGTATTAGAAAAATTACACATTAATATATATATATATATATATATATTCGGGTCGGGTATAAACGGTGCATGTATTATAAAACCCGTACCCGACCCGTACCCGCTCTCGGGTATGAAATTTAAACCCATCCCCGACCCGTTACCCGTTTAGACGGGTAATACCCACCCCGTAAGACTCGGGTCCCCGCGGGTACCCAAACCCGCGGGTTAAATTTGCCTCCCTAGTAAGGATTGTGTTGTTGAACACAAGTGTTTGGATAGCGTTGCTAAGGTGAGTACATGTGATCTTTCTGAGTACATAGTAAACCATGTTTTATGGATTGAAATGATTTTAGAGTCTTTATTAGATAAATATTTTTAATAAAGAAAAGATTAAATTGACAGAATATGAATTGAATTGTAAATTGACTTATTTAGTTACCACTAGTATGATTGAGTTGTGATATGGGCTTTGACCCAAGTTGATGATTTGTTATGTGGTAGCTAATCAATTGGATCCTAGATAACCCACACAAGTTGGGGGAGTTAGTGACACCTACTTGGGGCGGTACCACCCTGCACAAGGGTAGTGTGTCGAGAAATAGATAACCCGGAAATCGGGGGAGCAAACAGATAACCCGGAAATTGGGGGAGCAAATAGATAACCCGGAAACGGGGGAGTTTACCTAGTTAACCCATATCGGGGGAGTTGTTTCGGGGAGGCCCGTTACATATGTGTTTGGATTATGGCAAGCCTTAGAATTGATTGACTATGTGCAATTTGATAATTATTTAATTATTGTTTTATTGCAAATTATTTCTAACCGGGTCTAAATCCCATGTTTCTCACGAGACAATCTTGTCTCACGTACTACGTTTATTTTGGCTATGTACTCAGGTTCGGGAGCTAAGGATTAGGCGGCCCGTAGTTAGCATTTAGAAGTGATTAGCTCGGTGTACTTATTTAATTCCCTAGACTATGTTTTGATATTTTTAACACCGATTTTTGATACTATTTAATTACTCCAAGTGCTTTATTTAAACTACAATTTTGGGATGTACGACTTGTAAAGACTTACATTATATTATTTAAAAAGTTTTAAATTTGGTTGAAAAATTGGTGTGTTACACGTTTATTTTTTCACGTTAAGTGACATCACATATGATGCACGTGGGGGTACTTTGGTCAACTCGTCTTCCCAATCTCATTTACTCCCCTTTAAGTGACCCTTCTCCCTCATTTCATTTCGGTTACCCCCGATTGTTAAAGAGATGTATTAACGTGTTTTGCATGTGCATCACATGTGATGTCACTTAACGTGAAACATAAACGGACGTTTTTGTAAAGAACCATCGGTGAAAAACCTTTCAGAAATAAGGATCATCAGTGTAGTTTTTGAAACTAAAAGACCATTGCTGAAATTTGCTATAACCTAAAGGACCAACCATATAATTAATACTATAAATTATAAACACTTATTATAAATTACAAACAACCCGAGGGTGGTGTTTGTTATTTTTAACAAAATGTCTTTTCGAGGACTTTTGTCTGCATGCGAGAACACATTTAAAAAAATACTGTTTGTTTATTGGAAGTCAGAAGATGATGAAAAGTCTTTTTGAGGTCTGCTTGGAGAAGACTTAGACCACATTCTTCTAAGTTTGGAAGACATTTATCTACACCTAAAAACAGAGTTTATCCACCACCACTACCGCCTACCCCCACCGCCACCACTACCTACCACCACCACCCACCACCTACCACCACCGCCGCCGCCACACCACCCACCACCACCACCATCTACCCCCACCACCACCATCACCTACCACCACCACCCGCCACCACCTCCGCCACCGCCACCACTCACCACCACCACTCACCACCACCACTACCTACCGCCACCACCAATTTTCGGTACCACCTAACGCCACTACCACCCACCACCACCACCTACTGCCATCACCACAACCCGCCACTAGCCACCACTACTATTGCCATTTAATTTTTTATATCCACATACAGACATTAAAAAAAATAGTCATTTTTTTATAAACGACAGACTTTTAATCTACAACTTCTCTGCAGATGTGATAAATAGACTATAATGAAAAAACAAAAACACCTGAATGAAACACCCTCTAATGAAAAAATAAAAAAGGCCAAAGGATAGTGGATAAGTGGAGGGACTTTCTATGTAATTACTAGTTTCACTCCAATAATTTTAAAGAAGCGTACATTAGTTCTTGAAGCTGTTATTTTCTAGCTATCCAGAAATCATGACAGCCACTCCCAATCCCACACTTATTTACTCTCCAAAACCTTCAATTCGATCCACCAAAATTCAATTTCACATTTGCTCCAACCCCTTTAGATCATCATCATCATCACCGCCAAGGTCCGGTTCATTCGCAATCAAGTGCAGTAACCCCGTTAATGATAATAATGGCAACGCAAGCTCTAAACAGAGCGACAATGGTGGAGGATTGAAGAATTTATTGTCTGGTGTAGTGAATGAACGTGTCGATGAATTGCTAAGCAGAGAGGAAAATAGGGATTTGTTAGATGGGTTAGATAAAGCTACGCAGAGAGTTGAATTGGCTAAAAGGGAACTTGAACAGATTAAAAAACAAGAAATTGAATATAAGAAGAAGAAAGAATACATCAATCAGCTTGAAATCAGAGCTGCTGAGGTTAGTTTCTGTCTTTATGTACCATATAAGTATGATAATTTTAGTTGGATTAAATACACTTTTGTTGCACTCTAGGTGTTTGATAATTTGTCACAAGCTTGGATACTACAGTAATTTGTCCTATATTTGCCAAAAGTTAAATTTTTCCTCTTAATTTGTCAAAAATCAAAACTCATACACCAGGTTGTCAATTTGGGTCAAGTTCTTTCAGGAAAAACCAAATTAACCCATTTACAAGTACAACGGTCATAATTGCAACCATTAAATCACTAATAAAGATAAACTTTTATATATTTCAGATTGCGGAATGCCAGAAGGAAATATCAGAAGCAAGATCACTAGTCGAGCAAGCAGAACGTTCTCTTGAATCTGAAACTGAAGACCAAAATTCAACAATGACAGAAACAGAGAGAAAACAAATGTATAAAAACAAAGAAAGATTAGAATCTATAAAAGCTGCTTCAATATCTGCAATAATTGGCATTTTAGCAAGTTTACCTATAAATTTAGCTCAAACAACCGATACATCACAAATAATACTTCCTTCAGTAATCACTCTCGCCAGCTGTGCGTTATTTGGTGTCACTTTTCGGTATGCTGTGAGACGAGATCTTGATAATTTTCAGCTCAAGACTGGAACTTCTGCAGCTTTTGGCTTTGTTAAAGGTATTTTACCAAAAAAAATAAATTTTTAAAAGTGTAAATAATTACTATTTTGCTAATAATATATTCTTGTTTGAATTTGTGATTTAGGTCTTGCTACATTAGAAGGAGGACCACCATTGAAGTTAGAAGTTGGTAGTTTCTTATCACATGCGTTCACTGGTGCAGTTTATATATCAGAGAATCTTTTAATCTTTTTGTTTGCCGCTGTTGGTTTGGACTTCTGCATTAAATTGGGAATTTTAAGCCCTTTTCCAATTGAAAGATCAATGTCAGATTAACTGTACCAGAATTTGTATTGTATTCCATGTTGACATTTGTATAGGCAACTAGGTCTTCAAGACAGTTTAAGGATTCTTCTTCTATTTTCTTCAGTTTGTCTAATTCTTCTTGTTGACCTTCTACCAAGAATTCTTCAATCTCTTGAATTGCTTCAGTTCTAATCTTTTCTTGTTCAACTTTTCTTTTATTTTCTAATTCAAGAGTCTTGGCACATTTTCTGTGATACCTCATTCTCGTCACCTTCCAATGATCTTGCTTATTGGTCTCATCAAATTTATCTTATTTACCATGTGGTGACCTAAAGCCCTGTGAGGAAAATCATCATCAAATAAGGCTTTTCCTTTTCCAACACATTCTGGAAGAGGTACAAATTTCATATCCTGCACCGGATTTATTTGTATTTTTGGTGCATATGTATGTGCTTTCTTCTTAGGTAGAATCTTGGGGTGAGGAGGTAATTCACATTCATCTACCTCTTCCCAGTTGATATTAGCATCAAAATCTAGAACTACAATATGCAGCTTGAGTTGTAGTTACTACTGCTAAGTCAGTAATAACTAGTACTTGTGTTGATACTGGTGCAGACTCAGTTTTAACTGATGTAGCTACTACTGGTATCAATGATTGTAAATTTAAAGGTCTGTAGAGTACCAGTTGTAAATTTGAGGAGTCTACTAATGAGGTTTTTGCTGTTGTTACTACTGGTATGACATAAGTAGTAACTGGAATATTTATTGCTGTTATTTAAGGAGTTATTACTGATGTTGCTTCTTGTGTTTCTTCTTCAATAGGATCAGTAATAATCACTTCAGTCTGTTCAAGTACTTAATTAGTATCAGCGTCAGTAGTAATAGGAGACGATACATGTTCTGCTGCTGGAGATTGAGGTGCAGACACAAAAACATCTTCATCCGTACTTCTAACTCCTCTATCAAAATCTTCATCACTTTGACCTATTTCACCATGAGCTTCTTTAAGATTTAAGAGGGAGGCTGCTGCTGCTGCTATAGAAGTGTCAATCATTTCTTGAATTCTATTTTTCTTCCCCTTAGTGATCTCAACTTGTGGAGCATCACTACCATCAACCTTCTTCTTCAACTTTCTGATAATAGCCGTTTGTCTTTGAAGCCTGTATTCAAATCTCTTCATTCTTCTATTCATTGAGTTGATGTAGTGTTTCATGTAGCTCATGGTTTTTCCTTGATTATTGATGAGTATCTGGCAATTTTGTACAGTGGTTTCAAGGTTTTCCATCCTATCCGTCAATTGGTTTGGTTCCATTGTACCCTCATTCCATCTAGGTAAATCATCGGGTTTATTAGGTACATTGGCTTTAAGGTTTTCCATCATTTCTATCAATTCATTTTGTTTCAGTCTACCTTCATCACTGCTTGGTGAGTCATTGGGTGATTTAGATACTCTCTTCTGCCTAGCAGAAGCAGAAGTACCCCCATGTGGTTTCTTGGCACCGGGGTCCTTTGAGTGCTGCCTCAAATGATGATTCATCACTAAAAGTTGCCGATGTCCGGGTCCTAATGATGTTCTCACTAGCGTTTGCACCAACCTTTGATGCAATAGTAGTGAGAGCCCTTTCCTCATGCCCTCTCTCCTCTTTGGAGGACAACTCTTGGAGCCTGGGGTGTGACTTAGTGGGTCCCCGGTGTCCTTTTTGGAAGATCTCTTCCGTTTATAAGTTTTATAAATTGTTTGGCTTTTAGGTCGGTCTACCTTAGAGAGAAGAGCATCACTCTGAGGTTCAATTTCATGTATCTGGGACACATTCAGGACATTTTGTGGTGAAGTTGATTGAGTGGATGATGAGGATTATGTTTGGGCTATTTTTAGTGACGGAGTGGGTTGAGGTTCAATGGCTTGTCTTGAACGTTCTCCAGTTAGGGGGTGATCATAAATCATGTTTTGGAATAATGGAGTTACTCTGCCAGAAAATTTGAACTTTTTGTTCATATTTGAGAAAACCTTTTTGTTTAATTCTGAAGTAGGAAAAATGTGTTTCAATTTTGTAAGATCAGGAATTTTACAATTTAAAAAGATGTGCAATGAATCTTGAATACATTAAATATTTTGTGGGAGATAGGTTTCCAAGCATTCCATCAAAAATCATTTTTGAAAAATTGAATACTTGATCTGTGCACAAACATACAACAGCAGATGCGATTGATTTGTTGAACTCATTCCAAGTACTCTTTTTAGGAGAGATACAATGTTGAATAGTATGTATTAAAAATTCTCATTGGGGTGAAAGAAGACCTTTTTGAAAAGTCAGTATGTCTGTTCTTCCTTCATACCCCATTTTTAAAATATTTTCAACAAGTTCCTCCTTTTCAAGAAGAGATGTGCCCGACTCATCCTTGAGTGTTAAGGCAAAAAGCCTTACCCCTTTAGGATCTTAAGATAACAAGACAACCTAGACTAGCTTAGATTAGTTTGTAGAATATTTTGGCTAAGTCTCGGTGTGATACTGAGTGGGCAGTATTGGCCACTCAGTATCAGTACTCAGTATTGGAAATCCAATACTGAGTAGAAGGATTGTGTTACATTTTCAGATGTAAGTGACTAAGATCAAATCCCTTGATCTTAGTCATTTTCCTTATCCAGTCCTTCAGTTACTCCTTTGCCCATTATGTAAGATCTCTATATCATTATAAATAGAGATCACTTAGCAAAGGAGTACTTACCAATTTACACGTTCATTCATACATCTTTGTAATTGTTCAAGTGGTCTTGTATTTCCGCTACAAGCCACACTTTGTGGAATAATATACGTTTGACTTAATTACTGTGTTTTACACCTTAATTGTCTTAAGTAAATTATAATATAACAATTAACAAGAAATCCAGGGTTGTTGTGACCTAACAACTGGTATCAGAGCAGGCTAAATATACTTTTATTTAGTCGATCTATTACCTTGGCAGCCATTCCTTATACATACCCTTCCCAACCTTCAAAATCAAGAATGTCTTCAATTGTAGCACCAGTTATGTCTGGAAAAGGTGTGCCAATCTTTGATGGCAAAGACTTCCATCAGTGGAAGTTGAAGGCTCAATGATATCTTGAGTCCATACACCATGAAATGCTCACAGTACTGTCTGATGGTCCCATCATTCCACAAACTGTGGAACCCGTTGCAGCTACTGATGATGCTCCTGAAAGCACCAGAACAATTCCAAAACTGAAGCATACATGGACTGATACTGACCGTCAATTGTACAGTTTGGACTCCAGAGCAAAGGGGGTAATTGGTAATGCAGTTATCAAAGAAATACTTAATATAATTATGAAATTGCCAACTGCAAAAGCTATGTGGGATAGCTTATCAGTCACCTATAAAGGCACAACAAAGGTGAAGTTGCAAAGAAAGAGCAACATGAGAAGGAGGTATGAAAACTTCTTCTCAAGTCCTAATGAAGACATCACCACTCTCTATAACAGAGTTCAATACTGTTATCCATGATCTCATCAGTGTAGGGATTGTGAAGGAAGAAGGAGAACTTGTCCAAAAATTTCTGGACAGTCTTCCTCAACAATTTCTTGACATGACAAACTCTGCCAATGCTGCTAACAACATTGAAACATACACTCTTCAAACATTGTATGGTTTAATGTTGAATCATGAGGAGAACAATGCTGCAAGACTGATCAACTGAAAGAAAACTGACAAGTCTTCCACTGGCATGGCTCTTGTTGTGCAACAGGCCTATACTGTCACTGAGCCTGTAGAACCAGATGTTGATCTTGCTGATGTTGAGGCAGAGGAGCTTGAAACTCAAATGGCTCTTATGCCTATGAAGCAGGATCAGTTGAAGAAGAAGAGGCTGGGTGTTAGCTCTTCCAACACTGACCCAAGATCAGGTCTATGCTACAGGTGTGGAAAGCCTGGACACATTGCTGCAAACTGTCATACTAAGTCAACTGAAACTGATCAGAATGACAAGATTGCATACCGAGCTAAACGGTATCGGGACAATTATGTCAAGTTGAAGAACTGGAGCAAGGGCAAGGGTGCAGTAGGGAATGGAGCACCTCATCAGGCACTTTACTTTGAAGCTTGGATGGATGAAGAGCTCAGTGATGACGAGGAAGAAGTTGAAAACAAAGCCTTTATGGCTTTCACTGAAGAGGATTTGAAGAGCTCCCTTGAGAAGGATATCAAAGAAGCTGAGAGGATGAGTGTTCATACTGAAAGAGATTCCACTCAGTTGTACAAGGTGAGTTCCTTTCAAACTTATTCAGTGAATGAAAAGGAAAAGATTTTTGAGTACATGATTGTTGATCTTAAAACTTTAGTACAGAAAGAAAAAGCTTTAAAATTAACTTATTCTTGAACTTGAAAGGGTAAATAATGAACTTAGATAAATTAGCAAAATTTAAAGATTTAGAATTAAATTTTTTAAACTTACAAGACATTAACCAAAGATTAGCTGATAAAGCTCATTTACACAAATTGGAAAAAGAAAAATTTGAAAATCAGTGTAAATCTTGGGGAAATGCATCTATTAAATTAAATTAATGTCTAAATCAACAATTTCCAGAAAATATAAGGGCTGCACTTGGTGTTGATCCTCAGTTAAAAAATAGAAACAATTTTGCTGATTTTTTGAAGAATTTTCTGATATGAACCCTATTCAGTTTGTCAAAACAAAAACTTTTTGTGAAGTCGGATGTCAAACTGAGTCAGATGATGAGGATACAATTACTTTTGATAAACCTATTGGTCCCTCCGTCTGTTCAAAGTGCTATACTGAACTACAATAACTCAGTATTGAATTTCCTGAAAAGGGAATTTCTGATACTGAACTCGAAGTAGTGCAGTATGACACATCTGCTGTTCCTCCATTTGAATTATTGTTTAATACAACTACTTTTAAAAAATATAATGAAAATGAAACTACTTCTACTTCTAGTGTTTTATCTAATACTGAAGTTGCAGGAACAGAAAAGTCATGTACCGAAGAATCTAAAGAACCTGTTAAAGTTGTCATTTTAAAACATGATAAACAAAAAACAACTTCAACAGGATTTTCAAGTGGCAAAAAATAAGAAGTCTAAAAATAATAAGACTTCTTTGCCAGATAAAAAGAAGAAACCAGATCCATCTCCTCCTAAACTGGTTAAAAATAATATAAAACCACCCATAAAAAATGACAAAAGTAACATTTTAAAATCTATTGGTGATCAGATCAAAGTCTTAAGTCAAAAGTTTGCAAAACTTACTCATACTGGTCAACCAAAAGAAAAACAATTTTCTAAAATTCCTTATGAAAATATGTTCAGAAATAGACCTAGAAAATGTTATAGATGTCACCATACTGGTCATAAAGGAGATGAATGCTGGACTGATCTCTCAAGTCCTAGGTACTCAGTACCAAAGAAAATGAGAGAATCTAAGTCAGTATCACCAAAGAAAACCTCCAAGGTTTCCCCTGAAGTGATACTACCTCTCCATCTAAAGAGATCAAGTCTAAACCTGTTTCTCCTACCAAAGGTCCCATTCAAAAATGGGTTCCTAAAGGGAACTAATCATTATTTTGTGTCTTGTGCAGGGTGATATAAAATGGCACCTGGATAGTGGCTGCTCAAGACACATGACTGGCAGTATGGAGTACCTTATAAGCTATACACCAGAGAAGGGTCCTTGTGTCAAGTTTGGTGATGATTCATTAGGAATAACAAGAGGATATGGAGTAATCAAGGCAGGCAACATAACCTTTAAAAGAGTTGCCTATATAGAGGGTCTGAAACACAATCTACTCAGTATCAGTCAGATGTGTGATGATATGAAGCTTGCTTCAGGAAGACTGCAGGAATTATCTACAATGATAAAGGATAACCTGTACTCATTGCTAGAAGAGAAAAAGATGTCTATGTGGTCAACCTGTCTGAACTAGACCCTACTATTCGAGTTTGCCTGCATTCTAAAGTCAATCCAGAACTGAACTGGATGTGGCACAAGAAACTCTCTCACAATAACTTTAGAAACATTAATGAGCTCAGTATGAAGAAGTTGGTGAGAGGATTGCCAAGAATTACTTATTCTAAGGATAAGTTATGCTCAGCATGTGAAATGAGCAAGCAGAAGAAGAGTTCATTCAAATCCAAAGTCAACCATTCGATTAATGAACCTCTTACCATGATACACATGGACCTTTTTGGCCTCATTAGTACTCCATCACTGGCCAAAAAGATCTATACCTTAGTCTTGGTTGATGAATACTAAAGATACACTTGGGTCATCTTCCTCAAGACCAAATCAGATGCAACCACAGAAATCATTGCCTTTATCAAAAGAGAAGAACTTCAGAAAGGCAACAACGTCAAGAAACTAAGAAGTGACCATGGTACTGAGTTCAAGAACTCAGTATTAGCAGATTTCTGTGAAGACAAAGGAATCGTACAAAACTTCTCTGCAGCCTACACACCACAACAAAATGGTGTTGTAGAAAGGAAAAATAGAACACTGATTGAAGCTGCAAGAACTTTGTTATGCCATGCTGGACTGGCACTGAGCTTCTGGGCAAAAGCTGTAAACTGTGCAAAATTTTACACAGAACAGAGCTACCATAGACCAGAGACACCACAAGACTCCTTATGAGTTATATAATGGCAGGGTTCCTAATGTGGAATACTTCCACATCTTTGGGAGTAAATGTTTTGTACTCAGTACTAAATAAAATCTCAACAAATTTGCTCCCAAAGCAAATGAAGGAGCGTTCATGGGCTATTCACCACACTCCAAGGCCTTCAGAGTGTATGTCATCTCAACTGAGATGATTGTAGAATCCATCCATGTCACTTTTGATGAAAATCAGGATGTGCATTCTACTTCAGCAAAGGAAGACATAACTGGCATAGAAATTCTATGCAATCCAGAAAATGCCATTGCTGAACAGCCCAAGTCACATCCATACTATGTTGAACATAGTATGAGGGATACTGATCAACCTAGAACTCCAAATAATCAACCCGAAGCAGATACTGAGGTTCCCATCACAGAGAACCTCAACACTGAGTTCCCAACTATTGATCTGAACAACTCTACATATGAAGAAGGTGAAACATCTAATACTTCTCAAGAATCCGCGCAGATCTGCAAAATGAAGAAGAACAACAACTTGAACTGTCTAATACTGAACAAACTTCAGATCAATATCAGACAGACAACACCCCAGTTCAACAAGATATTGTTGACCTTGCTTCAAATGCTCCCTTAGGTTACAATCTAAGGGAACACAGAGACCATCCTCACTCAATATTATTGGTCCAATTGAAAAAGGTGTCCAAACAAGAACGAAGTTAGCTTTTGAACCTCAAGCCACTGCCAACTGTTGTTTCTTTTCAAATTTTCTGTCTACCATGGAACCATAGAAAGCTGATGAAGCTTTATTAGATGAAGACTGGGTAGAAGCTATGCAAGAAGAGCTTACAGAATTTGAAAGAAACAAAGTTTGGAACTTAGTACCACCTCCTGCTGGCAAAACTATTATTGGTAGTAAGTGGGTGTTCAGAAACAAGATGGACAAGGATGGTGTTGTCATCAGAAACAAGGCAAGACTGGTTGCTCAGGGGTACATGCAAGAAGAAGGCATTGACTATGATGAAACGTTTGCACCAGTTGCAAGAATTGAAGCTATTAGACTGTACCTTACATATGCAGCTTTCAAGAACTTCAAAGTTTATCAGATGGATGTCAAAAATGTCTTTCTCAACGGGAAACTACAAGAGGAAGTTCATGTCAAACAACCACCAGGTTTTGTTGATTCTAAATTTCCTAATTATGTTTTCAAGCTTGATAAAGTTTTATATGGGCTCAAACAAGCTCCCAGAGCCTGGTATGATACCCTGTCTGAGTATCTAATTGAAAATAAATTTATAAGAGGTAAAATTGATAAAACTTTATTTTCAAAAAGGAAAGGTTCTGACATCTTACTTATTCAGATATATGTAGATGATATCATTTTTGACTCCACTGACAAGTCTATTTGTCACTGGTTTGCTAAGATAATGGCATCTCAGTATCAGATGAGTATGATGGGAGAACTTACTTATTTTCTTGGTTTACAAGTTGCTCAAAAGCCTGATGACACATTTATAAACCAAAGTAAGTATGTGCATGACATGCTGAAGAAATACAAATTTGAGAATTTATCTTCCATGCACACTCCTATGGGTACTCAGGATAAAATAAGTAAGGATGAGACTGGTAAGCCAGTATGTCAATCCACATACCGAGGTATGATTGGTTCCTTACTTTACTTAACAGCTAGCAGGCCTGATATCACATTTGCAACATGTCTGTGTGCTCGGTATCAGGCTGATCCCAAGGAATCACACATGAAAGCTGTTAAGCGCATTTTTAGATATCTTTCAGGTACTCCTAACATGGGTCTTTGGTATCCCAAAGACTCAAACTTTGACCTTGACGGGTATATAGATGCAGATTTTGCAGGTTGCAGGTTGGATAGAAAAAGCACAAGTGGAGGATGTCAATTCCTCGGTGGTAGACTAGTTGGTTGATCCTCCAAGAAGCAAAACTCAGTAGCAACTTCCACAGCAGAAGCAGAATATGTTGCTGTAGGAAGTTGTTGTGCTCAACTCTTATGGATGCAGTATCAACTCATGGACTATGGGTTTAACTTTCAGAAGACACCCATTCATTGTGATAACAAGAGTGCTATTGCTATCACTGAGAACCCAGTCCATCACTCAAGAACAAAGCACATTGATATCAGACACCACTTTATTCGAGATAATGTGGAAAAGGGTAAGGTTGAGGTAGATTTCGTTCCTACAGATGACCAATTGGTTGATGTGTTTACTAAACCTCTCTCTGAAGAAAGGTTTATGTATCTACTAGGGCAATTGGGTATGCTGAACCCTTAATTTCCTTAAAATTTTCTGGTACTATCTGCTCAGTATCAATATCACTCGTCTGGTTTATCAAATTTTAAATTTTTTTATTTTTCATTAATTTACAGATTAAATTAAATGTTTTTATAGTTTTTAATTTTTTTTAATTTAATTTTTTTTAATTTAATTTTTTTAACTCGGTATTGGAGTCATGGAGTGTTAAAACTGATTCTAACCCTCATACTCCCCAACGGTAACCTTTCTTAATTAGAAAGTTACCGTTGGAACAGGATAAGGCTGTCATTTCAGCCGTTTTTACTTCCCAATACCATAATTATCGACGAATTAAGTATAAATAACCGTTTTTCATTTCATTCAAACCTTTCTACAGTTATTTCATTCTTTCTTCTCCGATTACCCTCTGCGATTAACGATTTTACACTCTCTTTGCAAGCAAATTTCAATCTTAATCATAGATGGCAAATTACCGATTCGTCGCACCAGAGGTTGGACCGGCGACTCAGTTTCGAAAAGATGAAGTGCCCAAGTTTGCGAGGAACAACATTACTGCAAATTTCAATATTCTTCAGGCTTGGGCTTGCCCCGAATTCAGAAATATAGTCACATATTTGAAGCATTGTCCTATCACTCGAGCACTGACTTTATCTCCTCGAGCCATATATCCGGAGATGCTGTGTGAATTCTGGTACTCTGCAAAACTTGACTCTCCAGACATGATCACTGGTTGGGTCGTTCGGGATCAAAGAAGGGCTTTTGTCTCAACTGCTGTTATTCGGGAAACACTGAGACTTCCCGCCCACGCTCAGTATGAACCGTTTGTTGATCGAACAGAAGCCAGATCAGTATTGCCCTTCATTGGTCGCAGAGGAACCACGAGCATAATTAAAAGAAATGAATTTGGTCCAATGTGGGGTGTTCTCATTTCAACAATCATTCGGTGTATGACCCACAAGACTGGAGCTTTCGATTATGCAAGGCTGATATTTAATGAGCTAGCTACTCTGGTTAGGGCTCAAATCAGAGAATTCAATGTACCATTTTGCAGATTTATATCTCTCAACTTCCAAAGTTCAATGCCTGCACACATGTATGATGAATTCAATAGTCCAAGAGCTGATCTTCCTCCCCTAAATGAGAAGATATATTTTTACAGACCTAGGGAAGGAGAACCTGTACTGAGTCACTATTTGTGGGCCATTATCCAGGCACATTTAAATGATGAAGAAGATGATTCTGATACTGAATCAGATGATGATAATGATGATGATGGTGGTGATGGTGGTAATGCCGATCAAGATGTTGAGATGCTGGATGCTCAACCAGATCCAGAACGCGAACAACCACACAACCCACACCATGAGCAGGATCCTGATGCTCCTCATACTGCATCAGACATTAATACTAAGTCAATCGAGGTGCAGCCTCCTGTTTTAAGAAGAAGAAGACGAGCTTTGACTCCAGTAATTATGGGGGCCTTATCATCTAAAGAAGACATGCAGCATACTCATATTCCTTCAATAACTGCCTCTCTTCAAGAGCAGAATGTAGTTGCTGCCACTGCTGACCTTTCAGGTCCTGAACCAGACCTGATTGCTCAACCAATTGAGGAACCTCATGTTCCTCTTGATGTAGAGATCCAGTATGAGCAACATACACTGGAAGGTGCTCAGGACAGAAGAGAAGAAGGTCATGAGGGTGCTGGTGGTTCCAATCAACACACAAATGATCCAACACCGACCTCTGCAGATGTTCGAAGGGAATCTGACAAAGTCTCAGGTATGAATTTCTATAATACTCTAAAACTCATATATATATATACTTTTCCCAAATAGAGACTAAGGTAGCGTTTGATATGCCGGAATCAAAGAAGGAATGGAATGATACATTCTGTTGGAATGAAAAAAATACGTTTGTTTTAATTGATGCAATGGAATGAATCATTACTTGTAATATGTGATTCCTTCTCTTTTCTTAATTTTCATTACATAGGGGGAGGTGATTTTTTTTTCATTCCATCATGGAATGGAATGGAAAATATACAATTAATTAACTCATGTATATATAAGCTAATTTATAAAACTAAAAAATGTAATTAACTTATTTTTTTTAAATAACTGAAAATTATGTTATTTAATTATAATATTATTTAGATTTTTGATTTATAAGTGTTTATTATATTTAATTTTTGTTATGTGTATAAAAAACTATTAATTTTTTTTACTTAATACATAAAGTAGAGATAAATTTATGCTTAACATATATTTTTTTAAAACTTATACAACATTATTTTCTTTGAATAAAAATTTAACTAATATATTTTTATTTTTTAAAATTTAATACTTTTTTTTCACAATAATCTTATCTAATTATTTCAATCTAGTTTTAATATTATTTAGTATTTATTTTTTGAAAAATTATATTATTGACTAATAAGAATGATTTATAAAAAAAATTACATCTTTAATAATATTTGATGACATTTTCATTCCTTCATGCTAACCAAACATGATAATGGAATGCAATATGTCATTCCATTACGTCACTCATTCCATTACCAAGTCCATTCCATTGCGCCTCTCATTCCATTTATCAAACCAAACAAACCCTAAGTATTGGCCAGTACCAACTCAATACTGACCAAAGTCTCAAACGAACTTTCAAATATATATCCTTTTATGGCCAACATAGTTAGCCCACTGCTGCTATGCAACATTCATACACTGAGCACCAAAATGATCACTGTCAGTCTACAGTTGTCTCAATATCTAAAGAGACAATGGTGGTTGATGTCACACTGACACCCACTGGTGCTGCTTGAAACATGTCCAACTTATTTTTGAGTTGGATCACATGATTTAAGAAGTGATCACAAACCCTTAAGCCACATAAGCCAAATATTTTCCATGGGGTTTTAGCCACATTTCTGTTATCACTCTGATACCGAGTGATAAATATTGAAAATAAAAAGAAGCACATCCTAGGCTTCGATTTCCCGAAACCAAAACTTTTCAGAAATTGTGACCAATCCTACACTGAGCTACTTAAATTCACACTCACTTTTTACTGAGAAACTTCTTACACATGCTTTGCACAAATCCACAATATTTCATCATAAACCAGATGAAATACAGACTTCTAAATTTTGTTTAAATGATTATAGAGTTAAACAAAAACATAATTCTATTGATAAACCTTTCTTTCTAACCAGTTTTATGTTTTTGTTTCTTTAGCACCATCTGTGCAGGGTATTCAAGCATCTCAGGCTCAAGAGGAACATGTGACTCTGCAGACGATCATGCAGCAGATCCTGGCCATGCAGAACACACAGAACAACATACTGGCCAGGATGAACACCATGAGTAGTGAGATTGACTCAATAAAACAGTCAGTCGCACTACTCCAACAACAACACCAGCCTCCACCAACTCCACAGTCTCAACATGGTGGAAACAATGAAGAAGATGAAGGAGGCAATGATACTGAGCCAAGGAAATCACCCTCCAATGCTGATCCTGAGGGTGATACTGATGTTGCCACCGAGCCTATGCCCTCCCCTACACATGATGATCCAGAAGGGGACATAGGTGGTGATACTGAACCTTTTTCTTCCCCATCCAATGATAACAATAAGGGGGAGTAGAGACAACGAGAAGCGGAGGTTGATCAACCTGAGCCATCTACTCAGGGGGAGAAAAGAAGAAAACTGAATGAAGATCAACCTCCACAGCAACAACGACAACATCAGCAGATCACTCATACTGAACCACTTCGGTTCCAGTATGAGAGAAGAAGACAAAGAGGGAAGTCAGTCCTGCAACAACTTGAAGAACCATCTGAGCCAACTGCTCAAGGGGAGACTACCACTGACCAACCTCAGCAAGTTGATACTGAGCCTCCTGCTCAAGAGGTGAACAACTTGCAGATCATTGTCTATAGGCCATTTGTTTGGCCTATTGCTGATGATGAAAATGAAGAACCTAATCCAGTGCCATCTTAGAATTTCCTTAATTTGCACCGGATGTGGCAAACAAAGAAAGCTCTTCATCATCATCCTCCGATGATGAAGAGCCTCCAAGACAACCAATCTCTCCTCATACTGAAGTGGCTTCTAGAGCTCCTAGAAGACCAATCACTAGAAGAATGACAAGAGTGGTCATGTCCTCTGAATCAAGTGAGGAAACTGATCCAGCCCCTTTAATCACCAGACAAAGGAGATCTGTTCATGAAACTGAGGAGGGACTGCTCATGATACCGACGATGAGATTGAGGCTCAAAAGTTCTTCCCCATAAAGGAAGAAGATCCTGATACTGATACTGATACAGATGTTCCATGTAAACCTCACATTGTAAAAAGAAAAGGTGATGATCTTCTTCAACAGTATTGGAACATAGTTGCTCAAAGAACAAGGTATAGGGAGAATAGAATGGGTATGTTGAGGAATAGAACATTTCTCAGTGTGAGGGATATATGCTGGCTAAAGATCTATGTCAACAAGATCAAAGTCAAAACTGTTGACAAGTCCATTGTTGCAGTAAGTACTGGACCAGTCAGTCCTCCCATGAAGATCTTTCTTCGTGATATCCAGAACATGGGACTCCAAGACTGGGTGAAAATTGCCAGATTGATAAAGGAGTTGCCATCAAGATGCTCAGAAGCCCAAGTGATGCTGGATGAAATCTGGGATATTGCTGCAGTATGCTTTGAGAAAGGCATATTATGTTACAACCTAAAAATCAGGGGAAATTTAAAAATTTTTAAATAATAAAATAAGACAATTTCCCCAAGTACAAGTAAACAGAAACGGTCCCAACTCATGAAATAATTTAACCGACTCATGGTCTTTAATGCGGAATAATAAATGTGTTCAAAAATTTGTTTGACTCAAAAGTATTTAAAACCAAATCCAAAACATTAAATCAAAATGCAGCCCATCAATCGTTGACCTTCTCTTTGCCCTTGCTAGTACCTGCAAAATGGGAGGGAGTATTTGGGGTCAGCCACCGCTGAGTGAATACTAACAAAATAAACAAATAAATACAAACAACTCAAGTCACATAAGTGATCCCTAGAGACTCTACTCAATTCTCAATTACTCAAATTTATTTCTCAGATTTTAAATTTATATAGCGCGCTTGTATGACTTGGGACGAGAGATCAACCTCGACCCGCCTCACACAACTCAAGGCTCAACACCTGTACTCTTCGGTGTTGAGTCAAAACGTCTGGCACCAGTACTCTTCGGTGCCAAGATAAACATCTGACACCAGTGCTCTTCGGTGTCAAGTCAAGTATATTATGTTTAATGTTTTAACTCGAGAACTCAGAACTCAGATAACTCAGTCTCCAGATAACTCAGATCACAAATAACTCAAATAAATCACACAATCGATACTCAAGCTCAATCAACAAGACAATTCACAACACATAGCACATAATCATGAATCGAAAGTAAGTACAAGTTTATAGTGAGATAACCCACCTCGAATGAACGTAAGCTCCTGGAAGTATCCTCGGCACGTACAAGTCACAACTCAGTTCCTAGAAGATCCTACATCACATAATAGGGCTAGGATTAAAACTTGGCTCAAAACTCAACTCATATTAATCTGCCAGAACCCGACACCCCCGCGGGAACTGCTATAACTCTCAAACCGCTCACTAGATTTTATTCAAATTTTTACAGTAGTTAAATGACTCAGAGGACTACAATTTTTTACAGAGGACTTCAGAAACTGAATCCAAAAAGAAAAGGTTCAAATAAGGCTTACAAGACAGAATAGCTGAACCGAAAACTATTCTGCGATGGTTTACTAAAACGGGGATAGCTTTTAAACCGTAAATCAGATTAACGAGACGTCAGCGGCATTGGAAGGAGGACTCAGAAAACTAGAGACCCACACGGGCCAAAATTCCAGAAACGTATTTTAAGTGTGTTAAAAACGGACTTGAACATGGCGAACAGATTCTGCCACAATTTCAGTTTGATGTTTAAACCCAATTTGAATCCCGACAACAACCCGCTTATTCCCGAGACACCCGACTGCCCCGAATTTCATTTTTCACTTCATAAATATTTTACCATTAATTTAGTCCTTTACTTACAAATCTCTTTCGATTTAGGGAACCAAGAACCCTACGGGTTCGGTTCCCGGTTTTCGGTTAATAAAACGTTTAGGTTTTAAACTCGGGATCTTTACCCAACCCGACGTTATAACCAAAAACAGTAGCTAACCAATAGTAGCTACTCGAGACGATAAATCTGGAAACGAATCAGTTTAAAAACAAGGCTCGAGACTACGGATAAAACGCTTAAACAATTAAAACAACCAAAAACCCTCAACACCCCAAACCCGACAAAACCAACAAGATTGACTCAAAATCACGGCTCGGGAACAGTCCCGAACCTCACAGCTCTGCAACAGATTGGTTAGCCTCGATATCAACAAGTCACGGGAAAAATTAAACGAAAACGAAAGGTAAAACAATAGCGGAGAACTACCATAACAGAATACCAAATCCGGCTCGAATGAAGGTCGTTTTGCTTAAGAAATCTGCAGCTCAGAATCGCCTTGCATGCTGCTCGGGGGAAACAATTCTATTCAGCCCCCTCACGTCTTGAACATGGAAACAACAACCCGGAATTGGCTCGACGACAGCTCGGAGTATGTCAGAGCTCGCACCACTGCTCAGTATGACCACCACTGCCCGCAAATCCTCTACTTAATTTGTTTGGCCGATAAACACACCCATGACTCCACTGGCTCGAGATTACTGCTCTCTACGTTGCTGCTGTTCATCGAATGCACAAGGCCAGAAATCGAAGGAAACAAGAAGAGAATGAAAAAAGAAAGGTGGCGGTGGTGTTGCTTAATCTCGACGGAAATCAGAAGAGAAAAGAAGGGATATGGCTGTGGTGTTGCTTTATTTGCCTGAATCTGCTCATGAAGAAAAGAAAAAGAAAAAGGTGGCGGTGGTCCTCCAATCGGCGGCAGCAAGCACACACACATACACCTTATTTCTTTTAAGTTTTTAGGTTAAGTTTTTATTTATTTATTTATTAAATATGATCTATATAGGGGGTTTAAGGCTTAACTCAAACCGTGCTTGACATTCACTTCGGGCTTGGACAAAAGAAAACCTGGGCTAGACTCAAGAGAACTCTGAAGCGAATTGGGAGGCCTTGGCCTACTCGGCCGACACGACTCAATTCTTATGATTAACTAACCGGTCAATACTCGAGACGAACTATTAAATTATATTTAATAATATACGAACGTTTATTAATCATAAGGTGACAAAATAGATAAAACGTCTAAATAATTAAAGCGTCTAATAAATTTGTTGTCTAATATAATTTACGTCTAATATAACGGACCGTCTAACTTCCTTATAATTAATTTACTAAATAGTCATTTTAAACTTAAATATGACGGTTAAATTAATATTATTTAATTATTAAAATTTCTGGACGTTACAACTCAACTCCACTTAAAATAGACTTCGTCCCCGAAGTCATCGCTCGAAAAATCTCAGGGTAGCAGTCCCGAAACTCAAACTCAGGCTCGACAACGTCACACTCGAAATAGAAGAAAGGAAACCAAAAACGAGAATGTTATGAATACAAGGCACTTGTCAGGGTGACATACTCAAACGAAGTAAACTCCAGCTCTTGCAACTGCTCGTAAAATCTTTTGTCTCTAATGACGCAACAAGATGAGGCTAAAAGAGATAAACGGAGTGCTCTCTAAGGATCTCGGTTTATCAAGGATGACGAAATTTCACAAAAGGAAACTCACGATACTCTGCTGAAGACGTCTTCTTGCTTTCGTAGCCGAACACAGTTGTTAACCAGCGGTTAACATTGCGTTGAATCTCCGATTCAACTCCACTTGTAGATTTGTTACGGTTTGGTTGGTGGCGACAGGTGATCTCGGCGTGGTACTCGGTCATCCAATCCGTGCTCAAAATCACACTCACCCCTCTCATGGCGATAAAATAAGTTTTTATGGGAAAAACTCTCCCGCACAGTTGTAACAAGGTATTACTTTTACATCATTTACACCAGAAATTTTTTATTATTATCAATCTCCGCCAAGAATGATATCTCAAGGTCCTTTGCTCTATGGGACATCGGTTTATTTTAAAACAAAATGAACAATTTAGCGGTTCACACCGCTTTCAAACAATACACAACAAGTACATAATTCACATAAATGTGTTTTATCACACGTAAACCTCAGATAGTAGGCAACTCATGCCTCTTACTCAATTTACATATACTCAGAATACACTCGTCTTAAATTCCCACAGCTTGCTTTTAACTCAACGCAAGCTATATTATTAATTTAACTCAAATCTCGCTTAATGACTTTCTCAACAGTCACGCAATATACTCATTTTTCTCGTTCCTGCGATTTCTCGCATGATCAAATTTAATTCTTCATACTACTTGAACGGATAATTTCTCTTTTAAGTCGTGTTATTGATTCTCTTGTTAAGTCATATTTAATAATTTCTCGATGACTCTTTTTAATATTACTCGCTTAACTCATTTTAAGGATACTTATAAATTCTCATAATGATTTTATCATTTAGCTCATTAATTCTTTTCTTCCTTTGTTCTCATTTAAATTGTCTCTTGATTATTTCGACCAAAGGTCCACTCAATAATTTCATTTATTTTTAAGTTTCAACCACCTCAACTTAATGTTATATCTTTATTCGATTAATTGACTCTTTAATTCTCATGTACTTAATTATTCAATTATTTTCCCGTTCTCCATAAAATTTCCTCGTTACATTATATTTTTAGCTCCTTCTCGAATTAGTTTTTTATAAAGTTTTATTGCCTAATACACGTATATTTATCTCATTCGCTCATTTCAATAATTATTCTGGATTTAATGATTACTCAATAATTCATAATATTCGATGACATTCAATTTAATAGTTTAACTTAATAATCCACTTAGTTCAAATTTAATATTTGCTCATAAATAAATGTTCTCATTTGATTTATTTTAATAATTTATTTGTTTAACTTGATTTATTAGTTTCTTATAACTCCGCAATTTCTCAATAATAATAAATCTTCCTCATAGTTTATTATGGCGATCTTCTCATGACCGACCCATTAATAACATTCTCATTACTCTAATATCATAATTTCTTGCTATATATATAATTATAGTGCTTGCCACTTCTCATTTGCACCATTACTCTTGATTTATGAATTTCTTACAACTTGATAATTATACCATCATATGAAATTAATTATTCTCAATTATTCTTATAAATTCTCCAATCACATGCATATATATTACTCAACATAATAATTTGACTCAACAATTTTCTAGACTGGATTTTTTTTTTTTAATTTCTCCTTACAACCCTTATATTTTTATATTTTATTATTATTATTATTATTATTTATTTTTTTTATACATTTAACTTGATTTATTAATCTCCATTAGCTCAATAATAACAATTCACAATTTATAATTATTCTCTATTCGCACTTATTATATTGACGGTTTTCCCTTTTAACCACCACTCAAATCTACTTGGAGAAAACTCGTCCCCGAGTTTGGAACTGGCACTCTCTACCATCATAAAATAAACAATACATATTTTAAGGTTTCGTTTATTTACTCAAAAATCAAACTCTTATGCACAAGTGTGAGTCGGTCCCAACGTATACTCTTTACGCCCTTCTCACACTCCTACTCATTAACTTTTTATCACTTTATAAGAATTATTCATTGCTCATATTAGGTGTCAGTTGTCTCATTAACATTCACATGGATTCTCACATCCTTATTAGATTTTATCAACTATAACTCATCACTCTTTATTAGTCTCATTAATAATTAGTCATTTTATGACTCCTCATAATTCAAGCTTGTTACATTTATTAGCACCACAAATCTTTATTTCGTGTTACACATTCACGATTATCTCTTGATCAAATCTGGGTATTAACCCTCATTTTGGTTTACTCATAGCATGTTTAGTATTATCATTACCATATAATAATTTTTATCGTAAATAGAATTCTCATTAAATTTGTAGCGAATAAACCTCATAAATTTTCTTTTGTTAGTTAACTCATTAGTTAACCCGTCTTTTGTTTCTCATCTCACTCAATTAGTGATGTCTCAATATTTATAACTTTTATTAACTTTATAGATTTTCATCTCTTGCTCAATTAACAGTCTTCATTTATTTCATATATTCGATGTTTTCTCATCGGTTACAAAATGTAAAATTAACTCCACAAATCTTCGCATAAAATTTTCTCAAGTCACAAATCTTGTACTTATTTGCATTACCCCTCATGATTTCATTAATTAGTTTACTCATAGTTTCTCCTTTACTCAATTTAATGATCATGCATAATTAAAATCTCTCTATTCGATTCGTTTTAGTTAATTGTCCAATCATTCTTGCTTTATAAATCTTATCGTAATTTCAATGACTTCTCAATTATACGAATTAAATTATACTTAATCATTCTTACTTAATTATTATCTTAGCTTTTTGACCAATTAATATTAGTCAATTTAACAATGTAACATTAGTGATTCTCAGTCAGTTTGGTTTAATAACTTTCATTTGATTGGTCTGGATAACTCCTTATTCAACTTAAATCAATGATATCTTATTTATTATTTTCCCATAAATCTCGATTTAGTGATATATTTGAACTTAACATTTTCCTTATTTTCTCGTTTATTTTGCTTTAACGATTGCTCAATCGTTCTCGAGGTATTAATAACTCAATTAATCATTTTACGAATTCAACCCAATTTGATTTATTGTCTCTCTCTTGACATGTTTTGATAACTCTTTATCAATTCGTGTTTGATGTTTCTCTTATTCAATTGGTTGCACTGTTTTCTCATAAATCTCTTTTACGAATTTTATTATCGACTTATATAGAATAATTGAGGGTTTTCACGATATTTAGATGTTTGACCAATGGTCTCCTTGAATCATTTTCGAAACATAGGTATGAGTCATGTGCGTATAATAACAGGGGCCCTCTATTATTATCCGCACCTAACCATGTCATGGTTTCGAGCCAGTTTTAAAATTTTCACGATCTCCCATCCTCCTACCATCCACAAAACAAGTAGTTCACAATAATACATATAGTATATATATATATATACATCTATATAGTCGTGCAATTCACGCTCATCTCGAGTTAATTCTCTTTTATTCTCTTAGTAATCAATGTCACTCGCGACGTTTTTAATAACTAAATAACTCTTAAGAAAGGTACTAGAGGCATAAGGTCATCGTGATGCGCTGCTTCTCGATTTGGAATTTGACTCATTTTAAAACATTTGAAAAACTCGTTTTGAAAACTCATGCTTCGACTTGTGTTTGGAATTCACCCCTTGAGAACCCAATTCTCTCAAGCCAGAGCTCTGATACCAACTTGTAACAACCCAAAAATCAGGGGAAATTTAAAAATTTAAAAATAATAAAATAAGACAATTTCCCCAAGTACAAGTAAACAGAAACGGTCCCAATTCATGAAATAATTTAACCGACTCATGGTCTTTAATGCGGAATAATAAATGTGTTCAAAAATTTGTTTGGCTCAAAAGTATTTAAAACCAAATCCAAAACATTAAATCAGAATGCAGCCCATCAACCGTTGACCTTCTCTTTGCCCTTGCTAGTACCTGCAAAATGGGAGGGAGTGTTTGGGGTCAGCCACCGCTGAGTGAATAATATCAAAATAAACAAATAAATACAAATAACTCAAGTCACATAAGTGATCCCTAGAGACTCTACTCAATTCTCAATTACTCAAATTTATTTCCCAGATTTTAAATTTATATAGCATGCTTGTATGACTTGGGACGAGAGATCCACCTCGACCCGCCTCACACAACTCAAGGCTCAACACCTGTACTCTTCGGTGTTGAGTCAAAACGTTTGGCACCAGTATCCTTCAGTGCCAAGACAAACATCTGACACCAGTGCTCTTCGGTGTCAAGTCAAGTATATTATGTTTAATGTTTTAACTCAAGAACTCAGATAACTCAGATAACTCAGTCTCCAGATAACTCAGATCACAGATAACTCAAATAAATTACACAATCGATATTCAAGCTCAATCAACAAGACAATTCACAACACATAGCACATAATCATGAATCGAAAGTAAGTACAAGTTTATAGTGAGATTACCCACCTCGAATGAACGTAAGCTCCTGGAAGTATCCTCGGCACGTACAAGTCACAACTCAGTTCCTAGAAGAACCTACATCATATAATAGGGCTAGGATTAAAACTTGGCTCAAAACTCAACTCATATTAATCTGCCAGAACCCGACACCCCCGCGGGAACTGCTATAACTCTCAAACCGCTCACTAGATTTTATTCAAATTTTTACTGTAGTTAAATGACGCAGAGGACTACAATTTTACAGAAGACTTTGGAAACTGAATCCAAAAAGAAAAGGTTCAAATAAGGCTTACAAGATAGAATAGCTGAACCGAAAACTATTCTGCGATGGTTTACTAAAACGGGGATAGCTTTTAAACCGTAAATCAGATTAACGAGACGTCAGCGGAATTGGAAGGAGGACTCAGAAAACTAGAGACCCCCACGGGCCAAAATTCCAAAAACGTATTTTATGTGTGTTAAAAACGGACTTGAACATGGCGAACAGATTCTGCCACAATTTCAGTTTGATGTTTAAACACAATTTGAATCCCGACAACAACCCGTTTATTCCCGAGACACCCGACTGCCCCGAATTTCATTTTTCACTTCATAAATATTTTACCATTAATATAGTCCTTTACTTACAAATCTCTTTCGATTTAGGGAACCAAGAACCCTACGGGTTCGGTTCCCGGTTTTCGGTTAATAAAACGTTTAGGTTGTAAACTCGGGATCTTTACCCAACCCGACGTTATAACCAAAAACAGTAGCTAACCAACAGTAGCTACTCGAGACGATAAATCTGGAAACGAATCAGTTTAAAAACAAGGCTCGAGACTACGGATAAAACGCTTAAACAATTAAAACAACCAAAAACCCTCAACACCCCAAACCCGACAAAACCAACAAGATTGACTCAAAATCACGGCTCGGGAACAGTCCCGAACCTCACAGCTCTGCAACAGATTGGTTAGCCTCGATATCAACAAGTCACGGGAAAAATTAAACGAAAACGAAAGGTAAAACAATGGCGGAGAACTACCGTAATAGAATACCAAATCCGGCTCGAATGAAGGTCGTTTTGCTGAAGAAATCTGCAGCTCAGAATCGCCTTGCATGCTGCTCAGGGGAAACAATTCTATTCAGCCCCCTCACGTCTTGAACATGGAAACAACAACCCGGAATTGGCTCGACGACAGCTCGGAGTATGTCAGAGCTCGCACCACTGCTCGGTATGACCACCACTGCCCGCAAATCCTCTACTTAATTTGTTTGGCCGATAAACACACCCATGACTCCACTGGCTCGAGATTAAGTCTCTCTACGTTGCTGCTGTTCATCGATTGCACAAGGCCAGAAATCGAAGGAAACAAGAAGAGAATGAAAAAACAAAGGTGGCGGTGGTGTTGCTTAATCTCGACGGAAACCAGAAGAGAAAAGAAGGGATATGGCCGTGGTGTTGCTTTATTTGCCAGAATCTGCTCATGAAGAAAAGAAAAAGAAAAAGATGGCGGTGGTCCTCCAATCGGCGGCAGCAAGCGCACACACATACACCTTATTTCTTTTAAGTTTTTAGGTTAAGTTTTTATTTATTTATTTATTAAATATGATCTATATAGGGGGATTATGGCTTAACTCAAACCGGGCTTGACATTCACTTCGGGCTTGGACAAAAGAAAACCTGGGCTAGACTCAAGAGAACTCTGAAGCGAATTGGGAGGCCTTGGCCTACTCGGCCGACACGACTCAATTCTTATAATTAACTAACCGGTCAATACTCGAGACGAACTACTAAATTATATTTAATAATATACGAACGTTTATTAATCATAAGGTGACAAAATAGATAAAACGTCTAAATAATTAAAGCGTCTAATAAATTTGTTGTCTAATATAATTTACGTCTAATATAACGGACCGTCTAACTTCCTTATAATTAATTTACTTAATAGTCATTTTAAACTTAAATATGACGGTTAAATTAATATTATTTAATTATTAAAATTTCAGGACGTTACATATTATATCAGGCCGATTACAGGGCACTCAGTGTGATGACTGAGGCTTACAAGAAACAACAAACATGAGTGTCTTAACACTTTCAGGTTTTTAAACTCATACCCTGTACCTCCTAACCTTGTTTTCCAGGATCAAAAGAGCACCATATATCCAACCTCTGGATATATGTACACTGACGCAGAAGATAGGGAATGCTTTATCACGGAAGAAGACTTGCCAAAAGTTCCTATTAGTCATCTTGTGGGTCTGAAGTGGATGCTAACCAAGAAGGAGGATTCTTGGTTCAGAAAGAAAATTGTTGCTGTGCTCAACAACAGGGAGGATGAACTGAAGAAAAGAGAAGAGTTCATCCATATCAAGCAAGAGGTCTTCTATGAGTTTGAATCTATCAACAGAAGATGAAGAAGAAGACTCTGCTGCCTAATTTTTTGTTTATTAATTAATTCTCTTTGTAATTTTCTTATTATCATTAGATAGGGGGAGATTGTTAAGGCAAAAAGCCTTACCCCTTTAGGATCTTAAGATAATAAGACAACCTAGACTAGCTTAGATTAGTTTGTAGAATATTTTGGCTAAGTCTCGGTGTGATACTGAGTGGGCAGTATTGGCCACTCAGTATCAGTACTAAATATTGGAAATCCAATACTGAGTAGAAGGACTGAGTTACATTTTTAGATGTAACTGACTAAGATCAAATCCCTTGATCTTAGTAATTTTCCTCATCCAGTCCTTCGGTTAATCCTTTTTCCATTATGTAAGATCTCTATATCATTATAAATAGAGATCACTTGGCAAAGGAGTACTTACCAATTTACACGTTCATTCATACATCTATGTAACTGTTCAAGTGGTCTTGTATTTCCGCTACAAGCCACACTTTGTGGAATAATACACGTTTGACTTAATTACTGTGTTTTACACCTTAATTGTCTTAAGTAAATTATAATATAACAATTAACAAGAACTCCAGGGTTGTTGTGACCTAACATTGAGTTGTAGATGTTGTCTGACTGATTGTTCTGTAATTGTTATGGTTTTTCCATCTACTACTGATTTTATTTTTGATATATTTCCTTCTTCAATTCTTTCAGCCTTTTCCCAGAAGTGTACCAAGTGTTGTTCACAGATTGTAGGATTTACAGATAGTGCAAATTTAATGAGAGAATTTTTGAGAAACATAACAATAGGTCTGAAATCCCTAGTACCATCTGGGTTCCTGAGAAAGGCTAACATGTTGTGAAATCTAGAGTAGAGGAGATCAGTTTTGATTGCTAATGGTTTCTTCATTTCCATTTTGATTTCTGAGAGAATCGAAATTGAGAATTTTAGGATTGAAAGGTTTATCTTGTTACTAGTTGAGGGTTTTGATCGATTTCAGACTTAGGGTTTATCGTAGGGTTAAGCAGATCAAGGTTTGGATAATGCTTAATTAATCGATTTCTGCCATTTATAATTTTCGAATTAACATGAAAAAAGTCAGAAATACCCTTCGAATCATAGCATAACGGCTATTTTCATGGGGGTCAATATGGTAAAACTGCGTATTTCATAAGAAACGGTCGATCAGTAGTAACTAAGTATCAGTAGTAAAACGTCAGTAGTAACTGTTGTTTTACACTTAACCTAATTCTCAGTAACAACAGATCAGTAGTAACTTGTGAATACAACCCACAATCAGTACTAATGAATAATCAGTAGAAAATCAAAGACAAAATTAAAAAAAGAATTTACAAAAACTTTACATATGAAGTTATTATGAAATTAATATTAAAATCATTCCAATACTGCTAACCAAAAAGATAAATCTTCCTACATCAAATGCTTTTGTAAAAATATCTGCTAGTTGATTATCAATATGAATTTTAACTACTTTGATTAATTTCTTTTCATTGCAATCTCTTATAAAATGGAATCTTATTTCAATATGCTTAGTTTTTGAATGTTTTACTGGATTATTCACAATACTAATTGCACTTTGATTATCAATAAAAATTGTAGTTTTAAGAATAGAGATACCAAAGTCCATTAGTTGATTTTGAATCCATAGCATTTGAGCACAACATGCAGATGCAGCTACGTACTCTGCTTCAGCAGTTGATGTTGAGACATTTATTTGTTTCTTGCATTGCCATGCCACTAGTATTGATCCAAAGAATTGACATCCACCAGTAGTTGACTTTCTGTCGTTACATTCACCACCATAGTCATTATCAGTGTAGGCTATAAGCTCAAAGGGTGAGTCATGTGGATACCAAAGACCAAGTGATGGTTTTGCTTTCAAGTATCTAAAGATTCTCTTGACTGCTTGCAAGTGAAGTTCCTTTTGTCTTGCTTGATACCTGGCACAAACACAAACACTATACATAATATCATGTCTTGATGCAGTTAAATACATTAAGGACCCTATCATTGATCTGTACAAGTGTTCATCTACATCCTCCCCTCAATGTCAGGATGTAGGTGTTTATGTGTTTCCATAGGAGTGTTTGCACTTTTGCGGTCTTTCATTGCAAATTTATCAAAGATGACTTTGACATATTTTGATTGATTAATCAAAATACCATATGATCATTGATTGATTTGTAGTCCAAGGAAGAAGTTCATTGGACCTATTGAGCTCATCTTGAATTTAATGTGCATCAGTTCTTTAAATTTTTTGCACAATTGATCATTTGTTGAACCAAAAATGATATCATCTACATAAATTTGGACTAGTAGGATATCATCTTTGACTTTTCTTGTGAACAGAGTCTTGTCAATTGCACCTCTTTTGAAGTTGTTTTTCAACAGTTATGATGATAATGTGTCATACCAAGCTCTTGGTGCCTGATGAAGGCCATATAGAGCCTTGTCTAATTTGTACACATAATCACCATGGTCAGGATCTTCAAATCCTGGAGGTTGACAAACATACACTTCTTCTTCAATTTTCCCATACAGGAAAGCACTTTTTACATCCATTTGATAGACTTTGAATTTCTTGAATGAAGCATATGCTAGGAAAATTCTTATTGCCTCAATTCGTGCATCAGGAGCATATACTTCATCATAGTCTATTCCTTCTTCTTGAGTGTAACCTTATGCTACAAGTCTGGCTTTGTTCTTGATCACTATGCCTCTTTCATATTTCTTGTTTCTGAAGATCCATCGAGTTCCAATGGGTCTTTTTCCTTTTGGAGGAGGTACAAGTGTACAACAGCTTGTAATTTGAATTGAAGAAGTTCTTCTTGCATGGCTTCAATCCAGTTTGAATCTTTCATAGCTTGTTGAATCTTTTTAGGTCCCTCCTAAGATAAAAAACATGCAAACATACATTCATTAGATATTAAGCTAATATTACACATATTTGAGTTAAATTGACTTCTTGTCTGCAAATTTGAGTTAACATCACTTAGAACTAAATGTAAAGGATGATTCTTTTGAGCTCTTGAGGAGGTAACTTTATCAACAACTATTTGACTTTCAAGGTTTGATTCATTGGATTCAAGAGCTTGTGCATCAGTCCAGCATCTTCTTGATTTTCTGAATTTTCTTGATATTCTTCATTGGTACTGACATCAGTATTAACTTGATTATCATTGAAATCATGTGTTTCTATGTTAGTACTGACATCAGTATTGTTTGGTTCAACTTCATCATTTTGGGTCTCTGAGTTACTACTGGTGTCAGTAGTATCTTGAGAGTTCGAGTTATTACTGGCATCAGGAATGCTTGTGTTATCAGAGTTAATACTACCCTCATTATTAACTGTGGGGATCAGTATTAACAAGGATATACTTCATTTAATCTTGACTGCCATTGAATGATGATGATCCTCCTTTAGGTGGTTGATTATCTGTTTCACCTATATTAAAATCATAGCTAAAATCAAGAGATTTGGTTAGTGAGTCAATATTAAATAACCAATTTGGACCATTTCATTTTTCATTCATTAAGTTTTCATTAAAGGATACGTCAACACTTTCTTCAATGATCCTCAACCTTTTGTTGAATACTCTGTATGCTTTGCTTTGAGTTGAGTATCCCACAAAGATTCCATCATCTGATTTACAGTCAAACTTACCAATTTGTTCTCTTGTAATTAAAATAGTACAACGACACCCAAATGATTTTAGAAAGCCTATTGAAGGTTTTCTTTAATTAAAAAACTACATATGGTGTTTTAAAATGTGGCTTGACTATTAATACTTTGTTTTGCACATAACAAACAATATTAACAGCTTCAGCCCAAAAAGTAATTGGTAGTTTTAAATCTGCAAGCATGGATCCGGCTGCTTCAATGATTGTTCTATTCCTTCATTCAGCTACACCATTTTGTTGTGGAGTTCTAGGAGAGCTATACTGCCTGTCAATACCTTTAAGATCACAAAAAGAGATTAGATTAGCATTTTTAAATTCTGTGCCATTGTCACATCTAATGGCTTTCACTTTGAGATCTCTTATGTTTTCCAGCTTGATTATCAGGTTCTTGATGATTTCACTTGTTTCATCTTTAGACCTGAGAAAAAATACCCATGTATATCTGGAAAAATCATCAGTAATTACAAAGCAGTATAGCTTCTTTCCTATATTCATTACATTTGTAGGCCCAAATAAGTCCATATGTAGAAGCTGCAAAGGGTTAGAAATAGAATTAATTGCTCTGGACTTATGAGAGGTTTTGTGTTGTTTTCCTTTTACGCATGCAACACAATGATGATCACACAAAAATTATTTTTGGGGTAAACCAATTACTAAGTTCTTTTTCACTAAATTGTTCATGTTTTTAAAGTTTGTGTGACACATCCTTCTATGCCAGAGTTCTGGTTCATTTGTGTTTGCCTTGGATATAAAACAGTTGATCTCATTTGGAGAAATGAGTTCTCCCCCTATATCCAGGCAATACACATTGTTTCTCCTTGATGTTCTTAAAATAACATATTTTTCATCTAAAACAAAATCAAGAGAAAGAATGATGTACTCAATATCTGAAAAGAGAATCTTGTTCTTCTTATCACATACTTGTGAGACACTAACCAGATTATGTTTAAGCTCAGTAACATAAAATACATCTTCAAATGTAATCTTACCATTTGATACTGTACCTTTACCTGTAATTTTACCACCTTTTGGATTTTCACCAAAAGCAACACAATGATAAGATCCAGAATTATTAGGATAATTAGTATTGTTTTATTATTATTATTATTAGGATAATCATTAGTTTAAATCTATTAGTTAGTAGATAAGTTTTGTTTTAGATAAAGATTAAGAATTCGAATTTGATTAAGATTAGATCTTAGCTAGAGATCTATAAATAGGGATTTAGGATTTGTATTTCTGATTATGGAATTAATAAAAGTTTAGTCTTTGGCTATTTGGGAGATCATCTGTTCTCGAACACATGCAATTATCGGGTTTTGTTCTTAGGGACGAACTCAGTTCTTATCAATACATATCCACCTTCAAAAGACCTGAAATCTCTGAGAATTTGAAGATTTCCAGTCATGTGCCTAGCGCATCCACTATCAATATGCCATGTATTTCCATCTTTAGGTACATGGATACTCTTCACCAAAAAAAAAAAATTAGTTCACTTTGGGAACCCAAGCTTGTTTTGTCTTGGGTTCATCATTTGAAGAATAAAATTTTCAAATAACTTTAACTTTTGATGAAGGTTTGGTGTTTGAAAAACTAGAATATTTTCTAAATTGATTATTATTTCGATTATTTTCAAAGTTTTTACTTGTTTTAGGATTATCATGTGTGATACTTTGAACAAATCTTTGAGCAGTTCTTCCAAATTTAGGAACATCAACATGTGAATTTTTATCAATTTGATTTAATTTTGATTCTTTTAATTTAGTTTCTTTTAATTTTAATTTATTTTCTTTAAATTCCTTAAATTCTTTGCAGTTGATTGGATTGAAGTGACAATCTTTTTCTATATGATTAACTTTGTTGCAAATTAAGCATGTTAGTTTGGTTGATTTTGAACTCTCAGGTTTTCTTTGTTCTTTTAGTTGATTCAAGTTTCTTTAATTTCCCTTTTTTAATATAGTTGGTATATTTTCAGCATTATATATAGGAGATTCTTGACTTTCTGTAGTGTGAAAACTTGTATCAGTTGATTTAATGGTGTTTTCTTCATCAGAGGATTCCTCACTTGTTTCAGTTTGGTTTTCTAATTTTAGTTCATAAATATTCTTTCTGAACTTTATTTAAGTGGAGGAATAAAATTTGTTAGAGGAGGGACTACATGATATCCAACTCCATGAACAACCTTTTCAGTGGTTTGATTACTTGCTAATTCATCAATTATTTTAGACTTCTTACAAATTTTTTAATTGTTAATTTATTTTGTTCTAGTTCTAATTGACATTCCTCTAATTTAGCTATAGCTTCTTTTGCTTTTAATTCAACATGTTCTTTATCATAAACTGCTTGTAATAATTCTTCTTTACATTTTTTATTAGTTATTTGATAAACTTTTATTTGATTTTCCAGGTCAGCTATACACCCATAAAAATTCAATACTTCTATTTCTGTTTAATATTAAATCATCTAAAATTTCTTTATTAATTTTTTCAAGTTTTTTATATGCTTTAATGCATTCAGGAGTGTAAGAATTACAATGTACCTCAGTGTTGGGATTAGTAACAGCCATGAGTGCTTGATTTTGAACATGTTCTTCTGCTTGAAAGCTCTAATCATAACCTTGTCCTTCTTGAGATACAAGAGCAGTTGAGTTTGATGAATTGTTCTTATTGTAATTTGATCTTTGATCTTTGCTAGGACATTCTCTTGCAAAGTGACCAAAATTACTGCAGTTATAGCATTTGACTTTGGTTTTTTCAAATCCAACCCTTTCACCTTTGTTGAAGTTCATATCCTTTCTTGTTATTCTTTGAAGAAATCTTTTGGTCTTTAAGCTTAGCATAGCCATCTGCCACTTTATGTTCATCTCTTCCAGATCATCAGGATTGATATGTTCCAAATCTTCACTAATCAGTGCAGTGTGCACATGACTAGTAAAAAAGGATTCTCTTGCCATGTCCTCTGTTTCCTTAGGCTTTCCAGATGCAATATCCTGATTGGTACCTGCACTAGACACAAAAGCAGCATTGTGTAAAGGTAAACTAGGAGTTTTCTGACTTACCTTAGATTCAAAGACCCGTAGATCGTTGTAAAGTTCATCAAGGTCCTTCTCTTCCAATGCATCTCCTTGTCTATATATCACAGTATACATAGACCATTCTTCACCTAGAGATCTGAGAAACTTCCTGTTAACATCATCTTTATCTGGTTGAACAACAACCTGATTGAGTTCACCAACAAGTTTATTGAATCAATCAAAAACTTATGACAAAGATTCATTCTTTTGTCCTTTGAAGTTTTCAAACTCTTGTTTCAGCACAAAATTCATGCTCCTTTTTGTAGTCTTTGTACCAACAAACCGTTTCTCCAGTGCTTGCCACAGCTTCTTAGCATCATCATATTCAACAAAGAGATGTTGATAGTCATTAAGAGTTGAGAGCAAAAGTGTGCTTAATGCCTTCAGTTCAATTCCTCTGTCTTTCTTCTCCTTGTCACTTTTGAGTTTGTCAGCTTTAGTAGATGTGCTAGTTATTTGTATCGGAATGGTTTTGTGGCCTTCTTGAACAACTTCCCACATGGAATAATCAATAATAAGCATGTACTACTTGATTATGTTTTTCCACATCCCAAAGTTGTTGGGAGTGAGAATTGGGATCTTGTTAGCCTGTGTGCTTTCATTGTTATCAGACATGATTAACACTTTTAGTTTTGAATGTATTGAAAAGTTTTTGATGTTCCTTATTCGTAGATCTAGAACCTTAAGCTCTGATACCACTTGTCAGGATCGGATAACTCAAATAGTTATTAGAATAACAGATCTACTCACAACGAGAAGTTACAGCGGATTAACACTCTTGTGATTGAATAAGAACAATGAATAACTGTAAATTATATGATATAATTAAGAACACAGTTTTCACAAAAGCTTCAATGTATATTGATAATGTCGAACAATACACACGTATGTTTACAATTCATAAGGAATTATATATAATAGTTCTTGAAGCCTAACAATTTACCCTAGTTATTCTAGGACTAGATTACAATCGAATTACAAAAGATATGATATTCTAAACTAACTTTCCTAAGATCTCGGACACGATCTGCTCTGAATATGATCATCATTAGTAATTGCAGCCATCAGTAGTAGATCGTTGATCAGTAGGGAATGTATCTTTTGTTCTTCAATATCAACTCCTTAGCAGCAATAAGCAGTTGATCAGTGGTATGTGTAACATCAGTAATAAATCGTTTATATCCCAACAGTTTGTGATTCACATTTTATTGTTCATAAATATTTTCATATTAGTCCCTATATTTTGTTGCTTTTTACATTTGCTCCTTAATTATTATAGTATATGTTTATAACACTAAAAGCTTTACGATTACATTTTAGTTCTTTTGTAGTTAAGTCTTTTGTAATACAAGATAAATAATTTTAAAATAATGGAAACCAAATCTTAATTCAATTAAGAAATGGATATTTTAAAATCCGCTTGAGTAAACTACAATCCTCGTTGAGTAAACTATCAACATTATTTTTACTAAGATTCACAATGCTTGGATATTCTTCCAAATGCAATACTATTTTCAAAATATTAATTACTGCATGTCACAGAATGGTCCACTATGTGCAACACACACAGAAAATGAGAGAGATCGAGGCGGGTGTTTGTTGGTTTGGGTTAATGAGTCCGCTTGTCCTTTTTACACCCCCCCTCTCTTCTCACCCCTTTATTTATCATCTCTATCGCCCCTTCTCTTCTCACAATTTCCATCTCACTCTGTGAATTATACTTTCATATATGAAACACTGACACTAAAAAGAAGCTAATTCTTTTGAGGGGTATGTTGTTTGGCTCGAGGTCATTAGAAATCCTAGATCTTTCTCTTTAAATTTCTCTGTGTATAGATATAAATGTATGCATATGATGTTCTAATCAATCTATTGATCAATTGATCAATCCTCAATAGTCTTTGTTGATTAATGAGTTCTATATTAATCAATTAGAGGCTTAAAGAGAGAATCTTGATCGTTGGATCTAGTGCGCTCGGACCAGGCTTCATTCCCCTCAATTGTTGCTTCAATTCTTCAAAAAGATTCAATCTTTCTTGCATAAATATCCGATCTTTGAGGTAGGTTTAACTTTATTCTTAATTTTAAAGTTTGTTTAGCTTCTTTATATGAATAAAGGTGTAAAATATGCAATCTTTCTTGCGTAAAGATTCGATCTTTGAAATGGGTTAATCTTTATTCTTGATTGAAACCTTTGTTTTAGCTTTTTTTTATGATTTTTAGTGTAAAATATGCAATCTTTCTTGCATAAAGATTCGATCTTTGACATGGGTTAATCTTTATTCTTGATTTTAACCTTTGTTCTAGCTTCTTTTTGTGATTTGTAGGTGTGTATTAGGTAAACTGGTGATAGATAAAAGACAAAATTGGTGTAATGATGGAACTTTTTTACCTACTTTTTTACACTGCAAATACCCAGAAACTAAACCACTTGAAAAGTTTTTTAAATCATTGCTACTCTATTAGAACTTAGATCTGAAAGTAAAGTAGCCGATTTAAAACCGTTTGTGTTTGTGATGACTTCAACTTCAAGATTTTGGTCTATTTGTAATTTTGATATTTCTGACGTTTTTTTAACCCAATATGCTTCATAAACTGATGATACCAACATTTGACTTTTTTAATTTCAACTCCATCATCATTATCCTATGATTGGCTTCATGATGAATCTTTTGAATTCAAATCTAGGGTTTTCATGCTTTGAAGCCTTATCTTTTTGACAGTTCTTTTTTTCTTTTTGTCCTGCTTTATAGATTTAATTACTAGCTCGTGAGATCTATAACTTATGACAAGGAAGGTGTAATGTGAAATAGGCATTAATCTTTTTTCTTTTGTCTCTATAAATTTAATTTAGTATTAGATATATAGCTAGCATGGTCTCCATTATTTATATGGCTTATGTGCTAACAAACATTCACCCTTACTGATGTATGTTTGGATCCCAATCTTGATATATCTTACATGGGGTTTGCTCTTAAATTATATTTCAATATGAGACCGCTCTAACAACGTCATTTGATATTCCAAATGACACTCAGCTAACTAATGTATTCCATTAATACCCTTTCATAATATTTTATACATAAAATATCCTCATGTATAAAATATAAGTACCTGCAAAATTAACTTAACTCTTGTCTCTTTACACTTCTGCAAACCGAAGGAAATAATCGAGGGAAGCCACTAACGCCACCATGCCATCAATGTGTCAAAAACGAAGTGAAACCGGCCGATGCCAAATTAAGAAAAGGATTGTATTAGCTCCTTTGCTAGGATCTTTTTTTTTTAATGAAAGTATGCCATTAAAAAAGTAAGCTTTCTCTAAAAACCTGATAATCAAATTGCTAAAATTGGTTATTTCAGTCAATTCATCTATTTCTTGGACCAAGTTTGTGACTTAATGATGTGTCATAAGTTAATATCAGTGTTGTACTTGGATAAAATAAATTAATCAAAAGGGTGCATGCGTACATGGAAACAAACCACAAAACAACAGTATTTGGTGACGAATAGCAGAATAGGTGGTGGGTATAGCTGTATCTTGAAGAAAGTAAACAAAAAAGAGTTGTCATTTACTAGACCAGTTGTAGTATCCCTAATCCATAGATATGAAAATGATGCAAACTATTTTATTTTTCGTAAAATGTTTCACTTGTTATGAACCCTAGAATTTGGCATATATCATCATCATCATCATCATCATCATCATCATAGTGTAGTCCTTTGATTGATTTGATTGGGTTGGTGACCCTTATATGCAGCTTGTTTTTGTCCTCACGTAACTCTATTTATCAACAGTTTCTTGATGTAACTGTTCTTCGTTCTTATTTGTTAAATCTTGATTTTGATTTTTTTTATATATACTTGATCAAGGTGTTTGCAGCTCATGCATGATAATGCTTTCAAATTTTAGAACTGCGCTATGATCTTGTAAACACTAGTAGCATTATGGATATATCATGGTATGTGTTTTAGTATAGATATATATATATATATATACACACGGGTAGCAATTTCTGATTCCAAACGAGGGCCGATCTAAAATCGATATAAAAATAAGTTGTCAACGGATAATTATGGGAATTTTTTTTCGAAACGGGCAAATAAAATAACGGAAGCCTACTCGCAATTTTTCAGCGAGCACCCCGAGTTCGAGCTCCGCATAAGCGGGCAAACCCAACCCCCATAGGGATTTCCAAGGAAAATTCCACATATGTGCCCGTGTGAGGTGTGAGTAAAATTACACTAATGCAACGCTCCCAAAGGTATTCGAACTCACGACCTGCAACCCATATGGGTATAAACCCAGTTCCCTCAGACCAGCTAGGCTGGCCATCATTGGCGGATAATGATGGGAATAATACCCATAATTATCATCCTTATTATCTTTATGGTGATTTCTAGTATGTATGTAAAGTACTTTAATTTTTCCTTAATGTATGTAACAAGTACTGTGGACCCCGCGCGATGCTGCAGGTTTTAAAACATACATTTTGTATGTAAGATTTAAATTTGTTTATTTTTAAAATTGAAACTTTTTTGTTAATTATACCAAATTGTAACATACTATCTTTCTCTCTTCAATTTATTTTTAAATTTGTTTATTTAAATAATAGATGAAAATCTTCTCCAATATGTGAGCCTACATTTGATTTACCTTTGAGAACTCAGCAGTTTGGAGCTCTTTCATTGGTCGAATATGCCACGTATAATTCACCCATTGGACGCCCAGTCAATGCTTAACAAAATCTGGTCAACATCGTATCTACCGCCAACCCTAATTCACCATACTCAGCCCGTTCTTCTTCCTCCCTTCCGAATTGAGAATCCGACAGCAACGTAATCAGCTCAATAAATTGACGAAGCAATCTCCTCTTCAATCTCAACATATAATCGATTCACTGCATTCTCCAGCGAGAAGTTGGAGATGGATTCTCCAATCGAACATCGATCCTAAATGAAGATGAGATATCGATTTCGGAACCCTAAATTTATAAATTAAGAGTTTTTCGAGGCTGTCGAGAGCTGTAACTTCCCATGGTTCCGAAAAAAATTGATCGTTGTTTCAAGTTTAAGGTTCCTTTTGTAACATCTTTGCACAACCATCTGGAGAATGTGAATCAAGATCATGAGGGCTATAATCATACAATTTTTTTCGTTTGGTTTCGTTTCTGATTTTGTTCATTTTCTAGTTATTACAGGTTGTCAACCGTCCTGTTTAGATTCAAATGCAAAGAAGTTATCCATATTCAACACAAATTTGTGGAAACTTTTTATGCAATTATGTGCGCCCTTTAGAAGGTAATAATTCTAATTGTGTGGAATTTTTTTAAAATTGTTGATAAACATTCTTCATCGTTTCACGGATCACCAATATTGAACAGATAGAGGGATAATTCTGAAGCAGTTGAACATGATACAGGTTTACCTTCTTACTTACATTTGATTTTACATATTTTCTGACTTTTGTTGATTTTTGATGATGATGAGGCTGAATCTGGTTACTTTAGTTGTGAATTTGATTGTTAGATTTTTTAATGTAACAATTTGATGGTTAGTTTAGTTGTGACAATTTAATGGTTAGTTATGACAATTTGATTGTGCAGCAAGCAATCAAAATAACCTCTCAAATCAAAAAACACAAGAGTTACAACAATAGTTGTCATCGTTTCATGCTGCACACACAAGTGAGGTCAATCGACTAAATCACATCATCAATACAAAAAACCATGAAATTTCGAACCTGAAAAACATGAAGACGGTGTCAAGTGATAAAGACGACTCCAAGCAGCTGATAAATGACTTGGCGAATCAACTAAGTCGAGAGCAAAAATGGTTGAAGTCCGCAGACATCAAGATGAAAGACTACCAAAAACAGTTGAAGACAACTGACATCGAAATTCAAAAATTGAATGAACAAATCACGGATCACGAATATTGATTTACCTTTGAGAACTCAGCAGTTTGGAGCTCTTTCATTGGTCGAATATGCCACGTATAATTCACCCATTGGACGCCCAGTCAATGCTTAACAAACTCTGGTCAACATCGTATCTACCGCCAACCCTAATTCACCATACTCAGCCCGTTCTTCTTCCTCCCTTCCGAATTGAGAATCCGACAGCAACGTAATCAGCTCAATAAATTGACGAAGCAATCTCCTCTTCAATCTCAACATATAATCGATTCAATGCATTCTCCAGCGAGAAGTTGGAGATGGATTCTCCAATCGAACATCGATCCTAAATGAAGATGAGATATCGATTTCGGAACCCTAAATTTATAAATTAAGAGTTTTTCGAGGCTGTCGAGAGCTGTAACTTCCCATGGTTCCGAAAAAAATTGATCGTTGTTTCAAGTTTAAGGTTCCTTTTGTAACATCTTTGCACAACCATCTGGAGAATGTGAATCAAGATCATGAGGGCTATAATCATACATTTTTTTTCGTTTGGTTTCGTTTCTGATTTTGTTCATTTTCTAGTTATTACAGGTTGTCAACCGTCCTGTTTAGATTCAAATGCAAAGAAGTTATCCATATTCAACACAAATTTGTGGAAACTTTTTATGCAATTATGTGCGCCCTTTAGAAGGTAATAATTCTAATTGTGTGGAATTTTTTTTAAAATTGTTGATAAACATTCTTCATCGTTTCACGGATCACGAATATTGAACAGATAGGGGGATAATTCTGAAGCAGTTGAACATGATACAGGTTTACCTTCTTACTTACATTTGATTTTACATATTTTCTGACTTTTGTTGATTTTTGATGATGATGAGGCTGAATCTGGTTACTTTAGTTGTGAATTTGATTGTTAGATTTTTTAATGTAACAATTTGATGGTTAGTTTAGTTGTGACAATTTAATGGTTAGTTATGACAATTTGATTGTGCAGCAAGCAATCAAAATAACCTCTCAAATCAAAAAACACAAGAGTTACAACAATAGTTGTCATCGTTTCATGCTGCACACACAAGTGAGGTCAATCGACTAAATCACATCATCAATACAAAAAACCATGAAATTTCGAACCTGAAAAACATGAAGACGGTGTCAAGTGATAAAGACGACTCCACGCAGCTGATAAATGACTTGGCGAATCAACTAAGTCGAGAGCAAAAATGGTTGAAGTCCGCAGACATCAAGATGAAAGACTACCAAGAACAGTTGAAGACAACTGACATCGAAATTCAAAAATTGAATGAACAAATCACGGATCACGAATATTGATTTACCTTTGAGAACTCAACAGTTTGGAGCTCTTTCATTGGTCGAATATGCCACGTATAATTCACCCATTGGACGCCCAGTCAATGCTTAACAAACTCTGGTCAACATCGTATCTACCGCCAACCCTAATTCACCATACTCAGCCCGTTCTTCTTCCTCCCTTCCGAATTGAGAATCCGACAGCAACGTAATCAGCTCAATAAATTGACGAAGCAATCTCCTCTTCAATCTCAACATATAATCGATTCAATGCATTCTCCAGCGAGAAGTTGGAGATGGATTCTCCAATCGAACATCGATCCTAAATGAAGATGAGATATCGATTTCGGAACCCTAAATTTATAAAGTAAGAGTTTTTCGAGGCTGTCGAGAGCTGTAACTTCCCATGGTTCCGAAAAAAATTGATCGTTGTTTCAAGTTTAAGGTTCCTTTTGTAACATCTTTGCACAACCATCTGGAGAATGTGAATCAAGATCATTAGGGCTATAATCATACAATTTTTTTCGTTTGGTTTCGTTTCTGATTTTGTTCATTTTCTAGTTATTACAGGTTGTCAACCGTCCTGTTTAGATTCAAATGCAAAGAAGTTATCCATATTCAACACAAATTTGTGGAAACTTTTTATGCAATTAATTGCGCCCTTTAGAAGGTAATAATTCTAATTGTGTGGAATTTTTTTAAAATTGTTGATAAACATTCTTCATCATTTCACGGATCACGAATATTGAACAGATAGGGGGATAATTCTGAAGCAGTTGAACATGATACAGGTTTACCTTCTTACTTACATTTGATTTTACATATTTTCTGACTTTTGTTGATTTTTGATGATGATGAGGCTGAATCTGGTTACTTTAGTTGTGAATTTGATTGTTAGATTTTTTAATGTAACAATTTGATGGTTAGTTTAGTTGTGACAATTTAATGGTTAGTTATGACAATTTGATTGTGCAGCAAGCAATCAAAATAACCTCTCAAATCAAAAAACACAAGAGTTACAACAATAGTTGTCATCGTTTCATGCTGCACACACAAGTGAGGTCAATCGACTAAATCACATCATCAATACAAAAAACCATGAAATTTCGAACCTGAAAAACATGAAGACGGTGTCAAGTGATAAAGACGACTCCAAGCAGCTGATAAATGACTTGGCGAATCAACTAAGTCGAGAGCAAAAATGGTTGAAGTCCGCAGACATCAAGATGAAAGACTACCAAGAACAGTTGAAGACAACTGACATCGAAATTCAAAAATTGAATGAACAAATCACGGATCACGAATATTGATTTACCTTTGAGAACTCAGCAGTTTGGAGCTCTTTCATTGGTCGAATATGCCACGTATAATTCACCCATTGGACGCCCAGTCAATGCTTAACAAACTCTGGTCAACATCGTATCTACCGCCAACCCTAATTCACCATACTCAGCCCGTTCTTCTTCCTCCCTTGCGAATTGAGAATCCGACAGCAACGTAATCAGCTCAATAAATTGACGAAGCAATCTCCTCTTCAATCTCAACATATAATCGATTCACTGCATTCTCCAGCGAGAAGTTGGAGATGGATTCTCCAATCGAACATCGATCCTAAATGAAGATGAGATATCGATTTCGGAACCCTAAATTTATAAATTAAGAGTTTTTCGAGGCTGTCGAGAGCTGTAACTTCCCATGGCTCCGAAAAAAATTGATCGTTGTTTCAAGTTTAAGGTTCCTTTTGTAACATCTTTGCACAACCATCTGGAGAATGTGAATCAAGATCATTAGGGCTATAATCATACAATTTTTTTCGTTTGGTTTCGTTTCTGATTTTGTTCATTTTCTAGTTATTACAGGTTGTCAACCGTCCTGTTTAGATTCAAATGCAAAGAAGTTATCCATATTCAACATAAATTTGTGGAAACTTTTTATGCAATTATGTGCGCCCTTTAGAAGGTAATAATTCTAATTGTGTGGAATTTTTTTAAAATTGTTGATAAACATTCTTCATCGTTTCACGGATCACAAATATTGAACAGATAGGGGGATAATTCTGAAGCAGTTGAACATGATACATGCTTACCTTCTTACTTACATTTGATTTTACATATTTTCTGACTTTTGTTGATTTTTGATGATGATGAGGCTGAATCTGGTTACTTTAGTTGTGAATTTGATTGTTAGATTTTTTAATGTAACAATTTGATGGTTAGTTTAGTTGTGACAATTTAATGGTTAGTTATGACAATTTGATTGTGCAGCAAGCAATCAAAATAACCTCTCAAATCAAAAAACACAAGAGTTACAACAATAGTTGTCATCGTTTCATGCTGCACACACAAGTGAGGTCAATCGACTAAATCACATCATCAATACAAAAAACCATGAAATTTCGAACCTGAAAAACATGAAGACGGTGTCAAGTGATAAAGACGACTCCAAGCAGCTGATAAATGACTTGGCGAATCAACTAAGTCGAGAGCAAAAATGGTTGAAGTCCGCAGACATCAAGATGAAAGACTACCAAGAACAGTTGAAGACAACTGACATCGAAATTCAAAAATTGAATGAACAAATCACGGATCACGAATATTGATTTACCTTTGAGAACTCAACAGTTTGGAGCTCTTTCATTGGTCGAATATGCCACGTATAATTCACCCATTGGACGCCCAGTCAATGCTTAACAAACTCTGGTCAACATCGTATCTACCGCCAACCCTAATTCACCATACTCAGCCCGTTCTTCTTCCTCCCTTCCGAATTGAGAATCCGACAGCAACGTAATCAGCTCAATAAATTGACGAAGCAATCTCCTCTTCAATCTCAACATATAATCGATTCAATGCATTCTCCAGCGAGAAGTTGGAGATGGATTCTCCAATCGAACATCGATCCTAAATGAAGATGAGATATCGATTTCGGAACCCTAAATTTATAAAGTAAGAGTTTTTCGAGGCTGTCGAGAGCTGTAACTTCCCATGGTTCCGAAAAAAATTGATCGTTGTTTCAAGTTTAAGGTTCCTTTTGTAACATCTTTGCACAACCATCTGGAGAATGTGAATCAAGATCATTAGGGCTATAATCATACAATTTTTTTCGTTTGGTTTCGTTTCTGATTTTGTTCATTTTCTAGTTATTACAGGTTGTCAACCGTCCTGTTTAGATTCAAATGCAAAGAAGTTATCCATATTCAACACAAATTTGTGGAAACTTTTTATGCAATTAATTGCGCCCTTTAGAAGGTAATAATTCTAATTGTGTGGAATTTTTTTAAAATTGTTGATAAACATTCTTCATCATTTCACGGATCACGAATATTGAACAGATAGGGGGATAATTCTGAAGCAGTTGAACATGATACAGGTTTACCTTCTTACTTACATTTGATTTTACATATTTTCTGACTTTTGTTGATTTTTGATGATGATGAGGCTGAATCTGGTTACTTTAGTTGTGAATTTGATTGTTAGATTTTTTAATGTAACAATTTGATGGTTAGTTTAGTTGTGACAATTTAATGGTTAGTTATGACAATTTGATTGTGCAGCAAGCAATCAAAATAACCTCTCAAATCAAAAAACACAAGAGTTACAACAATAGTTGTCATCGTTTCATGCTGCACACACAAGTGAGGTCAATCGACTAAATCACATCATCAATACAAAAAACCATGAAATTTCGAACCTGAAAAACATGAAGACGGTGTCAAGTGATAAAGACGACTCCAAGCAGCTGATAAATGACTTGGCGAATCAACTAAGTCGAGAGCAAAAATGGTTGAAGTCCGCAGACATCAAGATGAAAGACTACCAAGAACAGTTGAAGACAACTGACATCGAAATTCAAAAATTGAATGAACAAATCACGGATCACGAATATTGATTTACCTTTGAGAACTCAGCAGTTTGGAGCTCTTTCATTGGTCGAATATGCCACGTATAATTCACCCATTGGACGCCCAGTCAATGCTTAACAAACTCTGGTCAACATCGTATCTACCGCCAACCCTAATTCACCATACTCAGCCCGTTCTTCTTCCTCCCTTGCGAATTGAGAATCCGACAGCAACGTAATCAGCTCAATAAATTGACGAAGCAATCTCCTCTTCAATCTCAACATATAATCGATTCACTGCATTCTCCAGCGAGAAGTTGGAGATGGATTCTCCAATCGAACATCGATCCTAAATGAAGATGAGATATCGATTTCGGAACCCTAAATTTATAAATTAAGAGTTTTTCGAGGCTGTCGAGAGCTGTAACTTCCCATGGCTCCGAAAAAAATTGATCGTTGTTTCAAGTTTAAGGTTCCTTTTGTAACATCTTTGCACAACCATCTGGAGAATGTGAATCAAGATCATTAGGGCTATAATCATACAATTTTTTTCGTTTGGTTTCGTTTCTGATTTTGTTCATTTTCTAGTTATTACAGGTTGTCAACCGTCCTGTTTAGATTCAAATGCAAAGAAGTTATCCATATTCAACATAAATTTGTGGAAACTTTTTATGCAATTATGTGCGCCCTTTAGAAGGTAATAATTCTAATTGTGTGGAATTTTTTTAAAATTGTTGATAAACATTCTTCATCGTTTCACGGATCACAAATATTGAACAGATAGGGGGATAATTCTGAAGCAGTTGAACATGATACATGCTTACCTTCTTACTTACATTTGATTTTACATATTTTCTGACTTTTGTTGATTTTTGATGATGATGAGGCTGAATCTGGTTACTTTAGTTGTGAATTTGATTGTTAGATTTTTTAATGTAACAATTTGATGGTTAGTTTAGTTGTGACAATTTAATGGTTAGTTATGACAATTTGATTGTGCAGCAAGCAATCAAAATAACCTCTCAAATCAAAAAACACAAGAGTTACAACAATAGTTATCATCGTTTCATGCTGCACACACAAGTGAGGTCAATCGACTAAATCACATCATCAATACAAAAAACCATGAAATTTCGAACCTGAAAAACATGAAGATGGTGTCAAGTGATAAAGACGACTCCAAGCAGCTGATAAATGACTTGGCGAATCATCTAAGTCGAGAGCAAAAATTAACCGTCCTGTTTAGATTCAAATGCAAAGAAGTTATCCATATTCAACACAAATTTGTGGAAACTTTTTATGCAATTATGTGCGCCCTTTAGAAGGTAATAATTCTAATTGTGTGGAATTTTTTTAAAATTGTTGATAAACATTCTTCATCGTTTCACGGATCACGAATATTGAACAGATAGGGGGATAATTCTGAAGCAGTTGAACATGATACAGGTTTACCTTCTTACTTACATTTGATTTTACATATTTTCTGACTTTTGTTGATTTTTGATGATGATGAGGCTGAATCTGGTTACTTTAGTTGTGAATTTGATTGTTAGATTTTTTAATGTAACAATTTGATGGTTAGTTTAGTTGTGACAATTTAATGGTTAGTTATGACAATTTGATTGTGCAGCAAGCAATCAAAATAACCTCTCAAATCAGAAAACACAAGAGTTACAACAATAGTTGTCATCGTTTCATGCTGCACACACAAGTGAGGTCAATCGACTAAATCACATCATCAATACAAAAAACCATGAAATTTCGAACCTGAAAAATATGAAGACGGTGTCAAGTGATAAAGATGACTCCAAGCAGCTGATAAATGACTTGGCGAATCAACTAAGTCGAGAGCAAAAATGGTTGAAGTCCGCAGACATCAAGATGAAAGACTACCAAGAACAGTTGAAGACAACTGACATCGAAATTCAAAAATTGAATGAACAAATCAAAAACATAACAAATAATTTTAAAAAGGAGATCGATGAACAATCAGCAACCATACACAGTCTCACTGTCAGAAAAGAAAATGTTGAAGAACACATCTCAAAACTGGAGCAAACGATTGTGAAAGCTGGTCATACTGAACAAACGATAAAATTCAACGAGCCAAAAGAGTTCAGATCGTACAAGTCAAAGGTGGGTCTTGGAGAAGAAAACACTCGCCCTCTGGAAAACGCTGCAGATGTTCTACCAACGTTATATAACTACGATTACATGAACTTCGGAATCTGGCAAAGCTTCCTTCACATGCCTGATGAAGAAGCAGAAGTTGAAAAGTTCAACCGGGAAAAGGAAGAATATGCTCAAATTAGCTTCAACTATGATGCCCTAAACTCAAGATACGAAAAGAAGAAAGCGAAATTTGAACACAATGAATATTTTCCAATCATCACCCCCGCTGAATTCTCCATTCCCGAAAACCAAATTTTAAACAAATCAAAGAGCCAAAGCTATATGTTCCTCCATTAGTTTTAGAAAACAAAATTGTCCAATTAGAAACTGAAATTGATGAAACTCACAAGGCCTTTGATCAAGAAAAAGAAAAACTTCAAAACAAAATACATAAGTTAGAGGGCACCATTTTAGAATTAAAAACTAAAACTAACAATACTGTTTCTCCAAATTCTAAAGCCTCTTTACTAGGGCCAGCACAGACAAACCCAGTTCCAACCATCTTGAAGAGAAGCTCTAATCCACCTATTTTGAATCTTGCAGATCGAAGATTAGAGTCTGGAGGGAAGAAGTCCATGAAGCAACCAGAAGTCAACATAGCCACGCAGTCAAAGAAGTCTATTCAGACTGGATCTAGTATGCTTAAGAAGCCTAGTCTACTTAAGAAGTCTAGTCCACCTAAGTCTGTAGTTCCATCTTTTTCTGTTCAAAATAAATGTAATGACTCTAGACAGTTTATTGCTCCAAAAGAAGCTTATGGCATTTTTTATGATTCTGCAATTTATCGTCTAGTTAATCACGCTGTTAATGTTGTAAATTTAATTGTTAAAACTGATAAAAATGGCAAAAAGATTTATGGATTTATGTGGTCCAATGAGTGTTCAAAGTCTTTCTGGTAAACGATATGTTTTGGTTATTGTTGATGACTATTCAAGGTACACATGGGTTCATTTCTTTCGCTCAAAGGATGAAGCTGCATAGATCATCATCTCATTCATCAAGAAAACCCAAGTGAACCTAGAATTAAATGTTCAAACAATCCGTACTGATAATGGTACTGAATTCAAGAATCGTGTCCTTGACTCTTATCTTGAATCTGCTGGCATCACCCACCAGTTTTCCGCTGCACGAACTCCTCAACAGAACGGTGTTGTTGAAAGACGAAACCGTACCTTAGTGGAAGCTGCTCGTACGATGCTTTCATTCTCAAAACTTCCTCTGTCTTTATGGGCAGAAGCCATCAGCACCGCCTGTATTACTCAGAACCGCTCAATAATAAACAAAACATATAGCAAAACTCCATATGAGCTCATCAACAATCGAATACCAAATGTAAACTTTTTCCTCATCTTTGGTAGTCGATGCTTCATCCTGAATGATAAAGATAAACTAAACAATTTTGAAGAGAAAGCTAAGGAAGGAGTCTTTATTGGATATTCAAAGAAATCAGGTTCATTCAGAATTTACAACCGATCCACAAGAATGGTCAGAGAAAGTGTTAATGTATCATTCAATGAAACATTCCCTCTTGATTCGAGCACAACTGGTATTGAAAGACCTCTACCCACAACCTCCTCTAATCCTTCAACATCTCTGAATGACCTTGAAATCCTATTTCAACATTTCTATGACGAATATCACAACATCAGATACACACCTCCACCTCCACCCCCACCTCCGGCAGATGTTCAATCAATCACTGCTCCGGAAATCAACACTCCTTCAACAAATGAATCTCCATCCCCTACATCACCTGCTCCAACCTCACCACTACCCACATCAAATGCCGGTCCTTCAACATCAACACATGGAACTCAATCTACACCAGTCAATCCCCGACCTCCGTCAGATATTATCGCTCCACTGGTGATTGACTTCTCTAAATTTCATCTTCCTCGTGTTGAACCACCACCTCAGATCAATCCCCTAAATACTGAAACTGCAATCATACCACATCATGCTTTCACGGATAATTCCAATGTTAACCCTGGTCGACTCCCACTTCCTCATTCTACGAAGTGGACAAAGGAACATCCTTTAGACCAAATCATCAGAAACCCAGAGTCCTCAGTCCAAACTAGAAGGGCTTCAGCGGATGAATGTCACCATGCATGATTCTTAAGTTCCACTGAACCTAAGAAAGTCAGTGAAGCACTTTCTGATCCAGACTGGATAATTGCAATGCAAGAAGAAATTAATCAATTTGAAAGATTAAAAGTCTGGCGCTTCGTTCCTAAAACCCCGGGATCATCAGTCATCGGAACTAAGTGCATTTTTAAGAACAAGAAAGATGAAAATGGAATCGTCATTCGTAACAAAGCAAGGTTGGTTGCTAAGGGTTACGCTCAATAGGAAGGCATTGATTACGAAGAAACATTTTCTCCTGTTGCCCGTATTGAAGCCTTTCGCATTTTCTTAGCATATGCAGCTCACAAAAACTTTACTATCTATCAGATGGATGTATAGACTGCAATCTTAAATGGTATTCTAAAAGAGGAGGTGTTTGTTCATCAACCAGAAGGGTTTGTGGATCCCAAAAATCCAGATTATGTATATATTCTCGAAAAAGCTCTATATGGTTTGAAATAGGCCCCTCAGGCATGGTATGATGTTCTTTCCCAGTTCTTAGAAGAATCTGGCTTTTCAAAGGGAAAAGTTGATACAACTTTGTTCATCAAACGTCAAGGGGAAGATATCATACTAATTCAGATCTGTGTCGATGACATTATCTTTGGGTCTACAAATCCAAAATATTGCAAACGTTTTTCCGATCTCATGGTAAAACGCTTTGAAATGAGCATGATAGGGGAGATGAACTTCTTCCTAGGTCTTCAAGTTCGTCAACTTCCCACTGGCATCTTCATAAATCAATCAAAGTATATCTCTGATCTGCTGAAGAAGTATCTCATGGACGATTGTAAACCTATAGCAACACCGATGTCCACGACCACCAAACTAAATGCTGATCTGGATGGTAAACCGGTAGATGTAACAAACTATCGTGGTATGATTGGATCACTTCTTTACTTAACGGCCAGTCGTCCGGACATCATGTTTTCAACATGCATCTGTGCTCGGTATCAGGCTGCTCCAAAAGAGTCTCACTTTCTGGCGGTCAAACGAATCTTCCGTTATCTAAAAGGCACCAGAGATCTTGGTCTTTGGTACCCCAAGGAGACCTCGTTTGATCTTTCTTTCTTCTCTGATGCTGATCATGCTGGGTGTATGTTGGACAGGAAGAGTACATCTGGGGGAGTCCAATTTTTGGGAGACAAGCTAGTCAGCTGGTCATCAAGAAAGCAAAAATGCGTCTCACTATCAATAGCTGAAGCAGAATATGTTGCGGCCGCTAGCTGTCTGTCCCAGGTGATATGGATGCAGTCACAATTAAAGGACTATGGCTTTTCTTATAGCCGCATTCCTTTATATTGTGATTCCAGAAGTGCAATTGCAATATCTTGCAATCCAGTTCAACATTCTAAAACTAAACATATCGATCTTCGATATCATTTTATCAAAGATCACGTTGAACTGGCAATGTTGAATTGTACTTCGTATCCACCGATTTTCAATTGGCTGATTTGTTTACCAATGCTTTGGACGAAAAACGTTTTAATTATCTGGTCTCAAAGCTTGGTATGCTAAATCTCAAAACTTAATTGTCTTCAATTCTTATTTTTCAATTTGATAAATCATTGTATCCTTCATATCATCGCAATGGCTTTCAAGAAAATCGTCTTGAAACCCGGTCGTCAAAAGTCGTCATCAGTCAAGGGGGAGCTAATGCTAAAAGTTTTCCTAAATTTTAATTTACTTTGAATTTTTAATTTTTAATTTTCTATGTATTTTATTTTACTTTAAAATTTAAAATCAAAAAAATCAAAAATTCAATTTTCTCTAAACTCTTCGGGCCGAACATTTACTGTTCCCGGCCCGAAGACTTAAGTCGGTCTTCAAATATGTTCGGCTCGAACTTCTCACCTATAATAACCACACTCGAACTCCTTTCCTCCTTTTCCACTCTCTCGATCACACGCACTCAAACACCTGCGAACACACACAGTCGCTCTTCGATCTCTGTTTCTTCATCAATCCTCACTCGAATCCGTTCCAACTTACTTGCAATCACCTTCTACTCATCCATAACTGTATTCGGTACGTTTTTTACCCTCGATTGCATACGATTCATGATGTGATTGTTCGAATCTCAAACTGTTGTTCGTCGGAGACCGTATCTAGGGCTTCAAACCTTTTGATTAGTTCGATCTAGGGTTTCATTATTTGTAATACGTTACATAGGGTAGTCGTTTAGTTGAATCGATCCACGATTGGCCAGTTTTTTTCTTGTTTAAATCGATCTAGCATTGCACAAGGTTCAAAACTTTTAAAAACCCCAAAATCGTAAAAGTCTTCGGCCCGACCTTTTGAACAAACTTCGGCCCGAATATTTTTATCAATGCTCGGCCCGAACTACATGTCACACTTCGGCCCGAACTCTAGAACAAACTTCGTCCAGAACTCTTCCGTTTGACTTCGGCCCGAACTCAATTGCATGTCCTCGGCCCGAACTTCTTTGACACTCGCAATTCTCGGGCCGAACACTTATCAATTTATTATTTTTTACTAAGTTTTTTTTATAACTATAATTTACAAATTTTCTTTATTTATATCTTTATAAAATTAAAATTTTTATATTATTCTTATATTTAAATACTATATACTATTAAAATTACTTAGGACATTCTCGTCTCGATCAGTGAAAATCATCATTGTTTCATTTTTTTTAACACTGAGTACTAACTTTTCTTATTATTTTGTGCCATGTTTTCTTAGTGTCTAATTCTCAGATAGCGGCAGAACGAATTATAGACGAGAACACCCTGGTTCCTCTCCTCAGGATCAAACCATTATCACAGAACAACTGGTACTGGGCCCCGGACCAAGAGATCTCCTTCAGCATCGATTTTCCGGTTCATTCACATGTTATCCAACGTCACCCTCTATTCTACTTGATGAATGCCCACCCGGAGGTTCCAGCGGTATATGTTCACAAATTCTTCACTTACCTCACATTGGTGACATCAACCGACCCACACCAATTCGAAACTATTATTGATGAACAGCCTGTGGAATTCACAAAAGATGATCTATATGACATCTTCCGGCTACCACGTGGCGACTCAAGACCACCACTTACTATATTTGAACCACAACTATCATTACGAGAAATGTATGAAGGACTCCATGATCTCGGTCTTGACCTTCCTCGGGATACAATCGACCTCAGAGAACTCAAAAAGAAAAATATGGCAAGGAGCTGGTCCCACGTCTTCACTATCTTCAACCGATGTCTGACAGGAAAGTCAGCTGGTCATGACAGGGCCTCGATAAATGTTCTCCACGCCTATCATGCCCTCTGTAATAACCGACATTATGACTATGCTGCTTACTTGTGGGAAGAATTCAAGCTCTCCAAAACAAAGGAACCAAAATTTTGCCATACTCGAGGTTCTGGTCCATCATGATTGAACACTTCATGCAGCGATACCCAAACATTCACATCAGAGATGCTGTAAATCGTTTCATACCACCTAGTGTCTCATTCCTTAGGACACAAAGTGGTACCACTGCTGTTAATGATGCACTGGTCCCTCTCCCACTCCTTAAACTTGGTGACATCAATCTTGATGTTATCAGACGTTACCGGGATATTCATTATCCTGAATGGAGACCCGAGGATGAACAACAAAAACCGGACCAACCAGCTGCTCCTCAAAAACCAGCGGCTCCACAACAACAACAGGCTCAACAACAACAACCACTACCTCGTCAACAACGACCTAGACGTCGAGCAGCCGAACCACAACAACCACCGGCTCACCGACGTGCAAAACGAACGCGCATTACACCCAGTGATGCCTTAGGAAGTCAGTCGGTAGCCACCCCCAATCTCAACACCAGTCAGCTCCACCAACTCAACCCATCATACGACAACCCAGACAAACATCTGAACCTTCCTCTCCACCCTCATCAGAAGATTCAGCTGCCACTATCTCTGACAGACCAGAATCACCACCATCACCACGCGGTCCACCTTCACCACCATCACTACACGGTCCACCTTCACCACCACCGCAAAGATCCCCAAACCCTTTCGATGATCCTATTTTCTCGGATCCTCCTCCACGACACACCCAAACACCACTCACATCCACCTTTCCAACTACCTCAACCACCACTCACATCCACCTTTCCAACTACCTCAACCACCATATCACCACTCACAACCACTCAAATTCCGACTTCAACAACCTCCGTTCCTCCAATCTCATCCACCATCCCAACTACCATAACAACAATTCCACCACTCACCTCCATAATCCCAGCTTCCACAATCACCGTTCCACCTACCATAACCACCATTCCACCTACCACAACCACCATTCCACCCACGACAACCACCATTCCACCAGTTACAACCACAATCCCACTAACAGAAACCTCATTTCCCCCTTTCTCCATCACATCTGGTACTGCCTCGAGGGTCGTTACAACTCCACCTGCAACTGTTGTTATGACCCTCCCTCATCAGATTACACTATCAGAGGCTACCTCCACCACCACAACAGCAATGCCAATTCAAGAACTCTAGCTCATCCCTCACCTTGCCTCAACAATACAAACACTTAATACAAGGCTGGAAAACCTTGAGGGTAGATTGGCGACTGTTGCTCCTTCTCCACCGGCATCTGAGCCATTAAAAAGAGAGCTACTCCTGCAAGCATCCCCTCCATTTACAATAGAACAAATTAAAGCGATGTTCAACTATCGCTTGGAAGAACTGCTCGAGCCCTGCTCTCAAGGACCCCAAATTTACAGAAGGCCGGAAGACCCTGAGGATGATCCTCAGGGAGGAGGACAAAGAAGGATACTGGAACTAGGTGGGTCCAGTTCTCAAAGAGGTGCGATTCAGTCACAACAACAACCCAACTCCTCTCATCAAACACAGGGAGGAGGCCCACAAGACTATGATTATATTACTGACTGGGCGGTTGTTGAGTTTGATTACACTCAGGTGCTGAACGTTGAACCACTCAACCAGTGGCGTGTGGATGAGAGTGAAGACATCCTGCCACAAAACAAACGTAAGCCAAGTGAGATGACTGAAGAAGAAAAACTCGAATCTAAGAGTCATCTCCAATCTATCAATTCTGAGGTTGAGCATCATAGAAAAAGCAACGTTCAACGTGTTCTACGAAAAGAGGCGGACACAGTTATTGATCTACAAAGTGACTCGGAAGAAGATAATATTGTGAAAGAGGCTTTTAACGAACCTCCTCAAACTGCCAACTCTACTCCAGGCGACGACTCTGACAGTGACAAACAAAGGGAGGAGGAACGACTGGATGTAAAAAGGTTCCCTTTCACCCGAGAAAACTATCACCGATACTTCCACAACTACGATAAACTGGTTGCCGCCAAAACACCAGCACCAGAACCACCAACTGCCTCTCCAAAACATGATGTGCCGGTCTTATCTTATAGCGAGAAGCGAGCGGCGGATAGAGCTAACAAACGCCGTCTAAAGATCTCCAAAAAGGGCCTATTCCAACAAGTTAAAATTCCATTTGTTGAAGACCGCTTCTCAGCTATTTTCTAGGAGAAAGAGCCGCCTATCAATTATCAAGATTTGTACAAAGAAGTGATTCTGCCATCGAGAGAAAAGAGAATGTATTACCTCACAATACATTAACTTAGGGGCAAAACACATCGATACAACAAGTCTCCAATAACACAGCTCCTGGAGATAACGACCGACCACTTCTCAGGATACTATTGGTACACCATCTTCCACATTCGCAGAGTAGACGATAAACTATACACGATTACTGAAGGAGACTTCTATATCCTTGAACCTCGAGATATATAATGTCTATACAACAAAGTACGCTTACTTCCAGACACCCCTCATCCAATTCAAAATCATGCGCGAAATTTCGCTCAGGCTGCTCTGAAGCGCTTCATGTTCGTTAAATCTCTTGCTGCTCGGATGTAAGATGTACAGATGGCTGTTGAGAGTGGCACAGCAAAGGTTCACTTGGTTGCACCTTACATATCACTTCCCTCTGAAATTCAAACTCGGAGAACAGTTGTTCTAGGTGAACCCAACTTGGGAATGACTTACACGAACTTCTTCAATGAAAGAGTTTTTATTCCGTGTGTCAGACATTGCCAGGTACTGTGACGGCACATTAAAACTCCTGAAGAAACAATTGGAGAAAAAGGGGAGACACTTGAACAGGCTTCGCAGCACCCCAGAGAACACCTCTATACAAAGCAACATTGAAACAATAATCACTGCTATTAAGGAAAAATTAAGCTGGCGAATAGTGATAAGACATTTTAAGGTTCATCTAGGTGTACGAGACATTAGCAAAACGCCCACCTACACAACTGAAGTCAGTAATCCGCCACAAAAATTTGGTCAATATCATGGGCTCCGATGGCCGGACGAATCAATAGTTCGCCAATAAACCATACGAGAGACGTGGTTGGCTTTAACTTTCAAATGCTGGGAGGTACTTCACCTGTTCCAACCAATGGCTTCTAATCACATCAGATTCAGAACCCGCTCTCAACAGAAAGCACAAAGCTCAATCAACATTCACCGCAAAATACTCTCCTTCAACCCTCCGACGATGTATAAGGTACGTCCTCAGAACTCAAAACTTGTTAATACTTTTGTTTTGTCGAGGGGGAGAAATACTAATTCTAGGGGGAGAATTATTATTTCTAGGGGGAGAAAACTTTAGGAATTCAAAACAAAAATACCCAACTGAATAATTAAACGAAAAATCTTTCACGAGACAATACCTTCCCATGGTTTGCCAGATCCGGCCTTACCTATCCCAGGGAAATATTTCAGCCAACTGGTAAATGTGAGGGTATACGTCTAGGGTATAGAAATAGGTGAGTGCAAGGTGATGTGAAAACATGATAAATCTAAGAAAACACACCTTTGAGTGCATCCGAACCGCAAAATAAACTGGGCAACCACACAAAAAGGTGATCATTCATACGTTGAATGTTTCACAAGACTTTACTCGCCTAGTAAAGCAAATGCACGCCACCACCAACCACTCAAATTCCTCTCTACTGGAATTTGTTTCATTTCATAAGGGGACGTAGCACATAATCTACTGACTGCTCATTTGGAGTTTGTCGGTATTGAAAATATAACCTCCTGCCCCGGGTTACGTCTCATTTTTATGCACAGTGTGTCTAGTTCTCACCCTCAAGAAGCTTCCAATATAGGACACATGCACTACAAAAATGGATTCAGTGAATCCATCGGAACACTTGTAGTGGCATCACAATCTCATGTTTCACGAGGATCGAGTGGAAATCTTGCTAGAGCTAAAATCACGCCAACTCTTAACGCAGGTCACACATTTGAATCAATGGTTGTGCAAACGACTACAGATTCATACCGTGTGCTGATTGATACTCTATGTGAGTCCGGTGTTACCTTAAAAGAACAAGTTGTTGTGCCTTAAACTTCAAAATCATTCAGGCAACAACTTATACCGGAAACACATAAAATTCCGATGAAAAATCCATGTGAACTAAAATGCAGCATCTTAAAAGGCTGATTAAAAATGCACATGAGCGTAATAGACCACTCTCAAATTACTCCTATGAATTGCTAAAACCAACATGATCTTCCCCGGAGCCACCGACAATATAGGAACTAAAAAGTGAGGGTCCGTAGGTCTAGGTGAGCAGAATCAAGTATCATGGGATCTTGATTGGGGTGCGCTGAGGTAAAAATTGAGAGGGGTATGAAGTATGGGGTGCAAATCAGCTTATCACATGGTAAAAACAAAAACGCGGGTGTGGTTGAAAATGAAAAAGTGAGTTGAGTGAGGAGCGTGTGTGAAAGGGTTAAAGAAAACGGAAAAACCTCCCTAAACCGAACAAATGACCGGGTAGCCACATCTATATCAGACTGCATAAGTTTCTTTATGATTAAGACATCATGGACCCAGTAATGCAATGCACAACCCCCACTGACCACTCAAGTATAAAAAGTACTTGTTTCAAAATCACGGAGATTACCACATCCACTATCGACATCTCATTTGGAGATTGTTGATATTGAAAAAGAGGACCCACCTCCAGTCCTCGCCTTCGTTTGTCCACGTATAGAGTCTAGAACCGAATTAAATCTCTCTAGGACATAGGCATTCTACCAAGCATATCTTTGGGATATTGCCGGAACATTCATAGTGATACCAATAATATTGGTATTCCACGATGATTGAATGGAAATCCTTCCAATGCTAACATAAATGCCCACACTGAACGTAGGTCACACAGTTTCGATAACTGTTGTGCTAACAGGCAATCTATGTGATCCTGGGTTACCCTGATACCTTCTCGTGCGAAGATCAGGCGACCGTACTCCACTGTTATCAACAACGGTCACTATGTCTGATAGAGGATCTGATAATTGTACTCCAATCTTATCAACAACAGTCAATACATCAGATAAGGGATTCTATGACCGTACTCCAACATTATCAAATATGGTCAGAAAATCCAAATCATATCAATATTCCGCACCGCTACGACTTCAACAAACATCAGGAACCGAGGATCATCAGCAAAACGACAAACGCCACAACCTCAAGAAAGGACTTCCGCTGCTAACCGCTCTATCCATGGGTCAACATTCCGTCGATTTGCATGAAGTCTTCTGGAATACTTTATATTGGTTGAAAAGCCAATTAAAAGTATGTCTGTCACCGATGATCAAAAGCTGATGCTGATTTTTCAACAAAACTGCTCAACGGTTCTACACTCAGCTCCAGCTTTACAAACAAGAAGACTTCAAAGATTTGCAATCTAGACTATTGTTACAAAGGGGGAGATTGTTAGGTCTTAAAAGATTGTAATTAATAGTCTAGGGGGCAAGATTGCCAACATTTCATAGTTAGATGATTAGTCTTAGGATTAGCATTAGGACTAATTAGGCAATTAGAGGCTAGGTATAAATACTAAAATGTAATGGTCTAATTGTAACTTTTTCACTTAATCAATATCATTTCTCAGCAATTGTTCTCTCCCTTCTCTCTAACTTTCTCTCACTAGAAACCCTCACTTGTTCTTCAAGTTTTCTTCCAAAATCATCATCTAATCAACTAGTAGTGGATTGATTTAGGATATTAAGCTTTTCAGTTAGTTATGACAATTTGAGTTTTTTTATTTGCATGTTTTCTGGATTTTGTTGATTTCGAATTTGAGGCTGAATCTGGTGGTGATTACTCACATGATGTGCAAGCATCACATGTTATTAACCACAATGGATGGTCTTTATGCATCTTTCTCAATTACACGTTTCGTATGCAACAATCAACATTGTTTCGAAGTTGAAAATTTTCAACTAAAAATTCATGTAGATTGTGAATTTTCAACTAAAAATGGATGTAATGTAAATCTCTAATAAAAGGAAGTTTTTTTTAATGTTTTTAAAGCCACTTGGTGGTTTGGTGCCATGTCATTAATGCCGGCTCAAAAGGCCACATCAGCGTATAACGGGTCAAAGTGTTTGAAGATAGTTGCACGTGTAACAAGTTTTCGTTTAGTCATCTTTCTAATTAGCTTTTGATTTTGTTTATGTGGATCATGCTAGTACTTTTACTAGTCTCATCAGTTTCTGCTTTAAACAACACATATGATGTAAGTGAACTGTTATAAAATCTCAACATAAAGATCAAATTTTCTTTTAAAATCTTATTTTTGTATTGGTACAACTCATAACCACTTTTTGAATATGATGATATAATGTTTTGATGATTAAGTTATAATTTCAGGGTGAGAATGCTTTGATCAGTGAAGACTGCAGCTGTAAAGAATGATTTTTTTATGGATTTATGAGCTCAGAGCAATTGTGGAACTTGAGAGTGTTGGGAGGGGCTCTCTTTGCAAGACATCTCAAGCATTAAAAATGGAAGCAAGATTTGATGCAACAAGTGAAACAGAATGCAGTGTGTGCTATTTTGCAACACGTTTTCAAGATGGATCTTTGAGGGTATTCCAAGGAGGAAACTAAATGGACTTAATTTGAGTTAGTGGGTAATCAAGACATTGTAGAATTCAAGTTAGGGTTTTTGGCGTTTAACATTTATTTGATATGAGGAAAAGCTTAATTTCTGATTTTAATAGCTTATTATGTCTGACTACTGTTGCACTATTTGAAACCATGCATCAAGGTTTGATTACAATAGTTGTTAATCTAATTTAATTTGTACATCTTTCATCGGTTCATTTAAATTAGGGTATTATTCTCTTCAAATTTCCATGAATGATTTAATAAATTTTAGTTAGGGTTTTTATTTTTTAGGTTAGGTGCAAGTATTTTACATTGTTTTAGAGTTTGAAGCAGTTACTTAAGGAGAGAAAATGCATCAAAAGGCTTAAATGTAGTGATGCCAACGGGGGCGGGCTGCATTTATGACAATGACCATTTTGATTATTGCGTGCCTCTTCTAACATGTCCCTTTTGCTCTTATTGTAGTCTGGAAAAAAGGATGACATCAAGAAATTTAGTGAACGTACAGTGAAGGTAAGTTACGAGAAAAGCACAACAGAATAAATACATAAAGAAATTAATAGTAACTCATTCATTTGTATCATGACGATTGCTTCTTGGTGCTGCAAGATATGGTTGTTAAAGATGAATTGGGTCTCAAACACGCAAAGGTAAATTTTTTGTTTTTTGTAATTAGCTATGTTCGTTGACTTTTCAAAGTCAAGCATGCTGGAAAAGTGAAAATTGTCTGTCATTTTAATTATAATCACAAAAACAATATTGTTATAGTAACACTCTAACTGTTTTAATAAAAACTGATCTAAATTGTATGTAATTTATGTAACGTTGTTAACCCTTATTATTTATTCATTTAGGCTCACATGGAAATTGAGATGCAAGATATAGTAGATGTAGTCATATATTACACTTTTTATTGTCGTTATAGTCATATTTTATGCCATTATATGGTTTTTGTAATCATATTCAAACTCATTAGGTATTTGTAACAGATGGATACTTACTAAAAACAAATTGTATCTACCCAAACGTGTTTTGACCCAACCCGCTGCCCGACCCTTTTTCCACCCGTAGTATGATTGATTGAATTGATGCTCATATAACTCAATTCATTTCTATTAGATTAACCGTGACTGTTATGAACTCTAGTTCGATATTTGTATGACATATACGAGTATTCCAATTGGTTTACAGGATATGGTATCAGATATTGCAGTAAAATGGACCAAAAGGTTGGGTAATGAATCAAAATTGATAATTTTTTTGGGTATAAATCAAAAGGTGTTGTTGCATTATGCATTTTTTGGTTGATGCGGAACACTTTCTCTCCATGAAATCATGAGATATTCAAAAGTGATTGTTGCATCTCATCTTTAGAAAGAAGTTGTGGATCTTTCAGTTGCTTCACAAGTAATTTAATATTCATTTTCCTTAATTTTTGTTTGAGTAAATCACAGAAATTGTCCAATAGGGTATTATAGATTTTTCATTTTTGTTCCTAAACTTTTTTCTTTAGTTTTGTTAATGTGGTCCTCAATGTTCCTTTGTTTGGTTCTCAAAACACGTTTAGCATCATTTCAATAATAGATTACTCTATTTATTTCTTAAGTTTTTTTTTGTTGGTATTTTCCTTTTAATTTCTTGAAGCATGCCCGCCCAATCGGGCGGGCTATGAAGCTAGTAAACTATATACGATAATATAATGATAGTTATAAAAACTTTTATATCAAAAGCATTGATCATATCATGTTTATTAGTATGATAGTGTATATCAATATTTTCCATCATATATTTATTTTATATTTAGTAACATATAAAAGTTTTAGTTATTATTTAGTATCACTATTCTCCAAATTATTACGTTAATTATACGAAATTGTTATAATTTACTTGATTTGAATATAAAAGTTTAAGGGTGAATATTATAAAAGTTTATGTATTAAAAATATGAATTATAAAAATTTAAGGGTGAAGTGTTTTTACTAATAAAATATTCAAAATTTTGTTAAAAGTATAAATAATAAAAGCTTAAGGTTTATAAAGAGAAATTACATAGTTTAGGGACTGAAATGTAAATTCTTTATTATCTATAATGAAAAAAATGCCAAAAAGTTAGGGGAATAAAGGATTGAACCTGGGCATTTTGTGGGGAAAGGAAGGCTCTTTACCAAATTTAGCATCTTTGAGAGATATTTTCATATCCATTTATATATATTGTATTAGAAAAATGATTCAACCAATCACAAACTTGTGAACAGTACTTTTGGAATGACATTATATCTATTACATTTTGAAACTTCACGAATAGTAGCATACACCTATCCACCTCCTGCTTTCTGTACTAACTCCACATCCTACTGCTTTATTTTGCCATTTCTATCCATCGCCCACCTCATGCTGTCTTGGTTAGACCATTGCTGCCACCTCCTGCCTCCGTGGATCAGCCACTACTCGCCATCTGCCTCTACCAATGAGACGCCCACTTCTACCTACAAAGTGAATCTCCTTCTTGCTGGGTTTCTTAGTTTTTAGTTAGGGCCGTCAATTGTTCCTCATTCATCTGCATATTCAGGTTATTTTCGGAAGTTCCCTTTTCAATTTTGAGGTTCCTTACTTTTGAATTAGGGTTTGTTGTCCACCTACAGGCTGTTCGTTTACTCCATGCAACAACGACTTCAGCTTCAGGTAAACTTCGTTGGCTTTATTGAATTACAATTCTGAGCGTCAACAGGGAGTTACAAGCGTTGCATGTAAAAGTGAGCTTCATCCTTAACCAATTCCTTCTGTGATGGCAGGCAAAACAGCGCCTATCGCATGACCCGAAGCATCAGTAGTGAGATCGAAAGGTTTCGAAAAATCGGGTAGAGATAGTGTAACGACCGATTGCATGGCGGATTTGAGGTGATGAAAGGCTGTTTCCGCGGCAGTTGTCCATGTGAAGACTGGTTGTTTAAGCAAATCGGTTAATGGTGCTGTGATGTGGGCGTAACGGGGGACAAAACGTGGGTAAAAACCCATTAAACCAAGAAAGGCTCTTAAGGTGGTGAACGAGTTCTTGGATGGATTGTATTTTTTCTGGATCGGCGGAGACACCTGCTGGTGAAATGGTATGGCCCAAAAATTGTAATTTAGAAGTAGCAATCTCACATTTTGTAATTTTGACCTTATAATGACTGGTGAAGAGTGTTTCAAGAACCGTTTGAAGGTGCTCGTAATGTCACTCGATCGTTGTGCTATAGACCAAAATATCATCGAAAAAAACTAACACGAATCGACGTAAAAATGACCGGAAAAGATCGTTCATAGCGGCTTGGAAGATGGATGGTGCATTTGTCAATCCGAACGGCATGACGAGAAATTCTTAGTCACCGTCAATTGTACGAAAATCCGTCTTATGAATATCAGGTGGTGTAACGCGGATTTGATGATAACCGGCGCGTAGATCGATCTTTGAAAAGAATGTGGCACCGTGCAACTCATCGAGTAATTCATCAATCGTTGGAATGGGAAAACGGTCGCGTATAGTAACGGCGTTTAAACCCCGATAATTGACACAAAAATGCCAAGTGCCGTCCTTTTTGCGAACTAGGAGGACCGGTGATGAAAAGGGGCTTTGGCTCGGACGTATGACACCGTCAGTTAACTTTTCATTAATAAGTGTGGTCATGATTTGTTTCTGATAATGTGGGTAACGATAGGGTTTATTATTAATGGGTGGGGTGTTTGGTGCAAACGGGATGTGGTGATCAAATAGGGAGTAATAGTTGTTAGTCCCAAGACTAAGTGAATAAGATTTGATGATCGATAGCCAAGAAGTATAAATATCAGCAGAAGTAAGTATCTCAACTGAAGCAAGTATATGCAATGACCTTCAGCTGAGTACGTACTTAGCTTTAGGAAATCAAATCAAATCAGCAGCTATTAACGAGAGTTCATTCTAAGTCTATGGCCGAACGACAAAGACAAGAAGAAGACTATTCAGCTGATTGTGGAATCAGCTGATAGTACCTGCTGCAGATGAAGACTTAGTGGAAATGTTCTTGACACTTTGAACATTTCCCTTTCCCGCTCAAAGAAGAAGAAAACGATGAGGATCTTCTATTTTGGAATAGAAGATAATGTCAGTACATTATCATCGTTTGTCCCTCCAAGCATGTAAAGAGAAAATCAACTATTTCTGTACTTATGTAGTACACCTTTCACTGTGCGTCAGAAAGGGTACCAGAAGTAGTTGACACAAAGTACGCTTGGGACAATAACTTGTGCGAGAGCATTTAATGATACATGGACAAGTCTACATCGACGAATGATAAGTTTACACGTCGTCTAACTTGTGGACAAAGGAACATGGATCTTGGGCTATAAATAGAGACGTAAATGCTTGCATTTACACACACCTTTTAGAAATCATAGCACAAGAACATTCTCTGAGAGTTAGTTATTTGTCTAAGTATTAACTCCTCCATAGTTATTACTAAGGCATTTATATCAGCTGTTAGTATCAGCTGATATAACTCTCAGTGCATACTCTTCTAGTTTGAGCGATCTAAAGTGTCATTTCAAGTATAGAGTTTTAGTTAGTTGTGTACTATCTATTTCCGCAAACTTTGTACTGTATTAAGTTGTTTTAATAAACTCTTAATCACTGAAATCTTGTTGTTATTTATCTTATCTCTTCGTCATTCTAGGTCATAACACAACACGTTGTGTTGTTGGGATCCAACAACTGGTATCAGAGCAAGTGTCAAAATTGTTTTCTATCATTTTGAGCATCTGTTATGGCTGAACCTACATCATCAAATCTTCCATCATCTGGAAAACCTCCTAAACTCACTCAAACTAACTATCCTATGTGGAAAACGCGTAGGTTGTCCCACATGGTTACCTATCACCCAAAACTTCAAGATAACATTACGATAGGAAAATACGTTCCCAAAACCCTCATCCCTGGTATTCCCGAAGTCCCAGAACACTATGTAGTGAAATCTGAGGCTCAATGGACAGACGCTGAAAAAAATCTTGTTCATCTTGAGAATAAGGGTAGGGACATGCTTTTTCAAGCAGTTGGCGATGAACTGTATCACAATATTCAATTTTGTGACTCAGTTAATGAGATGTGGGAGAGGCTGGCTGAAGTTTATGAAGGCACATCTGTTGTGCGTCAACATAACAAAAACATGCTCATACATGATTACGAGCTGTTTAAAGCCAAGCCTAGTGAGACTATAGCTCAAACTTTTAATCGTTATAACATTTTGTTAAACGAGCTGAAGTCTCATGGGGTTGATAAGGACGATATGTCCAAAATGTGTAAGTTTATGGTTGCCTTACCTTCTAAATGGGCCACCATCATAACTTGCATGAGTACATCTCCTACCTTGAAACATTATACTCTTGCTTCTCTCTATGGTATGTTTCTAAGCCATGAGAGAACTGTACTCAACAAATTTCAACCTCCAAAGGACTCTAAACTGAATCCGTCTGGATCTTCAACTGCTCTTGTTTCTCTAAACAAATCAAGCGAAATCGAATATCCTCCATCAGATGATGAAGCTGACAACACTTCAGCTGTTGGTTTGTTCAACATACCTGGGTCAGCATTGAAGAAGTTGATGAAGACGAAGACAATGAAGCCCTTATAACTGAGCTTGCCCTAATTGTTAAAAATAGAAAATTCTTTAAAAACAAGTCTGGCTCCTCAGCTAGAGGTTCTAGTAGCAGATCTATCTCATCAGCTGTACCCTCCAGACCTTCTGGAAGTACACCTGACATCTCTGAGATAATGTGCTACAACTGCAACAAGAAGGGACACTATGCTAACGACTGCAAGCAGAAGAAAGCAAGTTCATCATCTTCAACTGGTGAGTCCATTAAAGAGAAATATAAAAAGCTACAAGCCTTCACCAAAAAGATCTTGGAAGAAAAGAAAGCACTTGAAGGCAAGTCTGCTGAAAAGGGTCTCGTAGCTGAAACTCATGATTGGGCTGACTCTTGTGACAGCTCATCTGATGATGATGAACAAATGGCCACAATGTGTTTGACGGCTCGTGCTGATGATGATGAAAGCATTACAGCTGATGATGCTAGTTCTTATAAATGGGTCAACATCGTTCACAAAAAGGTAACCTCTCTAATTTCTGCTGAGGCTACTAAAGCTAAAGATATTGTTGATTCTATTTTTTGTGACTCGCACTTCATTGATCAGCTGAAAGGTGAATGTTTGGATAAACACATTGCTATTCTACATGAAAATGCATTTTTAAAAGAACGGTTAATTGACCACAAAACTTTAAAAGAAGAACTTTCTGAAACAAAATTTATAAACTCAGTTCTTCAACATGATCTAAGTGAAAAAGTTAAAGAACTTGAAGCTATTAAAAAGATTTGTGAATCATGGTCTCGTTCATCCAAACGTGTGAGTGAATGTGTTAACTCACAAATTCCTAGTCAAGTACAAGCTGTGCTAGGAGGAGACTTCCTTGCCGCAGCCGCTGTACCTGACAGCAGTACAGATGATCTATACTACTCGTCAGCTGAGGCTTCTGTGCCAGCTGAAGAGTTGGTTTTTGGTTCCTTTGTTAGGTCTACCAAAACCTTTGCTACTGAGATGTCCTCAGAAGATCCTTCTGAAACCACTGGTGAAGAGTCATCAGCTGACTCTTCTGCCATGGTTGTTAGGACACCTACTATAGTAGTCGTTGAACCAAGAAAATCTACCTTGGGTTCAGCACCTGCTGCTTCTTCTGCTAGACCTCAGCAGAAGACTAGCAGAACAGCAGGAAAGAAAGTTGTTCTTACACCCTCCAAGGGTGAGCCAGTTGGAGTTCGTACTCGAGCTGCAAAGAACAAATGTAAGAGTTTTCCTAAAAACACTCCAAGCCCTTCTTCAGCTGTGTCTGTCAGACGGCTGAAAGGAAAGGTCAGCAAGCTGACATCACTCCTTCGAACTCTGACTATCTCTGATAATCAGAAAATGAAAGGAATTTTGGGTCCAGTTCCCAATCCTATTGCCTCGCCCTCTACTCCACTGCAAAGAAACAGAAAATGCTATAAGTGTGGAGATCGTGGGCATATGGCAAGTGAGTGTGACAGCACATGCCTGAGACCTTCTCCAACCTCAGTTTGTGAGCCTTCTGAAAAACCAACACCTGTGAGCTCTAGCGGGAAATCACAAGGACCCACAGAGGTGCGGGTTCTCAAAAAGAACTAACTCTTTTAATTTATGTGCAGGGTGACGAAAGCAAACATGTCTGGTACTTAGACAGCGGTTGCTCAAGACACATGACTGGATACAAATCCCTGCTGGAAGAGTTTGAAGTTTGTGATGGTCCCTCGGTAGTCTTTGGTGATAACGGTAGAGGCTCAACTGAAGGTTATGAAACCATCTCCATTGGATCCATAAAACTCACAAGAGTTGGTTATGTGAATGGGCTGAAACATAATCTAATCAGCATTAGCCAACTTTGTGATGCAAAGTTCTCAGTGAACGTTAATTAATACAGAGGAACGGTGACGGATAAAAGTGGAAAGGTAGTATTAGTTGCTCCAAGAACCAAGAACGTTTATACACTTGACATGAATCCTCAAAATCAAGAAGTTTGTCTATTATCACATTCAACTGAAGAGCTAAATTGGTTGTGGCATAAACGGCTATCTCACCTGAACTTCAAAAACATATCGAAACTGGCTAGAGGTCAGCTGGTGAATGGTCTACCACAAATGCGATTTGAAAAAGCTAAACTTTGTTCTCCTTGTGAACAAGGTAAACAACACAAAAGCTCCTTCAAGTCGAAGCAATGTTTTTCCATCGACAGCTGCCTTCATATGCTCCATATGGATCTCTTTGGTCCTATGAGTACTGAAAGCTTAGGCGGAAAGAAGTATACACTTGTCATCGTTGATGAATATTCACGATACACATGGGTTATATTCCTTCGTCACAAAAGTGATGCAGCTGATGAAATCATTAAGTTCATCAAAAGGATGGAACTTCTAAATGGGTCTAGAGTCAAGATGCTGAGATCAGACAATGGTATTGAATTCAGAAACAAGACTTTGGATGACTTCTGTTCAGATGTTAGGATATGCCAAAACTTCTCAGCCGCTAGAACACCTCAACAAAATGGTGTCGCTGAAAAAAGGAACAGAACCCTAATAGAAGCTGCAAGAACAATGCTTGCTGAGTCAAACATGCCTAAGCAATTTTGGGCAGAAGCTGTTAACACAGCTTGTTTTACTCAAAACAGGTCTCTCTATGTGAAGAGACATAAGAAAACTTTTTATGAGATTTTTCGTCAAAGGAAACCTTTCATCGGTTTCTTTCATGTGTTTGGCTGTGTGTGTTTTGTGTTAAGCACAAGAGATCAGCTAGGTAAATTTGATTCCAAAGCTAATGAAGCCATTTTCTTGGGATATTCCACTTCATCCCAGGCATATAGACTTTTCAACAAAAGAAGACAAACGTTGGAAGAGTCCATAAATGTTACTTTTGAAGAACACTCAAAAGCCTTAAACCCCTCCTCTACTGACTCGTCTGATGCATTTCAGAGATCAGCTGATCCATCTCCTGATGATACAGCTGAAGCATTTTCTGATGCTTTAAACCTCTTCGAAGTTCCCGTAAATGAATCAGATGAGACGTTTAATGATGCTCCTACATATCTTGTAGATATTGCAGCTGTTCAACAAGAGATTCCAACAGCTAGAGCATCATCCAAGGCTATCTCTAAGCCACCTCTTCATACTTCAAGATCTGTTCAAAATGAAGTAATTCATCCTGCTGAGCACTCAGCCGCTCAACAAGGATCTAATTCTGCTGAATCTTCCTCTTCTACAGCTGCTCCTCAATCCAAGTGGACCTCAGAACATCCAATTGAATTAATCATTGGAGATCCACAACAAGGAGTAGTCACAAGCAGCAAAGCATCATGCAATCTCTGCTTATGGTCCCGTTTCTTTGCAACTGAAGAACCGAAAAATATTAAAGCTGCTTTAGAAGACTCAAGCTGGATTCAGGCGATGCAGGAAGAACTTAACCAATTCGAGGTCAACAAAGTATGGCAGCTGGTGCCTCCACCAGCTGGTAAGACCATAATTGGTACTAAGTGGGTATTTAGGAACAAGATGGATGAAGATGGTGTGGTTATTCGTAACAAGGCTAGACTTGTTGCACAAGGATACGGACAAGAGGAAGGAATCGATTTCGATGAAACATTTGCTCCAGTGGCTAGGCTCGAAGCTATCAGAATATTTCTAGCCTACGCTGCATACAAGAACTTCACAGTTTTTCAGATGGACGTGAAGAGTGCTTTCTTAAACGGGAAGCTGCAAGAGGAGGTATATGTCAAACAACCACTAGGGTTTGAAAATCCTAAGTATTTAGACTATGTGTTTAAATTGGATAAAGCATTGTATGGGTTGAAACAAGCTCCTCGTGCTTTGTATGATACACTCTCCACGTTCCTCATAGCAAATGATTTCACCAGGGGAAAGATTGATAAAACCTTATTCATTCGTAAAATCAAAGGTGATATCATTCTTGTTCAAATTTATGTGGATGACATAATTTTTGGTGCTACTTACGAGAAACTCTGTAGACGTTTTTCAAAACTTATGTCTACAAAGTATGAGATGAGTATGATGGGTGAATTAACATATTTTCTTGGCTTACAAGTTAAGCAATCTAAAAATGGAATTTTTATAAATCAAGAAAATTATATCAAAGATCTTTTAATGAAATTTGATATGAATTCATCATCATCATTGAAAACTCCAATGGCTCCTCCAAACAATCTAGATGCTGACACAACTGGGAAATCAGTTGATATCACATTCTACAGAGGAATCATTGGATCTTTACTCTATCTCACCGCCAGCAGAACAGATATTATGTTTGCTACTTGCAAGTGTGCTAGGTATCAAGCTGATCCTAGAGAATCTCATTTGATAGCTGCAAAAAGAATTTTGAGGTACCTTAAGGGTACTCCAAGCCTAGGTCTTTGGTATGCCAAAGACTCCGGGTTTGATCTAATTGGCTATTTAGATTCAGACTTTGCAAGTTGCAAGATGGATAGAAAGAGCACCACTGGAGGATGTCAGCTGCTAGGTGGAAAGCTAGTCAGCTGGACAACCAAGAAACAAAGTACTGTTTCTACCTCCACAACTGAAGCAGAATATGTTGCTGCTTGAAGCTGCTGTGCTCAAGTCCTTTGGATGAAGAATCAACTTGTTGATCTCGATATGAACTTTTGCAAAGTTCCCATCTATTGTGATAACACTAGTGCTATTGCAATCAGCAACAATCCTGTTCTTCACTCCAGAACCAAACATATCGACATAAGGTATCATTTTATTAGAGATCACATTGAACAAGGTGACGTGGAACTCCATTTCATTTCAACAGACCTTCAGCTAGCTGATTTATTCACTAAGCCTTTAGATGAAAAACGCTTCAATTTTTTGATCAGCGAGCTGGGTATGTTGAATGCTTGAATCAACTGCTGAAGTACTATCAGCAGCTGATAAGTTCACCTTGTCACTTAGTACATTCAGCTGATTACAAACTGTTATGAATTAATCAGTCAGCTGAATAAAATCTCTTAAATGATAACTTATGGAGTTTTATAAGTTAAGACGTTTGGTTCTCCCATAAAAGGCATCTTTTATCCCTATCCACACGTTCTCTGTGGCAAATATTTCCACTCGAGTGAAAATATTTCATTTATGAGGACAAGACACCCTGACACCAGAAACGGCTCCACTATCCCTCTCTGTCACATCCAACCAACTTTTTGCACGATAACCAACGTGTCCATAGTTGGGATGCAACTAACCATTTTTAACCCGGTTAAAATTTGAATATTTACCCGATTCGTCTCCCTCACCCCTATAAATACCCATCCTTCTCCTTCACTTCTTCCACAACACCCTCAAAATTCTCTCTCAAAACCCTGATTCTCTCTAAGCTTTTATCTTTCTTCCCTCTCTCACAAAATGTTGAAGAAAGCCTCTAAAGCTCCAGCCCCCAAAGCTCCTCTCTCTAGGGCTGCCATTGATTTCTCTCAGACTCAAACCTCGTAGCCAACACTTCCCCCCCGAGGAACTGGCCAATGTATATCGACCGGTTGGGAAGTTCTTACGCAACTGCCCTATTGGCGGTGCGTTAATCAGATTCACCAAGAGCAACTGCGAGCTCTTGCGTGATTTCTGGATGTCCGCCACTATTACTGGCAACGACATCACTGCGCAAGTCGGATTTCATCCCATCACCATTACTCTTGATGATTTCCGAACTGCTTGCGGGTTTGACTATCTGGCACCTGGGGAAGAATATCAGCGGATGAAATCCGCTGAGGAAGCTAAAGAGAATCTAATCTGTATCACTGGATACAGATTAGAAAATGAAGACAAGCAGGTGTCGATCTTCAAAAAGTATCAGCTGTCGAGACCCTGGGCCTATTTCTTTACCCACATCATTCAGGGTATAGGCGGCAACTCCGGGTCCCACAACTAGTGCAACTCCAGCATGCAAGTCTTTGATGAAGCCCTAGTCACTGGTCAGCGGATCGACTATGGAAGACTGGTGTACGAGGAGGTCAAGGCCAAGCTGAAAGCCAAGGGAAATAATATTCCCTATCTTCGCTTCTTCACGTTGTGCGTCGCACATCTGATGCTTGAGAAGCTGAAGATTGATTACGAAGACCTTCCTAGGGAATCAGTGATGGTTCGTCCCATCGCCAACATCATCTTAAATCAGAAGAAGGAAGTTGGAAAGGATTTTCCCCTCACCTCGTACATGCTGAATATCATAAATGATCGGATCAGATCCAAAAAGGATCAAACAAGGGGCACCACATCAGAAGAATCTGCCCTATAAGAAGGTACGTCCTTTTCTCATCTGGAGTGTTTTCCATCAACGGGTCGACCACAAACTGTTGATGGAAATACCACCACTTCCACTGGGACCTCCATTCCCATTGACGTGGAAATTGTGGAAACGGGTGATATTCCACGTGGTGGTAAGAAGCGAGTTAAGCGAGCTGCTCATCGCTCTCCTTCTTCCTCTTCATTCTTTTTATCATCTTCTCCCACTTCACGTGATCCTTCTTCTCCTCAGCTGAGGGTAAGAGGGACTGCTACCAGTGGAGATGATGTAGTGGTTGATGATGTTGAGCTGGCGACAGCAGCATCATCAGGATTCAGCCGGGATCCGCTGGGTTCTCACTCGAGATCCCAGTTGGAAGGATTACGATCAGATGCTATGTCAGCATCTGGGAATAGTCCTTCGCATTTTCATTCTGGCAGTATTTTTCCAGGAACTCCACCAACAATTGGAGCTCCTGTTCAGACACTCTCGGTTGATCCTCTTTTTCTCTCTTTTGTTCTTCAACCTCCATCTGCTGATATCTGGGAATAGTGCCGGCTCCAACCTTCTGCGTAGCTCATCGACCGATTCATTATATGTCGTTATAACAAGGGAACAAACTCCACAAGCAACCTCAGTCTCTCAACAGACTGCTGGTGAAGTTTTCGGCTCAACCCAAGCCACCCGTGAGTCAGCTGCACACACACCACCCCCAACTTCTTCATCACTTTCTGAGTCATCAGCTGATGATAGATTGACTGGAAACCAAGTCAATCTTGAAGCTGTTCTTTCTGTTTCCCACAACATCACCGACTTAAACCAGCAGGTGATAGAGGAAACCACCACCGCCAATGAAGAGACAACTGTAGACCCAGTTGTTACTGAGGCAACCACCCAAGCTGCCAGTGATCGCGAACGTACTCGCCAACTGAGCTGTGAGGCAGCTAACATACCACCCAGAGGAACGCTTCCTCCAGTCTCCATACCAGTATCGCCGGCTGGTGAGACTGAAGTCCATGAGAATCAAACAGCTTTTCACACAATGTTTGATTCGACCGATGACCCTATTATTCGGTCCTACTATTCGTCCTCTGACGAAGAAGTAGATACTGGACTTCACACTGTTTTGACAGCTGATGTCGGCACTTCTGACAGAACCCCAGAAGTTTCAACTGGACCCAACTCACCCCCAAAAGTTCTTGAGCATCCCATAGGAGCAACTCCTCCTAACTCAGGAACATCCACTCCCACAGCTGAGGTTACCCCTCAAGCTGGAGACATGCCGGACCCCCACCATCAAAGCGTCCAAATGTCCCTTGCTGAATCCAGCAAAGCTGGAGGAAGCATCCCCATCAGAGCCGCTGCTGCTCTGATGTCTCGAGTTGTATCATCCCAGATTCGACCTGGGATGGCCAGGCTGAGTCAGCAGATGAACACCCTTCGCAGGGATGTTCCAAAGAAGTTTGCTGCTACTGCTGAGAACCTTTCTTCCAGCATAACTCCTCAGCTGGTTCTTCTTTCTGATCAGATTCGGCTTAACACTAGCGAGTTCAACTCTCTCAAAGATTATCTTCAGCAAGAGGTGAACTCCATTCGCGAATCTGCCATTGTCGAAAAAGACAAGCTTCTCTCCGAAGGTCGGGCCAAAGAAGCTAAATTTGATCGACAGATGGATACCTTGACTTCCAAGGTGTCTCCTCTTCTAATAGCTGTCGATCGACTGACCACTGCTCATAGTCACCTTTCTAAGGCTACTGAGGGGTCTGCTTCTGTTGTGTCCACAAGGATGGACAAATTGGAGACTGAAGTCAGCTCGTTGACTTCTCAAGTCGCTGGTCTCCAAGGCACTCTCAACCTCATTCTACAAAAGCTAAATGAGGGTGCCTCCGCTGCTAGTCCTGCTTCAGCACCAGAGAGTACCCCTCTTCTTCGGGCACTCTCTGAGGGGGAGAAAGAGGCCACTTCAGCAGGTGAAAAACAAGGTGACCAAAATGCTTCACAACCTATGATCACCTCTGTTGTTGGAGCCAATACTGAAGACATACCAGCAGGTGATACCCCAAGATCTCCACCTATCACCTCTGTTGGGATGACAGAAGAAGAACCCTCGGCTGATCATGTTAAAATCATTGATTCCTTTAGATCAGTTGAGGGCCCACAAGTCCAAGACCCTCAGCCCATTTTACAGGTGAATCCTCAACCTGCTGAGGGGGAGTCTACGTCTGATACGGTTAAAGTTCTCCTCTTTAAGGAAGCTGGAACCGCCGCTGATCTTAATGTAGCTATTGCCCTTCAAAGAAAAACTCAAGAAGAGTTGTATCAAAGAGCTGAAGCACAAAGAGCTGAGAACATTAGGTTGTTCAACAAATTTCTTTATCAGCGTAGACAGGAAGCTAAAATCACCAGCGTAAGGGCCGCCAAGTTTACTCCAGGATCCCCACTGGAAGTAAAGATAACTAGAGCTGGTGGACCCATTGCGGCTGGAAGGATTCCTGTGAACAAGATCAGCACTCAACTCAGTTATGATGAGTGGAATGAGTTGCTAGCAGCTTCCAGAAATGCACATTCGGCTGAGACGATAACGCAGCTGCAAAATGAGATCAAAGTCGCAACAATCATCTTCAAGACTTTATGCGACACCATCAGGAGGACATCTCCTGAGTTGGCTGATCGCATACCTGCTGAGTTGCGTGATTCTCAAGAAGTTTTTGTCAGAGGACCTACTAGTGAAGGCTCATCAGCAAGAGGGGAGAAACGTAAGTCCGTGTTTCCTGAACCCTCTGCTGACTCCAGAACACTTGATGTTGAGAGGTTGATAATGTTTGCCAAACGACCGAAACCCAACATCTCAAAAGCTGTACCCACGGGAGTGAACTTTGTCCCTGGGCTAATCGTAAAAGAACCCATCTATGGCTTTTGCTATCTGGAGAAGAAGAAGCCTTGCTTCCAAAGGGCTGATGAGTTGTACAAGTGTGATGTTGATCAGCTTCTGATCTTTCACAAGACGCTGAGTTCCTCCACTGAAGAGGGAAAAGAAATGAAGAAATTAATCACCTCAGCGTTCAACTCACTGTATCAAATGTCATTGGGGAAGCTATGCCATAGTAGTTTTTTTTATTTTCCTTGTACTTTTCATTTTTAATTAATAGAAAATCAAATTTTGTAATATACTTGTAAAAATTGTAAAAGATACAAAAGAACCCTAAGGGTCAAAGCACATAAGTATTTAGCTGACCACATCAGCTGAATCATTACAGGGTTACACTTATACAGCTATTCAATTGCATCAAATAGGGGGAGATTGTTAGTCCCAAGACTAAGTGAGTAAGATTTGATGATCAATAGCCAAGAAGTATAAATATCAGCTGAAGTAAGTATCTCAGCTGAAGCAAGTATATGCAATAACCTTCAGCTGAGTACGTACTTAGCTTTAGGAAATCAAGTCAAATTAGCAGCTATTAACGAGAGTTCATTCGAAGTCTATGGCTGAAGGACAAAGACAAGAAGAAGACTATTCAGCTGATTGTGGAATCAGCTGATAGTACCTGCTGCAGATGAAGACTTATTGGAAATGTTCTTGACACTTTGAACATTTCTCTTTCCCGCTCAAAGAAGAAGAAAACGATGAGGATCTTCTATTTTGGAATAGAAGATAATGTCAGTACATTATCATCGTTTGTCCCTCCAAGCATGTAAAGAGAAAGTCAACTATTTCTGTACTTATGTAGTACACCTTTCACTGTGCGTCAGAAAGGGTACCGGAAGTAGTTGACACAAACTACGCTTGGGACAATAACTTGTGCAAGAGCATTTAATGATCCATGGACAAGTCTACATCGACGAATGATAAGTTTACACGTCGTCTAACTTGTGGACAAAGGAACATGGATCTTGGGCTATAAATAGAGACGTAAATGCTTGCATTTACACACACCTTTTAGAAATCATAGCACAAGAACATTCTCTGAGAGTTAGTTATTTGTCTAAGTATTAACTCCTCCATAGTTATTACTAAGGCATTTATATCAGCTGTTAGTATCAGCTGATATAACTCTCAGTGCATACTCTTCTAGTTTGAGCGATCTAAAGTGGCATTTCAAGTATAGAGTTTTAGTTAGTTGTGTACTATCTATTTCCGCAAACTTTGTACTGTATTAAGTTGTTTTAATAAACTCTTAATCATTGAAATCTTGTTGTTATTTATCTTATCTCTTCGTCATTCTCGGTCATAACGCAACACGTTGTGTTATTGGGATCCAACAATATTGTTGGAGTAATTTAGTGACGTGTGGGTCGGTGTGATACAGTGGGTTGGGGACGGTGTGGGTGTGAAATGGTGTAGGGTTTGTATGTTGAAAAATCATAGTGTGAAGAGAGGCCATAGATTGTTTACGGATGAGGGTATTAAGTGAACTAGAAGAGACTTGGGAAGCTAGTGGTTCACCTGTTAATGTGCAAGTTTGACCATTGATTTTGAATGAAATTTGTGGAATTGAAAAATCAGCGGTGAGTGGACTGAGAGAACCGAGCCATGCGAGGCCGAGAACGATGTCAGCGCCTTCAACTGGTAGAACAAATAAGGGTACTGTGAATTTTGTTTGTTGAGGTGAAGGTCAGCTTCCGGATAAAGACCGTCACATTGGAGGAATTCCCCGTTGCCGATCATGACGGGAAATGGAGTGATTTTTACGGGGTTGGAGCGAAGCAGGTGGGTGATGCGGGGCTGAATAATATTGTGGGTACTACCACAATCGATCAATGTGGTAATAGGGTGGCCGTTGAGATACCCGGTAACGCGCAGCACGCGTGATGATTTTAGCCCGTAAAAAGTAGCATCGAATAGTGCTAAAAATTGTGGGGGTGGGTCGTCGGGTGTTGTGTCGAGTTGTGGAGTTTATCGTGGCGTCAAGGTTGTCATCGGGGGGTTCGTCATTATCGACGATGAGCAAGAATTGGGGTGGGTTACATTTATGACCCGGAAAGTATTTTTAGGGACATCGAAAACAGAGGCCTTCGGTGCGGCGTTATCGGAGGGCCTCGGCGGACAAACGGTTGAATGGCAGGTTTTTGGTGGGTGTAGGAGTGGCTGGTGAGGGAGATGTAGGTGTCGGGTTCGTGGTTAGGGGATTGATGGCCGATGTGGATGATGTGGTGGCGGTGTTGGTACGGTAAAAGGAAGAAAATCGGGATCGCGAAGAATTCAGTTTGTCTTCAATAAGCTTTGCTAGGCCATATGTTTGATGTAAGGTTGTAGGATTGTGAAGTGAGAGTTCGGATTGTATGTCTTGCCGGAGGCCGGAAATATAACAGTTGCGTAATGTTTGAGGGGATAACCCGACAACCCAATTGCTAATTTTCTCGAATTCGGCTTGATATGCGGCGACAGTGGTGTTTTGGCGAAGTTTGAATAAAGTGGCTTCATGGTTTTCGTAGGTTGATGGACCGAAATGTAGTTCTAAATCACGAGTGAATTCAGGCCACGTACGAAGTAGATTGTTATGAGCGAGGTGTTTGTACCAACTCAAGGCTTCGCCGGTGAAATAAAACACGGCTAACGGTAGGCGTTGGTTTGGTGGAATTGAGTAATACGTGAAGTAATTGTCGGCTTGAAATACCTAATCGAGTGGGTTGGAACCATCGAAGTTGGGAAGGAGTATTTTTGGAGGTCGGGGTTGGTTGTGATTATGTGTTGGTGGTGGTTGGTTTTGAGCAAAAGTGTGGTGAGGCGGGGGTTGATTTTGGTGTGGCGGAGGTGAGTTTGTTTGTAACAGTTTATTTTGTGGCGGGGGTGGCGGAATTTGGTGGTTGGGTGATTTTGGTGGAGTAGAGGAGAACGGTGATGGCGGTGGTGGTCCGGTGGGGGTGAGGGTTTTGAGGATGCTGGAATTTTGATCGGATTGAACGGAGAGCTATTTGACAATAAGATCGAGCTGGGTTTGGGAAGCTGATTGGGTAGCGAGTTAATTTATCGGTGTTGGTGGTGGTGGATTGGATGAGACGGTTCAACGAATCGAGAAGAAGCTGGATGGAGTCCTCGAGTGGGGGGGTGTTCTTTTCGGGGAGGCATGGTTGTGGAATGAAAGCACCAATTAATGGCAGGCAAATAGTAATGCAATAAGTAAATAACACTTAAAAGATTGGGGCAATTTTCTGATATCGTTTTATTGATTTCAGCGGTCTTTAAATACTAAAACAAAATGAACTAACAACTAGAAAATAGGAAGGTTCTACTGGTGGAGTTATTGACTAAGAATAAGTCTTGCATAAAAAGGGAATGCATGGGAACGTGTGATTTGCATGTGGCTGGAAACATGGAGACTTCCTCTCCAAGGCTTGACAACTTCAACTTTGGAACCGGATAGGCCTTTGGTTGTACGTTTGGGCCTGGACTGGTTAGTGGGCTCCTGCGGATTGGGCTTGGGATCAGAGATGGTATCAACTCCCTCCGTCTCAAAACGTTGATTCATAGCTTCTTTCTTTAAGCTTTGTCTTTCATTGACTTATGGAGTTTCATATTTTTTTTTAAATTAGAGTTCTCAATGTTTACACAGTATCTATACACCTTCTATGTAAAGGTATTCTTCCTTCATCCTGTATTTGTTAAATTTTTGTCCATTTAATGTTCAAGTTTGTCTGGAGAACTTATAAGATGAGAAAATAATGTAACATATAATTATAAATAAAGAAAATGGGTGGAATTTTGTTTGTAGGTCGGTCTATGCACCCACATATTGACCAACATATTACGACCCTTATCTTAAGAATTAGAGTTAGTTATTATAAATTAAACTGAAATACCCTTTCAGAAAAATGAGATTACATGTATCCCATATAGAAGCAATCACTACACTTTCACTTAGAAACCAAACACATGTAAATTCAAACATGGAAATCTTTAATGGAAAAATAAACCATAATCCTTTTGAACTAAATTGCAGATTTTACGGGGGAAAACATCAGGTTGGAAAAAAAACAACCAAAAAGATCAAAACTCGAACCACATACGTATAAATCTGAAAGAAAAATAATCTTATTACCCAATTAATCCTTTCTAATATAATTGTATATTTAAAAAAAATAGAATTTTAAGAGACCTGAGTGGAAAAAAGGTATTAAAAGTGGCAAAACTTTCCAGTCGGCCGACTTTGATGAAGGTGTAAACAACCAATTGTCTGTCCAGCTTTATAAATAATTGATATCAGAGTTGCCAAAAGGGTCAGGTGGGCTGTGTAAGCAGTCAGGGCAAAACATGTATATTTAGCACGGTCGAAACAACTAATAATGAGTTGGGTTAACTCGAAACATTCTTTTGTTTATTATTTTGTTCAATAATTAACGGGTCAAGTGTAATTACAAAAAATATCAAAATTACATTTTTGGGCAACTTTCTACACATTTGAATCGTTTCTTAGGTTTGTTTTGAATGTTAACCGTTTGAACTTTGACCCATATCAGTCATTCATGATAAAATAGATAAAACCAGGGACAAATTCGACATTTCCATATTCCTTCGATCACTGAGAAGATAAATAATTATGAAATTTTGGTTTATTACCTATACTTGAAGTTCAGATGTAGCAATTCAATCTGAATAACTTATTATTTATATGGTTAAAAAAATAGACATTCAATTGGAATATGTTTAGCATTGGTTACCCTATGTCCCTATGACTTCAGTTATCAAATATGTATTTGTTGTTTAGCATTAGAATATGTTCTGTTATCATCAATTACATATTTCATGCTACCTATTGAATATACACATCAAATTTGAAATTATGATTAGCTTGTTTCCTTTTAATACTACCTATTGAATATACTATCTACATTAATAGTCAAACTATTTCCTTTTAAGGTAGATAGGAGATTGTTATAAGTGTAGGATATTGTATAGAAAGCATAACTAATTACAATCACAATTTGTACCTTTTGAATGTGTTTCATTTTGTACCAAAGTGTCACCCCATTTGTCCCATTTCAAGAACGTAGTACGAAAAGAAGGTGGAAATGCTAATAAACACATTTTATACAATACCCATTTGACCTGCATGATTGGTTCAACAGAAAAATACTGTTATTACCCGAACTAAGCCTTCTGATAAAATTACATAAAAGATGGCATATGCCCAACTGGTTTGGTGTGCTCCTTTTTACTCTTGGTCTGCGTGTTCAAACCCCCTTTTGCAACCATTTTTTTCCTACACTTTTATTTGGCATTGATATATCTACAGTCATTTCCCCCCTACAATATTTTTTGATATTTATTTATTTATTATTTTAAAATTTTGAAGTTATGCTATAATGCAGGGTATTTAGCATCAACTGGAAAGGAAATTTTGAAGCTATGCTACAACACAAGCTTCTTAGTGTGATGAAATTGGTACTCTTTTCTTGCTTTTGTAGCTTTTCTCAAACAGAGATACAATTTCATGTTAAAAAATAGACAACTTTCAACATAAATATCCATTTATGTGTTACGTACACTCTATGATATGTTATGTATTAACATCGGTAACAAGTAAAATTTCCATATTTTAATTTATTTTCTACTTTTATAGTGTCTTCCCTCAATTGTATCAAGCAAAGCACAAAAGTTGCAGTTAACTCGGTAGGACCTGTTAGAATCATACCGAAGCCATAACCAGGCCATACCCGAACTCACCTCCCATCACCCCTTTCAAATAGGAGGAAATGAACTTGCATACTCATTAAAGTTTGATGTTTAATGTTATACTCCCTTGATGTTTAGCTATTATGGGTGGTAATGTACAACATTTCCTTCAACATTTTCATTGTCTTTAGAAATACTACAACATTATCCAATAATACTCCGCTACATTACATGAGTAATAATCTTTTGAATAATGTATAAAAAACCCTATGCCGCGGGGGAGTAATCTACTAGTTTGTATATATATAGTAATTCCATTCATGTACAATCTCTATATATTGAAATGCAATCCCTCTTCTCTTGTATGGTAAGAGGTTTGACCATAACATTTTCAGGGGTAAATAAGTTTCGCGTCAGTTTTGGGTAGACTCAATTGTTTAATAAACGCGTTAAGTTCGGGTCAATGGTAGTTTAAATGAGCCAACTTGCCAATCTGTTTATTTACTAAAATATATTTAAAAAATATATATGTGTATTTAGTTTATGAATTATTAGTTCAAAAGAGTAACAAATAGTGCATAAAAACTTAAATTACTACTTACTATATATATTTGGTGTTTTGGTATTTTGTTATGAAAAAATAGATCGGGTGAGAACTCAAAATTTGACGAGTACCGTTCATGATTTAATATTTCTTGATAATGATCTATTATTTCTTGATAATTATCCATATTTCCTGATAATGATCTAATTGTTCCGTGAAGAAATTCCGATTTTTTATAATGATATAATATATCGTAAAAGATAGGTTGAGAATTGTCCTCGCAATCCTCACTGATTTTTGCATTCCCACCGGATTCTAACATTTGTTATGAATTTGTGGAACATTAACAACTTGTATGACCCGAAACCTAATTAATCCGTTTAATTAAATGAATTATAAGGATTATGTTCGGATCGAAGATAAATAAGTTAACGTTGAAATATTTAACCAGTTTATATAAACTGTAAACATGTGACTTTCAAGGTTGAATGTTTATTCCGTAAACCCGAACATGCAAACCCAAACCCAACCTTAATTGTGACCCCTATATATATACATTTTTGTTACTAAAAACAAGAATTGTATATATACAAGCGGTATCGAGCCCGCGCGTTGCGGCGGGATTGTAAAGTGTTTATTTTCTTAAAAGAAAATTAAATTTGATTTTAATGGTCAAATCTTAATTATTAATCAATAATAATTAATAATCCAAATTAATCACATATTATATACACGAAATGATATTTTGTTTAGTTTACTTAAATAAATTAATCTATGTTTTTAAATTTTAATTACTATATTCTTTTTTTGTCAGAATACCAATATCATTAGTTCACACATGTGATGTTTTTGCATGATATTTTTTTTCGAATGAAAAAATATTAAGAAAAAATTATTAAAGTGTCAAATGAACAAAATACCTTTATATTAATGGTATATATGATTAATCTTAATCATTAATTATTATTGTCTGGTTGCTAAAATTTGTTGTTTAGGATTAAAAAAAATAAATACTTTGAACACATGTCTAAATATGATATCAGTATTATTTTTAGTTATTGCTTTGATCTCATGTTCTCTCACCTAAAAGTAAAAAACATTATTGAATATAGCTTATTACAAAAAGAAACTTATAAAGTTTTAATCAATAAAATAATATTCGATTAAATGAAGTATTTTTAATTATAATAATTAACTTAGCAATTTATAATTGCTACAGTTAGTGAACAATAGCTCAAGACACTATATAATATATAATTTATAATTAATCATAAAAACAATATTATATGTTTTTAACAGAAATTGGGTAGCCCCAATTTTATCTAGAAAAAACATATAAAACAGAGATAAATGATTAATTTAGACTTCTTTATTCGTAGGTAAATGCGCCAATTATCCATCCTAACTCCGTTCTGTTCCGTGCAAATTTCCTAATGAACGACAATGCATATGCCAATTGTATTATAAGTAAAATTAGAAAAAGTTTTTCTAAAAAAAAAAAAAAAAGAGCTCATACTCTAATTACTACATAGCAACCGAACAAAACCTCAACTATCATATGATTCTTTTTCCGTTGATTTAATAGAGTTTTCAAATTCATATAGCAATGATATTTAAAAATGTTAAATATTAAGAAATTGGTCTTTATTACTTTGTTACATATTATATTAGTTATGTACTTATATATAAGACACAATTATTGGCTATACTATCATATGATTCTTTTTCCGTTGATTTAATAGAGTTTTCAGATTCATATAGCAATGATATATATAAATGTTAAATATTAAGAAACTGGTCTTTATTACTTTGTTACATATTATATTAGTTATGTACTTATATATAAGACACAATTAATGGCTATTAAAAAACGACATGCAGAAAGAACAGCATTTGATGTAGAGCTATTAAAAACAAACTGCAGTTAAAAACAACATTTAACAGGGATCGAACTTGGGGTTGCTGGCTACAAAGCCAAATGGTTTACCACTTCAGAAAACGCTTTGATATTACCACTTTTGTATTAATTCTTATATATCTATCTAGCAGGCGTAGTTTAGCAAAACCCAAAGAAACTGTTCATGGCGCAGCTTAATGAACGAAAAATGTATATTATAGGTAATATTATTCATTTTGATTAAGAACCCATTATGATCTTGTGAACCCTATAGGTATTCATGTAGGTATAGATTAATAATGATACTTAATCCTTTCAAAAGATAGGTATGAAAGATGTAAGTTGTAAACAATCTTACTTCTAATTGTATTCAGAGAAACTATTTCAACGAAGACTCCAACAATATAATTGCATGTATGTTTTTTAGTCACGAGAAGAATGGGAAGTAATAATTTTTATCAGTCAGTTATGCAGGAACCTTAAACTCGATGCGTGTAGTCTACTGATTTTGGAGATTGATATAAGATGTTGTCCATTATCTATAAGTCATGAGTTTAATTCCTATTATGAACAGAAAAAAAATAGTTGGGTGCCGTTCAAAAAAATATTCCAGGAACTTATAATGTCAGAGAAAATATATTAATTCATTTGATCTAGCGTGAGCATTGTAACAAGAATGCTCTCTCTCGCTCCTTGCTCCTACCGTTCTTGATCTCCATTCTTGCAAGCTTCCCTGTTATTGCGAGAATCCATTCGTGATTCTTGCTTTACGAGCGTCGTTACATGAATGGTCCTTGAAACCCTAGGGCTTGGTCGTTTGAAGCTATCTCAGATCTGTAAGATGAAAGGACACTACAATGCAGGTGACGGTTGGCGAAAGGTGGGCAACCAGAGAGTTGAATCTGTCACTCTATTTGTCTCTAATCTCCCTGAAAGGTGTAATCCCATGGATCTGAAAGAAAAGTTTCAGAAGTTTGGGAAGATTATTGATGTCTATATTGCAAAGAAAAAAGACATACGGGGTGCAAATTTTTAATTCATTAGATTTTCAGGCATTCGAGATGGGAAAATGCTAGAATAATCCATTGGTGGAATAAGGATCTGTCACTGTATACTCAAATGCAACTTGGCCAGATTCCAAAGGAACTCCACAAATGGTAATGGTGAGACTGCATTCCAAAGAAACATCCCCCTAGACCACAACCTCAACCACGACATCAAAACCTAGGTAGATCGGGAACGTTCAGAGGTACTAGAAATGAAAACTCCTACGCAAACATCATCAAATGTCATATTATTCAGAAAACTGTGGTGCCTTTTGTTCCTTCTCGGAGGCTAGGAAGTTATTTGGAAGACATGATTCTAGTTGGAGAATTAATTGATTTCGATAAAGTTATGAACCTTCCTCTCTTCATAGTGGCTGAAGGCATCTCTGACGTTAGAGCATATTACTATGGGGGCATGCATGCTATGTGTCACACCCCGCCAAAAATGAGTTTTACTTCATTTAAAATGTTTTGCGGAAGAACGGAGGTGTAACGTTCATGATTACATAGCAAAAATTAAGTAAACAAACAACCACGTAAATAACATAATGAGAATGGTTTACCTTTTAAAAAAATGGAAAGTTTCCAAAAATAGTAGTTACTAAAAATAGTAAGTTTTAAAAATGAAGTGATTGTTCGTAAACTTATATGTTCATTCATGGCTCACAACAATCCACTGCTCATATCCTCCAGTCTCACTGTGCACCTAATCACCTGGAAAAACATAAGTAAAAGGGGGTCAACAAATAATGTTGAGTGAATCCACAAGGTTATAGTAAAAGGTAAAGTAAAGTGTTTTGCTACTCAAAATGTTTGTTATGAAAATGGTTTATGACTGAAAATATATAAGGTTCAACACTCATATGATATGAGAAGTAAATATGAAAAGTGAAGTGTAATTGTAGAATATCTACATTTACTAGTTATGTTATGAAAATGTGTTGAACAAGTTGTTATGTTTGACATCGCATGAACTGTTATCCCCCAACAGGTAGCTAGTCTATTGAGTTAATATACCAACCCCTAAGTCCACAATCAACACTTCAACTCCAGTATGTTATGTTATTTTATGGATATACACTCCCGGAGATGTCTTGGATAAACCAAGTAATGATCACCGTTTGTTGGGAGGATGGGTGTCAGCCAATAGTACTATCTGCATATCCATGGTCTAGATCCACTAGTTAATGATTGCTGGCAACCTTAGTCCGGTATAATAATTGTTTGTCATGCCAATGCGATAATGAAAATGTATAGATGTTGTTGCACAGTCATAGTAAAACAGTAGCAGTTGTGTTTATGTTTTCCACCCCAAAGTTTATAAAAACAGTAAAAGAGTAAAAGGGGTCTGTGGACTCACCTGGGCAAAGCTTAGCTCTTGATAAACCTCAAAGAATCTCTTCAAAGACTCCTAGCGCCAAAACGCAATAACGCTTCTAATTAGACTAAGCTAACACAGGCGATCTAATAATAATGATATATGATGTGAAATTAATGTTATGTTTTATGTTTTGTGACATCGAATGAATTTGGGTTATTGGACCTTAATAGGTCGAAATGAAATGATATGAAATGAAATGAAATGGGCTTCGAAATGAAATGAAATGAAATGAAATGGGATTGGGTTAGGCTAAATGGGCCTAAATGAAATGAAATGAAATGGGCTTGGGTGGGCCACTTGGGCCTAATATTGGGCTTAGGTCCAATGAGGTTGGGCCATGGATTGGGCTTGGGCCCAATTGGGTCGGTTTGGGTATAAGTGGGCCAAAGGTTTGGGCTTTGGTCCAAATGGGCTTGGATACTAATGGGCCACCTAAAGTTTGGGCCCGATGGGTTTGGATAGATCGAATGGGCCAAGTACGGGCCTTGGCCCGATTAAACATTCGGCTTTGGGTCACGGTTTTGGGTCAAGATCCGGCCTTGACCCGGTTTGATTTGTGGGTCAAAATTAGTCAAATCTAGAGGTCAACAATGGTCAAAATAGTCAACGAAAGTCAATAAAAGTCAACTAGGTCTAGGGTTTCAGAATCTAGGGTTTGTGTTCATGTGTGGGTCGGCCGAATGGCCAAGATCCTACGGTTTTGGTCTATGGTTCGGGTCTATTGCTAGATTTGGCTAGATTTCGGTATTTTGGTCATACAAGTCTAGATCTAAGGTTAGGCATAAGTAATACTTCTAGATCTAGGGTTTTGGAGGTCAAAAGTCTAGGGTTTAAGGAAGATTAAATCAACGAACAAACAATTGATACAATAGACGAATCAAACGAACAAATCAAACGAAACCCGTTGACATGCATGCTTGCATGCACGTCGGGCATAAAGATCAAGCAAGTGCCGAGACCTCTTGGCCTTTGGCCTAGGTCTCGGGTTCGAACTAGGGACTGAAACAATTTGGAAAACAAGTATAAGAGTTTGGTATCATACCTTGGGATCGAGATCAAGAAGAAAACGAGCAAAAATCGAAGGAGGTTGCGGATTTGATTATGCTCGGATGAACTAGGGTTCGGGATCGGTTTGGGGCTGAATCGATTCGGGACTTGTGGGGTTTTTTGGGACGAAATTGATGTGGTAAAAAGTGTAGGGTTTGTCTAGTGGGTAGTGTTTATAATGTGGAGAAACTAGGGTTTGAGTAGAATTAGGATAGGTTTGATTCAAAATTTCAAATGAAGATGGGGATAGATCTAGGTTTAACATTCAAGATAAAGATAACACTTTAAAGTTCAAAAGAAGATAACCACACCACCTTGGTGTGGTTGAGACGAAATTAGGGTGGCCAAGAGGGGGGTTTCGGCCACTAAGTGGTCGGGACAACAATTGATGTGTCAGTTTGGAATAAAAAATTCGTTACGAGTCACGTTTAATTAGTTATATTGATTTATTGAATAAGTATTACTTAAATATCATTATTGGAAATGTTTTGGAGTAAGAATGTCACCACAAGTAATATAAGATGTTGTGTTGACTAAAATAGTCAAACACTGATGTATGGTGAGAATGTTAAATGTTCGGTGAACTAGTCATGTGTTTGGATGCCAAAAGTAGAAATGAAACTAAATGAGGAAAGTTTCTAAACATAGAAACTCTCTAAATATAGAAATGATATGAAATGAGGAAAGTTTCTAAAAATAGAAACTTTCTATAATTAGAAATAATAGGAAACGAGGAAAGTTTCTAAAAATAGAAACTTTTTAAAATTAGAAATGTTACGAAATGAGAAAGTTTCTAAAAATAGAAACTTTCTAAATATAGAAAGTAAGAAATGAAAAATAGTAACATACCCAAAATGTCGAGTTGTCACACTATGCTACGTTTTAACAAGTCCATTAGCGCCAAAGGTTTTTTGAAGAATGAGGATTGTTGGAAGAAATGGTTTACGTGGGTTAAACCTGGGATCGATACAATGTCATTCAACTTTCAAAGGTTGGCGTGGGTACGTATTGTCGGGCTCCCATTGCAATTTCGTGACGTTGAAAATCTACCAAAAGTTATTCAAAAATTCGGAACCCCTAGTGGAATGGAAAGAAAACATGAGGGATTCGGCTAACCTGTCAAATGTGAAGGTCGCTATCACCAGTCAGATGTGAAGGTCGGTATCACCACAGATTTAAAAACCAGAATAAATGAGGAATCAACATTTAATATTGTGGAAGGGAATTTCAAATCGGGGTTTCTGAAATTTTATTTTGACTTGCACCCGTTCTCATTACAATCATTCTCCCACTACCCTAAATCATCATATGGTCTTGACGATGATAATGATTACTGTGACTCGGTTAACTCCGCTGGTAGTGATGGCATCTCTGACACTTGGGAAAAGACTTCCCAAGAAAACGAGCAGGAAGAGGGTGAGTTCGATCCTAATGAACCTATCTTGAACGCAGAAATGCAGGTGGACGGCGCCGACTTGGCCGGAGCTGAGGCAGATTCAAGTTTAAAGGCCGCAATAAATGCCTCCATTATTGATAATGGTAACGACTCAGTAGTCGAGGAGTCGTCCACAACTCCCCAAGGTGATACTAAAGACGTTGTAGTGGAGCAGATTTCAACTTCCCATGTTGATGAGCTGGCGGACAATATAATGGCTCCAATTAATTCTTCGGGGTGGGCCAACAATCAAGATAGGCCTTGTTTTACCTTTGGGCCATTTCCCTCTTCAGATCCCAATGGGCCGATCCAAAATCTCCCATCTTTTAGTCAATTGGCAATGGGGTTGGCCCAGTCGGCCGTGGTCAACGGATCTGTCTCCAAAAAGAGAAGAAGATTATCCCCTATTCGTATGCATTCCTACACCGGTGTTACTGATCAGGTTCCGTCTCCATCCATTGACTTAAACACGAATCCCAATCCTCCAAACCAAGGTGATCCCCCCTCTTCGCCTGTGATATCTCACTCGCAATCTTCAATTCTTGAGATTGTAAAGGCAACGACTATTAGAGCGGAAGTAGGGTTTCAGATTAATGAGAATGACCCCATTTTGTGCGAGATATTCTCTGGTGATGGCGCCACCATGTGCATCAATGAATTTGTTATCTCTAAACATCAGGGGCGTGAGTGAATCCCACAAAGTGGATTGGGACAAGAATCTTAAATCCAAACACAAGGTTGATTTTGTAGGTCTTCAAGAAACGCACATGGATTCTGAGCATATTGATATCGCAGGTTGTTGGGGGTAGTCAATCATTTGCTTATGAATCAATTAATTCCACAGGAAGGTCAGGACGAAATATGATAAATAAGGATAAATCATTTAGAACTGTTGTGGGAATTGGTTTCGTGTCATTTGGACATCGTATGAGAAAGTTATGGACGAAATCGGGTCGAAACAAGGATCGAAATTTGTAGACCTGTTGCATTTGTCCAGATAGCGTCGCTATCTTGGAGATAGCGATGCGATATTGGTGGTCACCAAACAGAGGTTCGAAATAGCGTCGAAGCTGTGTCGCGAAATCGAGTTTGGATGAGATAGCGTCAGAGACAGCGACGCTATCTCAGTCGCAAAAAGTCGCGGGCATTGAAATAGCGTCGCTATAATGGAGATAGCGACGCGATCTTCGTTGCTGCAGCATAAAAGTTGGGATTTCTATGGTTTTCTCTCATTTTTCACTTCTCCAAAGTGTGCAGCCGATTTGGGAGCTCTTGGGGGCGATTTTAGGTGTTCTTGAGCATAGAACACCACCATTCTTAGAGATCTTCAAACCTTGTTAAAGATCTAAGGTATTTTAATCTCCTATCTAGTTTATGAACTTGTTTTGGGGAAAGTTGTGATTATGGAGTTTGTATCTTGAAGATTTTGTTAGGGGTATCATGGACGGAGTAAAACACCCATAGATAGTATGTGGACCAGTTCAAGTTGAATTGTGAATTGTTGGTGAAATCCTTGGGCTAGGGTTTTGGATCTCCACCAAATTGATGAATTTAGTGGTTGGGGTTGATTATGATGATGTTAGATGATGTCTAGTTATGGATGATAACTAGAAATGTGATGATCATGTTGATAGGTTGCAAGGACCTAAGACTTGGAGATATTCCGAAGGCGGGAAGCAAGGATTCGTGTTGATAAACACGATATGGATTTAGCTATCGCTAAGGTGAGTACATGAGACTTTTAAGTTGGGTACACAGCAAAGAATTTTTTAATATACGTATGATATTTTTATGGGTCTTTATTAATAAAAGTTTTGATAAAGATAGTGACTGAAAAGGATAAGATAGTAGGTATAAGGTGATACTAGAATAAGTATAGTATGATTGATGATTTTGAAAGTAAATATGATAAGAAAGTTATAAGTAATTATAACTAGTTATTTATACAAGTATATTACGAGTTACGTAAAATACTAGATCAATGATCAAAGGATAAATAACATAGGAAATTAAGAGCCTATATTTAACTAGTCTAAGTTAAATATAAGAATGGTTCAAACAAACTAAGATTATTATATATAGTTTATATATAATAAGTTTATTAGTGTTCACCAAGTACAAACTAGTGATTGTGTTTGCTTAAGTTCCATCATGGTTGTTGGAATTAGTGGGAGCTACATAAGAAAGTCGCAAAGTTTATAAATGTGTCCCTAGGACATATTTTTGGAGAATCTAATGGATAAATGTTTAATTTTATCATTAGACACAGAAAAGTTAGATATGTTAAATTAGATTTATGACTTGTGTTCGTAAGTCATAAAAGAATTAAAATCTCTATTTTGAAGTTTAACATAAGGATTAAAGTTTTTCAAGTAAATAAAACAAGTACGTTTTATTAAGATAAGGTTTTTCACAAAACTTAGTAATATCTTTTTGTACACCTCGTTTTAAGGAATACAAATAAAATCGAACAAATTTAAAACTTAGAGTTTTAAAGGATATTTAAAAGAGCGTCTTGTGGAATTAAGTACACGAATCGCAAATTTTTAAATAAGGATTAAAATTGGAATAAGGTTTAAGTTTAGTTTAAGACTTAAGAAAACCCAAGAAAATCTTAGATCTAAGTACTATCCACCTAATGGAACACCTGACTTGTTCAACGATATTCATATTGTAAGGATAAAGAACCTTGGAAATGGATACAAAGCATTGCGAGTGTTAGGGTGCGTAAGGTTCTGTGATAATCGGGAGTCCCGGCGCAGAGAATCACACTGTCTTAGATGGTCTGATCTACTTTGGTGATAATCGGGAGTCCCGACCCAAAAAGTACTTGAGTAGAATAAACATACTAGACTTTATTGCAACTTAGAAATGTACGATTAACTTGTACAAGGGTGTAATAAGTTATAAGTCTAAAGATTCTATGACCCCTATGAATCGTATCAAGTCTTGGTACGATTGGTAAGGATGTTACCTACCAGAAACAACATGTGTCGTCGGGAAGTGCCCAAATCTTGCGGCGAGAAAGTGATATGTGGATCCTAGGCCTAAAATATTAATTATGGGTTTATAATATATTATAGAGATGTTTATTGATGATTACTAATTAAACTGAGTTTGATTTGTAGATGGCAGCAACAACCACAACGACAAGTACCAACAATCTCTCACTTCGCTCAATCCTCGAAAAGGACAAGTTGACTGGGTCAAACTTTCTCAATTGGGAGCGCAATCTTCGTATTGTGCTCAGGCATGAGAGAAATGTTGGATTTATGTACACGTGTCATCGTGTCCAATGTTGTAAGACACTAAAGGGTCACACCACTACACACCCAATAATGGACAACCGAATAAAGTAGGTTATGTGGAATAATTAACTAGTTAAGTTAATTATAAAGAAGAGAAAAAATAATAATAAGTTAATTATTATTTAAGAGGATGGTTAAATATTAAGTTAATATTTAACGGACACTTAATTAATAGTCTATTAATTAACTAGTAAAAGTCTAAGGGTTTAAAGTGTTAATAGGAAGTTTAATTATGAGATTAATCATATTAAACTCCAAGGACTTAACTGTAACTTGAGTCCTTATAAATAAAGGCTTAAGGTTAAGGTTTTAGGGTCAATCACTTGCAACACACTCAAAACCCCAAACCCCCTCTCCCTCCCTCTCGTCTGATCGGAAGTCGACCGAAACACCAAAGGGTTTCGGTGTTTGCTTGTTCGATGCAACACACACACATACACAAGCCTTTGTGTATTACTTTGTTGGTACAACGCGGTCTTGCAGAGTGTCCAGGTGGTGCAGTAGAGGTGGATCATTCTTTAGCAATCTAAAGGTAATGTTCTTCATCTTATTCTTCTCGTGATCTCATTGTTTAGTAGATATCCAATAATTTGGGATTCAAGTTCCGCCATGTGAATCCTACAAGGTTTTCCTTCAGTGGTATCAGAGCTCCCTACTAATCTCAATGAGATTCTGTTGAGTTTCTTTTCGTCTAGAAAAGAACCCTAGAAAATTCGAAATCCAAGTAGGTGTTCTTCAAGTTTTGAATGAACATTGGATTGAATAGGGTTCTGGATAAAAAGAAATTAGGTTTCTTTTTCTCTCCTTTATTTTTTCGATTTTTCGTATATACATATATACATATATATACATATATATATACTAGCAGGGTACCCGCGCAATGCGGCGGCGGGTACCCTTTGACTATTTTTTACGGCAAGTAAATGTTGTTGGGTTATATGTTCTTCTCACAATAACTGCACAAATGAATAATAATTTAAATGTTGTTGGGTTATATGTTCTTCTTACAAAGTCCGACAATACGTCATCCTTAGATGAACAGAATGGGAGTAGATATATGATTTTCATTGAACTCTCCAATTACTTGTTCCAACATAGCGTCTATTCGCTTTAATCTGCTGGAAATCACAAGTCACTATAGAGCCCTTTGAGCACTTGACAATTACAATTATATCTTTAGAAAGTGCACTTTTTAAAATATAACTATAACCAAGTTGATAATGAGTTAGAAATCTTACAAGCATATAAAAAGTCAACAAGTTCAAACAGATGAAAATTATTACACTGAAGATACATTATTTGGTCTCATAATTACTTAAATCCTAAATAATCAAGACTAATTTCCATTGCATAATCCCACTTCACATTTGGATGATTATGGGTTGAATTTGGATCTGTTGTTAGATGCCCGTCAAAAATATTCTCCTAACCTTCTATAATAAAAAAGATAAACATGAACAAAAAGGTTTGAGAAACTTAAAAGAATCAATATTTGTGAAGTGAAATACCTTTTTCTTTGGTGACATCACTTGCAATTGAAGCAGAAACTTGTAAGTTTGAGAAAAGCTTTTGAAGGCATAATTCGTTTATTTTCATTTGTTCTTAGGCTGCAATCTCAAACTCAACAACTGGTCTGTTTGAAAAACGCCTCTACAAATGGAGCAGAACATCAGTCAGAAAGTTAATGACATAATGTTTAAGAAAAGCTTATGTAAACACAATCCAGTTATTATGTACGATTAAATAAATTCAAAGATAAACACCTTGACCATGAATGCAATTTTTATTAATTCTCTCTTTAGTAAGAAGTATGTAGTAGGCCAAGATTAAACTGAAAAAACGAAGCTTACTTGATATTTCATCAAATCTTTTTACCTAGTAATTATGGATGATAAACAAACAAATCAATAACATTCAAAACATTCATGTAAATACAATTTAAAACTTGAGCAAACTCAATAACATTCAACAGTAAAATTCAAAATCACTAAACCTGAGAAAATCCAGATGGTAAATCTCCTCTAAAACCTTGGTTGTCATGACTCAAGACCTCTGAGATCACAAATTTAAACTTCATTTGTGTAAGAAATCATATCAGTATATCACCATATTGTATAAAATCAATACAGTAATAATTAATAAAAACTTACAATCGATCAATAAACCATTTAATCTTGACATTATCAAATTGACAATCAACTCCACTCCATGGATGCTGATGAGGAAATCAAAATAAATTTTCAATTAACACAAAATCAAAATTAATACTCGGACCAAAATGCGGTTACTCTAGGTCATGAATGATGGAATTCCAGTTCTACATGTCTTAATCACGAAGCCATGTTTATATCTGAGTGTTCAATTCAGCACAAATTATCATTCACAGACAAATACGGAACCACAAATTCACAGAATTTAGAATTCCATTTTCGTTTCTGGAGATCTGTCTTATTTGTAGGTTGAATTGTAGATGAACTGATGAAGCATGCTTGAAGGAACCGAGGTTGAAGGAATCGAGGATTGAAGGAATCGAGGGGTTTGGAATTGAATTGACGGGAGAGGCTTAAAGGAACCACTGATGGAAGAGGTTGAAGGATTCGAGGGTTTGAAAGAACCAAGAAGGAATTGAATCGACGGACGAATAAGCGAACGTAATAACGGGATAGACTTGAAGGAATCATTGTATCTTAGGTTATATTTAGATATTTGGAAAGAAACCAATGTGATGCCTTGTAGCTCAACTGGTTAATGAATTCGCATGGTGTCCTGAAGATATCGAGTTCGATTCCTGCTATGCGCATCATTTTTTAAAAACCGAACATTAGACAAAAAAAGAAAGAATTTGGCTGAATTTTCAGCCAGCTATTTAAGGAAAGGTCCTAAATACTTTATAAGTAGTATATATATATATATATATATATATATATATATATATATATATATATATATATTATCAAGTTTTTTTTCTTAGAAAGAAACCTAGTAAGTTTGATCCAAGAAAATTGTTCTAGTTTATGAATAATTTGATTAAATAGGTTTCAAGATAAAAGGAATTAGGTTTCTTTTTATTTAGTAAGAAAACCCGAGAAAGTTTGATCCAAGAAAAGTTGTTCAAGTTTATGAACAATTGTATTGAATATGATATTTAGAGAAAAAGAAAAAGGTTATTATTATTATTAAGTCAATCTATGTAAATCTTTTGATTTTTGATTAACTATCAAGAACAAAATCAAAGGGATAGATTTACATAGATCTTGACTAGATTTATATGTATATATATTTTTTAATAATAAAAGATAATAAATTATTATTATCAAGATAATTTCAAATTAAGGGGGAAATTGAAATCAGTTGTTACGGGTAATTTAATAATTATCAGTTTGGTAATTTAATAATTATCAGTTTATTTATTTAATTAAGTATGACATAACCCAAAAGAAGTGACATTGTGTTTATTTTAATTTTTCGAATATTTTTATTATTTTTCGTAAATTAATAAAAATTTTATTTTTAAATATACAAAAAACACAAAACCAAGTCTTTGGGGTTATGGCATAGCAATTTTTCGAAATTGCATGTATTTATTTTATTTCATTAATTTACTTTATTTGAAATAAAAAGATGGTGATTATAAACAGTTTGTTTAGAAAACCAAGTTTTAATAAATTAATAATGGTGATTATAAACAGTTTGTTTAGAAAACCAAGTTTTAAAATAATAATGGTGATTATAAACAGTTTGTTTAGAAACCCAAGTTTTAAATTAATAATGGCAAAGTAAACAGTTTGTTTATAAACCAAGTTTTATAAAGACAAAATTAAAAGTGGAATTTATAAACAGTTAGTTTATAAAAACCAAGTAATTTTAAAAGGTTAAAAACAGGCTAACGTTTTTCGAACAAAGGAAGATCCTTCTTAGAAAATCTTATATCAGAGTTGACCTAATGGAACACCCCACTTGTTCAACGATATTCACATTGTAAGGAGAAAGAACCTTAGATGTGGATTCAAATCATTGCGAGTGTTAGGGTGCGTAGGGTCTTGTGATAATCGGGAGTCCCATCGCAAGGCATCGCACTGTCTTAGGTGGTACGATCTATTTTGGTGATAATCGGGACTCCCGGCCCAAAATGCACTAGAGGGATTAAAACATGTACAAGTTTGTTGTTCAACTTGATATCCCAAACATCTAGGAATCGTTTCTAGTTTAGAGGTGATCGGTATAGCTATACCTACCAGAAATAGTGTGGCTGTAATGGGAAGTGCCCAAACCTTGCATTAGAGGGCGTGAAATATGGATCCTAGTCTAACTATTATTCTTAAAAGGTAATAATGTTAGAAATTATTTATTTATCTAATCATACTAACCGTTTGTTGTTTTTCTTATAGAAGTCTGTACCGTCAGAAATTCCGTTTTATTCACCAAACGAATCGCGAAGGTTCATCACTGGAAAATGGAAGCTTAGTGGTCCGAACTACAAAGTTTGGAAAGTCCATTTAAGGAGTTACCTAAAAACACAAAATCTACTGTACGTGATAGACGAGGTGCCCAAGGGACAACCAGGGCAAGATGCCCAGGATGATGAGCTTGACGCTTATTATCAGTATCTGGCTGATGAATCACAAGTTATGTCGATTCATATTTTTACTTCATTATCAGAGCTTACTGATAATCTACGTAAAAACCATGCTATGAGTTTGTCCAGTATCTTGAGGAGACGTTTAAAGATAGTACTGAAGAAAGCAAGCAGTTCGTTTTGCAAGAAATATTTTTGTCAAAGATGAAAGATGATCAACCATTGAGTGACCATCTTATTAACATAAGAAGGTTACTATATTGTCTCACCTTAGTTACTGGCGCATCAAACCAACATGAACAAGTCTTGTTCTTGTTTGAATCTCTCACTCAGTACTATCAGGGTAGTACGTTTAGTCGGGAATTTTGATCTGAGTGTCGCAGGTCTACACGAAAAGCTCTTGTGTATACGCGACGTTCAAAGGCTAGAGGAAGAATCTCTCCCCGAGGTTCCAATGGATGAGTTCGATGTATGGTTGAGAGACTTCGCCGATTTGTGTTGCCCAGCTTGTAGCGGCAAGGATATTTGCGAGCACACGTCCGATGTGGGACGGTTGGATGCTGACTTTGTCAGCGATTCAGGTATCTTCATGATTGATTGTCTCGATACTTCTAGTGAATCCTGGGTATTGGATACCGGATGTGGTCATCACATTTGCAATCATTTGCAGGGATTTAAGAAGAACAGGAGGCTGGGACGAGGAGATGTTGAACTACGAGTAGGCGAAGGTTCCAATGTTGGAGCTGAAGCCGTAGGAACATAGCTTCTCAAGTTGCCTTCAGGGAGAGTTTTGGAACTTAAAGATTGTTATTATGTTCCTAGACTTATTAAAAATGTTATTTCGTTTGATTTACTTATAGACAGTGGTTTTTATTATGAGTTTTGTGGTAAAACAATTTCGTGTTTAAAAGATGATATTTTATATTTTAAAGCATATTCTCATAATGGTCTATACACGTTAAATCTAAATAACATAGAATGAGACGTTTATCAAATAAGTAAAAGATCCAAGAGTAACTTGAATCAAACTTATCTTTGGCATTGTCGTTTAGGTCATATAAACGTGACTCGCATAAAGAAGCTCCACAATGATGGAATTCTAGAGCCATTTGATTTAGAATCATATGCGATATGCGAAGCTTGTTTATCTGGAAAGATGACAAAAGACCCTTTCAACCATTTCAATGAAAGGGCATGCGAGTTGTTAGGGATTGTACACACTGACGTGTGTGGACCCTTTACTCCAGAAGCCAGAGGTGGATACCGCTACTTCATTACATTTACTGACGACTTCAGTAGATATGGTTATGTCTTTCTTATGAGACTAAAATATGAAAGCTTTGACAAGTTCAAAGAATATCTGAGGGAAGTAGAGAACCAACTGAGCAAGAAAATAAAGTCACTTCGGTCTGACCGGGGAGACGAATATTTGAGCCAAGAGTTTGACGATCATTTGAAGGAATGTGGGATTGTTTCACAACTCATACCTCCAAATACACCTCAGATGAATGGTGTATCAAAAAGGAGGAATGGCACCTTGTTTGACATGGTACGTTCAATGATGTGTCGCGCCCCACTACCACTATCATTTTCGGGACATGCACTCGAGACTGCAGCATTCACACTGAATAGGGTTCCGACCAAGTCGGTGGAAAAGACTCTGTTCGAGCATTGGACGGGTAAAAAGCCAAAATTGTCTTTTCTCAAGATTTGGGGTTGTGAAGCGTACGTTAGACGTAACTTCACAGACAAACTTAACCCCAAGTCGGATAAATGTATCTTCGTTGGATATCCAAGGGAAACCTTAGGATACTATTTCCATCATCAAGAAGACAACAAAGTCTTTGTTGCTCGGAAAGGTGTCTTCTTGGAGGAGAAGTTTCTAGGAACTGAAACTCCAAGAAAAGAAATAGAGCTTCAAGAAATTGAAGAGAATGAAGATACACCTATGACTTCAGTCGAACCAGTGGTTCAACGGAGAATTGTTGATTCCCAACCAGACCCACCGGTTGAGGAAGAAGAAACACGCAATCCGCGTAGATCCACTAGACCATGCCAAGAACCAGATAAGTATCTTGGATTCATGATCGATGAAGATGATAGAAGTCTACTAGAACCATTAACCTACAGCGAAGCTGCTGACGGCATAGAGTCTGAAAGATGGCTCGAGGCTATGCAAGCAGAGATGCAATCCATGTATGACAACCATGTCCGGGTGTTATCAGACTTGCCACCACAGTCACGAGCTGTTGGATGTAAGTGGGTTTTCAAGAAGAAAACTGACATGGATGGGAAAGTGCATACTTACAAAGCACGACTTGTCGCGAAGGGTTTCACGCAAACACATGGTGTGGATTATTCTGAAACCTACTCGCCAGTCACGATGCTTAAGTCTATTAGAATTCTTATGGCCATATCAGCATATTACGACAATGAGATATGGCAAATGGATGTTAAAACCGCCTTCCTTAATGGGGAGTTGAATGAGGACGTATTCATGATACAACCAGATGGTTTTACTGATCCAAAGAATCCTGATAAAGTATGCAAATTGCTAAAATTCATTTATGGATTGAAGCAAGCATCTAGAAGTTGGAACTTACACTTTGACAAAAGAATCAAAGAATTTGGTTTTGTCAAGAGTGAGTTTGAGGCGTGTGTCTACACAAAATTCAGTGGTTGCATAGTAATCTTCCTAGTCCTGTATGTTGATGAATACTGCTCATAGGAAACGATATACCAACATTACAAGGAGTAAAATCCTGGTTAGGTAAATGTTTCCAGATGAAGGACTTGGGAGAAGCCGCGTTTATACTGGGTATAAAGATCTACAGAGATAGATCTAGGCGGCTTATTGGACTTAGTCAAAGTAAATACATTGACAAAGTACTAAAAAGATTCAGTATGAGTGATTCCAAGAGAGGTCTCATTCCAATGACACATGGCATTACACTGAGCAAAGCTCAGAGTCCTAGATCTAGCAAAAAAACCAGCTAGGATGAGTTTGGTACCATATGCTTGGGCAATTGGATCAATCATGTATGCCATGTTATGTACTAGGCCCGATATTGCTTACTCCATAAGTCTTACAAGCAGATATCAAAAGAATCCTGGTGAACCCCATTGGGTGCCTGTCAAGAACATTCTCAAGTATTTGAGAAGGACGAAAGAAATGTTCTTGGTCTTTGGAGGTTCGATGGAAGAATTGCGTGTAAACGGTTACACAGATGCAAGCTTCCAAACCGACAGAGACGATTACAAATCACAATCGGGATTTGTATTCACACTAAACAGAGGAGCTATATCTTGGAAGAGTCAGAAACAAGATACAATAGCAGATTCGACTACAAAGGCTGAGTACATTGCGGAAAATGATGCTGGAAAGGAAGCCATGTGGCTTAAGAATTTTATCGAGGATCTTAGAGTTATTGCTAGTATCTCTAGACCCATTGAAATATTCTGTGATAACAGTGGAGCAATAGCGCAAGCTGTTGAGCCAAGAGAGCATCAAAAGACCAGGCATGTGCACATAAAATATCACCTCATGCGTGAGTATATTAGAGAGGGTGATATTATAATTAAGAAAATACCAACGGATGACAACGTTGCTGACCCGTTGACAAAACCACTAGCTGGACCAAAGCATGAGAAACATGCGCACGCTATAGGCTTGCAATACCTAGATATTGATAGCTAGTAATTTTGATTATGATCCATAGATATGTTTGAAATAGATACATTATGTAATTACATTTCGTGGGATTGAATGTGAAAGTTTTACGTAATACTTTCACATTATCTATTCTTAACATGTTTTAAACCTATCCTTGATACGCAAAGTTTTTGAGTATCTAAAACGTATGTGGTTGCTTGAATATAGTGGGAGCCAGATTCAAGAGTTAATATCATTATGAATATTTATCTATTTCATAGTCATTGAATAGAGAAACAAGTGTTGTTAAAATAAATATTGGTAGATGTTTACAGAGTTTGCTAAACATTAGACGTGACCAAAAGATCGAGATTACTTCATGGAGCCCAAGCATAAGTAATTTCGAGTAGATGTCCTTTGACCTGAGATGTTTGGTTTGAGACTTGGAAACTTCTGATCTTTAGCGCTTATCTAACGTCACACCGTAAAAGGGTGATCATAAGGAACTTGACTAAGACATCGGAAGTCGTGTTCGAAAATGCAAGACAGTCAAGATGGGATTTGCGCCTTCTTTAACTAGAAGAGATATTTCATGGCCGCTCGACAATTAAGACTACTGAAATGCATGGGCACGCTCGGAGAATGATTAGATCATTTGGTAATCTGTTACAGCAGAAAGTCGAAATCAGTGTCGAGAAAATTCGAGTACATAGAACAAGATCTCTGCTCCATGTCTATTACTCAAATTAAGAAATATCATGATGCGAAAGGAAAATCTGTTAGTGTTATTCATTTTATGAATATTATCTCTGGATGTAAGAGTTCTTATAACGTGGTTATCCTAAATGTCTGGCTAGGGACCGCTTTAGGCCAACGATGATCAGTAAGTGATACTTAACTTGCACAAGTGGGAGTCTATTGGATTTATGTGCACAGATAAGTACACGTGTCATCGTGTCCAATGTTATAAGACACTAAAGGGTCACACCACTACACACCCAATAATGCACAACCGAATAAAGTAGGTTATGTGGAATAATTAACTAGTTAAGTTAATTATAAAGAAGAGAATAAAAAATAATAAGTTAATTATTATTTAAGAGGATGGTTAAATATTAAGTTAAATATTTAATGGACAGTTAATTAATAGTCTATTAATTAACTAGTAAAAGTCCAAGGGTTTAAAGTGTTAATAGGAAGTTTAATTATGAGATTAATCATAATTAAACTCCAAGGACTTAACTGTAACTTGAGTCCTTATAAATAAAGGCTTAAGGTTAAGGTTTTAGGGTTAATCACTTGCAACACACTCAGAGCCCCAAACCCCCTCCCCCTCCCTCTCGTCCGATCGGAAGTCAACCGAAACCCCAAAGGGTTTCGGTGTTTGCTTGTTCGACGCAACACACACACATAAACAAGCCTTTGTGTATTACTTTGTTGGTACAACGCGGTCATACAGCGTGTCCAGGTGGTGCAGTAGAGGTGGATCATTCTTTAGCAATCTAAAGGTAATGTTCTTCATCTTATTCTTCTCGTGATCTAATTGTTTAGTAGAGATCCAGTAATGTGGGATTCAAGTTCCGCCATGTGAATCCTACAAGGTTTTTCTTCAAGAAAGTAGTATGTCTTGGAGAGAGCAGTACCAAATGTCCCTGCCGCAAATGCTAGAGCTGAAACGAGGCAAGCTTATGATAAGCATGTCAGTGATGCACTCGATGTGAGCTGTCTGATGCTCGCCACTATGAGTCCCGAGTTACAAGCGGGACTTATGGATGTGCTTTTATTTGAGATGCTCCAGCAACTAAGGGATTCATTTCAAGAGCAAGCTCGCACTGAGAGGTTTGACATCAATCGAGCCTTCAACTCGTGCAAGATGGTCAAAGGAACACCGGTGAGTGCCCACATCATGAAAATGAAAGGGCACATGGATCACCTTGCTAGACTTGGTCACCCCATTCCATTGCAGATGGAAACGGACACTATACTCAATTTGTTGTCTGATGACTGCAAGCCTTTCGTAGTCAACTACAATATGCATAATATGGAGAAATCCATTGTTGAGCTACATTCTATGCTCAAGATGGCTGAGTTGAGTTTGGGATCAAAGTCTAAGGATGTTCTGATAATCGGTAACGTCGGTGGCAATGGGAAGAAGAAGAGAAACATGCATGGTGGGAAGGGTAAGACCAATCCCAACCAAGGAATGCCGAATGGTAAAAGTGTCAAACAAAATTTCAAGAAGTTGAAGCCTAACACAGCGAGGACCGAACATCGGTGCTTCAAAAGTGGCGAGGCTGAGCATTGGAAAAGAGATTGTCCAAAGATTGCCAGTGGTGGAGGACTTGCTAGTTCTTCAGGTAACACCACCAAGCTTCTAAATGACTTTAAGTTAGTTGTAAAGTATATTACGAGTAATCTAACCTTTGCAATCGTTTATTGCAGGAGGGAATGGAAAGTGATGATGACCGGCATGAGATGAAGATCCCACGAGCACCACTTTTTGATTCAGTATTTTTCATATGGATTCAGTAAAACAATTTTTGGGTTTTTTTAGTTGTTTTGAACAAAATTACAATTTTTATTTTATGATAAATTTTGGTTTTAAGTTGATCATCGTTGAATACATGATTGAATTATATTGTGTGTGCATGTGTGTTGATTATACTAGTCAAGTTTTATGACTAGATTATAAAGTCAGGTGTTGACTTAATAATAATCTCATTATTTACATTTGTTTGATTGTTGAGTAATATCTTAGAAGCTCAAATTACTTAGATACTAGTAATTAGAAAGTTTTATAAATATAAGTATCTAAGAGTTTTTATGGAAAGCATAAAGTTCAAGGTACATTGAACTTAATTTAAAACATCTTAAGTAATGGTTACTTAAGATAGTAAGTTTTAAAGTATTAGTATTAATATAGTATGATTATATTGGATATAATCAAGATAGACTTTTAAAAGTATTATTACAAGTCTTTAGTACTTGTGATAAAGGAATTTAATGAAGTCATAATTCCCTAAAGGAATAATTCGATATTCCTGTAATCCAAGGAAAATGACATAGACATTAGATGAACTCTTAAAAATGTCAAACTATATTAAAGTATTTAAGAATTAAAATGTATTATTGCAAGTCTTTTACACTTTGTAATAAATACAATATTTAATTAAGTCATGATTCCCAGATAGGAATACTGGACATTTGAGAAATCCAAAAAGTGACTTTGGCATTAAATGAAATTCTTAAAAGATACTAATATATTTAAGAATTGGTAGTGTCATTTCAAGTGTCTTATACTTGTTAGATACGTTGATCAATGAAAATCATGATTCACTTAAAAGGAATGTTGGATATTCGCAAATCCAAATGATGACTTTAATAATTGATAAATTCTTAAAAGATTAAACTATAAGATTTTGACTAGGTTAAAGTAACAGTTTAAGTGATGCTTATTTTCCAAAAAATTTAGTGGGAGCTATGACTAACGTATTCATTAAAAGTACTAATGAATATAGTAAGTTAGTAGGATATTAACAACGAGGTTTTACCAAGCCGTTTGCCAAAGCGTTAAGAGAAATAATAAATGATCGTTAATTAGATTATTGCAAACCTAATAGCGTGATCACAAGCCTTGTGATTAATTATTGTATATCTAATCCTCCAGTGGATATTATAATCATTTTAGGAAATTTCTTTAACTAGTAATAAGATATCTACAAATCAAGTAACTAAAAGAGGCTTTAGTTACAAGGCGAATTTATGAATTCAAGAAACTAAGGAGTTAATTTCCAATCCTCCTATGTTTACCGAATTGCATAAAGGGAAAGACTAGAATATATTCTCGAATGTTGCAAGAACAAAATCTAGCAAAGACAAAAGTAATAGTGTTCTTCAAATACTTGTCTTATGTCTTTGGTGTAATAGGAATGACTAGATCAATGATAAAGTTACAAGTAAAATTATAAAAGTCATTAGGTAATCAACACGAACAAAAGGAAAAAGTAATGATGCAGTAATAATTCTGTATCTATGTCCAGTGTGGAATAATATATGAGTTAGTATCATTGTTTTTCAGACTTTGTGTGTTTTACAATACCCATGAATAAAAGTCTCTTTATTCAAAAGATATAATCCGTGACTACTCGTCTTGGTGGGAACCATGATGGGACCTTAACGTCATCGCGGTATTTGGTGGAGATTCGAGGTTTCTCGAAAATAGCTACACAAGTGTTGTTGTGGACCAAATATCGGTGATACTATGTTGGAGGCTCGACGAATATTGGATTGACCACCGTGACAATACTTCGTTGTTGAAAAGTTCAAAAGTATTGTTCACTAGGATTGTCCTTAAGCCTGAGGTATTTGGTTTGGGATACAATGACTAATGTACTTTGGTTTGTCTTAGACAAGTCTGAAATATGATTGTCATACGAGGCCTTACTGGGTACAGAGGAAGTTGTATTTTGAATTGAAATATAACAAGATGGTAATTGCACCTCCTTTTTAGGAGAGATATTTATGGGACCTTTGACATGATAAGAAAACTGGTAAGTGCACGACCATGCCCAAACGAACTGATTTGTTCTTTGTCGTTTATCACAACAGTTTGAATCAAGAAGTCAAGAAATGATTTCGAATACAAGATTTGATATCTTCTACTATGCTCGTATTCGTTATCATCAAATATCGTGTTGCAAGGGATGAACCTAACAACGTTTCCCAAGAAGTAGAGACAGAGTGTTCTTTACTAGATGACGCTATTAAAGAGTTTTTCGAAACTATACGTGGGTTACATAAGCTGTTTTTATGGGGTTGGTTACCTACATGCCTATCTAGAGGGCCACTGTAGCTCGTGTCATCAACCCAAGGTTACGAAATTGCACAAGTGGGAGTCTGTTGGAATTATGGCACAGTTAGTCAACCTATGATGATACATCCAAACCTACGAAACACTTAAGGGTCACACCGATGAGTGCATGTAATACGAGCAAGATATGTAATGACGCTTGGAAGAGGACTGATTCATAATAGTCATTATGAATCAGTTAAGTATTAAGTTAAGTTTAACTTATTACTAGATTAGTTTAACTAACTAATTAATACAAGTATTTGTACATTTACTAGTTAAGTAAATATACAATGTGTTAACTATAGATTATCCATAATATGATTTAAAGCTATTAAATCATATAGCATTTGGATAATATTATTGTTTAGATTATATAAAGTTTATTATATAATTAACTATTGAAAGTATAAATACAAGCATACATATATTTCGTGTACCATGTACCGAAATATATATGTGTGTATAATACTAGATATTTAATAGTTAAGTGTAACAATAATAACTAGATAAACTACAAGGGTTTAATGTGTAAGAGATAAGTTTAATTAAGAGATTAATCTTAATTAAACTAGAAGGGCCCTAAGTGAAAGTCCTTCTAATATAAATAGAAGGCTTGGGGTTCCCTTGTTTGTTGATACAACCCTACACGAAATCCCTGTCCCCTCCTCTCCCCTTGTTCGGCCGAATTGAGCCAATAACACAAGTCTTGTGTTCTTCGTTCTTCGTTTTCTTCGAGTCTTGAAGAACAAGTTCATTGCAAGGATCAACTAGAAGGTCGCTCGTTGTGTTCATCATCAGTGGACTTTCTTAAGCAAACATTAAGGTATGTTTTGGGAAACCCTTTTTCCCTTCTCCCCTCTTGGATGAATTCGACCAAGAACCCTAGGGTTCTTGGTGATGGTCGATGGAATACACACAAGCAATGTGTGTGTTCGATTTCTTCGTACAAGGTTTCTTTCTTCTTAATCTAGTTTGATTTCCAAGTTCCTATAATCCTTTAGGGTTTAAGTATTAAGTTTAATCTCAGTTCCACTTTTAGGGATTAAACTAGCTAGTTGGTTTAACCGGCAAGAACACCCCCATGTTCTTGTCAGTATGGTTCGAACCATGTATACTAGGAGGTCAACCCAAGTGGTCGATCAGTGTTATGAAACCCTTCATTTTCATCTCCTATCTAGTTTATGAACTTGTTTTGGGGAAAGTTGTAATTATGGAGTTTGTATCTTGAATATCTTGTTAGGGGTATCATGAAGGGTGTAAAACACCCATAGATAGTATGTGGACCATGTGTTTGAGTTGGATTGTGAATTGTTGCTGAAATCCTTGGCCTAGGATTTTGGATCTCGACCAAATTGATGAATTTAGTGGTTGGGGTTGATTATGATGATATTAGATGATGTCTAGTTATGGATAATAACTAGAAATGTGATGATCATGTTGAAAGGTTGCAAGGACCTAAGACCTGGAGATATTCCGAAGGCGGGAAGCAAGATTCGTGTTGATAAACACGATATGGATTTAGCTATCGCTAAGGTGAGTACATGAGACTTTTAAATTGGGTACATAGCAAAGAATTTTTTAATATACGTATGATATTTTTATGGGTCTTTATTAATAAATGTTTTGATTAAGATAGTGACCGAAAAGGATAAGAAAGTAGGTATAAGGTGATACTAGAATAAGTCTAGTATGATTGATGATTTTGAAAGTAAATTTGATAAACTAAAGTAATTATGGAATCTTTATTAGTGAACCATAATAATAAAGTTATTGAGTAAAAGAACGTATATTGAGCCTTTTATTAATAAATATGTAATGGTAAAGCAATTGGAAATGATTTTATGACAATGAGAACCTATTGGTAATAATTACTAATAAAAGTAAAAAACGAATGTATATGAAAATGAATATGAAAATGAATATGACATGACTAGTAATAATTATGTATTGTAGTCAACGAGGAGATTAAAGTATTATGATATCGATAAATGTGAAATGTATCTCATGAAATAAGTAAGTATGGACCACCTAGGGTTCATAGATGTAGAAGTAAATGTGGGTAGCTTATGATCGGGTCCATGGGATCATACAAGTACGTTCACGCTATGTTGAACTAACTATATATCGTTATTATTAGATAACTAACTTGTTTGATGTTTAATGTGATAGCCGAAGGCTTTGACTGGCATAACTGTTAGGTTATGATAAGAGATAGATGGTGGTGATGCGGGGGATCCCCGATCACTGAGACGAGTGTATATATGTTTATACACCAGACACGTATGGACTACTAGTACACATATGTTTACGTACTAGTCGTGGTATGATTCTAATACATATATGTTTATGTACTGGATATGATGGTGCTTCTAGTACATATATGTTTATGTACTAGATATGATTGTGCTTCTGGTACCTATATGTTTAGGTACTAGATATGTTTGCTAGGGAAGCAAGATTGATAGAGTCATAATAGGGTGACTAGACGGTATTGATGTAGTTACATATATGTTTATATATTTATGAAATGAGTATTATTATTGGGGTCTAAAACCCATGTATCTCACGAGGCTATTTTGTCTCACGTACTACGTTGTTTTTGTGGCTATGTACTCAGGTACAGGTTTGAAGTGATAGAAGGTTGTACTAGAAGTGGCCTAGAGATGTTTAGCTCGGAAGCTCATAGGTAGATCCCGTTTGCTTATGGTTTTGATATACTTGGTGAAACCATATTTTTGTAAACTCTGATAAAGGTTTTAAGGTTTTTGTCTAACTGTATTTCGGACAATATATAATTTAAATGATTTAAACGATGTTTTAAAAATACGGGTGTTACACTTCATTGCCCAGAGAAAATTATGACCACTCTCCTATCACGTTATGCAATTCTATTTCAGACTTCGGACCTGCTCCTTTCAGGTTTTTTAACTCTTGGCTACTGCGACCTGGGTTCTCAGAGGTGATTAAATCTGCTTGCATCTCATTCAGGGGTTATGGGCCCCCTGACTTATTCCTGACAGCTAAATTAAAACACATCAAAAAAGAAATCAAGAATTGGAGATACATCGAGGCGGCCATGGAGAATAGTGAGATGAAAGATCTCAAAAACCGTTTATCCGTAATCGATCAGTTGGTGGAGTCCAGACCTCTCACGGGCGCTGATATAAACGAGATGAAATCTGGTATACTCAAACTGTCGGACTTCGAGAGGATCCAAAAATTGGATCTAAAACATAAATGCCACATAAAATGGGCAGTCGAAGGCGATGAAAACAGCTCGTTCTTTCATGGTTCGTTGAAAAACAAAAATAGGAACAACCGGATTCACGGGCTATCCATAAACCTCAATTGGGTCACCGATCCCATTCAAATTAAAGTCGAAGCCTTCCGCTTCTTCTCCTCAAAATTCTCTGAAAAATGGTCGGTCCATCCTAAATTTACTAACAACCTTTTTTCTAGTTTGTCATTATCGCAGGCATCAGAGATCGAGCAACCATTTACTACATTGGAGATTAAGAATGCTATATGGGCTTGTGGTGGGGAAAAGGCTCCCGGGCCCGATGGGCTAACCTTTAAATTCATAAAATCCCATTAAATGATCTCATCGGTGTTATAATGGCGTTTGTGCGGAACTTTGAGGCCTCGGGATCGATCTCTAGGGGTTGAAACTCTTCGTTCATTACCCTTATTCCTAAGATTAAAGACCCCGTTAAACTTAGCGAGTTCCGCCCTATTTCCCTCGTCGGCTGCGCTTACAAAATTATGTGTAAAGCTCTCTCCTTTAGACTGAAGTCTGTGATCGATGATGTTGTAGGCGATACACAATCTGCATACGTCAATGGGCGTAACATTCTTGAGGCCCGTTGGTTATTAATGAATTATGTTCATGGGCTAAAAGCAATAAAAACAAGATATTCATGTTCAAGGTCGATTTCGAAAAGGCTTTTGACAGTATAAACTCGGGATACTTAGACTCAATATTGGCTCAAATGAACTTTGGTGCCAAATGGCGGAGTTGGATTCAAGGATGCTTGTTATTATCATACGCTTCCGTCCTTATCAACGGATCCCCTTCAAAAGAATATCACATCAAAGGAGGGGTTAGGCAAGGTGATCCACTATCACCATACCTATTTATCCTTGCTATGGAGGGTTTAAACGTAGCTATGCGGTTGGTGTGTAAAAAAAAACCTATTCCGGTGTCAAAAAATTGGTCCCAACGGCCCCTCCATCTCTCATCTATTTTACGTGGATGATGCTATTTTCGTGGGTGAAGGCTCATCAACTAACTTCAAAAATCTTGCCCGTATCTTAAGGTGCTATCATGTTTCATCCGGGCTTCAAGTAAATTTCCACAAATCACAAGTCTTTGGGATCGGTGTCTCCTCGAGTCAACTCACTTCGTGGGCCAACATTCTTCGATGCATTCCCGGTGCTTTTCCTTTTATCTACCCCGGTGTTCAAGAGGAGCAAACATGAATTTGAAGAAGCATTGGGTTCCGGTTGTGGATAGGTTTAATTCAAAACTATCAGTTTGGAAGGCCAAGAACTTATCATTCGGTGGTAGACTTACATTAGTTAAATCAGTTCTTAGTAGTATGCCGCTTTACTACTTTTCAATATTCAAAGCTCCATCATGTGTTATTGACCCCCTTGAACAAATTAGGCGAAGGTTCCTTTGGGGAGGCAACTTGGATTCTATAAAAATCCATTGCGTTGCTTGGCCCACGGTCATGGCATCAAAAGAAAAAAGTGGCCTTGGAGTCGGTTCTATGAAGGCCCAAAACACTGGTTTCTTAATCAAATGGTGGGGGAATTGAGAGATAGGAAACCACGCATTTGGAAAAATGTTATCAAAGCAATCCATGGTTTAAAACTCAAACCACTGCATCGGATGGTGAAAGGCACTGCAGTTGGTGTCTGGAACAACATCTCAAGGGCTGAAGCAGAGTAAAAACAACTCGGGTATGATTTTTTCGATGTGTTTTCACCCTGTGTACGTAACGGTTTCTCATTACTGTTTTGGAAGGATATATGGATTGAAGGGTTTCATAACACTGATCAACCCATTAGGTCGACCACCTAGTACTTGGTTCGAACCATACTGGTAAGAACATGATGGTGTTCTTGACCGGTTAAAACCAACTAGCTGATTTAATCCCTAAAAATGGAACTATGATTAAACCTAATCCTTAAACCCTACAGGATTATAGGAACTTGGAAATCAAACTTGATTAACAAGAAAGAAACCTTATTCGAAGAACTCGAACACACACAATGCTTTTGTGGTTCGTCGACCATCAACCAAAGAACTGGTCGAATTCGAACAAGAGGGGAGAGGGAGAAAAGGGTTTCCCAAAACATACCTTATTCCTTTCTTAAGAAAGTCCACTGATGATGAACAAATTGAGCGACCTTCTAGTTGATCTTAGCAATGAACTTGTTCTTCGAAACTCGAAGAACATGAAGAACGAACGAAGAACGAAGAACACAAGACTTTGTGTACTTGTTGGTGTTCGGCCGATCGAAGGAGGAGATGGAGGGAGGGAATTTCTTGTGGTGGTATGTAGGATCAAGCATTAGGTTTAAGCCTTAAACCTTCTATATATAATAGAAGATTTTACACTTAAAACCCTTGTAGTTTAATTAAGATTAACTTCTTAATTAAACTTCCTTTTTACACATTCATCCCTCATAGTTTAACTAGTTTATTATTGTCACACTTCATTATCAAATGTCTTAGTATTATACACTTATATATTTCGGTATATACATACACGAAATATATACCTGTGTTTTATACCTTTAATAATTAGTTTAGACAATAATATTATCCAATTACTATATGATTTAATAGCTTTAAATCATATCATGGATAATCTATAATTAAAACATTGTATATTTACTTAACTAATAAATATACAAATACTTGTATTAATTAGTTAGTTAACCTAATCTAGTAACAAGTTAAACTTAACTTAATACTTAACTGATTCACAATGACTATTATGAATCATGTCTCTTCGTAGTATCATTGCATATCTTGCTCGTATTACATGCACTCATCGGTGTGACCCTTAAGTGTTTCGTAGGCATGGATGTATGATCATAGGTTGACTAATTGTGCACATAATTCCAACATGGATTGGTACAACCTCTCTTCAATCCAGATCTCCACTGTTATACGCCATCGAGAAGTTCAAATGTTGCCATGTTTCTGACATAATTTATGTCTCCGGGTTTTCATGTAACTAGGTGCACGATATCAATGATCCCGCCGCTATCTCTGAATATCGGGATCTATTGCATCTGATTTGCTACATACGACTGACCAACGACGTGGATAAACTATTCTGCAAAATTTCATCCGACGGTTTATACATGGTCAATTGTATACGTCGGTGGCTCGATGCATGAAAACTTGGAGTCAAATGGATACTTAAACATGACGTGGTGTAACATTGTCCCATTGAAGGTCAAGTGTTTTACTAGGAGATCTGGCCTTGGAAGAATCCCGGTGGCAAAGTGTTTACATAATAGAGGTTTGAATGTTGGTTCCATATCATGCATGGTATGTAATGAGGAGGAGGAAGATGTGGACCATGTTTTCATCAGGTGTTCGAGATCGGTAGAAGTCTTATCATGGATCTTCAACTGGTGTGGCATCCCTTTTCCATCTTTTAATTCCGTTAATGAGTTAATTGAATTCGGCTTAGATCGGGGTAATTGTCATAACAAAAGAGCAGTGCTAACGGCAATAATTCAATGTGCTCTTTGGTGCATTTGGAAGGCGCGTAATGAAGCGGTTTTTAGCAGGGTGCACGTCATACACGGCGATTGCGGGAGATATTATCTCTACTTCTTTTATATGGGTTAATCATAGGAGTAAAATTTCTTATAATTGGGTGAATTGGAGTATATCTCCTTTCATTTAAACTTTGTTTTTGTTTGTTTTGTTTTTCCTGCTAAGTGGTTGTTTTTAATAATATTTGCTTTTATAATGTCAATGTGTCATGAATTCTTGAAGCTGTGGGACTCTTAAAACATTTTTTATATGATTCAGTAGTACTACTGTCATTTAATTTAATTTACAAGAAACCGTACAAGTTTCGATGCATAAGATACAAGTGACGTTAGCTTTCAATTTGCATTGACTCACTCTTGCTCAGAGTGTAGTCAACATCTGGCATCTAAGGGCTATGGATTCCGTTTTCAAACCTGGCTACTTATCTTTAATTGATTGAACAATCATGTTTCCTGTTTACTTGTATGTCTTTATTATATCCGGAGTTAATTACATTTACTTTCCTTCAATTCCACTTAACGATATTCATTTATATTGCAAGAATGTTTCTTACTATTTACGATTTATGATTTATAGAAATTTATATGATAAACACTGAAGTTTATGTATTTCAACTTAATTCTTAAATATCAATTGATTTTTATCGAAAGATGTATAATTATTAACGTGCTAATCCATTAGATTAATGATAAACTCTTTAAATATCTTAAATATTGATGGAAAAACTCTTTAAATTTCAATTGTATTTAATCGGTCGGCTTGAAAACCGATAGCTAATCAATCATATCCCAATAAGGAATTGAGTTGGTTAGGTACGGTTAAAAACCCCGATATCAAGATAAAACCAAAATACATTCACCCGATTAACATAATTAAGTTTGGATTTGGATCGGATCAGATTGACCTTTTAGACACCCTGCTTACGACTTACATGACGTTACCCTTTTAATTTTAAAATCCATCACGTGTCAATAACACCAAGGTTTTTATTTAGATTTTTAAAACTTTTCAGTTCCTTTTAGAGTAAATCACACTGATGGTCCTTTAAGTTTATAGCAAATTTCACCAATTGTCCATTAGTTTCAAAAATTACACTGATGGTCCTTAATTCTGAAAGGTTTTTTCACTGATGGTCCTTTACACTAACTGACATTAATTTTTTCTGTTAACTTATCCCATGTGCAATGCACATGAGGGTAAAAAAGTCATTTTTCAAATTTTTTTCTTTTTATTCTAAAACTAAAAACTTCTATATAAGATAAAAAAATAAAAATAAATTAAGAATGAGAAGAAATTAAAAATGACTTTTTTACCCTCACGTGCATTGTAATATTGCATATGGGGTGAGTTAACAGAATAAATTAACGTCGGTTAGTGTAAAGGACCATCGGTAAAAAACCTTTCAGAATTAAGGACCATCAGTGTAATTTTTGAAACTAAAGGACTATTGGTGAAATTTGTTATAAACTTAAAGGATCATCTGTGTAATTTACTCTTTCTTTTATTTTGAAACCTTGATTCAATCTTGAAATCAATCACTACAAAAGGCTAAAAATAACTTTTGATTTTGTGTTCACTTTCTTATGTTAAGCACGAGGCTTAACCAACTCATTTTCTCCTTTTGTTTTGTGTTATTTCAATTCCGTAATTACAATATGATAAATGATATATAATCCTATCATTTAGTTATATTCATAGTCCTACTCACTTAATAGAATTATATGTATAATCCATTAATTCTTTCTCTTAATATTGTTGGGATGTAAACAAAGATATACAAATTCTATTACTGATGCTGCCGTTGGTACTAATGAATGAAGAATGAAGTTAGTACTGATGGGGCAGAAACACTATCTACTACTGATGCTTAACTTGGATAATACTACTGATGATATTACTACTGACGATCAACTGTTACTACTGATGCTATATTTAGAGCTGATCGTGTTCAAGATTCTAGCATAGTTAGTTATGGAATGTATATCTTTATGTAATTCAATTGTAATCGATTCCTAGAATAACTAGGTTATTAATTTAGGCTTCAAGGACTATTATATATAGTTCCTTATGAATTGTAAACATACGTGTATTGATCGAACGAATTAATACATTGAAGCTTTTTGTGATAAACTGTGTTCTTCGTTTTATTCTCATTCGATTACAGTTTACTTTGTTCTTAATCTAATAACATAAGTGTTAATCCGCTGTAACTTCTTGTGTTAGTAGATCTGGGTTTATAATAACTTGTTTAGGTTATTCGATCCTGACAAGTGGTATCAGAGCATTACGGTTCTAGATCTATGAATTAAGAACAGCAAAAAGTTTTATATTTTCGATCTTAAAATTGTTAATCATGTCTTATAACAATGAAAGTACTCAAGCAAATAAAATCCTCATTCTCACTCCCAACAACTTTGGGATGTGGAAAAACAGAATTAAGCAGTATATGCTTATTACTGATTATTCCATGTGGGAAGTTGTTGTTGAAGGCAACAAAACGATTCAGACTCAAGCAACAAGTTCATTAACTGAAGCAGACAAACTTAAGAGTGAAAAGGAGAAGAAAGACAGAGGAATTGAACTCAAAACTCTAAGCACTCTTTTGCTTGCCATCCCCAATCTCTTTGTTGAATATGATGATGCAAAGCAATTATGGCAGGCTCTGGAAAAGAGGTTTGTTGGCACAAAAAGCACCAAAAGGAACATGAAGTCTGTTCTGAAACAGGACTTTGAAAACTTCAAAGGCCAGAAGAATGAAACATTATCTCAGGTCTTTGATAGGTTCAACAAACTCATTGGTGAACTAAATCAAGTTGGGTATAAACCAGACAATGATGATGTCAACAGAAAGTTTCTCGGGTCTCTAGGTGAAGAATGGTCTATGTACACTGTGATATATAGACAAGGAGATGCACTAGAAGAAAAAGAACTTGATGAACTCTACAATGAACTGAGAGTGTTTGAATCATAGGTAAGTACTGAAACTCCAAATCTACCTTCAAACAATACTGCTTTTGTGTCAAATACAGGAACAGGTCAGGAGGCTGTAAAGAATGCAGGCATTGAAGATATAGCAAGAGAATATTTCTTCACTAGTCATGTGCATACTGTATTGATTAGTGAAGATTTATAACAACTCAATCCTGATGATTTAGAAGAAATGAATATTAAATGGCAGATGGCTATGCTAAGCTTAAGAACCAAAAGGTTTCTTAAAAAGAACTGGAAGACAAAACCTATCTTACAACAAAGGTGATAAAGCTGGATTTGACAAAACAAAGGTCAAGTGCTTCAACTGTAGCAATCTGGGTCACTTTGCCAGAGAATGTCCTAACAAAGATCAAAGATCAAACTACAACAAAAATAGTACCTCAAATTCAACTGCTTTAGTATCTCAAGAAGGACAAGGATATGACTGGAGCTTTCAAGCAGAAGAACATGCACAGAACCAAGCTCTCATGGCCTTTACTACTGATCCTTCTACTACTGAGGTATATTCTAAATCTTGCACTCCTGAATGCATTAAATCATACAAAGAATTAGAAAAACTAAATAAAGAAACATTAGAAGAGATGATTTTAAATATAAACAGAAGAATTGAATATAATGGTTGTATAGCTGATTTAGAAAACCAAATTAAAATCTATAAAATAACTGATCAAAAGATAAAAGATGAATTGCTACAAACCACTTATGAAAAAGAACATATTGAATTAAAATTAAAAGAAACTTTGATTAAACTTGAAGAATGTCAAATGGAACTAGAACAAAATAAACTAACCATTAAAAAGTTCGAAAGAAGTTCTAAAATTGTTAATGAGTTAACTAGTAATCAAACTACAGAAAAAATTATTCATGGAGTGGGATATCATGCAGTCCCACCTCCAACAAATTTTATTCCACCATTAAAGTCTAGTACAGAAAGAACTTTAAATGATTTAAAAATTGAAAGTCAAACTGAAACAGAAACCAGTAATGAATCAAATGAATCTTCTGATGATGATCAGACAACTGAATCACATGATACTAGTTTTCACACCACACAAAGTCAAACTGAATCCCCAAAATACAACTCAGAAAACATACCTACAATTTTAAGAAGGGGAAATCAAAGGAATTTAAACCAATTAAAAGAACAAAGAATACCTGAAAATTCTAAATCAACAAAGTTATCATGCTTAATCTGTAACAAAGTTAATCACATAGCTAAAAACTGTCACTTCAATCCTATTAACAATCAAGAATTTAAAGAATTCAAAATCAACAAAGAAAAGGAAAAAGCCTTAGAATTAAAACAAACTAAAGAATCAAAAGAAAAGGAAGCTAAAACACCAAAATAAAAGGAATTCAATAAACCATATGCTGACACTCATAAATTTGGAAGAACTGCACCACGATTTGTTCAAAATACCAGGTATAAAAGTCCAAGCAGGAGCAATTATTTTAAAAACAATGGAACTCAAAATCGTTTTCCTCAATTTTCAAAGTTTTCAAACATCAGTAGAAACTATTCCAGGTTTACTACTGGTAAAAACCCTAATTTCAATGCTGTCTGGTATAACTACAAAAACACTACTGATTATGCTCAAAACTCATATTACCCAAACACTACTGGTCCATCAGTAGTGAAATTTTCAAAAGCTAAAAACTACGGGTATAAACCTAGATCAGTAGTAACTCAAAACATCAGTACTAAGTACAAAAATGCATATAAGAATCATTCAGTTAAAAAGTCTTATCCTTCAAAGGATGAACCCAAGACAAAACAAGCTTGGATTCCCAAAATTAACTAATCCCTTTACTTTATGTGCAGAGTATCCAGATCCCTGAAGAAGGTAGAACATGGCATATTGATAGTGGATGCTCTAGACACATGACTGGAAATCTTCAAATTCTTAGAGATTTCAAGTCTTTTGAAGGAGGGTATGTTGCTTTTGGAGAAAATCCTAGGGGAGGTAAGATTACAGGTAAAGGTACGGTATCAAATGGTAAGATCACTTTTGATGATGTATTTTATGTTGCTGAACTTAAGTATAATCTGGTTAGTGTGTCTCAAGTCTGTGATAAGAAGAATAAAATTCCTTTTACAGATATAGAGTGCATCATTCTTTCTCCTGACTTTATTATTGATGAAAAATATGTTGTTTTAAGAACACCAAGGAGAAACAATGTGTATTGCCTGGATATATGGGAGAACTCATTTCTTCAAATGAGGTCAACTGTTTTATATCTAAGGCAAACACAAATGAATCAGAACTCTGACATAGAAGGATGTGTCACACAAATTTTAAAAATATGAACAATCTAGTTAAAAAGAATTTGGTAGTTGGTTTACCACAAAAAGAATTTATGTGTGATCATCACTGTGTTGCCTGCCTAAAAGGTAAACAACACAAGACTTCTCATAAGTCCAAATCAATCAACTCTATTTCTAATCCTTTGCAGCTCTTACATATGGACCTTTTTGGACCTACAAATGTAATGAGTATTGGTAAGAAACAATACTGCCTTGTTATTACTGATGATTTTTCCAGATACACTTGGGTATTCTTTCTCAGGACCAAAGATGAAACAAGTGATATAATCAAAAATCTGATTGTAAAGCTGCAAAAATACAAGAGATCTCAAAGTGAAAGCAATTAGATGTGATAATGGAACTGAGTTTAAAAATACTAACCTAATTGACTTTTGTGATCTTAAAGGCATTGACAGGCAGTACAGCTCACCAAGAACCCCACAACAAAATGGTGTAGCTGAAAGAAGAAATAGAACCATCATTGAAGCAGCCAGATCTATGCTTGCAGATTCAAAATTACCAATAACTTTTTGGGCTGAAGCTGTTAATACTGCTTGTTATGTTCAGAACAGAGTATTAATAGTAAAGCCTCATTTTAAAACACCTTATGAACTTTTCAATAAAAGGAAACCATCAATAAGTTTCTTAAAATCATTTGGTTGTCCTTGTACTATTTTAATTACAAGAGAACAAATTGGTAAATTTGACTGCAAAGCAGATGATGGAATATTTGTAGGATACTCAACTCAAAGCAAATCTTACAGAGTGTTCAATAAAAGGCTAATGATCATTGAAGAAAGTGTTAATGTATCCTTTAATGAATTATGAATGAACAAGAAAATGGTCCAGATTGGTTATTTAATATTGATAATCTAACCAAATCTTTTGATATGAATTATAATCTGAATACAGGGGATTCAAACAATCAAAGTCAACAAAGAGGACCATCATCAAGTGGAAGACAAGATTTTATGAAATACATCCTAGTTAATACTGATCCCACAGTTGATACTGAGGACAGTAGTAACTCTGGTAACCCTAATTTCAATAACACCAGTAATAACTCAAACTCTGAAGATACTACTGATCCCAGTAGTAACTCCGAACCTCAGAGTTGTGATGATGATATACTCAATACTGATGTCAGTAACAACAATGACCATCGTGAGGTCAATACTGATGATGCTACTACTGACACCAGTAACAATGATGAACCTACACAAAATTCAAACAATCAAGAAGAAACATGGACAGATGGACAAAGTCTTGATTCCAATGAGTCAAATCTTGACAGTGAACTAATTGTTGATAAAATTCATGGCACAAGAACTGAAAAGAATCATCCTTTGGATCAAGTCCTCAGTGATGTGAATTCAACCATGCAAACCAGAAGCAAATTTAATTCTGCTATAAATTCTAATGTTTGCAACATAAGTCTAATCTCTAATGAATGTATGTATGAATGTTTTCTGGCACAGGAAGAACCAAAGAAGATCCAACAAGCTATGAAAGACTCAAACTGGATCATAGCCATGCAAGAAGAGCTTCTTCAATTCAAACTTCAAGCAGTCTGGACTCTTGTACCTCTTCCAAAAGGAAAAAAGGGCCATTGGAACAAGATGGATCTTCAGAAACAAGAAAGATGAAAGAGGTATAGTAATCAAGAACAAAGCAAGACTTGTAGCCCAAGGATACATACAAGAAGAAGGCATTGGTTATGATGAAGTATATGCTCCAGTTGCTAGAATTGAAGCAATCAGAATCTTTCTAGCATATGCTTCATACAAAAGAATCAAAGTTTACCAAATGGATGTAAAAAGTGCCTTCTTGTATGGAAAAATAGAAGAAGAAGTGTATGTGTGTCAACCTCCAGGCTTTGAAGATCCAGAACATGATGACTATGTGAACAAACTAGACAAAGCTCCATATGGCCTTCATCAGGCACTAAGAGCTTGGTATGACACATTGTCCTCTTACCTATTAAAGAACAATTTCAAAAGAGGTGCCATTGACAAGACATTATTCACAAGGAAGGTCAAAGATGATATACTACTGGTCCAAATATATGTAGATGATATCATCTTTGGATCAACTAATGATCAATTGTGCAAAGAATTTGAAGAACTGATGCAGATCAAGTTCAAGATGAGTTCAATGGGTCCAATGAATTTCTTTCTTGGACTCCAAATCAATCAGAAATCAGATGGTATTTTGATCAATCAATCAAAATATGTCAGGGATATCTTAGAGAAGTTTGCAATGAAAGATAGCAAAAGTGCAAGCACTCCAATGGAAACTCACAAACACCTACATCCTGATGTTGAGGGGGAGGATGTAGATGAGCACCTTTACAGATCAATGATAGGATCTTTGATGTATTTAACTGCATCAAGACCTGATATTATGTATAGTGTTTGTGTATGTGCCAGGTATCAAGCAAAACCAAAGAGTTACACTTACAAGCAGTCAAAAGAATCTTCAGATACTTGAAAGGAAAACTTTCGCTTGGTCTTTGGTATCCACATGCATCACCATTTGAACTCATAGCCTACACAAATAGTGACTATGGTGGTGAATGCCAAGATAGAAAATCTACTACTGGTGGATGTCAATTCTTTGGATCAGGGTTGGTGTCATGGCAATGCAAGAAACAAACCAATGTTTCAACTTCAACTGCTGAAGCAGAGTATGTAGCTGCATCTGCCTGCTAAGCTCAAGTGCTGTGGATTCAAAATCAACTCCTAGACTTTGGTATCTCTATACTTAAAACTCCAATTTTTATAGATAATCAAAGTGCAATCAGTATTGTGAATAATCCAGTAAAACATTCTAAAACAAAACACATTGAAATTAGATTTCGCTTTATAAGGGATTGCAATGAAAAGAAATTAACAAAAGTAGAGAAAATTCATACTGATGATCAATTAGCAGATCTTTTTACAAAAGCATTTGATGTAGGAAGATTCAACTTTTTGGTTAGCAGCATTGGAATGATTTTAATAAGTTAAATCTAAAAGAAAAATCGTGTGTAAAGTGTTTTGTACAAATTTTAAACTTTCATTTTTCTGTTTACTACTGGTTATTCATTACTACTGATCTTGCTATTACTACCACAATCTAGTACTGATAGGGTTTCTCAGTAGAAATTAAGTCTAGTATAGAAACAAAGGTTACTACTGATGTTTCTACTACTGATACTTAGTTACTACTGATCGACCGTTATCTGTAAAATACACAATTACAAGACTAACCCTCATGAAATTAGCCGTTGGGTTATTATTCGAAGGACATTTTGGTCATTTTGCAGGTAAAATCGAAAAATATAAATAGCAGATTGTGATTAGTTTAGCATTATCTTCTCCTCGATTCGATAAACCCTACGCTAAACCCTAATCCTCTGCAAATCCAATCAAAACCCTGCATCAGTAACAACTAAATTTCTTTCACAAACTTGAAATTCCTACCAAAACGATTACTCTCTCTGAAAGATTCATTCCAAAATATCAAAATCAAGCACAATGGCAACCCTAAAATCACTCAATGTCTCTACTGATCTTAAATTTTCAGAATTCCACAATATGTGTGCCTTCTTAAGAAATCCAGATGGTACAAAGGATTTTCGTCCTATTGTGATGTTCCTAAAGAACTCATATATAAAATTTGCTCTCACCATAAATCCTAAAGCATATCAACAACACTTGGTTGATTTCTGGACCAATGCTGAAAGAACTGAAGGTTCAACCATGTCCATGATCAAATCAACCGTGGATGGAAAGTCTATCACCATAACTGAACAATCCATTAGACAACATCTTCAACTCCATGATGAGTCAGGTATGTTCTCTTTACCAAAGGAAGATCTTGTTGAAACTTTAAAGAAAATGGGGTATGAAGGAAGACCAGATATAGTTACTTTTCAAAAGGGTCTTCTTTCACCTTAATGGAAGTTTTTGGTACACACTATTCAACATTGTATCTCTCCAAAACGAAGTACTTGGAATGAGTTCAACAAATCAATAGCATCTGCTGTTGTTTGTCTGAGCACAGGACAAGTCTTTAATTTTTCAAACATGATATTTGAGGGAATGCTTGGAAATCTGTCATCCTCAAAATTTTTAATGTACCCAAGATTTTTAACTCATATCATAAACTGTGAATTACAAAATCTGTCAACTCCCAAAAACATTTTTGTAACACCAGAATTAAACAAAAAGGTTTTTGCAAACATGAGAAAACAATTTAAATTTTCTGGTAAAGATACTCCATTATTTCCAAACATGATCTATGATCATCCCCCAACTGGAGAAGGTTCAAGTCACCCAATTGAACCCCAACCCACTCCACCACCAAAAATAGCCCAAACACAAACCACTCAGTCCACTCAAATAACTGAACCAACAGATGTCCTGCAAGTGTCCCAGGTACATGAAATCAATCCCCAGAGTGCTACTCTTCACTCTGAGGAAGACCAGACCAAAGCCAAACAAATTTCTAAAATTATAAAAGGAAGAAATCTTCCTTAAAGGACACCAGGGGACAAATTGAGTCACACCCCTGGCTCCAAGAGTTGTCCTCCAAGGAGGAGAGAGGGCATGAGGAAAGGGCTCTCACTACTGATGCCCCAAAGGTGGGTGCACAGGCTAGTGAGAACATCATTAGGACCCAGACCTCGGCAACTCTTAGTGATGACTCGTCCTTTGAGGCAGCACTAAGAGGACCCCGGTGCCAAGAAACCACAAGGGGGGGCACTACTGCTTCTTCTAGGAAGAAGAGAGTGTCCAAACAACCCATTTCATCACCAAGAAGTGATGAGGGTAGAACAGAACAACTTGAATTGACGGATAGGATGGAAAACCTTAAAGCCAATGTACCTATTGAGCCCAATGATCCACCCAAAGGGGCTGAGGGCAGTATTAAAACCACTAAATTGACGGCTAGGAAGGAAAACCTTAAAACCACTGTACAAAATTGTCTGGAGTTACTTAACAATCAAGGGAAAACCATGACCTACATGAAGCACTATGTAAATACCTTGAACAAAAGGCAGAAGAGGTTCGAACAAAGGCTTCAAAGGCAATCCAAATTGATCAGGAAATTACAAAGACAGATTGCAAGTAGTGAGGCTCAACAAGTTGAGATAACTAAGGGGGAGAAAGATCAAATCCAAGGGATGATTGATCAATCTATTGCAGCAGCAACCCTCCTTAACTTGAAAGAGGTTCATGGTGAAACAAGTCAAAAAGGTGAAGACTTGTACAAAGATATGGATGAGGATGTATTTGTGTCTGCAAACCAATCACAAACAGCAGAACAAATAAACTCTCCAGTTACTACTGAGATCATAGAGACTACTGATCCTATGGTTATTACTGAGGAAAAGGATCAAGAGGTTGTTACTACTGGTCATGATGAAAAGGAAGATACACCAGTAGTAAACACTACAGAAGAAAATATTATGGTTACTACTGATGCCCTAGCAGTAGTAACTACTGAAACAACCTCACCAGTAGTAAATCAATCACAACAATTGGCAGTAATAGAAGAGGAGGAAGAAGAAATTCCTGAACTTATTGAACGAGAACGTTATGTCATCATCACCAAACCACCAACTCCTGATCAACCACTTATCATACCTGACATTGATGATAATGTGAACTGGTTTGAAGTAGATGAATGTACACTTCCTCCACATCCCAAGATTCTACCAGAAGACAAGCTTAAGTTATTTTATCCAAAATTTGAAATTCCTGGTATTCCTGATATGAAATATACTCCACCTCCATCTATACTTCCAGCTTGTATTGGAAAGGGAAAGGAAATTTATGATGATGATTATCCCAACAGAGCTTTAGGTCACCACATGGTAAATAAAATCAATCATGTCAGATCTGCTAAACAATCCAAATGGAAGGTGGACCATATGAGGTATTTAAAGAAAGTGGCTATTACTCAAGCTCTTGAAGAAAAGAAAAAGGCAGAAAAGGAAAGATTGAAAAGACAAGGAATTCAAGAAGCTGAAGTACCTATTCCACAAATTGAAGGAGTACTGGTAGAGGATCAAAAGGCAGAGTTTGAAAAACAAAGAAAAATTGAAGAAGAACATCTCAACTGCCTTGAAGATCTTGTTGCTGAATGCAAGAAAGAAAAAGCTGACCTACCAGAAGAAATATTTGAACAAGAAAAGGAAGATGATTGACTTCCTAATATTAAAAGGGCACAGTGCTAAATCTTTTGGCAGAATGAAGATGTTTACAATAGAAGATAAATATTGTACTGCCAGAAAGAGAGAATTAGCTGAAGCACAAGCAGAAGAAGAAAAATCAAAAACTTTAATTGCTATAGATCCCACAGTCATACAATCTGGTAGTACACCAACTACTGGTGAAACTTCCAAACCCCAATCAAAGAAAAGAAAAGCTCTTACACAGGAACAGAAAGTCAAAAAGAAATCAAAATAAACAGAACAAAGTATTCCTGTTCTTGAAGTTCCTGTTGCTCCCCTTGAAAAGAATCCAATCCTTAATTGGAGAGTTGTTGATAATAATGTGATAGAAATTATAAGAGAAGACAGAATAGTACAGAGACTTACTGGATGGAAGCCAATGGTTAGATCTTGTTCAAGAAGTGATATAATCAAATTACTGATTATTGGCAAACCAAGAATGACAAAGAAGATATGGAAGAATTCTGGAGCTGGATACATAACTAAAATGATTGATGCTGCATTTTATCCAGAAAATTACCCAGAAATATTCTCAAACACAGAGAATGTGTATGCTTGGAATGTGTTACCCACAGTTAACATGTATTTCTTTGAAAGATCAAGCAAAAATTGTGAACTGTACTTATATGAAAAAGAATATCCACACTCTGAAGAAACAATGTATCAGATATTGTAGGAACTATTGACACTATAATCAAGCTAATCCATTGAGATTTGATGAGAAATTGAAGAACTAGTGTGTGTGTTCTTGGTGTATTTAGTGTGTGTAAAAGAGAGAGAATGAGATGAATGAAACTTTCACAAAATGTGTATTCAGTAATTGTGTGGAAAGCTTGACTTGAAAGTCAAAGATACAACCTTATATACTCCTACCACTTAACAAAGGACATGTTAACTAACGGACTTTAAAGATCAAAACTATTACAAAACTAGTCCTAACAATCTCCCCCTTTTTGATCTTTAACACGTCATCCCAGTCTTCAAACTTCAGATTCTTCTCATTATCTGTCTTTGGCAAGAAAATGTTTTTCTGAATTTCAAGATTAAAACATTTCAGAGATCTGGAAGTTTAAGATACTCAAAGTGGATATGTTTTTCGTTGATACTGTTTGAGTGAGGAAATCTTATAACTGATTTACTAAAGATTTGAAAATTTTAGGAAAGAGAATATCAGTTAAGTAAGGATTTGACTGGGTTTTCAGATAATGGAGAGGTTGTTTTTGGATTTTGTGGTAGAGGAGGATAAGGATATAATGATAGTGTTTTTGAATGATTTGTCAGTTAAAGTTTTGGATGTGTATGTATGATTGTTTAGTATGTATGGAAAAATGATATGTAGATTTAGGATTTGGGTGAATGTGGATAATTTGTATTTGATATGGAACAAAAGGTTTGTACAGTTAAGCTTTTGTACGGATAATGCATGTTATGGAATTTTGGAAAGAATGGTTTAAACGGTTAAGCTTTTGAATGTATGTTACGGAATTTGAAAAGAAAATTTTAAACGCTTAAGATTCGGATGGAAATGGATGTGGATTTGTGGTTTGGATAGAAAGATTTATTCGATTAAGTTTCTGGTTGAAATGGTTGAGTTTTTTAATGTAATGGTTGAGATTTTTGAGAGAGATTTCTGTAGATATGTCGATTTCTTCTTCTTCTTCACTTGTCTTTCTTTTTAAACTTTGTTAATCACTTTCTCTTCCTCTGAATTTCTTGAAATATACTATCTCTGATTTTACTGATAAGTTGAGTACTTTAAACATGAATTTTCTTCGTTGATGAGATGTTTGTGGTTCTTCTTAAAGTTGTACATTTCTTGCTCATTTATTTCTTGCTCATTTCTCCCCCTCATGAGGATCATAAAAAAGGAGCCTCATGTTAATGATGAATAAATGCTTTGTGAAAACGGAGAGAGGATAGTTGTATGGTGCAGTTTGGAATCAAGAACCAGTAACATGTAGTATTCATGAAGTATCCAGCTAAAATTGATTTTCCAGAATCTTTGAGAAAAATATTTGAAAAATAGAGAATAACAGTGTCAAGAATCACCTGAAGTCATAAACAGATGCAATCTTTACTAAAGAATCTTCAGTAAAGAGATCGACGAATTTGACAGACAGGATGATTGAAGACATTGTTAAGCAAAGATTTGAGGTTTAAAAGAAATCAATTTGAAGTGGATCAAAGATCAGTGCACAAAAACGATTTTGTGTGTGAGAGCATATGAATAATTCAGAATTTAATCTGAACAATTTGGAGAAAACGTAAAATACATTCTCAACTGATATATGTTTGTAAAAATTGTTTGAAAAGTGGTAAGAACAATCAATCCAAGAAATTGTTATAAACAGATGCAATCAGTACTAATCGAAATTAGTAAAGAGATCGACGAATTTAACAACAGCTTGTGTTGAGTGTTACAAACAGATATTTGAAAATTTTAAAAATTGTGCAAAATCAGAAAAATGATTTGAAAAATTATGTCAGCAACGCAAGAGAAAAAAGTTGGTCATAAACAGATGCAATCTTTAATAATGAGATTAGTAAAGAGATCGACGAATTTGACCAAAATTTATATCTTACGTTGTGAACACATCATTGTGAGCACAAAGTATGAGTAAAAATTTTGTGAGGAAGATATAGATGTTGAGCATAGAATGTCAACTCTGTATGAGAAAGTGAGGTCAATAACGCAAGAGAAAAGAGTTTGACATAAACAGATGCAATCTTTACTAATTAGATTAGTATAGAGATCGACGAATTTGTCAAAAACTTATATCCTACGTAACTAACACATGAGTTGAGTAAAAAAATGTAACAGTTAAGATTGAGTTGTGCTAAGGTTGTAGCAAAAACGAAATTCAAAATGTTGAAGTTTGTAGAAAAATTTGAGTTTCACAAGAATATGAAAAATCAGAATGTGATGTCAACAATGCAAGAGACAAAAAAGTGTCATAAACAGATGCAATCTTTACTAACGAAAGTAGTAAAGAGATCGACGAATTTGACAACAGTTTGTATCCTACATTGGTAACATATGAGTTTAAGTAAAAATTTTGAATATAGTGTGAAGTTGTGCCAACGGTATGACAACAACGAAACTCAAATAGGTTTTGAAAAATATTGAGTTTAAGTTTGAAAACAAAACTGAGGAGATGATGTCATCAACGCAAGAGAGAAAAGTATGTCATATACAGATGCAATCAATACTAATCGAAACTAGTAGAGAGATCGACGAATTTGACAAAAATTTGTATCCTACGTAGACAACATATAAGTGAGGAAAACATTTTTGAACTAAAACAATGAAACTCAATTGAATAAATTTTGAAAATATTGAGATTGAGCTTCTGAAAAATGTGAGTAATGAATAACGAATGGGTTAACAAGAAGTATGCTCCCCCTTTATCGATGAAGTTTCATAAAAATGCTCCCCCTTGACAAATGAATGTCAATTTTCTCCCCCTTAACAAGTGAATATTGATTTTCTCCCCCTCAACCAATTAAGAGCTATTTGCTCCCCCTCAACCAATGAAATCATTGAGAAACGAGTTTCAAGCTGAGTTACTTGAAAGCCATTATTTTGAAACGCGAGCTATACACTGAGGCGTGTATAAGTCATTATCCTGCAAAACAAATCAAACAACTTTTGGTACCCATTTTTGTTTGGGTCTGACAATGTTAGCGTGGGAATGAAACCACCGATAAGTTGTATCGATTTGATTTAAAGAATGAGAGTTCCAAGAAAAACTGAAACTTGATGTTTCACTTTCAAATAATTTCCGGGGAATTATTTGAGATGTTGGAGTTTTGGGAACCCATTTTGCTTTTAAGATTGAGGATGTTTTGTAAACATAAACAGGAGATGTTTTTGGCACTTGTGTAAAAGTCATATTAGGTGCCAATGAAAGTAAATCATTTTTTGAGTATTTTAACGATTTAGTTTTGGAAAAGATTTTCTTTGAAGCACTCGAATGTTTCAACACGGTTGATGGTGTAGGTTTATCCACTTGAGAATGCTTAAGTCTATAAGAGGAACCTAATTTATTTGGAGTTTTAGGTGCGGAATTTCCTCTAATAACTTGTTTAAGAGCATTCAGTTTCTTATCAGAGTGTGGCGAGACCGTGGATCTCCTAGGCTTAGGCTTGGTAGAGGATCTGACTTGTGATTTCGGTTTAGGTGTAGAATTTCCTCTATGAACCTCAGTTTGCTTGATTTTATATAAATCACGATATGCCAAGACAGGAGAAAACATTCTTGAGTTTTTATATTTATTTGTTGCAGGTAAAGGAGAATCTAAATTCATAGATGCACTAGGCTTCCTAAGTTTCTGAAGATACGACGATTTAGATTCTAAATTTTGAATTTGTGCTTGCAACTTTAGTTTCTCTTTATCATAAGATTTATGTGTTTCATCAATTTTATTTTCTAATTCATGAATTTTTGTTTGTAGAACTGATTTTTCTTTGTCAAACGCCTTATGTGTTTCATCTATTTCAGTTTCCAATTGACAAATTTTCTTTTCAAGAATTAGATTTGGTACATAAATCTTTGGTGTTACTTTTTGTTGAAGAACGGCATTTCCTTTAATTTCAAATTCTTCTGGTTTTATAATAGGAAAATAATCATCATTTTCAAATTGAGCCTTTTTAGTTTCATATGTATTATTTAATTCAGTGTAATTGAAACTAATTTGAGCATTCTCCTTTTTAGCTCTGTTGAAGGTCTCAATTTCTTCTTCCTCGTCAGTCATCCGAATGAATCGCTGCGAGATTCCATTGAGTAGATATCTTGAATCATATAATGTAGGAGCCATTTTGCACGCGGTCTTAAGATATTCAGGATTGTCAGCTCCTAGCCCTTCTCGAGAGTTGAAATATTTGAAATCTTTAGGCTTGTTAAGATGAATGGTTTGATCAGTGTGTCCTCGTTTAACAATCAATTCCTCAAGATGTTTGATATGTGAATTCAATTTAATTGTTTCATGCTTGAGTGTGTTTATGATATTTTGTTTGTTTAGCATTTCATTTGATGAAATAATGTTTTGTTCATGAAAATTTTCGGTTAATTCTTTGATTTGTGAATTTAATGATTTAAACTGTTGTTCATTTTCATCAAACTCTTGTTGTTTACGTTCCAAACAATTTTTAGTTATTTGATATTCATGCCATGTGTCAATGTACAATTTGTAATATTTGTCATTTCGATCGTTTGAAATTGTATTTTGGGCATTTTTAAGATTTGTTATTTCCATTTCTTTTTCAGAAATTGTATGAGACTAATTCTTAACATCATTATCATATTTGACATTCAATTCTGATACTTGATTTTGTAACTCCAGATTCTCAAGTTTGACATTTTTAATTTGTTTAATCTGTTGAACAAGTTGTTCATTTTCATTTTGCAAATTATTTAAACGTTCTTGAAATTGATTATTTAAATCTTTTTCATCTAAAATGTTTTGTTTTAAAGAATCACTTTCAGAAATCTGAGTTGTAACAAAACAAGTATCCGGACCAATAAGATTATCAGAATTTGAAAAGAGGGAACTGATTACCTCGAGTTCTTTGTTGGCTTCTTCATTAAATCGATCAGTAACCTCCATATGCTTTTCATCCTTAGGATCTGAATCTTCCATCCATTTACTATCATCAACTAAGAACACTTTTTCATACTCAATTTCTTTAGCCCTCGACATTTTACGTTTATAATACTCGGAATCCCGAACGATTAATTTCTTTGTAGCATCCAAAGGTGTGACGGTTGGCTTTTTAGTTGAGATTGTAGCAGATATATCAGGCTTAATGTCGAATGAAGATCTCAAATTATTGTTTGTAGGCTTTGAATTATATTTCTTCTCATAGTCTGAAATTTTTGCCATAACTCGTAGTACGTCGTGACGTTCTTTATCCAAATCATCATTGATAGCTGGTGTAGGTTTTTCCATTTGTTTATAATATTCGGCAGCTTTTCTCGCATTTGCAAGGTCTGGATCCATATTTTTGCAATTAGGGGTAAATAGCATTTGGACGTATTAAAAAAAAATTCGGTGACGGTAATTGGACTTAAATGTTTGGGCTTGATCAATTTAAACTTGGGCTTGGTTTTGTAAATCTAATTGGTTTTGTAAAGGCTTGAATAACTTTGGGCTTTAAAATTCGTGGGCCAATGCAGACAACATTACCATCCAAAATCAATAGGGATCCAAAATCCAAGATCGTGAAAAACAACTAGTTCGGCAGATTACAAACAAAATCAAGGTTAAACCTTGTTTACGATCAATACCGACTGCTTTTCGATCCAATACGATCTTGATCCTGAATCGATACTTTATCAATTACGATTTCAGTTTATGAATTCAGAATTGATTTTGGACCAACAATTGATCGAGCCGAACTACTAGATGCCGAATTGATCGAGCCGAACTTCTTAATCGAACAAGCAGATCGAACTTTGATTGATTAACCGAACGTTAATTGATCGATTGTTTAATTCTGAATCTGAAATCTGATTCTGATTCAGGGTTCACGATAATGATGCTGATTTGGAATCGAATTTTTGAATCAGATTTGAAGTTGTGAGCCCTGAATCGATTTTCAGATTTGAATCGATAATGATTAATCGAATTTTCAGATTAATCAAATACGTTTGTGATTAATCGATTTTGATTTATGGAGTTGAGTGTCGTATGTCTGTGATTTGATCGAATCAAATGAAGATTAAGGCTGATTTAATTGAAGAACAGAAGCCGAACTTGTAAAGATCGAACTATGTGATGATTGAGGGCCGAACTACTGTAATGTTCTCTGGGCCGAACTAGGTGTTGTTTCTTTGGGCCGAACTAGGTGTTGTTTCTTCGGGCCGAACTACAAATGAAATGAACTTCGGGCCGAACTAACCTTGGGCCGAACTTCTTATTGGGCCGAACTTGTTCATGATCTTCATGAAGCTGAACATCACGAGCGTACGAACACAGTCACAAAACTTCACCAATTCAATCCGATTATGCTCAATTCTCAACCGATTTGAATGATTCTTCTTGCAAATTGCTCGAAATCCAAATGCTAACACTTTGTACCGATCACTTTCTTCAATCCATAACACAATAGATCAAATTCTTCGATTTACAGTAAGTTTTTCAACTTTTTACTTTTTCACCAAAATCATCAAATTGAAGGTCGATTGTTGACGGAATTGATCTGAAATTGATTCTATTCTTCTTAGAAACAATGGAGACACACTATTCTGCACTCAATCCATAGATTTGGAACAAAAAATTACAACATTTAATTTTCATGACGAACATCAACTTTTCTTCACTTTTTTCTCAGATCTTGATCATTCTAGCTCGATTTTGGATCTTCTCTAAGAGAGATTTTGCTCTGATAGCACTTGTAGGAACTATTGACACTATAATCAAGCTAATCCATTGAGATTTGATGAGAAATTGAAGAACTAGTGTGTGTGTGTTCTTGGTGTATTTAGTGTGTGTAAAAGAGAGAGAATGAGATGAATGAAACTTTCACAAAATGTGTATTCAGTAATTGTGTGGAAAGCTTGACTTGAAAGTCAAAGATACAACCTTATATACTCCTACCACTTAACAAAGGACAAGTTAACTAACGGACTTTAAAGATCAAAACTATTACAAAACTAGTCCTAACAGATATTCACAAATACAATGATGAAGCCATATGATGAAGTCATGTTTCAAAACAAACTGAACTATTTCATCAAAAGAAACAGTAAATACATTATTGCTCAACGAAAGAAACAGAATCAAAGAACAATAGAGAAAAGAAAGAGGGAAGAAGAAGAACAAAAGAAACTTGAGTAATTCTAAAAAGAATTAACAAGTTTAGGGGGAGATTGTTGGGATGTAAACAAAGATATACAAATTCTATTACTGATGCTGCAGTTGGTACTAATGTATGAAGAATGAAGTTAGTACTGATGGGGCAGAAACACTATCTACTACTGATGCTTAACTTGGATAATACTACTGATGATATTACTACTGACGATCAACTGTTACTACTGATGCTATATTTAGAGCTGATCGTGTCCAAGATTCTAGCATAGTTAGTTATGGAATGTATATCTTTATGTAATTCAATTGTAATCGATTCCTAGAATAACTAGGTTATTAATTTAGGCTTTAAGGACTATTATATATAGTTCCTTATGAATTGTAAACATACGTGTATTGATCGAACGAATTAATACATTGAAGCTTTTTGTGATAAACTGTGTTCTTCGTTTTATTCTCATTCGATTACAGTTTACTTTGTTCTTAATCTAATAACATAAGTGTTAATCCGCTGTAACTTCTTGTTGGAGCAAAACACAGATCAACTTGAAACTGATGCTGCAGTTAGTACTAATCATACTTAGTACTGATGGGGCAGAACATGTTACTACTGATGAAGTTGATACTGGTGTATACTATAACTTAGTTACTACTGATCAAAGCTTATTGAAGATACTACTGATCAAGAGTAGTTACTACTGACGTTGGTTTTGGACTTACTACTGGTTACCAGAGTTACTACTGACGATGCACATTTACTACTGGTGAATGATTTTACTACTTGTACGCGTTTTGGAAGCATATCAAGTCCGAGATCTTCGCAGAGATAGTTATAGAATGTAATTAAATGTATATCTTTTATAATTCGATGTAAATCAAAGTCCTAGAATAACTAGGGTAATAGTTTAGCTTCAAGGACTATTATAAATAGTTCCTTACGAATTGTAAACGTACGTGTGTATTGTTAACTCAATAATATACATTGAAGCTTTTTGTGAAACTGTGTTCTTAATACTTTCGCATATTATTTACAGTTTATTGTTCTTAATTACATTGATATAGTGTTGATCCGCTGCAACTTCTATATTCAATTAGATCTAAAGTGTTTATTAACTTCTCTATAGTTAATCGATCCTGACAAGTGGTATCAGAGCTTATTGGTTCTAGATCTACTATTTGTTAAGAACAACAAAAAGTTTTAATCTTTAAAACACACATTATCAATCATGACTGATAATAATGAAAGCACTCAGGCCAACAAAATTCCTATACTTACTCCCAACAACTTTGGGATGTGGAAGAATCGTATCAAGCAATACATGCTTATTACAGATTATTCTATGTGGGAAGTTGTCCTTGAAGGAAACAAAACTGGTCCTGGTCAAGCAAGCAGCTCTGCAACTGAGGCAGACAAACTTAAGTGTGAGAAGGAAAAGAAGGACAAGGGAATCGAACTCAAAGCTCTAAGCACTCTCCTACTGGCCATTCCTAACGATTATCAACATCTCTTTGTTGAGTATGATGATGCAAAGGTACTATGGGAAGCACTGGAGAAGAGATTCGTTGGGACTAAGAGCACCAAGAGGAACATGAAGTCTGTTCTCAAACAAGACTTTGAAAACTTCAAAGGAAACCCCAATGAAACACTCACTCAAGTGTTTGACAGATTCAACAAGCTAATTGGTGAACTTAACCAGGTTGGGGTTAAGATGGATCAAGAAGATGTCAACATGAAGTTCCTAAGATCTCTTAGTGAAGAATGGGCCATGTATACAGTGGTATATAGACAAAGAGATGCTCTAGAAGAAAAAGAGTTGGATGAACTTTACAATGATCTCAGAGTATTTGAAACTGAGGTAAACCAAAAGAACCCTTCTATTTCTTCTAATAATGCTGCATTTGTCTCTAGTACAGGTCAAGGTCAGGAAACCTTCATAGGAAAGGCTGCAGATTCTGAGGATGCTGCAAGAGAATCCTTCTTCACTAGTCATGTGCATACTGCATTGATTAGTGATGACTTGGAACAATTGAACCCAGATGATCTTGAGGAGATGGATCTTAAATGGCAGATGGCTATGCTAAGCCTAAGGACAAAAAGATTCTTAAAGAGAACTGGTAGGACAAGCATCAACTTCAACAAAGGTGACAAAGCTGGATTTGACAAAACTAAAGTCAAATGTTACAACTGTAACAACCTTGGTCACTTTGCAAAAGAATTTCCTCGGCCAGACAAAAGATCAAAATCAACTGCCCTTGTATCACAACAAGGACAAGGTTATGACTGGAGCTTCCAAGCAGAAGAGCATGCTCAAAATCAAGCTCTCATGGCCTTTACTGACAACAAAACTGAGGTAAAACCTAAACCTTGTACTTCTGAATGTACTAAAATTATTAAAAACCCAGAAAAAGAAAACACTAAATTAAATGAAGATTTAGCAAAAGCAGTGAGAAGAAATCATGAATTTGATGGTGTGATTACTGATCAAGAACATCAAATAAAGGTGTACCAGATGATTGATCAAAGGATAAAGGAAGAATTGCTTCAGGCTGTGGATGAGAAAGAATTTTATGAAATAAAAAATAAAGAACTAACAAGTAAATTAGAAGAATGTCAGCTTGAAATTGAACAAAATAAATTAACAATTAAAAAGTTTGAAAGAAGCACTAAAATTCTTGATGAATTAACTAATAATCAAACTACAGAAAAAGTTGTTCATGGGGTGGGATATCATGCTGTACCACCTCCATATAAAATCATTCCACCACTTAAAAACAGTTCAGAAAGAATCATTAATGAATTAAAAACTGAAAATCAAACTGAATCACATAATGAAACATCTGAATCAAATGATTCTTCTGATGATGATCAATCAATTGAATTTACAATCTCTCAAACTGAATCACCAAAATCAATTGATACAAGTTTTCACACAGCTCAAAGTCCAAATGAGTCTCCTAAATATGATGCAGAAAATATACCCAAAATTCTCAAAAGGGGAAACCAAAGAAATAGGAACCAACTCTTAGAACAAAGAAAAATCATAAAGGCTCAAGATAATAAATTAAAATGTGTTATTTGCAACAAGGTGAACCATTTAGCAAAGGATTGTCACTTCAATCCAATAAACTGCAAAGAGTTAAAGGAATTTAAAATTTTTAAAGAAAATGCAAAAACTCAAAAGTTAAAAGATACTACTGGTCCTTCAGTAGTAAATAAAATTAAAACTCCAATTGCTGAAACTCCAAGATTTGGAAGAAGTGCACCAAGATTTGTGCAAAACAGAAGAGTTGTAAGCCCAAAGAACAGCAACGACTTCAAGAACAATGGAAAATCCAATCAAAATAAACAATATTTTAAGTTTTCCAACACCATTAAAAACTTTAACAACTTTACTACTGGTGTTAACCCTAATTATAATGCTGTATGGTACCAATACAAGAATACTACTGGTAAAAACCCTAATTACAAAAATACTACTGCTCCCAAAACAACTTTCAAAAATACTACTGGTGTCAACCCTAAAAACACTACTGGTCAATCTAAAAATGGTAAGTACCAAAATACTACTGGTCCATCAGTAGTAAAACATTCAAAAGCTAAAAATCATGGGTATAAACCAAGATCAGTAGGAAATTATCACACCAGTAATACTTTCAAAAGGGCAGTAGTAAAATAAAACACCAGTAATAAACAAGTATGGGTACCAAAAATGTTTAAAGTTAAATCCCCAAAAGCTTATTTCTCAAAGGATGAACCCAAGACATATAAAGCTTGGGTTCCCAAACTTAACTAATCCTTTACTCACTTGTGCAGAGCATTCAGATCCCAGAAGAAGGAAGAACATGGCATATTGATAGTGGTTGCTCAAGGCACATGACTGGAAATCTGCAAATTCTTAAAGATTTCAAGTCATTTGATGGAGGATATGTGGCATTTGGTGAGAATCCACAGGGAGGTAAGATTACAGGTAAAGGTACTGTTACTAATGGCAAAATTACCTTTGATGATGTATTTTATGTAGCTGAACTGAAATACAATCTTGTCAGTGTGTCTCAAGTTTGTGATAAAAAGAACAAAATTCTTTTCACAGACATTGAGTGCATCATTCTTTCTCCTGATTTTATTTTAGATGAAAAATATGTTGTTTTAAGAACTCCAAGGAGAAACAATGTGTATTGCCTAGATACAGGGGGAGAACTCATTTCTTCAAATGAGGTCAACTGTTTCATATCCAAGGAAAACACCACTGAATCAGAACTATGGCATAGAAGGATGTGTCACACAAATTTCAAAAACATGAACAATTTAGTAAAAACAAATCTGGTCATTGGACTACCTCAAAAACAATTCATGTGTGATCATCATTGTGTTGCATGCCTAAAAGGTAAACAACACAAGACTTCTCATAAGTCCAAATCTGTGAACTCTATTTCTGTTCCTTTACAGCTCTTACATATGGACCTTTTTGGACCTACAAATGTAATGAGTATTGGAAAGAAACAATATTGTCTTGTTATTACTGATGACTTTTCCAGATATACATGGGTTTTCTTTCTCAGGACAAAGGATGAAACAAGTGAACTCATAAAGAACTTAATTGTCAAACTGGAGAACACATCTGTTCAAAAAGTTAAAGCCATAAGATGTGATAATGGCACAGAATTTAAAAATGCTAACTTAATTAACTTTTGTGATTTTAAAGGTATTGACAGGCAATACAGCTCACCTAGAACTCCACAACAAAATGGTGTAGCTGAAAGAAGAAATAGAACCATCATAGAAGCAGCAAGATCAATGCTAGCAGACTCAAAATTACCAATTACCTTTTGGGCTGAAGCTGTTAATACTGCCTGTTATGTTCAGAACAGAGTATTAATAGTAAAGCCACATTTTAAAACACCTTATGAACTTTTTAATAAAAGAAAACCTTCTATAAACTTTTTGAAATCATTTGGTTGTCCTTGTACTATTCTGATTACAAGAGAACAAATTGGTAAATTTGACTGCAAAGCTGATGATGGAATCTTTGTGGGATACTCTACTCAAAGCAAATCATACAGAGTATTCAACTAAAGACTAAGGATAATTGAAGAAAGCATCAATGTATCCTTTAATGAAAATGTACCTAATGAACAAGGAAATGGTCCAGATTGGCTATTTGACATAGACAATCTAACCAAATCCTTTAATTCTAACATGAATTTCAATGCAGATAATTCAAATTGTCACAATCAAAAGGAAGGAACATCATCAATTAATACTGGTCAAGAGGAAATGAGATACATTGTAGTTAATACTGCTCCAATAGTTAATACTGATGTCAGTAATAACTCAAGTTCTGGAACCAGTAGTAACTCTGAGAATGAGGACAGTAGTAATTCAAATACTACTGACACCAGTAATAGTACTCAAAATACTACTGGTCCAAACATTAACCTAGATTCTCAAGATACTACTGATACTAGTAACAACATCAATACTACTGATCTCAATGAAGACAATAGCAGTAGTAACTCTGACCAAGACGATGATGAACCAAACTTCAATAACAATGAAAGATCACTAGAAGAACAACTGCCTGAGACAAATGAGTCCAATCTTGAAAATCAACTAGTAGTTGATAAACCTACAACCACAAGGACTCAGAAGAACCATCCATTAGACCTTGTTCTAAGTGATGTTAACTCACCACTTCAAACAAGAAGCAAATTAAACAAAAGCTTAACTGCAAATATGTGTAACTTAAGTTTAATTGCTAATGAATGTATGTTTGAATGTTTTCTATCTCAGGATGAACCAAAGAAAATCCAACAAGCAATGAAGGACTCAAACTGGATTGAGGCAATGCAAGAAGAACTCCTTCAATTTAAGTTACAAACTGTTTGGACACTTGTACCTCTTCCCAAAGGAAAAAGAGCCATTGGAACAAGATGGATCTTCAGAAATAAGAAAGATGAAAGAGGTATAGTCATCAAGAACAAAGCCAGACTTGTAGCCCAAGGATACACTCAAGAAGAAGGAATAGACTATGATGAAGTATATGCTCCTGTTGCTAGAATTGAAGCCATAAGAATATTTCTAGCATATGCTTCATTCAAGAAATTCAAAGTCTATCAAATGGATGTGAAGAGTGCATTCCTATATGGGAAGATTGAAGAAGAGGTCTATGTATGCCAACCTCCAGGTTTTGAAGATTCAAAACATGGTGATTACGTGTTCAAATTGGATAAAGCTCTGTATGGCCTACATCAGGCACCAAGAGCATGGTATGACACATTATCATCATACCTATTGAAGAACAACTTTAAAAGAGGAGCCATTGACAAAACTTTGTTTACAAAGAAAGTCAAAGATGATATACTACTGGTACAAATATATGTAGATGATATCATCTTTGGCTCAACCAATGATTTACTATGCAAAGAATTTGAAGAACTGATGCAGATTAAATTCAAGATGAGCTCTATGGGTCCAATGAACTTCTTCCTTGGACTCCAAGTCAATCAAAGAACAGATGGTATTTTGATAAATCAATCAAAATATGTCAAAGACATCTTGGAAAAGTTTGATTTAAAAGACAGTAAAAGTGCAAGTACACCAATGGAAACACACAAACACCTACATCCTGATGTTGAGGGGGAGGATGTAGATGAACACTTATATAGATCAATGATAGGCTCTTTGATGTACTTAACTGCATCAAGACCTGACATTATGTATAGTGTTTGTGTGTGTGCAAGATATCAAGCAAGACCTAAAGAACTACACTTGCAAGGTGTTAAAAGAATATTCAGATACTTGAAAGGCAAACCATCACTAGGTCTATGGTATCCACATGATTCACCCTTTGAACTCATAGCCTACACAGATAGTGACTATGGAGGTGAATGTCAAGATAGAAAGTCCACTACTGGTGGATGTCAATTCTTTGGATCAAGACTGGTGTCATGGCAATGCAAGAAACAAACAAATGTATCAACATCAACTGCTGAAGCAGAATATGTAGCTGCATCTGCTTGTTGTGCTCAAGTACTTTGGATTCAAAACCAGCTTCTAGACTTTGGTATCTCTATCCTTAAAACTCCTATTTTTATTGATAATCAAAGTGCTATTAGTATTGTGAACAATCCAGTAAAACACTCTAAAACTAAACACATTGAAATAAGATTTCATTTTATAAGAGACTGTAATGAAAAGAAATTAATCAAAGTAGTTAAAATCCATACTGATGATCAATTAGCAGATCTTTTTATAAAAGCATTTGATGTAGGAAGATTCAACTTCTTGGTTAGCAGTATTGGAATGATTTTGATAAATTAAAATCTCACTTAAAATCATGTGTAAAGTTATTGTTGTAAAATATTATTTATTTACTTAAGTGTTTTACTACTGGTATATCTGTATTACTGGTGTGTAGGCATGTACACAAAATACTACTGGTAGTTAAATACTACTGGTGTGTATTAGGTGTACATAAATACTACTGGTGGTCAGTACTACTGGTATTTACATATACTACTGGTCTTGTATGTTAATGGTTACTACTGATGTCTATAGTTACTACTGATGTCAAAATCTTTAGTCATTACTGATGTTAGTAGATACTACTGACGTTTTACTACTGATATCTTATTTACTACTGGTCTTTCAGAAACTCAATTACCAAACTAACCCCCATGAAAATAACCGTTATGTTATGATTCGAAGGGCATTTTAGTAGTTTTGCAGGATAAATCGAAAGATATAAAAGGCGGCAGTTGATTAGTTTAGCATTATCTTCACTTCGATTTGATAAATCCTCTCGATAAACCCTAGCTTACGATCAAAAACTCTTCGTCAATAACAAAATTCATTCCTGTTCTTCTCAAAATTCAACAAAAATGGCAACTCTAAAATCTTTGAATGTTCAAACCGATCTCAAATATTCCGAATTTCACAATATGTGTGCCTTCCTAAAGAATCCCGACGGCACAAAAGATTTTCGTCCGATCGTCAAGTTCTTGAGAAATTCTTATATACAGTTTGCTTTAACTGTAAAACCAAAATCATATCAACAGCACTTGGTGGATTTCTGGACCAATGCTGAGCAAACGGAAGGAACAACCATATCAATGATTAAATCAAACGTAGATGGAAAGCATATCACAGTAACAGAACAATCAATCAGACACCATCTACAACTTCATGACGATTCAGGTATGTCTACTCTTCCGAAGGAATACATTGCTGAAATTTTACAAAAAATGGGTTATGAGGGAAGACTGAATATAGTAACCTTTCAAAAGGGTCTTCTCTCCCCACAATGGAAATTCTTAGTACATACTATTCAGCATTGTATTTCTCCAAAAAGAAGTACTTGGAATGAGTTTAATAAGGCAATAGCCTCTGCTGTTGTCTGTTTATCCACAGACCAAGTATTTAATTTTTCTCAAATGATTTTTGAAGGTATGTTGGGAAATCTTAGTTCTTCTAAATTTTTAATGTATCCCAGATTTCTACAACATATCATAAATTGTGAATTACAAAACTTGTCAACTCCTAAAAACATTTTCATACTACCTGAGTTGAACAAGAAAGTTTTCTCAAATATGAGAAAACAATTTAAATTTTCGGGCAAGGAAACCCCTTTGTTTCCTAACATGATCAAAGATCAAACTCTTATTGGAGAGGGTTCAACCATTGCTACACCCCAAGTTGAACCTCAACCCACTCCATCACCCCCAAATACAGCCCAAACACCACCCCAACTAGTCACTCAATCACCAGCCCAAACAGAAGTCATGAATGTGTCCCAGGAACTTGATATAAATCTGCAGAGTGCTACTCTTCACTCTGTGGAAGACCTACCAGATAAAACCAAAACTATTTCCACAATTTATCATAGAAAGAAAATTTCTACAAAGGACACCAGGGGACAAATTGAGTCAAACCCCAGGCTCCAAGAGTTGTCCTCCAAGGAGGAGAGAGGACATGAGGCGAGGGCTTTCACTACTGATGCCCCAAAGGTGGGTGCACAGGACAGTGAAAACATCATTAGGACCCAGACCTCGGCAACTTTGAGTGATGACTCATTTGAGGAGTTACTCAAAGGACCCCGGTGCCAAGAAACCACAAGGGGGCATCTCTGCTTCTTCTAGGAAGAAGAGGATGTCTAAAAGACCCAATGAATCACCAAGAAGTGATGAGGGCAGATCTTTTGAATTGATGGATAGGATGGAAAACCTCAAAGCCAATGTACCTGTTAGTGAGCCCGATGATCTTGCTAGATGGAGTGAGGGCAGTATTAAAATCAACCAATTGACGGATAAAGTGGATTCTCTTGAATCCACTGTACAAGATTGTCTCAAGTATTTAACAAACCAAGGGAAAACAATGGCTGCCATGAAAAGGCATGTCAATACCATTAACAAGAGAATGAGATTCTATGAGCACAGGCTTCATCAACAAACTAAGATCATCAGAAGATTGAAGAAGAAAATTGATGATAGTGAGGCTCCACCAGTTGAGCTCACTAAGGGGGAGAAGGATAACATACAAACCATGATTGATGAATCAATTGCAGCATCAGCATCCTCTCTCCTAAACTTAAAAGAAACAAAAGTTGATGAAGGCCCAGAAATGATGGTTACAGAAGATGAACCAATTACTACTGCTACAATGGAAGAACGAGTTGAAAAAGAAATACCAGTAGTAACTCCCACTACTGATATAATAGCAGTAGTAAGTAAAGAAGAGGAAGTAAAAGCAGCAAATACTACTGATGCCCTATCAGTAGTAACTCCTGAAGTCACACCAGTAGTAACTACTCTGGTTACTACTGAAGAGGAAGAATTACAATTCCCAGATCTTATTGAAAGAGAAAGACATGTCATTATCTCCAAACCACCAACACCTGATCAACCACTTATCATACCTGACATTGATGATAATGTGAATTGGTTTGAGGTAGATGAGTGTACACTTCCTCCACACCCTAAAATCTTACCAGAAGGTCAACTACATCTGTTTTATCCAAAACTTCTGATGATGGGTATACCAGATATGAAATACATTCCACCTCCACCATCTGCTCACATTGGAAAAGGAAAAGAGGTATATGATGATGATTATCCAAATAGAGCATTAGGACATCACATGGTAAACAAGATTAATCATGTCAGAGCAGAAAAGCAATCCAGATGGAGAATAAAACATAGAAAATTTTTGGAGAAAGTGGAAATGTATCAAGCATTAGTAGAAAATAAGAAGAAAGTTCAAAGTGCAACTCCTGTTCAAATACCTACTCAAATCAAAGATGTTCAGATAGAAGCCCAAGAAGCAGAATTCAAAAGGCTCAGAAAAGTAGAAGAAGAACATCTAAACTGTCTTGAAGATCTTGTAGCTGAATGTAAAAGAACAAAAGGTGATCTACCAGATGATATCTTTGAACAAAAGACACTTATGATAGACTTTCTCAAGACAAAAGGGCACAGTGCAAAATCGTTTGGAAGAATGAAGATGATAACTATAATTGAAAAATACTGCACTGCTAAGAAGAAAGACTTGGCTGAACAAGAAGCTGAAGAAACAAAGAAAGCCAAAACTCTAATCCCAATCAGTCCAAACTTAATCAAAGCTGGTAGTGTTTCAACTACTGGTAGTACCTCAACTCCCCAATCAATGAAAAGAAAGATTGTTGATCAAGAACAAAGCTCTAAAAAGAAATCAAAACAAATTGTACCTGTTCTTGAAATGCCTATTGCTCCATTGCAGAACAATCCAATTATTAACTTGAGGGTTATACAGAACAATGTTATAGAGATCATAAGGGAAGACAAAGTTGTACAGAGATTCACTGGATGGTTACCATTAATCAGATCATGCTCTAGAAGTGATGTAATTAAGCTTCTGATTATTGGAAAACCTAGAATGACAAAGAAATCATGGAAAGAGTCTGGTGCTGGATACTTAACAAAAATGATAGATGCTGCATTTTATCCAGATAATTATCCAGAACAATTTACAGATCCAGGTAATGTGTATGCTTGGAATGTCATTCCTACAGCTAATATGTACTTCTTTGAGAAATCAGGCAAAGTATGTGAATTGTACTTATATGAAAAAGAATATCCACATTCTGAGAAGACTATGTATCATATATTCATAAATACTTTGATGAAACCTTATGATGCTGTTATGTTCCAAAACAAACTGAATTACTTTACAAAGAGGAACAGCAAATATATTATTGAACAAAGGCTTCAACAGAATCAAAGAACTCTTGAGAAAAGAAGAAGAGAACAAGAAGAACAAAAGAAACTTGATTGATTAAAAGATAATCAATAAGTTTAGGGGGAGATTGTTGGAGCAAAACACAGATCAACTTGATACTGATGCTGCAGTTAGTACTAATCATACTTAGTACTGATGGGGCAGAACATGTTACTACTGATGAAGTTGATACTGGTGTATACTATAACTTAGTTACTACTGATCAAAGCTTATTGAAGATACTACTGATCAAGAGTAGTTACTACTGACGTTGGTTTTGGACTTACTACTGGTTACCAGAGTTACTACTGACGATGCACATTTACTACTGGTGAATGATTTTACTACTGGTACGCGTTTTGGAAGCATATCAAGTCCGAGATCTTCGCAGAGATAGTTATAGAATGTAATTAAATGTATATCTTTTATAATTCGATGTAAATCAAAGTCCTAGAATAACTAGGGTAAATAGTTTAGCTTCAAGGACTATTATAAATAGTTCCTTACGAATTGTAAACGTACGTGTGTATTGTTAACTCAATAATATACATTGAAGCTTTTTTGTGAAACTGTGTTCTTTTATAATTCGATGTAAATCAAGTCCTAGAATAACTAGGGTAAATAGTTTAGCTTCAAGGACTATTATAAATAGTTCCTTACGAATTGTAAACGTACGTGTGTATTGTTAACTCAATAATATACATTGAAGCTTTTTGTGAAACTGTGTTCTTAATACTTTCGCATATTATTTACAGTTTATTGTTCTTAATTACATTGATATAGTGTTGATCCGCTGCAACTTCTATATTCAATTAGATCTAAAGTGTTTATTAACTTCTCTATAGTTAATCGATCCTGACACTTCTTGTGTTAGTAGATCTGGGTTTATAATAACTTGTTTAGGTTATTCGATCCTGACAAATATTATCCCTTGATTTTGACACATGTCTTCATCTAATGAACAGGACTATGAGTAGGAACAAATGGTAGACTAATTACCATTACTCTTACAATATACTCCCTCCGTCCCTAAATAAAGTTCCCATTTCTCCTAAACTTTTGTCCCTAAATAAAGTTCTCATTTCAGAAGTTGGATGGGGTCCACTTAATAAAATAATATAATTATCAAGGACCCACTACAAACTATCCAATAACTACCTTTCTCTCTCCAAACCAACTTTATATTTTAATTAAATTTATACCAATGACCCCACCACTAACTTTCTCCTTAAAACTTATACCCAAAACAAATGGGAACTTTATTTAGGGACGGAGGGAGTATAATTTATCTTATTCTCAGGACATCAGTTTTGCAGAGAAATAGTAGAAACGCAGTGTGAGGCAGGCCTTATACATTTCCTATTTAACAGGCTGTGCTCATTCTAAATAAGTACCAGGCCCATTCCATTGAAATGTTTGATCATTGTGGGCTTTGAATAACTAGATATAAAAACACTTCTATGGTTTGTGACAAACTCACTCATAATAAAGAAAAATAAAATAGAATAGTGTTTTTAAAACAGAATTTAAAAATACGAGAATTGCAAGAACTATAGAATTACATGTTTATTCACACGCAGTTAAGTTTATCCATATGTAAATATTTATGCATGTCAATCATATTCTTAATTACAAACACATCCATCACGATTAATTTTGTAGTTGACGTCCTTTGGCTTCAACTTAAACGTGTGTACTTTCAGCATGTAACTTAGTTCTAAGACACACGAAATGCACATGTAATTTAAAACTTAATTTACCAGCTTTCGTCATCTTACGACAGATTTCTTATGTAGGAGCCATATGGATGCCAAAGATATATAGCATCAAGACACTTTGTGTAAACACATAACGAAAAACCTTTATTTTGTTATAATATTCGAGTGAAAAACCTTTGCATATAATAATAATAATAATAATAATAATAATAATAATAATAATAATAATAATAACAATTTGTAAATTTAATGCCACCACCAAAAATGGAAAATAATTGTGATGCAAATTAATTAGATTGTTTTCCCATCGGCTGATAATGCTTAGCTTGTACCTATCATCACCAACGCAATGACATTGGCCTAGTCAATCAATTATTTATAAAAAAAAATGTTAAATATGACTAATATGATATCCACCACAAGATGTAAGGGCCTAAAAATGGCACTGAGCAATAAAATTCAACGCAGTTTATGATTAATGCATTGGATCTAGACCGAATGTAGTGCGCGACCGCAACCGATGGTCGCGACCATGTCTCTCATTACGGAGAGGACACACACTCTTTCTACTTTTTATGTGTATTTGGTCTCTCTGGCAATTAAACTTTTATGAGAACTGTATTTTGTTGTATTATGCATTAGATGTTCTACATTATTTTTTATTGATAAATTGAGGTGTGGTTGGCCACAACCACATAGGTTTGGTCATGTATGTGGGTTGGAAGGAGAAATCTGAAGTGGAATTCATGTGTCATTGTGATGAAACATAATTCTTACGGTTGTACTTAGTAATTTACATGAAATCTATGTACATTTGATGCAACTTATATTCAAATTTAACAAACGATTAACATAAAACAATTCTATATTTTTCTTTCTTTTCTGAAACGGCAAATCTAATCTACTCCTAATTACAACAATGATATTAACTCTTAATTAACATTTAATTCACACATATTTAATACAGTATGTAATTATAAACATTCAAGTGATTACCTCTAGCTAGTTACTCATTTCGCATTTGCTTACTAAAACAAAAAAACAACATAAAGATTAAATAAGCAATTTCATCGCCAAATCATACATATATGTATACTAACGCTACTAGTATTCATCCATCTTGATTTCCAATGGATTACGTATTTTATTTACCCTTTTAAGTTTGAAGTCTTCCAAATCTCTTCGAGTTCTCTAGCAAAAGCTTCTTGGCGCCCGACAACAATGGTAATATGGTCTTTCTTTTCAAAAACTTTAACGTTGGCCCGGGGGACTTTGGTCTTCACATTGTTGCTACATTCAACCGGGATAAGCTCGTCATCTTGACCATGAAAAATATTAACGCTGCATTTTAGCGTGTTTTGAACGGTATCCAAATACCCTTCGATCTTGCCAGCTGTCCCACATATGATGTTGTGAAGGGTATGCCATGCCGCATTGTGTGTATGGCAACAAAAACCTTTGATCAAATAAGTCCTAATCCTGCATTAATTAAACATCATATGAAGTTAATTAACAAGTCGATCGTTTTCTAGAAGGAAGCATTAGTCTTAACAACATTTAAACTACATGGATGTAGGTGGCTTTCATTGGTATGGATACTAAATGACTAATATACCCTTGGTTATTGTAGTTATTAATATAAAAAATTTAAGATACAAACGGACACGTATTTAGAATTTCATTCAATGGCCTCATTTGGTGAGTGTGACTCGTGTATTTGCAACTTGGGTATATATATTATAAAGACGATTTAACCAACTCGATCGGTTGTTGATTATGACACCATGCTTCACAAATGGCCCCTAGTTACATTTCTACGTTATTTTTGTTCCCGACATATACATACTTTTAGACTTTATAAAACCACTTGTAAAAAAACTAACATAAAAAACCATAAGTTTTTAAACGTTGTTTGTTATAACATAGATTATAAAATCGTAATTACTAATTTTCACAACTAATACTTTAATTAATGTATAATGATTGTGGTATACTGGTATTTAGAAAATGGATGACAATCGTCATCGATGAAGCTCGATCACCAATTTCAGAATTCGGTGCATTAATTCGGGTGTCCAATTGATCGCGACATTGACTATATTTGTAGAAAATGTTACGTAGGATATATGCAAGATTTCTATTTCTGATGTCTTCGTTTGGAAATAATTTAAATTTGAGTTTACTTTTTCATTTAATAAAATGTAAAATATTCCTTTCCATATTATATGTCATAATTATTACAATTCATAGAATAACTAGAATATGTTTAAAACTAAAAAAATGAAATATTAGTCAAAATCATTATAAATACTTGTATTAACTGAAAAAGAATGGCCAAATAAAGAAAAATGTTACCTATTTCGGGTAAAAAGTTTGATAAGAAATTCCCAAATTCGGTGGTTTTTGCATATAATCAAACAAATCGTTCGGCCAACATGTTCATACCAACACGCTAATGATGCCCCGAATGCTATCAACGGCCACACACGACGTGGCGCCACCTTCCTCATCATATATTGGGTCGCTCGTTCCCCTTTTGGGGTCGGAAAATATGGCTGCCAAATCAATTAATTTACCCTGTTAGCTAACTTCATTTTCTAGATAAACGTAACTAAAATGTTCTTGTTACAAATTAATGTAATTTGTTGGCTATATACCAATTTATGTAGAAAAAAAATGAAATTTGGTCTTAAATAAATGATATGAAGTCAAAGTTTGACTATCTCAATTTACAAGTACAACCAAGTTTTACTACTATTTCACATAAATTATAAGAAAGTTGAAACATAGAATACTATTTTAATCCGTAACAAATCTACTTACTTGCATTTATTACAAAAGTAAATATAGATGGTGTGGTCAACCGAAGGCTTACCGGTGCGAGCAGTGTGAGGGACTTGACGGCGTTAGGGTGTTTAACGGCGAGTGCTAGAGCTAAAAGGCAACCAAGAGAATGAGCTACTATGTGAAAAGATTTAACCTTATGTGCTTCAAGTACTGATTTCTCAATCATGTCTAAGTGCTCTTTTATCGTGTAAAGCGAGTCATGGGGCTTCGGACTTTGCCCGAAGCCCAACAAATCGACCGCAAATAATCGACACGCAGATTTTGTCGATTTTGTGAAGTTTGGAAACAATGTCTCGGTCCAAAATGCCGATGATGATATAAATCCGTGTATAAATAAAACATCATCTCCTACATTTTCTGCAAAGCATAAAAATAGAATAAACACAATAATTAAAAAAAAAAAAAATAACAAAATAACGGTTAAATGTAACACAATTACCTTTAGGGCCTTCAGTGTGAACAAAAAGAGTATCGTTACACGAATTTGACCATGAGTTGCAAGTCTCGCAATCGCAATCGGACCACCGGGGAATAGGGTGGGATTTTTGAGCACCAATTTTCTCTTGTAGCATTTCAAGAATAGTGTTGTTGACCGTGAAAGTTGACCGGACCGTTGACTTGTTAATGGAAGTGATCATGGTAAATGAGTTGTCGACTTTCCGGCGTTTAAGCTCTTTGATGGTGGTTTTCGACACCTCGTTCACCAATGACCGCCGGGTGTAGAGTGTATCGGAGATTTCTTCTAGTTGTAACTTTGTTGATGTAAGGCAAACTATTTTTTTAGATTCGCCTTTTTCCGACACCAAGATTTTACCACTTTTTGTAATGACTTCTTTTGGTGAAGAACAATAACACGGTTTCCATTCCGCTTCGATGAAAAAATCAATAATTTTGTAAACGTAACATAGAATTAAATCGAGTACATCGAAAATGGAGAAGATAATAAAGCTAAAAACATCGTTAATAAACTTTCCGATCATTGTCAAAGCACCCAACACGCCCATTTTGCCACCGGAATAAAGATTCTCCTCCCACATTTAGAACCAAAGATTATATGGGATTGAAATGGTTGACCCGACCCGACAAGCTCAACGGGGCCCAATCGAACCCATGCACCACCTTCTTGATACACTTGTGTGTTTTGAAGGGAAAGAGTGTGAGTTTGCTACTTGTATTAAAGGAGTTTTGTGTGGACAGGTACTAACAGGTAAGAGATAAATGCATTCATTAAAACAGTTTGCTGGAAGAAAAATATAATATTAAGATTTTAGCAACATTTTTAAACATAAAGGTTGGTGGTGGTTGAACCTCCAATTGAGCAGCTCCCAAGAAACCATTTGCAAAAAGGGTAAAAATGTAATTCCAACTCATTTTACGATAAAAATCATTAAACCTGTTTGAGCCTAAAGAAGTTAACCAACCCAAGTACGTCTTAAAGGACACACCATGACTAGATTATAACCCGTAAACCAGTTATGTCCAATCATGGTTAGTTTACACGTTGGTTCAAAAATGGTACTTCTGTATTATTATCGTAAAACGGAAGTATTCACGGTCTATAAACACGATTAAGAGACCGTTTGATAGTTGCTAATTGAGTTAGTTGCTGATTGAGTCAGAATTTTTGACTGAAACCATGCATTTGATTATATAGCTAACTAAATGTGCTGAATGATTACCGACTCCAAGCCATTGTAATGTTGGACCGAATAAGTGAATTCTTACAAGTCTCAATCAAACAGACCCTAAGAATTAAATTAGTGAGTCAATGTATTAAATCAACTATTTTGTTAAATATTGAGTATTATGGTTTACCTTTAATAAATTGCCGTTCAAAAAAAAATTGATTTACCTTTAATATTTAATACTCACTATGTCATTTTAAGGATATTTAAATACATTATGGCCAGATTAAAATTAAGGTAAAAAGGGGAAATGCAAAAAGTGGTGGTACAATTAATGTGGTGGTAACATTTTTGAACCAAAAGCTATAGATGTTGATAATTTAATGTCTCATGACTCTTGTCTCTTAGAATATGGTTCATCATTAACGTACCCAAACTAGTCGCGGATCTACAATAATATTTTTTTTAAAATTCTTGGTCTATTCTAATGATAAATATAATTGTAAAATAATTTATTTTATAACTAATGCTAAACGAGTCGAGTCGAGCCGAGTTCTGCCAAGCTCGAGCTCGACTCGCCAAATAAAACTCTAGCTCGAAACTCGACTCGATACTCGACGAGCTTCCATTTTTAAGCTCGAACTCGACTCGGTGAAAACTCGAAACTCGACTCGATACTCGGCTCGGCTCGAAAAATTCATATTTTTTTAAAAAATGCACTTTTTTGTTGTAAATATGTACATGGAAAAGGGTAAAAGGTAATTATGTATATGGAAAAAGGGTAAAATGGTAATTAAATAAAAGCTCGATAAGGCTCGCGAGCCTAACGAGATGTGTATTTTGGAACTCGAACTCGGCTCGAAACCCTACTCGAGTAGCTCGAGCTCGAGCTAGACTCGGTTCACAACGAGTCGATTTCAAGTATTTTTCGAGTCGGTCTCGAGTAACTCACGAGCTGTCTTGACTCGATTACACCCCTAGCTGCCCATAACTCTCTCTTTCTAAATAGGATTTCTTTTTATTATCTTGCTTACAGCTCTCTTCAATGTTTAAAACTTAGTTTTTGCATTGAACCTCTAAATTTGTTAAGTATGATCGAACTGGTCAGATTGGATGAGCCAACCAATTGAACCGGATGACAATATTGTTTAGAATTTATGCTAAAAAAGTATAAAAGTACAAAGTAAATACCATAAGAATTAAAAAAGATCCAAACCCTATATTTCAACTAAATTTAATAAAGCTCCAATACCTATATTAAATTATACATATGTCTATTTTATTTATCAAAAAATTAAAAAGAATCGGTTTCTCCGGTTCGACTAGCCGATTCAACTGAGTTTTTACATTCAACCGGCCGGTTTTGACCTAGCTATTGCCTCCAATCTAACTGGCTCATCTGGACCGGCTACCTTCTCATTCCCCGGTTTGACATGTCTGACATTTGAGTTCAACCCGATTTTTAAAATATTGGTTTTCTTTGTAACAAAATGATAGTTGTATTTTAGTATTGAAGCAGATAGTTGATCCAAAGATTTTTATGCCTTTTCAGAAAAGAAACAAAATAATGTGTAACAATATCAATGCCACGGAATATATATCAGTAGCATTGGTAATTTTTATACCATAACTTTTAATTTATATGCTATAATAATTGCATTATATACTTATATAATATAAAAGAATACTTGTACAGTGTAATATAAACATCAAAATATGTAATATACAAATTAGTTCCCATTAATAGCATTCTTAACAAGAACATGCAAAGCTTTAACATAGAGGGTCAAATGCCCTTTTTGACTTTACATTCCATGGTGGGGGATCTATTTACCAACACAAAAACATAATTGAAATTTAAGCATCTATTGTTCCAATTCCAATTCCTCCATTTTGACCGGAACTCAATATTTGAGATAAAAGCAAGTCAAAACTTCCAATTCAAGGCGATAAATGTTTTTAGAAAAACAACTTTTAATATCAATAAACGCTTATTCTTTGTAAGGTTTTTCGTTAATCATAAGATGGCCATCGCCTACCTTTAATTTGAGTTATTTGGATCTCACTAACAAACCGAGAAAATTGCATTGAGAACCCTATTTTCAAGAGTTTTTATGACAATTATATATTGGCAACCAATTAGACTTATTGAAACTCTTTTTGCTTTCGGAAGTGAAGCAATGAAAGAGGAGCTTAACCCGTCGGGTTGAAATTCGACACTTTCAAAAAGTTAAACGAAAGACGTGGAAATGTGTTGTTCAGACACATTCCAATGTTGTTTTAAGAGTTTAAAAGTAGATCGTCGGGCTCTAAGTCTTTGTTCACCTTATAATCTTTCAACTGTCACGCGTTCTCTAACTCATCAATAGCACCACATCAGCCTTTTCCCTAACGACAAGAAAGTGACAAAGAACATGCCAATAATATCTCTTTCTTTCCTCTTTCCTTTCTCCTCTTTCTACCTATTCATCTCTCTATTTCCATAAAAAAAAATGTATCTGACTCGTGTCTAAGGCATAAGTTAAAAATTGTTAAATTATCCTAAACTTTCAATATATACTGAAAAGCGTATTTAATGGATTTAAAACATATAGTTCATTAATGTAAATGACTTTTCAATATGAATGAAAGAATTAAATTCATTTGATGTCTTTTAAAGTGAAACTTTTTTTTCTCTTTTAATGAAAAAGAAAAGAGAAGGGGTAGGTTATGTAATATAAAGACCTTATTTAACTAATGGTTTAATACTTTAATTTATAATTTACTTTGATTTGATTGGATGGAGCTTCACTTCTTCACAAAGCAATCTCATGGTTAAAAATCTTGCTAGGTAGATATATTGAGTTATTAGGTAAGAGTTTGAAAACGGTCGCTTCCAATTATACCCGAACTAACACCATAATCTGAATTACCTGAAATCGGTAAAATTGAACCTAATTCTGTTTGGTTTATGGTTATTTTTTGTAAATCCATGAAACCGTTTAACCAAAGAACCAAGTAAATTGATCGAATAACATGCCTAGTTAGGTCGTGTACATTTGACCCAAAAGCTCAGCCTCTTCGAGAAAAGAATACCCTAACTAAAGAAAACCTCATCCGTTTTATTCGTTTGATTGGATGGAGGGATCCAAATAAGATTTGTTTGCTTGATATCTTTAGACTTTAGTAGAGGAGTTGATCATTGGTAAGCAAGATTTGCAAATATGGAGTATCATAATTAATTGTTTGAAAAGGAAATACGGAAATGACTCAAATAAGGACCCTTAACCTATTAATGCAGCTTGCAATTCTAGCTTACGACGTATTACAAATAAATGCACTCATTAATACCTTATTTTATTTTAAGAATACAAAGTTTTCATCTCAAGTGTTTATTACACCTTTATATCAATTATGTGTTCCCTTTCATGCCTAGTTTCATCCTCAAAATGGCAGTTCGTTCAAAATTTTAATAAAGTCTATCAACTATGTTATATTCCGCGTATCAACTATGCTATATTCCGCAACTTTATATTGTATTACGTTGTTTAATTTAATTAATACTTAATCATTGAATTATTGTAAGTGCAATTTTAAGTCTATTAACCGGCTTAACATGAATTACTCTGATAAATCATAAATAATACTTTAAGTGAAATTTTAAAAATAATTTTCCATATAAGCCATTTACTTATAAAATCCGTTAAGTCAAAATAAAACGACAACTTAATCATTATACCTAATGAATGGGCCGGGCTTCTTTTCGACACTTGAGAGTACATATAGATAGAGAATTGATACTTCATTTGTTATGGCATATAATAACTGCATCCAATAAACTATAGATCCACATGAAGCCTTTAAATAACTACATGTCTACATACCTTCATCAAAGTTTAAATTCGTAGTGGCATGCCTTTCGTATATCATTTATGAAACTAATTTGATATATAAAAAAAACGTGTGAATCATAATGAGTTTATGAACTCCCTTCTTTGGGCAAACCTCTCTTCTCCGCAGTTAACTTATTTCCACTACACCTCCTCTTCTTTCGTAAGAATCGACACCTTTGCATCCTGTTATTCAATATATATATATATATATATATATATATATATATATATATATATATATATATATATATATATATATATATATATATATATATATATATGGGAGGATTCCATTGAGAATTGATATATTAGGTGAGAATGTGAGAATTAGGCAAAAAGACGCGCGGTGGCATTTTTATAATTAAGTCCAACTTTTCTGTCTCACACGCGGTGACATTTTTGTAATTAAGTCCAACTTTTCTTTAATCATCGATGATTAAACTTGGTGTAGTGTTTAATCATCAATTATTAAACTTTTGAGATTGTTTTTAATCATCGATGATTAAACTGGGTGTAGTGTTCAATCATCAATGAATAATAGAACAATTTTGTCTTTAAAATCAAAGATGATGTTTAATCATCGATGATTAAACCCAACCCCAAGTTTAATCGTTAATGATTAAACACATTATCAAGTTTAATCATCGATGATTAAAGAGCATCTTATGATTATTACACAGATAAAGTTTAATCATCGATGATTAAACACTACACCCAGTTTAATCATCGATGATTAAAGAAAAGTTTAATCAAATAATAAAGAAAGCAGACACGCTAATCATCGATGATTAAACAACATCTTATAAATAATTAAGAATCTAAAAAACGGAGACAAGTTTAATCATCGATGATTAAACATCATCTTTGATTTTAAAGACAAAATTGTTCTATTAATCATTGATGATTGAACACTACACCAGTTTAATCATCGATGATTAAAAACAATCTCAAAAGTTTAATAACTGATGATTAAACACTACACCCAGTTTAATCATCGATGATTAAAGAAAAATTGGACTTAATTACAAAAATTCCACCGCGTGTGGGACAGAGAAGTTGGACTTAATTACAAAAATGTCACCGCGCGCGTGAGAGCTGGAAGGAGATGAGAGGCTGAGATCTATTCTCACCTAATATATTAATTCTCAATGGAACTCACTTATATATATATATATATATATATATATATATATATATATATATATATATATATATATATATATATATATATATATATATATATATATATATATATATATATATATAGGGTCGAGTTATATTGAGAACCCTGTAAAAAGAACTCTGAAAACTCTATAACCAATCATAATTTAGTAAACTAATTTTGATTTATTTAATTCATATTAATTATTCAGGGGTATTTAGGACATTTTATCAAAAACAAAAATATTTCATTTTTTGAAATTTCCTCAAATTTAGGAATTATTTTCAAAAATTTATTGTTATTTTATTATTTCTTTTGAGCTGGTTGTGCATATATGTTTTGTACATATATATTTTTTTACAGATCTGCATATATATTTTTTGGCATTAATTTCATAAATTATTTTATTTACCGTTATACATATATGTTATTTTACGGGGTTGCACAAATATTGAAATATATGTAGCATAAAACAAACATGTTTAGCAAACAAAATCTATATCCAAATTTTACAAATTGATAGAGCAAACAAAATAGTGTGTTGAACTTATTTATACAAAAAGTCAAATTATTTCAAAACACACATATGTACAAAATAACATATATGCATAAAATGGTTGTTGAGATGTAATTGTGTCTCTTTTGAAGCAATTTTCTTCTTTATATGCCATAGCACATAATGCCTATTTTCTCTTTTTCCACTTGTATATCTTGTCAATTTTCCTTGTATCACCCGCTGCAAAACATACAAATAACATAAATAACATATATGTTACTGAAGAACATACATGCACACATGTCATATAACTAAGCAAATTAAATAAATCAAACATAAATTAAAATAAAATTGCCCAATTTTATTACTATTGATAATACCACCGCTGCCCCACCTTCCAACCTTTTCATGTTCAAGAACAAAACACACCACACCATCCTGCCTTATTATATTCAAATTCAAAACACAGCCACAAATTAAGTGTCTAATAAAACAAAAAATGAAAAGTGAAACTTTTTGTCGTCTCAAAAAAAAATTTCCATTGATGTCGTCTCAAAAAATATGTTTTAGGCATATCGATGCCACCAATATCTACTACATAAGTAAAACTTCAATCAACCCACCCAAAACCATATAAAAGATGAAACTTTAGGGATTAAACAAAACTCATAGTTATAATGAATAAGAAATTTGAATTAAATTGATTATGTTGTTTTAAATTTTATTTTATTTTAACAAATATGATTATGATAGAAAAGCAACCATTTCAACAAAAAAGAGCCAAACAAGCAATAATATATAATTAGAAATTAACGAAATCATTTCTACATAAATATTTTACAATTTAATGTTAAAAATTGGATATTATTTAGCAACCCAAACCTAGCCAAATAAGAAATTTAAATATATTTTTAGATTATGTTTACGAACCATTAAAAAAACAATGATATGAAAATAAGAAATTAATAAAATCAGATCTAGATGAATGTTTCAATGCAGATTTGTGTGTGTTAAATTCGTAAATGCAATAAATTAAGATGTTCAGGCGTAAAAAACTTACATCGTCGGCAATGGAGGCAGATGGAATGAGAGACACAGAACTCCTAGATCCAATACGATGGAGATGATGGTGATTTTGTTCAAGGCAGAAGTAAAAAGTAAGAGAAATGGGGTGGGGAAGAAGAAGAAAGAGAAATGGGGATTGGAAACCTAGTGGGTGGTTTTATTTTTGTGGACTTATTAAATACGGTTTTAATGGTACAAAAAGAAAAGGAAATACCAAACACATAGGAGAGAGAAAACGATTTTTAAGGGTTAATTAGTTTAAATCTTTTTGGCACAATTACTAGCTTACCCTTTTCATTTAAATTTTAACAAAAAAGAATTTGTTTTATTTACAAAAAATATCATAAACGATCTTAACCGTTAATCTGAAATCCAATGGTCTAAATTGATTAATTAAAAGTTTTCAGAGTTCTTTTTGAAATCAGAGTTCTCAATATAACTCTTCACTATATATATATATATATATATATATATATATATATATATATATATATATATATATATATATATATATATATATATATATATATATATATATATAACCTGAAAACGGTATTTTATATAAACGAGTCAGACATCTCAATCATAATGTGCTTACTTTAAACTCGAACACGACTCATTAAAACATTTAATTAAACGTGTTAAACATGTTAATGGTTTGAATAAGTCAAACACGTCAAACAACTTTAAATGTGTATGTACAACATACAACAATATACAATTCAACCATAAACTCATTTTTACTAGATGAGCTTCTATTGTCACAAGTTTAATTATATTGTAGCCAGAAGAGTTAATTTTGTCAATTATTGTATTTACGTTTTTGCTAATAACAAATAGATGTTTTGAATGCCAAAGTAATTAACTATATTTGTTGTTTATTGTCAGTTGATTGTGAAACTTAGAACAACTAATTATTTTAACATCCATTAAGTCATACCTACCACCAACCTCATTACCGCCCGACGCCCGCCACCATCATCTTCTTCATTTCGTTAGTGATCCATAACGTGTGTACCCTACTATTGCTACAAAAAATGTGTAATCGAACAACTTTTGTTCACCACAAAATATGCCATCACATTGCGTGCGGTTACCCGTACTATGATTATAGAATCGTTATTAACAAGTTCAGAGTTTTAGATGCTAAAACTACAACTATATGGTATTGTTATTAATCCAGGGTCAAAATGTTATACTCAAAAACTTCGTGTCTAAGATGGGTTTAAAATATGAGAATTCATTAATATATATTTAATGCATAGATAATATTATAACTAAGAAAATGGTATTTTCGAACAATAAAAAGTAGGATATCAAAACAAAACATGATAGTGGCACGTGACTTACTGGATTCACCACGTTCCTCATGTTCTTGGTCACTTGCCTAATTCATCGTATGGAGAGAATAAGTCAACAGGAATGGATCCATGTTGTGAACAGACGTCGGAAAACAAAGGTTCTGGCCGGAAAGATTTCACAAACTCCAACCCATGGAATTGCAACCACTTTCTTCTTCACTAATTTCCACCCCAGCTGGAATCAAAAGGTCATGTGGAATATCTTCTCCAAATATGGAGATATCGTTGATGTCTTTATCGCTTCAAAAAAATCTACATCTGGTCAGCCGTTTGGGTTCCTTAATGTTAATAACGTGCCGGTTTTTGAGCACCTCCTGAACTCCATCCTCATTGGAACTAGGAAGCTCCGTTGTAATTTAGCAAGATTCCAGAGGCAAAAACCCCCTTCTTTCAAGCCTGCTAACCTTCCTCCACAGTCACCTCCTCAAGTGACTCCGGCTCCGGTAACTCTCTTGACGGGACGCTCTTCTTCTTCTTCTTCACCAAACAGATCTTATCTGGATGTTTGCAACAACTCGAGTATCCCTCCCCCCTTTGTATTGTCACAACGGAACTTGCTCTTGTTGGGGAACTCAAGAACTTTTCAGCAGGGTCAAATCTCCAGAGTATTATTTATGATGAAGGTTTTTTGGATGTTAGCATCCACCACCTTGATTTCTTCTCCCTAATTCGAAAAGGAAATTTCTAGATTGTTCGGCAATCTCGAACTGCTTCTCCAGCTTGGAACCTCGATTTTCAGCCAAACAAAAGACTATTAGAGGGGCTCCCTCCACGTGCATGGTTTACGGAGGTTTTCAACAAAATTGGACAACTTTGGGGCTCTATTATGCAATCGGATCTTTGTGAACCTCATAAGTTTAACCGGTCGTCGGGGAAGGTTTGTATTCTAACAAGTGGTCGGGACAAGTTAAAAAAAACTTTGACCGGGGCTACCCATTGACTTTTGTTATGGCGACCACACATCGTCGGCGAGAGGCGGTAACGAAATCTCGACTTTAACCAATACCTATACCGACGACATGTGGTCGGGACACATATAAAATAAATTAATTTTCATTTTCTTTTATTAAGTTTGGCGAAAATAACGTTTTTGTCGTTTTTCGGACACCTATGGCGACAACAAGTGGTCGGGACAGACAAAATATTATTTATTTTTTATTTTCTTTAAATATAGGTGTCGGAGATAGAAATGACGACATCCTATGCCGACGACATGTGGTCGGTATAGGTTAAATTTAAATAATTTTTTAATTTCTTTTACAAATGTCGCCGGAGGAAAAAACGATGTCGTTTGGTTGGAATCTATAGCGACGACATGTTGTCGCCAAAAATAAAAAATTAATTTTTTTTTATATATTTTTACCTATAGCGACGACATTTCGTCGCTATAAGCTGTTTTAGGGATTAGGGGTTAGGGTCTAGGGTTGATGTGTGTATTTAGGGTTTAGCGTTTAACATGTATATATAACTCCATGAATGTATATATCACTGTGTACTGTCAACGGAAGTATCACTGCATGTACTCGTATCAATGTATGTATGAATCCATGTATATCTCATGTATATTACATGCATATATATCTCGTGTGTATGTATACCAGTTTCAATAGATGTATCACTACATGTATTCGTATCATTGTGTATGTATCGTTTTACGTATGTATCACTGTATGTTTGTATCCGTGTATGTGCCAATGTATACTATCAATGGATGTATCACTGCATGTACTCGTATCAATGTATTTAGGAATCCATTTAAATATCTCGTACGTGTATACCTGTATTAATGAACATTAGGTATGTATTCCAGTATACATACATATATATATACATATACATACATACATGTAATAGAATGATGCCCACATTCATACAATATACACAAATGATACGTACATAAACAGTAGACCGTAAGCGTAAAACGTAACCGAAAACCCTAAAAAGGATCTATAGAGACGACAAGTAGTCGCTATAGACGGGTGACGAAATTTTTGATTGGTCAAAGCGGGAGACGAAATTTTTGGCGGGTTGATGAAAAGTGTTACGCGGGGATTGAAAATTTTTTGGAGCTTTTCCCGACTACATGTGATCGGGACAGGTATTAAATAAATTTTTTTTTTTTATAAATAATTAATATTAATTATATTTTAATTAATTATTTGCCAGAAAAAGCTGAACGGCGTCGTTTTGGTTACCTGTAGCGACGACATTTTGACCTATACCGACTATTTGTCGTCGACATAGGTCAAAAACAGACCTGATATTGCAGACTTTTCGCAGACTTAACTTTTTACCCCAAAAACGATTCTCTCTCGAACCAGCGGCGATTTCCGACGATTTCTTCCGATTTCCGACGGATTCAAGTGGATTTCATCCTCCATTGTGGTTTTATAACTCCGGCGACTTCCCTTCCCTTCCGGCTAACGATTTTTTTTGCGAAAAGGTATGCTTTTCTCACTTTTTTGGAGTTTATGGTTGTCGGAGCTGTTTTCCGGCTAGGACGCCGCCGCTGGCGGTGGTGGGTAATGGGTTTGGGTCGGGGGTAGTTGGTGTGGGTTGGGGCTGGTCGGTGTGGGTGTTCGTAGTTGGTGGCAGTTGGTGGTTGGTGGCGGTTGTTGGTGGCTGGTGGCGGTTGGTGGCGGTTGTTGGTGGCTGGTGGCGGTTGGTGGTGGATGCTGCTGGTTGGTGGTGGCTGTTGGTGGTGGCAGTTGGTGGTTGGTGGTGTCTTTTGGTGGTTTGTGGTGGCTTTTGGTGGTTTGTGGTGGTGTTGGATGTGGTTGGTGGTGGCTGTTGGTGGTTGCGGCCTGGTTGTGGAAGGTGGTTGTCCGGTGGTGGGTGGTGGTTGACCGGTGGTATAACCGATTTGATATATGTTTAGGTTTATAAATACCTTAGTAATTGATTTGATATATGTTTAGGTTTATAATTACCGATTTGATATATGTTTGTGGTTTTAATTGTTGATTAATTGTTATTTAATTATTGTGTATATGTTTATGTAATTTCTAACTTGTTATATTATTCTAACATATGTCTACACACGTGGCGCAGGGACACGGAGGTGATGGCGGGGATAGACCCCCACACGAGGATCCACATCGGATAGCCAAGAGTTGTCAGATTGGTAAGTTTTACATGAATTTATTTAGTATTATATATATTTTTATATTGCTAGTTTTCTAACAGGGCAAAACTTCCATATCATTCTTCTCATGGAAGTCAATCATATGCCCAAAGGCGGTAAAAAGAGGTAATAAAACTTAATTGGATTATATAAACACATTATTAACAATTCTATAAAATTGATTGCATTTTGGCTTATTATAGACTCAAGAAGGGGATAAAAAACGAAAAGATATTGAGGGGTGGCGGCAAATGCATTCCACAGAGGGAAAAGGGTTTGAAAATCCTCGCGCCGAACACGATTGGGTAAGTACAAAAAAATTAATATGTTAGAAATTATTTCTATTATTGTTGAAAAATTATTAACTTATTTGTTTGTTATATTTTTTTAGGGTTTGATACAAGATGAACTTGGTATAATGAGACAAGAGCTTGGGCCGGGTCAAGATGTTGATGAGCAAGAGTGCATAAGACGTGCCCTCGGTGAAACACGCGGGCACGCACGCGGAATTGGAAGAAGACCCCCGGTCGATCAATCCTTTGTTAATAAAGGCAAAGAGAAAGGCAAAGGCAAAGCAAGTTCATCATCGTCATCTCAAGACCTCGCTCAAGCTCCAATTAGAATTAACCAAGCGGAGGCCAAAGTTGACCGAATGGCGGATTATGTGTATAACACCCTTCAAAATCAAAATGCATATTTGGCGAGCCGATTTTCAGATTATGTACCACCAGATCTTCCAAATTTTGATGATGTGTTAAATGGACAACTGGAACATGCTCAAGTTAATCCAAGTGCTCCCCATAATCTTGAAGGCGATGAAGATGACGACGGTGGGAACGAAGAGAGTGATGATGATGAAGATGAGGACGGTGGGAACGAAGAGAGTAGTCGGGACGAAGGTGAATATGAATCGTCGGATTAGTTTGCAAGAACCATTTTAGTTTTTAAACATTTGGATTGTAATCAACGATTTGTACTTTATTTGATGTTTGAATGTTTATATGGTTTGGATTTTTTTGATTCTGCGTTTGATAACAGAAACTGGGAATTCTGCGATTTCGGGTAAAACCTGGAATGAAACAGGAACTGCAGAAACAGGAACTGCAGAAACACGAACTGCAGAAACAGGAACATTTCTTTTAAATGGGAAAATAACCACCGACGATTTTTCTAGGGACTATTTGTCGTCGGGACAGAGGAAGCTATGGCGACGACATCAATGCCGACGAAAAGTTTACCCTATATCGACGAAGCTGTGGCGACGAAATGTTCCCGACCACTTGTCGTCGGGATAGCCTATGGCGACGACATTTCGTCGCTATAGGCCATTTTCTTGTGGTCGCCATAGATGGTTTTTCTTGTAGTGATTCGAAAAGGAAATTTCTAGATTGGTCGGCAATCTCGAACTGCTTCTCCAGCTTGGAACCTCGATTTTCAGCCAAACAAAAGACTATTATGGTTAAAAATTGAGGGGCTCCCTCCACGTGCATGGTTTACGGTGGTTTTCAACAAAATTGGAGAACTTTGGGGCTCTATTATGCAATCGGATCTTTGTGAACCTCATAAGTTTAACCGGTCGTCGGGGAAGGTTTGTATTTTAACATCGTCTGCCCAGATTATCTGCCCCACGTTGGAGGTCGTTGTAGACGGCTCCCCTTGTTTAATCAGATTGTCTGAAGAACCGGTTGATGTGGATTTACTTCTAGGTTTTTCGGAGGAATTTAATTCCTCTCTTTATGAATCTGATTACGACAAGCAAGACCATGACTCTGATGAGGAGATGGTCGGAGATTGTTCCCGGCTTCAGTCACCGGAATTCACAGCCGGTGAACCACCAAAACAGAATAACGACAATTCTTGGCCTAATCTGGCTAAAGAACAGTTTGTTGGGGGATGTTCAGATACCTTCTTTAATGAAAAATCACCTTTCACCTCGGAAGTCGATCCTGACAAGGTCGAAGTCAACGTCTGCCAAAAAGACAAAAACGTGGAGCTTAACCTAAAAGGGGCGGCTAATTCAAACGGTTGTTTCTCTGATCTAATTTCTATTGGGCCACGTATTTTAGATGGGCATTTAAAATATTCTTCCAAGGTTAGTTTCTCTGGGCCTAATCCCAAGCCCAAGTCTTCTGATTTAATTATACACTCATCTCTTTCTGGCCCACCTTGTGCTTTTAAACATATTAATAGGAGAATCACATCTCCTACAGCAGTAACTTCTCAGCCTCTGTTGCGCAAAGCTACTGACTTGAGGAAAAAATTATCGACAAATCAGTCACGTAAGAAAAGAAAGAAATTTATTTCTTTAAAACTTATAGATGCTCTATATGGAATTGCTAAGAAAAAACCCACTGAATGTGCTCATCAAGGAAAAAAGAAAACTACCAAGAAGATTATAAATCCTTTTGATTCTTGTAGTTTTTCGGATTCGGATTCTAATATCCTTCGTTGCAAATATAGAATCATTCATTCTAGCTTGCCACAACCCCGTAATTCTCCATGCTCCAGCTCATCCGGAGAAAATGAGACTCTAATCACGTTAAATGTCGGAAACATCCTTGGGTATGATATGACGGGAAAAGAGAACTTAGTCTCATCCCTCATTCATGGTTCTGGTGCATCTTCTAGTTCCCCATGAATTGTGCATCTCTAAACATTAGAGGAGTGGGCAGCACTCTAAAAACCAGCTGGGTGAGACGTATTGTTTTGAGAATAAAATTGATTTTTTCGGTATCCAAGAAACAATGAAAAAAATGTTAATCACTTCCTCGTTCGATCACTTTAGGGTAACAATGGATTTGATTATGCTTTCAAAAATCCTATTGGGAAATCCGGTGGTATCATTGCCGTTTGGAATTCTTCCAAATTCACCATGTCCTCTAGGATTGAGGGGGAGGGGTTCCTTGCAATTCTTGGGACACTTTCTTCACCGAACACTAAATGTATCGTGATTATTGTGTATGCTCCTCAAGACCTTAATAAAAAAAAGTTACTTTGGAATAACATCACGGGTATAATAAATTCTCACAACTCTCTTACTATTGTCCTCGGTGATTTTAATGAAGTTAGGTCTTCGGATGAAAGAAAAGGTACTCAATTTTGTCAAGTGGGTGCTAAATTCTTCAATGATTTCATCACCAATTCGGATCTCATTGACCTTCCGATGGGGGAAAAAATTCACTAGAATGACCCGGGACGGTGACAAGTTGAGCAAACTTGATCGGATTCTTGTCTCTCATCATTATGTCTCTTTATGGCCAAATGCCCTTATTGAAGCTTTACCAAGGGAATTCTCGGATCATTGTTCTATCGTTCTCAAAAGTTCCATTCCGGACTTTGGCCCTATTCCCTTCAAGTTCTATAACTCTTGGCTTCTCCACAAAGATTTCATAGATATTTTCCTTGCTTCTTGGTCAAGGCCGGTTAACCCTTCTAACCCGATGTCATCATTTAAGGATAAATTGAAAAACCTCAAAAGTGATCTTAAAGTGTGGAGATCGAAAGTAACCATGGAAGATTCTTCCAATCTTAAAGGGCTCAAAAATAGAGTGGATCAATTAGACAACAAGGCGGAAGTTAGTTCCCTGTCCACTCTTGAAAAAGAAGAAAGAATTGATTGCATGAAAAATATCATGTCCTTAGAACATAATTTGTCTATTGACCTTAAACAAAAGGCAAAAATCAAATGGGCCGTTGAGGGGGATGAAAATACTAAATTCTTTCACGGGATGATAAAAAATAAATGGGCTAAATCAAAGCTAAATGGCATTTCCATTGAAGGTTCTTGGGTCACTAACCCCTCCATTATTCAAGATCATGTTTTCAATTTTTTTGAAATTTTTTTTGACGTCAACTCCAACCCAAAGCCTTCCTTCATAAACCCTCTTTTTAAGGTAATCTCTTCAAATGACTCCTTGTATCTCGATGGTGCATTCTCGCTTGATGAGGTTAAAGAAGCGGTTTGGAATTGTAGTGGCGATAAATCCCCCGGCCCGGATGGTTTCTCCTTTAAATTCATAAAAAAAAATTGGGACTCAATTGGTGATGATATTTTCCACTTTTTAAAATTCTTTGAGAGAACGGGGTTAATTCCGAGAGGTTGCAGTTCCTCTTTTATTGCCCTATTTCCAAAAACGGAGGACCCTCTTTCATTAGGCGATTATAGACCAATTAGCTTAATTGGTTGTCAATATAAAATTATTGCAAAAATCTTGGCTAATCGGCTCTCTAAAGTAATTGGTTCCGTCATTAGCGAAGTTCAAACCGCTTATATCTCCAAAAGACAAATTATAGACGGGCCCCTAATTGTTAATGAAATCATCTCGTGGGGGCGAAAAAAAAAGAAAAAGTTCATGTTCTTCAAAGTAGACTTTGAAAAGGCGTTTGACTCCATTGATTGGTGTTTTCTAGACTCAATCATGATGCAAATGGGTTTTAGCGACCATTGGAGAAATTGGATTTGTGGTTCTCTTAACTCGGCTTATGCTTCCATTCTCATTAATGGCTCTCCTACAAAAGAATTCAAGATTAAAAGAGGGCTTAAGCAAGGAGATCCCCTATCTCCATTCCTCTTTATTATTGCAATGGAAGCCCTCCACGTTTCTTTTCAAAGTGCTCAAATTCATAACATCTTTAGCGGCATTAATTTGGGGTCGGACAATACCAACATCACCCACCTTCAATTTGCCGATGACGCACTTATTATGGGAAATTGGTCTTTGGAGAACATAAAAAATCTCTCGAGGATTTTAAATTGTTTTTTCCTTGCTTCCGGCCTCAAGGTTAATTTTTCGAAAAGTAAGCTTTTTGGAATTGGGGTTCCCATGACGGCTATCTCTAACTTTGCAAACATCCTTGGTTGTCAAGCCTCCCAATTTCCCACCACTTACCTTGGCTTGCCGATTGGATCAAATATGAATAAAATCGCTAATTGGGAACCAATCGTCAATTCTTTTAAAAGTAAGTTGTCAAATTGGAAAGCAAACACTCTTTCGTTCGGAGGAAGGCTCACTCTCATCAAATCCGTGTTAGGGAGTCTAGGAAGCTACTACTTCTCTCTTTTTAAAGCTCCTATTGGTGTTTTGAATAATCTTGAAGGTTTGAGAAGAAAGTTCTTTTGGGGTGGTAATATGGAGGAAAGGAAGATCTCTTGGGTTGCTTGGGAGAAGTTAATCGCCCCAAAAAACAAGGGTGGTCTTGGGATTGGTAGCCTTCGTCATGCCCATCATTCTCTTCTCATTAAATGGTGGTGGCGCTTTCGAACGGAACCAAATGCCCTTTGGTGCAAAGTGATCAAATCTATTCATGGTGATGAGGGCAAAAAATCCCCTTCACTCGGGGCCGGGACGTGGAATCAAATTATGGATCTTGAAAAAGATTTGACGAATAATAATTTTAATATTTCAGGTTTATTCAAAAAAAGGATCGGGAATGGTCGCGACACCAAATTCTGGCACGACATTTGGATTGGAAGTTCTTGTCTAAAGGATGAATTTAGTTGCTATTATGATATTGACTCCCAAAAATTCTGCACTGTTGCCGATAAATTGCAATCTTCGGCTACTGTTTGTGTCTCGGCCCAACATCCTCCAGCTTGTTTGCCTTGCCCAGCTTGGGCCTGGATCCGGCACTCCAGTTCCACCGAAGAAATTGACTCTCTGATGCTTTTTAATAATTTGCTATGCCAAATGCCTCCTTTCTCTAATAGTGCAGATTCTTGGATTTGCACTATTGGCCCTACGTCGGACTTCACGGTTAAGGATATGAGATTCCTTCTGATGCACGGAGAAGGTCAGGCGGAGTTGGAAGACGTTTTTAAATGGAACAAATTGGCTCCGGGAAAAGTAAATATCCTTGCGTGGCGTATTGGGAAAAGTCGCATTCCGACAAAAGTGAACCTTGATAAGAGAGGTATTGACTTAGATTCTGTCCGTTGCCCGGTGTGTGATGACGAACTCGAAGACGAAGATCATATTTTTTTGCGGTGCATTGTTGCAAGAGACTTGTGGACTCGCATCCTTTCTTGGTGGAAAATCCAAATTCCAACCCCTTCGTCTATTCCGGAAGCTATCTCTTTTGCGGATTCGGGTTGCGTTGCTGCTCAAGATAAAAAGCATCTTGGTGTGGCGGTGCTTGCTATCTTTTGGGTGTTGCGGTAGTTCAGAAATTAGACGGTGTTTCATCTTAAAAAGCCTAAAAAGGATGAGTTGGAAGACAAAGTCAAGTTGCTTTCATTTGTTTGGAGTACTCATAGAGGAAAAAATGTTTCAAAATGTTGGCTAGATTGGTGTTGTAACCCCCTAATTCTCTAACTCTTTGTATGTTTCTTTTCTAGCTCCTTGCTAGATTTTTAATATATTGCTGCTGTTCAAAAAAAAAAATAATAATAAATATTTAATGCATACTACAACTTTTAACTTTCACATGCATTGTATAATATTAACAGCTAACTGTACAATCATACTTAACAAAAATTATAGTGAAGACAATAAAACTTTGAAGTATAAAATTACCCGTTAAAATATTTAATGCATAGACTGAACAAGTCATGGGCCAATTAAACTTGCATAAAAATGTAACGTATCAATTTATCTCCACCGAAAGTCACCGCATAGCGTCATAATTTTCGACTGGTCATCAAAAAGGTTTCCATACCTTTAATGTTAACCAGCTTTAGACCCTTCAAACATGTTATATTATCAATTGCCCCCCTATGTAAAGCTAACCTCATTATCTTTAAGGTATTATAGTTCATATTTTTTCTAACGTGCCCCATTACGAAACTTACTTATATCACCCATTGGAACGTGTTGCCGTTCACAAAAAAAAAAAAAAAAACCCACACACATTGGAACGTGTCCTTTGACAAACCTTTGACAAAGTGCTCTGCCCAATTAATAGCGATTACACCATTCGGACGATGCGTTGAATGCCTCCTCTTTTGTAGGCAACAAGACCACTGAAATCACGCGCACATGCGGTAATCACACATGATATAACCGGATGTAAGATCTAAGAGCATTGGTACCATGGCTCAAGCCAAATGCTCACCTCAGCGCCACCTCAGCATTTCACATTTCACATTAAAAAACTCAAATACTCCCTATATCATAACTCAAACCAAATACCCCTTTAAGACACACTAAGTACCTCTTAATCACAAATTAAATACCCCTCACACAATACTCTCTCTACGTGTGAGTGCAACCATGAGCCACCTCACTCACGTAACGCGATGTGTGGTGGCGGTGGGTTTAACTTATGCCAGGTAACTGGTGGGTTTAACGTCTGTGAAGCGCTTTCCTATCCAGACTGGATAATTGCGATGCAGGAAGAGATTAATCAATTCGAAAGATTAAAGGTCTGGCGCTTAGTTCCTAAAACCCCGGGATCATCAGTCATCGGAACTAAGTGGATTTTTAAGAACAAGAAAGATGAAAATGGAATCGTCATTCGTAACAAAGCAAGGTTGGTAGCTAAGGGTTACGCTCAACAGGAAGGCATTGATTACGAAGAAACATTTGCTCCTGTTGCCCGCATAGAAGCCATTCGAATTTTCTTAGCATATGCAGCTCACAAAAACTTTACTATCTATCAGATGGATGTAAAGACTGCATTCTTAAATGGTATTCTAAAAGAGGAGGTGTTTGTTCATCAACCAGAAGGGTTTGTAAATCCCAAACATCCAGATTATGTCTATGTTCTCGACAAAGCTCTCTATGGCTTGAAACAGGCCCCTAGGGCATGGTATGATGTTCTTTCCCAGTTCTTAGTTGAAACTGGTTTTTCAAAGGGAAAAGTTGATACCACTTTGTTTATCAAACGACACGGGGAAGACATCATCCTAATTCAGATCTACGTCGATGACATTATTTTTGGGTCTACAAATCCGAAATATTGCAAACGTTTCTCCGATCTCATGGTAAAACGCTTTGAAACGAGCATGATGGGTGAGATGAACTTCTTCCTAGGTCTTCAAGTTCGTCAACTTCCAACTGGCATCTTCATCAATCAATCAAAGTATATCTCTGATATGCTGAAGATGTATCTCATGGACGACTGTAAACCTATCGCAACACCGATGTCCACGACTGCCAAACTAAATGCTGATCTGTATGGTAAACCGGTAGATGTCACAAACTATCGGGGTATGATTGGATCACTACTTTACTTAACGGCCAGTCGTCCGGACATCATGTTTTCAACATGCATCTGCGCTCGGTATCAGGCTGCTCCCAAAGAATCTCATTTTCTGGCAGTCAAACGAATCTTCCGTTACCTAAAAGGCACCAGAGATCTTGGTCTTTGGTATCCCAAGGAGACCTCGTTTGATCTCTCTGCCTTCTCTGATGCTGATCATGCTGGGTGCATGCTGGACAGGAAGAGTACATCTGGGGGAGTTCAATTTTTGGGAGATAAGCTAGTCAGCTGGTCATCAAGAAAGCAAAACTGCGTCTCACTATCAACCGCTGAAGCAGAATATGTTGCCGCCGCTAGCTGTCTGTCCCAGGTGATATGGATGCAATTACAATTAAAGGACTACGGCTTTTCCTATAGCCGCATTCCTTTATATTGTGATTCCAGAAGTGCAATTGCAATATCTTGCAATCCAGTTCAACATTCTAAAACCAAACATATCGATCTTCGATATCACTTTATCAAAGATCACGTTGAACTGGGCAATGTTGAATTGTACTTCGTATCCACCGATTTTCAATTAGCAGATTTGTTTACCAATGCTTTGGACGAAAAACGTTTTAATTATCTTGTTTCAAAGCTTGGTATGCTAAATCTCAAAACTTAATTGTCTACAATTCATATTTTTCAAATTAGTTAAATCGTTGCATTCTTCGTATCATCACAATGGCTTTCAAGAATCTCGTCTTGAAACCCGGTCGTCAAACAGTCGTCAACTGTCAAAGGAGCGATACCACTCATCTCATCAGTATCGGGGAAGCTGATGCTGCGTTACTTAAATTCCGTCTCTCGACATTGATTAGGATTTTTCTATATTTTCACCTAATTTTTAATTTTTAACTGCTTAAATTTCCTTTTGTTTTAATTTTCGTTTAAATTTAAAAAAAAAAAAGGGGAAGAAAAGTCTTCGGCCCGAACTACACACTGTTCCGGGCCCGAAGTTCTAAGTCGGTTAAGTAGTTCGGCCCGAACTTTTGTCCTTTAAATACTTGACTCGAACTTCACTTTTCTTTCTTCTTCCTCGTCTACACACAGTCGAACACCGTCGATAAACACACATTTAAAATCTGTTCTTCGATTCTTCACCGTCCACGCTCAAATCTGTTTCCATCTCTTCACAAATCCATCTATTATCACTTTCGGTAAGTTTTCGACCCTAAAATTCATCTATTTCAGTTTCATTGTTCAGAAATCGATCGTTCGAACTGTTCGAACTTTTCTAGGTTTAACAGTTGATGATTTGTTCGATCTAGGGTTTAATTGTTCGTTATTATACTACTAGGATGCTCGTCTAGGTATATCGATCCCCTATTGGGCAGCATTTAGTGTATAAATCGATCAAGGAATACCAGATTTTCAAAAACACTTACGAACCCTAGATCGTAAAAGTCTTCGACCCGAACTTGTGTTCCAAGTTCGGCCCGAACTTGTGTCACAACTTCGGCCCGAAGTTCCTAAACAACTTCGGCCCGAAGTTCCTAAACAACTTCGGCCCGAAGTTCTTCATCAACGTTGTTCGACCCGAAGTTGTAGCATGTTCGGCCCGAAGTTGTTAATGAAGTTCGGCCCGAACTTCTTTTGAATTTTTTTTTTAAGTTTTCTTTATATATATATATATATATATATATATATATATATATATATATATATATATATATATATATATATATATATATATATATATATATATATATATATGTATATATATATATATATATATATATATATATATATATATATATATATATATATATATATATATATATATATATATATATATATATATGTATTTTTAACTTATTAAATACTTTTAATAAAATTAAAATTTTTATATTATTCTTATATTTAAATACTATATATTCTTAAAAATTACTTAGAACCCTCTCGTCTCGATCAGTGTGAAACATCCTCGTTACATTTCTTTTCTTAACACTTTGCACTAACTTTAATCATTGATTTGTGCCACATTTTCTTAGTGTCTAATCTTCAGATGGCGGCACAACATATAATTGACGAGAACACCCTGGTTCCTCAATACAAGCTCAAACCGCTAAAAGAGAACAACCCGTACTGGGCCCCGGAAGAAGAAGTCTCGTTCTCCATCGATTTCCCGGTTCACTCCCATGTTCTCCAACGTCATCCTCTATTCTACTCCATCAACGCCAGACCGTCGGTTCCAGCGGTGTATGTTCAACAATTCTTCGCCAACCTAACACTGGTGACATCAACAACCCCCTCACACTTCGAAACAATGATTGATGAATAACCAATTCACTTCACAAAAGATGATCTTTATGACATCTTCCAGTTACCTCGTGCCGACTCAAGACCACCACTGACTGCATTTGAACCACAACTGCCATTCGAGGAAGTGTATCTCGGAATACACGACCTAGGTCTAGACCTTGATCGGCACACTATTGACCTCAGAGAATTCAAGAAGAAAAATATGGCAAGGAGCTGGTCCCATGTCTTCACGATCTTCAACCGCTGCATGACATCAAAGTCAAACGGTCACGACAGGGCCTCAAAAGAAGTTCACCATGCCTATCATGCCATGTGCTACAACCGACATTATGACTATGCTGCCTATTTATGGGAAGAATTCAAGCTCTCCAAGTCAAAGGAACCAAAATTTCTGCCATTCCCGAGGTTCTGGTCTATCATGATCGCACATTTCATGGAACGATATCAAAACATTCACATCAGAGATGTTGCACAACAATTCATACCCTTCAGTGTTACCTTTCTCAGGAGCAACAGTGGTACAACTGCAGTCCCTGATGCCCCGATCCCTCTCCCACTCTTTAAAATTACAAACTTCAATTTGGATAGCATCAACGAATACTTGGCTCGTCATTATCCTCATTGGATACCCGAGAGAGTACAACCTGCTCCTGAACAACCAGCTGCTACACTACAACAACAACAGGCTCAACCACACCAACCACCACCACAACCACGTCCTAGACGTCGACAAGCTGAACAAATACAACCACCTGCTCATCGACGTGCTAAACGACCTCGACTCTCGTCAAGCGGTGCCTCAGGAAGTGGGTCGGTTGCCACTACATCATCTGAACAAGTTCTACCTCCACCAGCTCGACCCATCGTACGACCACCACCACAACCAGCTGAACCGTCCTCTTCTTCATCATCAACAGACTCCGCTGCAACGATCTCTGATCGACCAGATTCACCACAATCACCACACGGTCCACCTTCACCACCACAACATGGTCCACAGTCACCACCACCACAAGGATCCCCAAACCCCTTTGATGATCCTATCTTCACGGATCCCTCTCCACCACACACCCAACAACCAATCACATCAACAATTCCCACTACCACAACATCCGATCCTCCTATCTCATCCACCATCCCAACTACCACAACAACAGCCCCCCCACTATCATCCACAATTCCAGCCTCCACAATCACTTCTCCACCAGTTACAACAACAATCCCACCAGTCACCACCACAACTCCACCAGTAACAACCACAACTCCACCAGTCACCAACATAACTCCACCAGTAACAACCACAACTCCACCAGTCGCCACCACAACCCCACCAGTCACAACCACAACACCGCCAGTCACAACCACAACACCTCCAATAGACACCTCACTTCTGCCGTTTACCATCTTTACTGGTACTGCCTCGAGGGTCGTTACAACTTCACCTACAATGGTTGTTATGACCCTCCCTCAACAGACTACACCATCTGAGGCTACCACCACCACCACAACTGAAATGCCAAATCCTGAAATGCAGCTTATCCCTCATCTCACTTCAACAATCCAATCACTAAGTACGAGGTTGGAGAACATTGAGAGTAGGCTGGCAACTGTTGCTCCTCTTCCACCGGCTTCTGATCCATTAAACCGAGAAATGCTCCTGGAAGCATCCCGTTCTTTTACTATTGAACAAATTAAAGCGATGTTCAACTATCGCATAGAAGAACTGGTGGAACCCTGCAATCCAGGTTCACTCACTTTCAGGAGACCGGGAGACCCTGAGGATGATCCTCAGGGAGGAGGAGGACAGAGGAGAATACTGGAACGTGGTGGATCCAGTTCTCAACACTCCGGAGGTGCAAGTCATTCCCAACACCAACCCAGCTCCTCTCATCAAACACGGGGAGGAGGCCAACAAGAATATGAGTATGTACATGACTGGGCGATTGTTGAGTTTGATTACAATCAGGTGCTGAACGTTGAACCACTCAACCAGTGGCGAGTAGATGAGAGTGAAGACATCTTACCACAAAATAACCGTAAATCCAGTGAGATGACTGCAGCCGAAAAACTTGAATCTATGTGTCATCTCCAATCTATAAATTTTGAGGTTGAGAACAATAAAAACGACAACGTTCAACAGGTTCTGAGAAAAGAGGCGGACACAGTTATTGATTTACCTAGTGACCCGGAAGAAGACAACATGAGGGATGCTTTTAACGAATCAACTCAACCAGCCACCCCCCTTCAAACGATGACTCCGACACCGACAAAGTAGGGGAGGATGAACCATTTGACGCCAAAAGATATCCCTTCACCCGAGAAAATTATCACCGTTACTTCCGAAACTACGATCAACTGGTTGCCGCCAAAACTCCAGCACCGGAACCACCAACTGCCTCTCCTACACATGATGTGCCGGTATTACCATATAGCGAGAAGAGAGCGGCAGATAAAGCTAACAAACGCCGCCTAACGATCTCCAAAGCGTGCCTCTTTCAACAAGTCAAAATGCCATTTGTTGAAGATCGCTTCTCTGCTATTTTCCAGGAGACAGAGCTGCCTGTAATTTATCAGGATTTGTACAAAGAAGTCGTACTGCCTTTCAGAGAAAAGAAAATGTATTACCTTACAATGCATTACCTTAGGGGCAAAACCGATCGATACAGCAAATTCCCGATAACACGACTCCTGGAGGTAACGACCGACCATTTCTCAGGCTACTACTGGTACACCATCTTCCATATTCGCAGAGCAGATGATCAACTGTACACAATTACTGAAGGAGACTTCTATATTCTTGAACCTCGAGATATAGAATTTCTTTACAACACAGTACGCTTACTACCAGACACCCCTCATCCAATTAAAAATCATGCGAGAAATTTCACTCAGGCTGCTCTGAAGCGCTTCATGCTTGTTAAAACGCTAGCTGCTCAAATGAAAGATGTGCAAATGGCTGTTGAGAGTGGTACAGCAAAGGTTCACTTAACTGCTCCTTACAGATCACTTCCCTCCGAGATTCAAACTCGGCGAACAGTTGTTCTAGGTGAACCCAACTTGGGAATGACTTACACGAACTACTTCAAAGAAAGAGTCTTCTTTCGTGTCTCAGACATTGCCAAGTACTGTGACGGCACATTGAACATCCTCAAGAAGAAATTGGAGAAAAAGGGGAGGCACATGAACAGCGATCCCAGCAACCCAGAAAACACCTCTCTTCGAAGCAATATTGACACACTAATCACTGCCATTAAGGAAAGACTAAGCTGGCGAATAGTGATTAGACATTTTGAGGTTCACCTGGGTGTACGAGACAGAAGTAAAACGCCTACCTACACAACTGAAGTTCCTAACATGCCACTACCTTTTGGTCAATATCATGGGCTCAGATGGCAGGACGAATCAGTTGATCGCCAAAAACCATATGAAAGACGTGGGCGGCATTAACGTTCAAATGCTGGGAGGCACTTCACCTGTTCCACAATGGCTTCTAATCAAAACAGATTCAGAACCCGCTCTTAAAAGAAACCACAAATCTCAATCAAGCTTAACCGCAAAACCTCTCCTTCAACCCTTCAACGATGTATAAGGTACGTCCTTCGATCTCAAAACTTGTCAATTACTTTTGTTTTGTCGAGGGGGAGAAATATTAATTCTAGGGGGAGAATTATTATTTCTAGGGGGAGAAAATTCAGAAAAACAAAAACAAAATACCCAAATAAAAAAGTTTTATGTTTGTAACATTAATCATAAGTTGTTGTAATATCTAGTAAAGATTGCATCTGTTTATTACAAATTCTTTTAATTCTCGTTACTTACTACTTCAAAAGACATACCTTCCCATGGTTTGCCAGATCCGGCCACACCTTCCCAAGGAAATATTTCAGCCAACTGGTAAATGTGAGGGTTTAGGTCTAGGGTATAGTAATAGGTGAGTGCAAGGTGATGTGAAAACATGATAAATCAAAGAAAACACACCTTATGAGTGCATCCAAACCGAAAATAAACCGGGCAACCAATTAAATAGGTGATCATTCATTCGTTGAATGTTTCACTAGACTTTACTGGCCCAGTAAAGCAAATGCACGCCACCACCAACTACTCAAATTCCTCTCAACAGGGATTTGTTTCATTTCATCAGGGGACGTAGCACAAAAGCTACTGACTACTCATTCGGAGTATGTCAGTATTGAATAATAATAACCTCCTGCCCCGGGTTAAGTCTCTTTGTATGCACAGTGTGTCTAGTTCTCACCCCCAAGAATATTTCCAATATAGGACACCTGCACTACAAACATGGATCTCCGTGAATCCATCGGAACACTCGTAGTGGCATCACAATCTGATGTTTCACGAGGATCGAGTGGAAATCCTGCTAGAGCTAAAATCAAGCCAACTCTAAACGCAGGTCACACATTTGAACCAACGGTTGTGCAAACGACTACCGATTCATACCGTGTGCTAACGGATACTCTAAGTGAGTCCGGTGTTACCTAAAATCCATGTGAAACTCCTAAAACGAAACATCTTCAAAAAGCTGATTAAAATGCACATGTGCGTAATAGTCCACTCTCAAATTACTACTATGATCTGCTAAACCCAGCATGATCTTCCCCGGAGCCACCGACAATATAGGAACTAAAAAGTGAGGGTCCCTAGGTCTAGGTGAGCAGAATCAAGTATCATGGGATCTTGATTGGGGTGCGCTGAGGTAAAAATTGAGAGGGGGTATGAAGTATGGGGTGCAAATCAGCTTATCACATGGTAAAAACAAAAACGAGGGTGTGGTTGAAAAATGAAAAAGTGAGTTGAGTGAGGAGCGTGTGTGAAAGGGTTAAAAGAAAACGGAAAACCCTCCCTAAACCGAACAAATGACCGGGTAACCTCATCTATATCGGATTGCATATGTTGCTTTCTGATTAAGACATCATGGACCCAGTGATGCAATGCACAACCCCCACTGACCACTCAAGTACAAAAAGTACTTGTTTCAAAATCACGGAGATAACCACATCCACTATCGACATCTCATTTGGAGATTGTTGATATTGAAAAAGAGGACCCACCTCCAGTTCTCGCCTTCGTTTGTCCACATATAGAGTCTAGAACCGAATTAAATTTCTCTAGGACACAGGCACTCTACCAAGCATATGTTTGAGATATTGCCGGAACATTCATAGTGATACCAAAATTATTGGTATTCCACGATGATTGAATGAAAATCCTACCAGTGCTAACATCAATGCCAACACTGAACGTAGGTCACACAGTTTCTGTAACTGTTGTGCTAACAGGCAATCTATGTGATCCTGGGTTACCCTGATACATTCTTGTGCGAAGATCAGACGACCGTACTTCATTCTTATCAACAACGGTCACTATGTCTGATAGAAAATCTGATGACTGTACTTCAATCTTATCAACAACAGTCAATAAATCAGATAAGGGATTCTATGACCGTACTCCAACATTATCAACAACGGTCAGAAAATCCACAACATATCAACATTCCGCACTGCTTCAACTTCAACAAACATCAGGAACCAAGGATCTGCAGCAAATCGACAAACGCCACAACTTCAAGAAAGGACTTCCGCTGCTAACCGCTCTATCTATGGGTCTACATTCAGTCGATTTGCATGAAGTCTTCTGGAATACTTTATATTGGTTGAAAAGCCAATTAAAAGTATGTCTGTCACTGATGATTAAAGGCTTATGCTGTTTTATCAACTAACTGCTCAACGGTTCAATTCTCAGCTCCAGCCTTACAAACACAGAAGTCTTCAAAGATATGCAACCTAGTCTACTATTACAAAGGGGGAGATTGTTAGGTACTAGAAAGTTGTAATAGATAGTCTAGGGGGGTAAAGTGTAACATTGTATATATGTTAAGTTTTATTTAGGAAATAGTCCTAACTAACAAGGAATTAAGCCATGGTATAAATACCAAAGTGTAAGGCTTAATTCCTTAACTTTTGCCATTAATCAAATTCCAATTTACAGCAATTGTTCTCTCCCATCTCTCTACTTTCTCTCACTAAAAGCCCTAATCCATCTTCTTCACTTTTCTCCTCAAAATCATCATCAAACACCATTTTATGGATTGAATCAGTGTTATTGTGCTTTTCAGTTTTTCACTCTGTATATTATTCTACAACACACCACCTATTTATACTACTAATAAAATTCACAGCCCATAAATAAAAGTCTTATGCTCACATCCATTAAGCAACTCAAGATCTGCATATTTTTTACTTCTTATATTCTAAAGTTACGTCTCCATTAGAGCACCTTTTTTGACTAGCAGCTTTCTTAGCTGTTGGATTTGAATTCTAACAATGACGAATTATCAGTGTTTTAAAACCTGGGTTCGACCGGCCGGTCCGACCGGAAAATGGAAATATTCCGGGCCGAATAGACCGGTTTAAAGTCCATTTATGAACCGTTTCAAACCGGCCGGGTTAACTGTGAACTCCGGTCGAACCCACCGTTCGAACCGTATTTTTAATTTTAATCTCATTTTTTAAAATTAAAGTGAATATTTTTTATTACTTTTTATACGTTTGAAACATATATGTTTTACAATTTAAAACACAAAGGTTCTACTTGAATTTTAAGTGTTATGTCTCTTTTTTATTATAGATTACAAACTCAAAGTGTTGGATTTTGTTAGAAAAATAGTTTTTATAATTTTTTAAATGTTTATAATATATATTTGTTTTGTAGCTTTTTAGGATTTTTTTTTGTATTTATATACCTTTTACATAACTGATTAAACATAAATATTCAATAGCATTGTAATCCGGTTGAACCGGTCCGACCGGTTCGACCATTTTTAGAGCATCGTCCGGTCCGATTCAAAATCCGGATTTTAAAACATTACGGATTATGCTCTGTATCCCCAAATCCCGTTTACCAAGTATAAAAAGGTTGATTTGTTAAACATCTTACACATTTTTTATGTTATAAAATTAAATTATTATATTTTTAAACGGCAAGTTAGTAAGTTAGTGATTCGACATATGCAGTGACAAGTAGTGGCGGCCCCATAAAAATAATTGAGGGGTGGCACCGGTTGCATATTTGTTTTCTCAGGGTGTCATCTACACTAACAATATAAACTTAAAAAATTGTATCATTATTTTAACACTATTCGAAAAAAAATCCAGGGGTGGCCTGTGCAACCTCATGCACCATACTAGGTCCTCCCCTGGTGACATCCAAACAGACAATATATATTCCTCGAATATATCTCCTTGTTGAGGAATAAACCCCACCTTTTTTATCTCCTGAGGAATTTCCTCAACCAGTTTTGAAAAAGTGTCACCCATGAACTATAAACAATAAAGGTTCTTTGAATTTTAACCATTTTAAACTACTTACACAAGACAATTGAGTAAATGGCAATAAATTTCTTTTTCATGTTTCCCTAAATTTGATTGCTGAAGGTCTCTGGGAAGAAAGTATCATTATATGTTACACTTAATTTTATTACGTGTGGCCTAGCAATAATTCATATTCAAATCAAGTGCTTTATGTTACACTTAAGGGTGGTAATTGGGTCATGTTTATGTTAGGAGGTTCAAGTTGTCAGGTTTGAATTAGTCAACTTAAATCTGACATGTTTAAAATTTTGGTTAGAATAATCAACTTTAACTTAGACACAATTAAACAATGGTAACTCAGATCCGACCTGTGTGATCCATATAACTTAGCAGGTTGGTGGGTAAAATGAGTTAGCGGGTCATAAATAAATAAAAAGTCAAATACATGATTAATCGTTACAAGATTTCAGTAAATCAAGCGCCAACAAAAGTCAAAATCTCAAGTCTTCTTAAAAATATAACAAAATCCCGATCCAATCAATAAAAAAGGAGATTTATAGTGTTTATCTATTATTTAAGAAAATTGAAAGAAAAACTTTATAAAACTAAACGTGTTGGTAGGTCAACCCATTTATACATAAGTCAATCCAAACATGATCTGATTTATTAACAGGTTGAACGAGTCAACCTAATTTGGCTCAACCCAAATTTAATTAATTTCATATTAGGTTCGTGTAGTATCGGCAATTGCCGCCTAATTAATGATTAAGTCCCTAGGAATAGTGGTCCCGTGAATCCTTAATATTGGGTGGTGGGTGAATCAATACGTGCAAATGATATATGCATGGACCATTTCATTTAGACTTGTTCAACTATCTTTTCCTTTAGATATGGTCGGCATGCAACATGTATGTTTTACTAAACTTACTTACGTAATTGTTTATATATTCACTACCCCATCGTCTACTAACACTTTAAAAACAAAACTAAAATGAGCATAAACTCGTTCGTTTTCTCCATTTCATGTTTGATTCACGTTTCGTGTTGCGTTTCCTACACTAACTTTGCATTTGGGGACTCCATTGTCGATGCTGGAAACAATGACTACTTGCCAAGTCTCTCAAGAGCCGATTATTCTCCGTATGGTATCGACTTTGTACCCTCAGGTGGCAAGCCAACGGGAAGATACACAAATGGTTTCACCATTGTTGATATTGTTGGTACGAAATTCTCGTATTTACAAATATCATTTCTCTTATGAAAATGCATGAAAATAATGTGTTCTTGTCGTATTTATAAATCCATAAGAATATCTCCGATTTGTAATTGTTACGAATTTACATATTTAACATCGCAAGCATATAGAATGTTAAATAATATCCATATATACATGAGTAAGAAATTGTATGTGGAGATTAGAAAAACCTCAACGCTTAAGGCATGTTTTGAAAAAGTTATTTAGATGATGGGGTTTAAAGCTATATAAGCTTAAATTAAGCCTTTTAACATGACTTATATGAGTTTATAATCTAATAATCCTTTAAATAAGTTTTCCCAGACATACTTTTAATTTATGCATATATTATAAAGAAAGGAACATGTAACTTTGTGAGTTCCACCTTAAAATAAATTGTTGTAAGAGAACTAACTCATAATACTTATAAATATGTACATTACAAATTTATTTATTGTTCAATATGGGACATTACTCAACAGAACATAAATAAGCTTCCCACATAATGGTTGTTCACCGAGCGTCAGGTTCCGTTACAACCCTATACTTAAGTGCATATATCATATGCCTAAAAATGTGTAATATTTTTTTATTTGTTTCTATAACTTCGAATAAATCATAGTATAATTTTTGTTGGTTTAATGTGCGCATCGATGTAGCGCAAGCGTTGGGAGCCAAGACGCTACCTTCACCATCTCTAGCCAGTGATGCAGCGTCTAACGCGATTCATGGTGGCATAAACTATGCATCGGGAGCTTCTGGCATACTAGACGCAACTGGAACCCTCTTTATACGCGATTTCGATCGATATCAAGATATTTTTAACTTTTTCAAATTAATTAACACATCATGACATAATTAATAGTATCATGTTCATATTTCAAAAATAAAATGCAACATGCGCAGGTTGCACGAATTCCATTGAGTGAACAAATCGATAACTTTGAGCGAAGTAGGGCTAATATGGTGGAAAGGATGGGAGAAAACGGCACACAATATTTTCTAAAGAACGCCATCTTCTCTTTAACGACTGGATCAAATGATATTATAACAAATTTCCTACCAAATCTCCCTTTTGTTGGCAACTATGATGTTTCTCCTACTACTTTACAAGATATCATGGTCGCCAATATGACGTTACATCTCAAGGTAACTATTTATTAATTAAATTCTTCACATGTGTCAAATTTTACCCATTTTACTTATAATTATGAACTAGTATGGTACCCGCACTATGTAATGACGGGTACCCTGTAATTGTTATTTGACTAATTCACTTATCTCGATCACCTTACTAATTTGGATTAGTAATATTTTTTTTTTTTTGGGAAAGCGATTGCATGAACTAGGGGCTCGAAAGATCGTTATAGTTGACATAGGACCTCTTGGTTGCATACCCTTTGTTCGTTCCATACACTTTCTACAAGAGGGGAAATGCCATGAGGAAATGAACGCGTTGATCCGTGGATACAATCATAAGTTACGTTTCGCAGTCCATCGCTTAAATCAAGAGATGGGCTCGGGTTCCATTTTGGTGTATGCTAATTCATACGATGTCATAAATGGGATGTTACAAAACTATCGTGACTATGGTATTGTTCTTATGTCCTACCTTAATAATAATTTGTGATCAAGCTTAATTCTTTGGTATATTTGATTTGATTAATCTTGGTTAATGTAAATGTAGGATTTGAGAATGCGAATGATCCTTGCTGTGGAGTATCTTTTCCTCCATTTCTTTGCTTTCGGATCGGAGATGAGAATGAAATTAGCTCAAATATTTGTGATGACCGATCGAAGTATGTGTTTTGGGACGCATATCACCCTGGAGAAGCAGCTAATTTCATCATAGCTCAACATATGTTAAATGGCGATGAAAATATTTGTTCTCCTCTAAACGTTAGGCAGCTTTATAATTACAAGCTTTAAGCAATCAGGATAGTAATCAAGTACTTTACGATTGTATGTGCGTGTGATTAGATTGTTAATTAAGTATGTTCGAGAGATTTTAGTAATTGCTACTCGAGAGATGTTTGTAGTAGTAGGTAATCAATTGTTCGGGAGAGTTGTCATATTTTCTAGCTTAGTATCCATGTAAAATTGCTACTTAATTAATCCATGATAGTTAATGGATGAGCATTTAAATTATATGAATAAAGTGAGTTTAATTTTTTTTTTGAAACGGCAAATCTAATCTACTCCTAATTACCACTTATATTCACGACGGGACTCGAACTCCTGACCTCAAGGTTGAGAGGCAAATACCATACCGCTAGGCCATATGCCCTTTGGTAAAGTAAGAGGTTAATGATATTTAAAAGTAAAAGTAAGGGGTAAATGATTTATTTCACTATATTAAAGTAGATAGTTAGTAAGTATGTGACCCACTACTTTTTACCAAGTAAGGTAAATTATCAAAATATATCACTTATTTTACTTATTTTGATATACCTAAAAATAGAAAATATATCACTTATTTTGAATAAAAAGGTATCTCAAAACAGAAGTAGTAAGTTAACCAAAAGGGGTTATCTTAGTGTTAAGAGATTGATCTCTATTGGCGAAAATGGTTATAGATCTCAACTTTGAACCCTATGAGGACTATAATATACCCCATTGTGGCTATAGATAGATATTTACATGCGCGTATTTCAGACTATTCGAAAAAGCAAATGGATGACCTGCGATTAGTTGGTTCGTAAAACAAAACACATAAAAGAAAAAGAAAAGAAGTAGTAAGTTAATTAGTAGGTGTCACGTTCTTATGCTTTTCAATTTACTTAGACTATGACAAAATATGAAGAAATGGCAATTAACTACTACATCAAGTGAATCTTTTAACAAGTTTGACCATGTCCTCATACTCTTTCTTTTCTTTTGACTTGGTTTTTAGTGACTGATCGACATATTTTTATGAGTGCTAGTTACTATTTGAACATCTTATTATACAAAATAAATACCCTACTCAAATCAACTAATTTTTTACTTTCGAATTTGTAATCACAAACAATTAATTAACATGGTTATCCACCGGAAACAACCACCCTACCTCCGGCATATTTCCGATGCGAGTGAGTTGGAAGTAGTTAACGCTAGAATATGGTGGAGGCTGTGAGAGAGTTCAAAGAGAGATGAAAGTTTAGGCGATGAACGAGATGCCATAAAAGTGACTTCATTTTAAGATTTATATAAATGAGTTCAAGTTTTAATTTCGAGCTTGAATTTTATAAATTTTAAATCATTATTTATTAATTATGTAAATATGGGATGTCCAATGACTTATTATAATTGCTCCATCATCTAATAACTATTAATTAAAAATATCTCCAATGGTTAACTTTTTTAAAGACATTTTCTTATTAATATTATTATTTTACCTTTATATATATCAAATGTTACTAAATGCCCCCGCTCTTATGTAATTTGACAATTTTTAAGCATTTATAAAACTCAACATTTTTATAAAATGTCTCTTACAAAAATATCATAATGCTTGACCTTAGAAAGTATTGAAGTATGATAAAATTATAATTTATTGTTATAAAAATAATAAAAGACAAACATATAAATATATATAGGGGTTTAAAATGTAAAATTGTTAAATATAAGGACTAAAGGAATCAAACATTGAAAGATGATTAAGTGGTTGAGGAAGAACAAGTGGTTGGACTTTGGAGTGACCTTCTAAAAAAGTCTCATTTATTTCAATGGTAAAAAATCATTTTAGAGGTTATTCTATTAGTAATGACCTCGTAAAAAACCTCCCATTGGTGATGCTTTAAGAGCACCAATGATTAACTTTACAATAACTTATTATTTTTAATACATCAACATTCCACTCATCAAAAACTTATTCATAAATACCATATTCAATTGTTAACTTTTCCAAAAGGTTTTTTTATAATATTTCTAATTTGCCTTCATCTATCTCAAATGTTTCATAAATACCTCTTATATATAATTTGATAATTTTTTTAACATCTTATAAAACTTAATGTTGAAATCGTTAGAAATATTACATTGTAAATATTAAAAAACATAAGTCTCAAACTTTATTGCATATATATAAGGTTTAAAATGAAAATTTATTAAACAAAAGGACTAAAAAAACAAAAACTGAAAGTTAAGTCAAAGGTTAAAGAAAAAAAAAGTCTTTGCAATTAGTTTTTTAAAAAACTATTTATTGCAATGGTACAAAGTCATTCAAAGACTTGTTGAAATAGTAATAAGCTTTTAAAAAAACTTTAATTGGGTATGCTCTAATGTCTTAAAGTTATCTTCATTATCTCATCAGACAACGTCCTGAATAACTGACACTTCAATTTTTGTAAAATCAGGAACATGCCAACTGACAAGCCCATGCCATTAATACTCTTTCTCTTCAACTTTTTAGCTTCTTCAATTATAAAATATACACACACAAGAAAATACCTATTAAAATACCCCCTTAGGACCACCGAACACTTCCCTTCACGTCGCTCAACCGAAAAATTCCCCACTCTCTCCAACCGACGACACCATGCTATTGGTTGGAGCAAACTGATGCCATCGCTTTTGCAAACTAACTTTGTTGATTCTATATTGAGCACTCAATCCATTGTATTAATACTTGATGATGATTTAGATCAAAACTTGTGTATGAAGAAAGGGTTTTAGAGTGAGAAAGTAGAGAGAGAGAGAACAATTGCTATGGATAAACTTGAATAATTGGCAGAAGGTAACAATTAGAGATTACATGTTTGGTTTATATACCATCTTACTAATTGTCTAGTTAATCCTAATAACTAACTTACTAACTATATAATGTTGGCAATCCGAGTCCCAAGACTAATGGGAACAACTTTATAAGTCCTAACAATCTCCCCCTTTGTGACCATAGTTTAGGTAGCAAGTCTTTGAAGTCTTCTTATTTAGTAAAATCTGGAGCTGAGTGATAAATTGTTGAGCAGTTTTATTGAAGTATCAGTTTCAGCTTTTGATGATCGGTGATAATAATACTTTTAATTGGCTTTTCAACCAATAGAAATCATTTCGGAAGACTTCAAGTAAACCGACGAAATGTAGACCCATAGATTGAGCAGTTAGCAGTGAAAGTCTTTTCTTAGAGTTGTGGCTTTGTCGATTTGTTGATGATCCTTGGTTTCTGAAATTTGTTGAGGTCGTAGAAGTGCGGTATTTTGATTTATGTTGGATTTTCTGACCGTTGTTGATAATGTTGGAGTACGGTCATAGAATATCTTATCTGATATATTGACTATTGTTGCTAAGAATGGAGTACAGTCATCAGATCCTCTATCTGACATATTGACTGTTGTTGATAAGAATGGATTACAGTCATCAGATCCTCTATCTGGCATATTGACTGTTGTTGATAAGAATGGAGTACAGTCGTTAGATCTTCGCACTGAAATGTACCAGTGTAACCCAGGATCACATAGATTTCCTATTAACACAGCAGTTACAGAAGCTGTGTGGCGTACATTCAGCGTTGGCTTTGATGTTAGCACTGGTAGGATTTCCATTCAATCAACATGGAATACCAACAGTATTGGTATCACTATGAATGTTCCAGCAATATCACAAAGATATGCTTGGCAGAATGCCTGTGTCCTAAAAATATTTAATTCGGTTTTAGACTCTATTCGTGGACAAACGAAGGTGAGAACTGGAGGCGGGTCCTCTTTTTCAGTATCAACAATCTCCAAATGAGATGTCGATAGTGTATGTGGTAATCTCCGTGATTTTGAAATAAGTACTTTTTGTACTTGAATGGCCAGTGGGGTTGTGTATTGCATCACTGGGTCCATGATGACTTTATCAGAAAGCAACATATGCAGTCTGACAGAAATGTGGCTACCCGGCTATTTGCTCAGTTTAGTAAGGGTTTTCCGTTTTCTTTAACCTTATCACACACTCCTCGCTCAAGCTCACTTTTTCATTTTTCAACTACTCCCTCGTTTTGTTTTACCATGTGATTAGCTGCTTTGCACCCCATACTTCATTCCCCTCTCTCAATTTTTATCTCAACGCACCCCAATCAAGATCCCATGATACTTGATTCTGCTCACCTAGACCTAGGGACCCTCACTTTTTAGTTCCTATATTGTCGGTGGATCCGGGGAAGATCATGCTGGTTATAGCAGATCATAGGAGTTATTTGAGAGTGGACTATAACGCTCACATGTATTTTTCATCGGAATTCAATGTGTTTCCGGTATAAGTCGTTGTTGTTTGATTGATGATGTTAAGGCACATCAACTTGATCTTTTTAGGTAACACCGGACTCACTTAGGGTATCCGTTAGCACACCGTATGAATCGGTAGTCGTTTTCACAACCGTTGATTCAAATGTGTGACCTACGTTTAGAGTTGGCGTGATTTTAGCTCTAGCAGGATTTCCACTCGATACTCATGAAACATCAGATTTTGATGCCACTACGAGTGTTCTGATGGATTCACGGAGATCCATTTTTGTAGTGCATGTGTCATAAATTGGAAATTTTTGATGGTGAGAACTAGACACACGGTGCATACAAAAGAGACTTAACCCGGGGGAGGAGGTTATTATTTTTCAATACCGACAAACTCTAGATGAGCAGTCAGTAGATTTTGTGCTATGTCCCCTAATGAATTGAAACAAATTCCTGTTGAGAGGAATTTGAGTGGTTGGTGGTGGTGTGCATTTGCTTTACTGGGCCAGTAAAGTCTAGTAAAACATTCAACGTATGAATGATCACCTTTTTGTATGGTTGCCAGTTTATTGACGGTTTGGATGCACTCAAAGGTGTGTTTTCTTTATGTTATCATGTTTTCACATCACTTTGCACTCACCTAGAACTATACCCTAGACCTATACCCTCGCATTTACCAACGGTTGATAAATATTACCCTTGGAAGGTAGAGCCGGTTTTGGCAAAACCATGGGAAGGTAAGTCTTTTGAAGTAATAAGTAACGATAATTAAAAGAATTTGTAATAAACATATGCTATCTTTACTAGGGATCTAGTAAAGAGATCGTTTACGGATATTACAACGACTTATAATTAACGTTAGAAACATAAAACTTTTTGATTTGGGTATTTTTGTTTTGTTATTTGAGACTTTCTCCCCCTAGAAATACTAATTCTCCCCTTAGAATTAATATTTCTCCCCCTCGACAAAACAAAGATATCTAAAAGTTGTGAGTTTTGAGGATGTACCTTAAACATCGTCGGAGGGTTGGAGAAGAGTTCTTGCGGTTAAGAGTGATTGAGATTCGTGCTTTCTTGTTATGAACGGGTTATGAAACTGATTTGGTCAGAAGCCATACTCCAAACTCTACACACCGCTGAACAGTAGACTGCTTCCCATCATTTAAACTTTAACGCGTGACACCTCTCTTGTTCTTTCGTGTCACGGTAACAAGTTCGACTGGCCATCATAAACCATGATATTGACCAAATTGTTGAAGTGGGTTGCGAACTGCTGTTGAGAAGGTGGGCGTTTTACTTCGGTCTCGTACCCCAGATGAACTTCATAGTGTCTAATCACTGTGCGCCAATGTAATCTTTCATCAATGGTAGTGATTAGTTTCTCAATGTTGCTTTGTAAAGTGATGTGATCTGGGTTGCTGGGATCTATTCAAGTGTCTACCCTTTTTCTTCAATTTCTTCTTTAGGGTTAGAAGTGTACCATCACAGAACTTGGAGACTTCGGAAGCACGGAAGAATTATTTTTCATTGAAACGGTCCTTGTAGCTCATCCCCAAGTTAGGTTCACCGAGAATAACATTTTTCCGAGCTTGAATATCGGATGGAAATGATATGATCGGTGCGGTCAGGTGAACCTTCTCTGTGCCGCTTTCAAAAGCCATTTGTACATCTTCCTGTCTCGCAGCAAGAGTTTTTACAAGCATGAAACGTGTAACATCCTGAAACCCGATCTAGTAATTTTATTATTTTCAGTAAATAATAAATGTTATTCATTATTTTATATAATTTTATTTGGATCTATTTGTATTTTTAACCAAGGGTTAAAAATTAGAAATAATGTGATAGATATATATTAGAATGATTTTTATATATCAGGGTTCTCTTTTGAACCAAGGTTCCAACGGCATTTTCGGTATTAAAAACATAGTTCGTTTAGGGTTCCGAATTAAACATCGCAGTGTCAGTATTATACTGTTAAATTTGAAAATTGGGCTGACTCAATCTGACCGCGTGTGAGTCTTGGGCTGAATTAGTATTTGGTCTTTATCTCAAACATTTCAATCTCTCGTTCTTTTCCTCTAGCTGACGTACACACACACATAACCATCTACTTGAGGTTTCTTCATGATTTCTTCAAATTGAAGCCTTAAATCCTTGTGAATCTCAGCCTAATCTCGATTTTGTGGAAGAAATCAAGTAGGTAATTTCTTCTTATTCATTAAACTTGAAGTTCTTAGTAAAGTATGAACTAGGGTTTTAGGGTTTTGATGATTCTTGCTAAAGATGTTAACACATACCAATCTGTTATGAGTTTTTAACTGTTGTGACATTGAATTAAAGAAGATATTATGAAATCACCATTGTTGGTGAGAATTAGAGAAGAACCCTAATTTTTAGAATTGAGGGTTTTGATGAAATTGATTAAATTGTTAGGGTTTATGGTGTTAGTGATGTGCTATACATGACTACTTGTGATTGAAATTTAATTTGTTGAGTTATCCATGAATCACCATGGGAGGTGATTCATGTGAAGATGATGATCATGACCTAGTTCTTGAATTATGATAATTGTGTTTAGTTTGTTAATTACATGTTTAGAACTTGAATAATTTGATGATTTGTGAGATTTTGATTAACATCAAAATCTGTAAGGTTGACTTCGGTTGGAATCAAACATAGAATTGAGTTGTAAATAGAATGATAATTGACTAAATTAAGTGTTGGTAATTAGTAAATGTGTTGGTTTGCAACTAAAAAGTATTAAAAGTGTAATAGTTGGTTTATGTGTTTAAATTGTTGTTATTAGACATGTAATTAAGCTTCTAATTGGCCTTACAAGTATTTTATAACTTGAGGTTAATGCATACAAGGGTTGGGAGTTGTATTGAATTGATTTGGTATATTTTAATAAAGTTCGGACTTTTGGCAGCATCAAAATTAAACATATTGTTGTTTTGTAAAAATCATAGAAAAATAACCGTCACTTGGAATTTAGTGTGGTCAGTACCGTTGGAAAGGTATTCGAGTCTACTTTCTAGCAAAATTTGTTTTAGAACCAGATTCGAAGTTTAAGTCAGTCAGAAGAATAAAATAGCACAAGCTGTCCATTTTTTATAAAAAATGTTATTTTGGTGGGATTTTGACTTTAGTCAAGATCTGGAATTTGACTATGGTTGATTTAAGAAGAGGACAAATATGAGATTTTAACATTAATTAGATGTTAATTGTGATTTGGTATTTAATATAAGTGATAGTTGAAAGTGTAAGATACTAAAATGGACATTTTGACGCATTTGGTCAAAATAGTGAAAACTGTGATTTATTAGTCTTGATAATTGAATGTTAAGTGTGATTTGAAACTAGTATGACTATTAAATGGAATGATAGGGTATTAAAGTGGTTAAGTGGGTTTTTGACCCGTTTGGTCATATTACTTAAAAAACGGGATTGTAAGCATGTTGAGTATAACTTTGACTTATACAAGTCAAAGATGGTAATTACCAAGTGTAGGAATGCAAATAAAAGGTTAAATAACTTAATGTATTGGTATTGTGACATTAAGGTAGTAAAATGCACATTTCGGGTCAAAATGGTATTAATTGTCGAACTTTGACTTTGGTAAGTCAAAGTGGTAAATTCTGATTTTTATAAATGAAAGTAAGGGTTAGTTAACTTATAATCACGAAGTTGTATGATCTGGGAAGTATTGCAAGGTACTAAAGTGTATTAATCGGTTTTTGACCCAGTTTGGGTATTTTGGTTTAAAATTGATTAAATGTGCATAAATTGGATGGGTTTGACTTTGGTGAGTCAAAGGGTCAGTGTGAAGGTTTCTAAGTGCAAGTTTCTAAGTGTAAGTTTTGAGTTTGTGCACTCGTTGTTATTTCCTTATAGTGTAATGTGTAGTTTTACACATTTTCGGGTCAAACAGTTACTAATTCGGGTGTTACTTGTGATTGCAGGAAAGGACAAAGGAACTCAGTGACATTAGACTACTGAGTCAAGGAGCTTTGGCTAAGGTGAATGGATTTATAACCATTAAGGTGTACTACTTGCAATGGTTTTGGGTTCCACTTCGGTTTGTGTGCAGAAAATGCAGGATTTCAGTATCTGCAGACTCTTCGCGGCGCAAACTTTAGGTTCGCGGCGCGAACTTGGCTATTTGGTTGCAGAATTCGTTTTTTGATTCGAATATTAATTGGGTGTTAGTTAATTAGCTGATATGTGTTAATTAACGGCTATATGCTCATGGTACACGGAAAGAGGTCAGCCCGTGCAGTTAGAGGCTGAGCATCGTTTGCTATTGGAAACAATACCAGGACTCCTTGGACACGGGTAGGTCGAGGAGCACTGGTATTGTACCAAGTAGCATAGGGCTAACGGTAAATTGTTGTTGGGCCGACAACAGTTGTAGTTCGGCCAAACTGCCGTTCCTCTGGTTATTTGTTAGTTGCAAAGGGTGTTATTTGAAAAAGTGTGATATCTTAAATAGTTGTGGTTGTACAAATTACTGTTTATGAATTCATTCACTTAACTTTATGATAATCCCTCTCTTGTTGAATCTTTACAGGTTTGAATGGGTGACCAAAGAGTCGGGTTGGAAGAATGTTTATCGACACTCTGATATTTTGAAAATGGGTCAAGCCTTAGGTTAGTAACACCGGGAGTTTTAAAATGGTTTAAATTTGTTTTGAAATTATTATTGGTTTGTAAATATTTAGTAACTTGTAATAGTTTGGATGTTCAGAAACGCTTCCGTTAGGTTATGGTTTGTTTTAAAAAAAATGGCTTAAATTTTGCGGTGTTACAAAACGTTTCAAGGGAGCCTGAGCAAGATTTCTTGCAATGTTTTTCTCTGAGTGGATGTTGTCGAGAATCATTCGTACTTCATTGTGGAGACATTCAATGTCTCGAGGTTCGAGAATGTAAAGGTCTCCTTCATCAATTGTGTACTCTTGGTCATCGTCTCTGCGGACCTTGAAGATGGTGTACCAGTAGTAGCCAGAGAAGTGGTTGGTCTTTATGTCCAGGATCTGCTTGATCGGTGATCTGTTGTATCGATTTGTCTTTCCTCTTAAGTACCACATGGTAAGAAAGTACATCTTTTTCTCACGTGGTGGCAAGATCACCTCTTTGTATAGGTCTTAATAAACGATCAGCAGCTCTGTGTCCTGGAAGACAGCACTAAAGAGGTCTTCAAGGTATGGCATCTTGATATGGCATAATAAGAACTTTTTGGTATTTTCAATCGACGTTTGTTTGCTCTATTTGCAACCCTCTTTTGACTATCCGTTAAGACCGGTACATTGTGTGGTGGTGAAGCTGGAGTTGAAGTGGTTGATAATTCATGTTCTTTTTGTCTCGATGAAGAAATCGACTCATAATTGAAGAAGAACTTGTGATAATTTTCTCGAGTGAATGGGATTCGTTCCTCCTGAATTGGTACATATGTAGGAGGGTCATTCTCAGGAGGTGGTTGGGTGAATGCCTCATTCACAATTTTGTATTCTTCTGAATCGCTTGGTGTGTCGATGATTCTATAAGCATTCTTCCTCAGAACCTCATGGACGTTCTGCGAGCGGTTATCTTCAACATCTGCATTGATTGATTGTTGATGACTCATAGACTCTAATCTTTGTGTTGCAGTCATCTGTTCTAACGGGATGCTGTTGATCGGCAGTACGTCTTCCCTTTCATCCACTCGCCACTGATTTAGTGGTTCAACGTCCAGAACCTGTGTATAATCAAAATCAACAACCGCCCAGTCATCGATAGATATGTTTGCTTGTGGGCCCCTCCCCCTTGTCTATGTTGTGAGCAGCTAGGTTGTTGTTGTGATTGACTTCCCCCAGCTGTGTATTGAGAACTGGATCCACCCTGTTCCAGTCTCCTTCTCTTTCCTCCTCCCTGAGGATCATTTTCCGGATCCTCCGGTCTCCAATGAAATAAAGTATCTTGTGAACAGGGTTCAAGAAACTCTTCGCAGCGCGAGCATCTCCTTAAGTTCCTCAAGATTGTACTGATGGGATGACGCCAGAAGCCACTCAGAACTGCGTTTGCCATGAGCCGAAGAAGGAGGGGGAGGATTGTCCAATCTACTTTCGACATCACCAGTCTCGAGTTAACACTTTCTAATGCAGAGGCGATATGAGGAATAATTTGTAGATCGGGTTGTGTTGTTGTTGGAGTGGGAATGGGAATAGAGGTGATGGTGGTAGCCTCTACCATGGTTGTTTGTTGGGGGAGGGTCATTACAATGTGTGATGCGGGAGTGGCGGTGACCCTTGAGGCTGTAAGTGTAGTGGAGGAGATGATTGGCGGTATGGTGACCGTTACTGGTGTGGATGTGGTTAATGAAGTGGTGGTTGGTGTAAGGGATGATGGTATATGTGTTGACGTTGTGGCGATTGATGTTGATGGAGAAGAATGTGTTGGGATCGGTGAGGGTGATGAAAGGATGGGTGAAAGTACAGTGGAAATTGTGGTTTGTTGAGGAGATGAGGATAGATGTACTGAAGTTGTGGGAGGTTGTGTGGTTTGTGGGGATGGTGGGTCTAGAAGAAACTCATGTTCAAAAGGATATGTCGTTCTTGGTGGTGTTTGTTCTGGACGATCTGTTGGTGGTGGTGAATCAGGACGATCTGATTGGGTATCTGAATCAATAGATGATTGTGATGAGGATGAGGTTGAGGTGGATGAAGATGCGGTGGGTTATGTGCACAGTTAGTCAACCTATGATGATACATCCATGCGTACGAAACACTTAAGGGTCACACCGGTGAGTGCATGTAATACGAGCAAGATATGCAATGATACTACGAAGAGGAATGATTCATAATAGTCATTATGAATCAGTTAAGTATTAAGTTAAGTTTAACTTATTACTGGATTAGTTTAACTAACTTGTTAGTCCCAAGACTAAGTAAATAAGATTTGATGATCGATAGCTAAGAATAAATATCAGCTGAAGTATGTGTCTCAGCTGAAGCAAGTATATACAATAAACCTTCAGCTGAGTACGTACTTAGCTTTATGACAACAAGTCAAATCAACAACTATTAACGAGAGTTCATTCAAAGTCTATGACCAAAGGACAAAGACAAGAAGAAGACTATTCAGCTGATTGTGGAATCAGCTGATAGTACCTGCTGCAGATGAAGACTTAAAGGAAATGTTCATTGACACTTTGAACATTTCCCTTTCCCGCTCAAAGAAGAAGAAAACGATGAAGATCTTCTATTTTGGAATAGAAGATAATGTCAGTACATTATCATCGTTTGTCCCTCCAAGCATGTAAAGAGAAAGTCAACTATTTCTGTACTTATGTAGTACACCTTTCACTGTGCGTCAGAAAGAGTGCCGGAAGTAGTTGACACAAAGTACACTTGGTACAATAACTTGTGCAAGAGCATTTAATGATCCATAGACAAGTCCACATCGACGAATAATATGTTTACACGTCATCTAACTTGTGGACAAAGGAACATGGATCTTGGGCTATAAATACAGACATAAATGCTTGCATTTAAACACACCTTTTAAAATCATAGCACAAGAACATTCTCTGAGAGTTAGTTATTTGTCTAAGTATTAACTCCTCTGTAGTTATTACTAAGGCATTAATATCAGCTGTTAGTATCAGCTGATATAACTCTCAGTGCATACTCTTCTAGTTTTGAGCGATCTAAAGTGTCATTTCAAGTATAGAGTTTTAGTTAGTTTTGTACTATCTATTTCCGCAAACTTTGTACTGTATTAAGTTGTTTTAATAAACTCTTAATCATTGAAATCTTGTTGTTCACTTATCTTATCTTCGTTACTCAGTCATAACGCAACACGTTTGTGTTGTTGGGATCCAACAACTAGTATCAGAGCAAGTGTGAAAATTGTTTTCCATCAATTTTGAGCATCTGTTATGGCTGAACCTACATCATCAGATCTTCCATCATCTGGAAAACCTCCCAAACTCACTCAAACCAACTACCCCATGTGGAAAACCCGTTTGTTGTCCCACATGGTTACCTATCACCCAAAACTCCAAGATAACATCACGATAGGAAAATATGTTCCCAAAACCCTCATTCCTGGTACTTCTGAAATACCAGAACACTATGCGGTGAAGTCTGAGGCTCAGTGGACAGACGCTGAAAAACGTCTTGTTCATCTTGAGAACAAGGGTCGAGATATGCTTTTTCAAGCAGTTGGTGATGAACTGTATCACAATATTCAGTTTTGTGACTCAGTTAAAGAAATGTGGGAGAGGCTGGCTGAAGTTTATGAAGGCACATCGGTTGTGCGTGAACATAACAAAAACATGCTCATACATGATTATGAACTGTTTAAAGCCAAGCCAAGTGAGACTATAGCTCAAACTTTCAATCGTTATAACATTCTGTTAAACGAGCTGAAGTCTCATGGGGTTGATAAGGACGATATGTCCAAAATGTGTAAGTTTATGGCAGCCTTACCTTCTAAATGGGCTACCATCATAACTTGCATGAGTACATCTCCTACTCTGAAAGATTATACTCTTTCGTCTCTCTATGGTATGTTTCTAAGCCATGAGAGAACTGTACTCAACAAATTTCAACCTCCAAAGGACTCTAAAGTGAGTTCCGCTGGATCTTCGACTTCTCTTGTCTCCTTAAACAAGCCTAGCGGAATCGAATATCCCCCATCAGATGATGAAGCTGACAACACTTCAGCTGTTGGTTTGTTCAACATGCATGAAGTCAGCATTGAAGAAGTCGATGAAGATGAAGACAACGATGCCCTTATATCTGAGCTTGCCTTACTTGTCAAACACAGAAAATTCTTCAAAAACAAGTCTGGCTCCTCAGCTAGAGGCTCGAGTAGCAGATCTATCTCATCAGCTGTATCTTCTAGACCCTCTGGAAGTACACCTGACATCTCTGAGATAATTTGCTACAACTGCAACAAGAAGGGACACTATGCTAACGACTGCAAGCAGAAGATAGCTAGTTCATCATCTTCAACTGGTGAGTCCATTGAAGAAAAATACAAAAAGCTACAAGCCTTCACCAAAAAGATTCTAGAAGAAAAGAAGGCACTTGAAGGCAAAGCTGCTGACAAGGGTTTTGTAGCTGAAACTCATGATTGGGCTGACTCTGGTGACAACTCATCTGATAATGATGAACAAATGGCCACAATGTGTTTGATGGCTCGTGCTGATGATGATGAAAGTATTACAGCTGATGATGCTAGTTCTTATAAATGGGTCAACATTGTTCATAAAAAGGTAACCTCTCTAATCTCTGCTGAGGCTACTAAAGCCAAAGATATTGTTGATTCTATTATTTGTGACTTGCACTTCATTGATCAGCTGAAAGGTGAATGTTTGGACAAACATAGTGCTATTCTACGTGAAAATGCATTTTTAAAAGAACGGTTAATTGACCATAAAACTTTAAAAGAAGAACTTTCTGAAACAAAATTTATTAACTCAGTTCTTCAACATGATCTAAGTGAAAAAGTTAAAGAACTTGAAGCAATTAAAAAGATTTGTGAATCATGGTCTCGTTCATCCAAACGTGTGAGTGAATGTGTTAACTCACAAATCCCTAGTCAAGTACAAGCTGTACTAGGAGGAGACTTCCTTGCTGTAGCCGCTGTACCTGACAGCAGTACAGATGATATGTACTACTCGTTAGCTGATGCTTCTATGCCAGCTGAAGAGTTGGTTTTTGGTTCCTTCGTTAGGTCTACCAAAACCTATGCTACTGAGATGTCCTCAGAAGATCCTTCTGTTGCTACTGGTAAAGAGTCATCAGCTGACTCCTCTGCCATGATAGTTAGGACACCCACTGTAGTCATTGTTGAACCTAGAAAATCTATCTTGGGTTCAACACATGCTGCCTCTTCTGCTAGAATTCAGCAGAAGACTAGGAGAACAGCAGGAAAGAAAACTGTTCTTACACCCTCCAAGGATGAGCCAGTTGGAGTTCGTACTCGAGCTGCAAAGAACAAAGGTAAGAGTGTTCCTAAGAAAACTCCAAGTCCTTCTTCAACTGTGTCTGTCAGACGGCTGAAAGGAAAGGTCAGCAAGCTGACATCACTCGTTCAAACTCTGACTATCTCTGATAATCAGAAAATGAAAGGTATTTTGGGTCCAGTTCCCAATCCTATTGCCTCGCCCTCTACTCCACTGCAAAGAAACAGAAAATGCTATAAGTGTGGAGATCATGGGCACATGGCAAGCGAGTGTGACAACACCTGCCTAAGACCTTCCCCACCTTCAGTATGTGAGCCTACTGAAAAGCCAACTTCTGTGATTCCCAGCGGTAAGTCACAAGGACCCACCGAAGTGTGGGTTCCCAAAAAGAACTAACTCTTTTAATTTATGTGCAGGGTGATGAAAGCAAACATGTCTGGTACTTAGACAGTGGTTGCTCGAGACACATGACTGGTTACAAATCCCTGCTGGAAGAGTTTGAAGTTTGTGATGGTCCCTCAATAGTTTTTGGCGATAATGGTAGAGGCTCAACTGAAGGTTATGGAACCATCTCTAATGGATCCGTAAAAATCACAAGAGTTGGTTATGTGAATGGGCTGAAACATAACCTTATCAGCATTAGCCAATTTTGTGATGCAAAGTTCTCAGTGAACTTTAACGAATACAGAGGAACGGTGACGGATAAGAATGGAAAGGTAGTATTAGTTGCTCCAAGAACCAAGAATGTCTATACACTTGACATGAATCTTCAAAATCAAGAAGTCTGTCTATTCTCTCATTCTACTGAAGAGCTGAATTGGTTGTGGCATAAGAGGCTATCTCACCTGAAGTTCAAAAATATATCGAAGCTGGCTCGAGGTCAGCTGGTGAATGGTTTGCCACAAATCAAATATGAAAAGGATAAGCTTTGTTCAGCCTGTGAACAAGGCAAGCAACATAAAAGCTCCTTCAAATCAAAGCAATGTTTTTCCATCGACAGCTGCCTACACATGCTCCATATGGACCTTTTTGGCCCTATGAGTACTGAAAGTCTAGGTGGAAAGAAATATACACTTGTTATCATTGATGAATATTCACGATATACTTGGGTAATATTTCTTCGTCACAAAAGTGATGCAGCAGAAGAGATTATCAAGTTCATTAAAAGGATGGAACTTCTAAATGGGTCTAGAGTCAAGATGCTGAGATCAGACAATGGTACTGAATTCAGGAACACGACTTTAGAAGATTTCTGTTCAGATGTTGGGATCTCCCAAAACTTCTCAGCTGCAAGAACACCTCAACAAATTGCTGAAAGAAGAAATAGAACCCTAATAGAAGCTGCACGAACAATGCTTGCTGAGTCAAACATGCGTAAGCAATTTTGGGCAGAAGCTGTTAACACAACTTGTTTTACTCAAAATAGGTCTCTCTATGTGAAGAGACACAAGAAGTCTTCTTATGAGATTTCGTCAGAGGAAACCGTTCATAGGTTACTTTCATGTGTTTGGCTGTGTGTGTTTTATGTTAAACACACGAGATCAGCTAAGTAAATTTGACTCTAAAGCTGATGAAGCCATTTTCTTGGGATACTCCACTCTATCCAAAGCATATAGAGTTTTCAACAAAAGAAGACAAACATTGGAAGAGTCCATAAATGTTACTTTTGAAGAACACTCAAAGGCTATGAACCCCACCTCTGCTGACTCATCTGATGCATTTCAGAGATCAGTTGAACCATCTCCTGATGATACAGCTGAAGCATACTCTGATGCTTTAAACCTCTTTGATGTTCCCATAAATGAATCAGATGAGACGTTCCATGATGCTCCTACATATCTTGTAGATATCACAGCTGTTCAACAAGAGATTCCAACAGCTAGAGCATCATCCAAGGCTATTTCTAGGCCACCTCTTCATACTTCAAGAAGATCCGTTCGAAATGAAGTAATTCATCCTGCTGAGCAGTCAGCCGCTCAACAAGGATCTAATTCTGCTGAATCTTCCTCTTCTACAGCTGCTCCTCAATCTAAGTGGACCTCAGAACATCCAATTGAGTTAATCATTGGAGATCCACAACAAGGAGTTGTTACAAGAAGTAAAGCATCATGCAATCTTTGCTTATGGTCTTGTTTTCTAGCAACTGAAGAACCGAAAAATATTAAAGCTGCTTTAGAAGACTCAAGCTGGATTCAGGCGATGCAGGAAGAACTTAACCAATTCGAGGTCAACAAAGTATGGCAGCTGGTGCCCCCACCAGCTGGAAAGACTATAATTGGCACTAAATGGGTATTTAGGAATAAAATGGATGAAGAAGGTGTGGTTATTCGCAACAAAGCTAGACCTGTTGCACAAGGATACAGACAGGAGGAAGGAATCGATTTTGATGAAACATTTGCGCCAGTGGCTAGGCTTGAGGCGATTAGAATATTTCTAGCCTACGCTGCTTACAAAAACTTCACAGTTTTTCAAATGGACGTAAAGAGTGCGTTCCTAAACGGAAAGCTGCAAGAGGAGGTATACGTTAAGCAACCACCAGGGTTCGAAAATCCTAAGTATTTAGACTATGTGTTTAAATTGGATAAGGCGCTGTATGGGTTGAAACAAGCTCCCCGTGCATGGTATGATACACTCTCCACGTTCCTCATAGCAAATGATTTCACCAGGGGAAAGATTGATAAAACCTTATTCATTTGCAAAATCAAAGGTTATATCATTCTTGTTCAAATTTATGTGGACGACATAATTTTTGGTGCTACTGATGAAAAAATTTGTAGATGCTTTTCTAAACTTATGTCCACAAAGTATGAGATGAGTATGATGGGTGAATTAACGTATTTTCTTGGCTTACAAGTTAAGCAATCAAAAAATGGAATTTTTATAAATCAAGAAAAATATATCAAAGATCTTTTAAAGAAATTTGATATGAATTCATCATCATCCATGAAAACTCCAATGGCTCCTCCAAACAATCTAGATGCTGACATAACTGGTAAATCAGTTGATGTCACATTCTATAGAGGAATCATTGGATCATTACTCTATCTCACCGCCAGCAGACCAGATATTATGTTTGCTACTTGCATGTGTTCTAGGTATCAAGATGATCCTAGAGAATCTCACCTAATAGCTGCAAAAAGAATTTTGAGGTACCTTAAGGGTACTCCAAGCCTAGGTCTTTGGTATGCCAAAGACTCAGGGTTTGATCTAATTGGCTATTCAGATTCAGACTTTGCAGGTTGCAAAATGGATAGAAAGAGCACCACTGGAGGATGTCAGCTGCTTGGTGGAAAGCTAGTCAGCTGGACAAGCAAGAAACAAAGTACTGTCTCTACCTCCACAGCTGAAGCAGAATACGTTACTGCTGGAAGCTGCTGTGCTCAAGTCCGTTGGATGAAAAATCAGCTTGTTGATTTCGATATGAACTTCTGCAAAGTTCATATCTATTGTGATTAACACGAGTGCTATAGCAATCAGCAACAATCCCGTTCTTCATTCTAGAACCAAACATATCGACATAAGGTTTCATTTCATTAGAGATCACATTGAACAAGGTGACGTGGAACTCCACTTCATTTCAACAGACCTTCAGCTGGCTGATCTATTCACTAAGCCTTTAAATGAAAAACGATTCAACTTTTTGATCAGCGAGCTAGGTATGTTGAATGCTTGAATCAACTGCTGAAGTAATATCAGCAGCTGATAAGATTCACCTTGTCACTTAATACATTCAGCTGACTAAAAGCTTTTGAATATATCAGTCAGCCGAATAAAATCTCTCAAATGATAACTTATCGTGTTTTATAAGTTAAAACGTTTGGTTCTCCCATAAAAAGGCATCTTTTAACCCTATCCATACGTTTTCTGTGGCGAATATTTCCACTCGAGTGAAAATATTTGGCATTTATGTGGGACAAGACACCCTGACACAGAAACAGCTCCAATATCCTGACACAGAAACGGCTCCACTACCTCACACTGTCACTTCCAAACACCTTTGCACGATAACCAACGTGTCTATAGTTGGTTTGTAACTATCCAATTATGACCCGGTTTAAATTCAAATCTTTACCCAAACCGACCCATAAATCTCCTATAAATACCCACCTCTCTTCTTCACTTCATCCTCATCACTCCCACAATTCTCTCTCAAAAACCCTCTATTTCTAACTTTTATCTTTCTTCCCTCACTCCCCAAATGTCGAAGAAAGCCCCAAAAGTTCCCCTTACTAGGGCTGCCATTGAGTTCTCTCAGAACTCAAACCTTGTAGCCAACACTTCCCCACCGGATGATCTTGTCGATATTTATCGACCGGCTGGGACGTTTGTGCGTCACTGCCCTATCGGTGGTGCATTTACCAGATTCACCAAGAGTTTTATCGAACTCTTGCGTGACTTCTGGATGTCCGCCTCCACTTCTGGAGACGACATCACTGCGCAAATAGGGAATCATCAAATCACCATTACTATTGATGATTTCCGAGTCGCTTGCGGATTCGATTATCTGCAACCTGGAGAGAAATATCAGCAGACTAAATCTGCTGATGAAGCTAAAGCGAGTCTAATCCGTATCACTGGATACAGATTAGAAAATGAAGAAGACAAGGTGCTGATCTTCAAGAAGTCTCAGCTGACGAGACCCTGGGCCTATTTCTTTACCCACATCATTCAGGGTATAGGCGGCAATTCCGGGTCTCTCAACCATTGCAACTCCAGCATGCAAGTCTTTGCTGAGGCCCTAATCCCCAGTCAGTGAATCGACTACGGGAAACTGGTGTACGAGGAGGTCAAGGCCAAGCTGAAAAGCAAGGGAAATCATATTCCCTATCTTCGCTTTTTCACATTGTGCATCGCACATGTGATGCTTGAAAAGCTGCAGATAGATTATGAAGACATCCCTAGGGAATCGGTGATGGTCTGTTCCATCTCCAACATCATCTTCCAAAAGAAGGATGATGAGAAGGCATTTCCTCTCACCTCGTACATGCTGAAGATCATAGATGATCGAGTCAGATCCAAAAGGGATCGAAAGAAGGGCGCAACATCGAAGAAATCTGCCCTACAAAAAGGTTCGTCCTTTCCTCATCTGAAGCGTTTTCCCTCAAATGGGCGACCATCCCCATCTGCTGATGGGAAAACCATCACCTCAACAGGGATCTCAATCCCTGAGAATGAGGATTCTGCTGATGCAGATGATTCTCCTCTGGTGGTGAAGAAGCGAGTTAAGCGATCCTCTCATCGCCCTCCTTCTTCTTCATTCTTTTTATCATCTTCTTCTACCACCAGCACCCCTGCTTCTCCTCTGCTAGAGGTAAGAAGGACTGCTACTATTGGTGCAGAGAAGATGATTGCAGATGCTGAACTTGAAACAGCTGCAGCATCTGGACTCAGCCGGGATCCTAGAGAAGATCGCTTACGATCAGAGGCTTCGTCATCTTCTGATCTTTGTTCTTCTCATTTTCAGATTGGCAGTGTTTATCAAGGAACTTCACCAATATTCGGAGCTCCTAGTCGAACACTCTCTGCTGGTCACATCCTCCTTCCCTTTCATTCTCCTTCTACTGATTTCTCAACAAGTCAGCAGACTTCAAAACGGCAATTTCGTTCTTCAGGAGTTAGTGCCGGCTCCAAACCTCTGCGTAGCTCCTCGACTGATTCATTATCTGTCGTTGTAACAAGGGATCAAACTCCACAAGCAACCTCAGTCTCTCAACAGACTGTTGGTGAAGTTTTCGGCTCAACCCAAGCCACCCGTGAGTCATTTTCACACACACCACCCCCAATTTCTTCATCACTCCCTGAGTCATCAGTTGATGATAGATTGACTGGAAACCAAGTCAATCTTGAAGCTGACCCTTCTGTTTCCCACGACGTCACCGGCTTAAACCAGCAGGTGATCAAGGAAACCACCACCGCCAATGAAGAGACAACTTTAAACCAAGTTGTTACTGAGGCACTAACCCCAGCTGCCAGTGATCGCGAAAGTAATCGCCAACCGAGCTGTGAGGCAGCTAACACACCACCCAGAGGAACTCTTCCTCCAGTCTCCATACCAGTATCGCCGGCTGGTGAGACCAAAGCTCCAGAGACTCAAACATCATTTCATCTAATGTTTGAGTCGACTGATGATTTTATTCAGTCTTACTATTCGTCATCTGACGAAGAACATTATGAGATTCAACCTGTTTTGACAGCTGATGACGGCACTTCTGTTATAACCCCAGAAGTTTCAGCTGGACCCAACCTACCCCCCATAGTTCCTGAGCAACCCATAGGAGCAATTCCTCCTAACTCAGGAACAACCACTTCCACAGCTGAGGTTACCCCTCAAGCTGGAGACATACCGGACCCCTTCCCCCAAAGCGTCCAAGTGTCCCATGCTGAATCCAGCAAAGCTAGAGGAAGCATTCCCATCAGAGCCGCTGCTGCTCTGATGTCTAGAGTTGTTACATCCCAGATTCGACCTGGGATGGCCACGCTGAGTAAGCAGATGGACTCCCTTCACAGGGATGTTCCAAAGAAGTTTGCCCAAACTGCTGAGAATCTCTCTTCCAGCATAACTTCTCTGCAAACTGAGGTTGACACTCAGGCTCCTCAGCTGGCTCTTCTTTCTGATCAAATTCGCCTCAACACTAGCGGGTTCATCTCTCTCAATGACTACGTGCGACAAGAGTTGAACTCCATTTACGATTCTGACAGAGTCGAACAAGACAAACTTCTCTCCGAAGTTCGGGACAGCCTGGCTCTTGCCCAATCAAAGCAAGAGTCTCTGCTGACACTTACTCATAGCCACCTTTCTAAGGCTATTGAGGAGTCAGCTTCTGCTATGTACATCAGGTTGGACAAAATGGAGACTGAAGTCAGCTCGCTGACTTCCCACGTCGCTGGTCTCCAAGGCACCCTTGACCTCATTCTTATAAAGCTAAATGAGGGTGCCACTGTTGTCCGTCCTGCTTCAGCACCAGAGAGTACCCTCCTTCTTCGGGCACTCTCTGAGGGGGGAGAAAGAGGCCACTTCAGCAGGTGAACAACAAGGTGAACAAAATAGTTCACAACCTATAGTCACCTCTGCTGTTGGAGCCAATACTGAAGACGTTCCAGCAGGTGATACCCCAAGAATTCTACCTGTCACCTCTGTTGGAACACAAGAAGAAGAAGCTGAACCCTCAACTGGTTTTGTTAAAATCGTTGATTCTTTTGAATCAGTTGAGGGCCCACAAGCCCAAGCCCCGCAAATCCAAAAACCTCAGCCTATTATACAAGAGATTCCTCATCCTGCTGAGGGGGAGCCTACATCTGCAGCGGTTAAAAACTTCATCCTAAATGAAGCTGGAACCGCTGCTGATCTTGATACAGCCATTTCCCTTCAAAGAAAAACTCATGAAGATTTGTATAAAAAAGCTGAAGCCCAAAGAGCTGAGAACATTAGGTTGTTCAACAAAGTTCTTTATCAGCGTAGGCAAGAAGCAAAAATCACCAACGTAAGGGCCCCCAAGTTCGATCCCAGCTCTCCTGATGAAATTGTAATAACAAGAGCTGGAGGAATTGTGGTCAATGAAAAGTTTCCTCTGAACAAGATCAACATCGTTCTCAACTACGATGAATGGAAAGCGGCTGAAGCAGCTGCCAGATCTGCAAAACCATCGCGGATTATAACAGATCTGGAAAATGAGATAAAATTCACAATCTACGCCTTCAAGACTCTATGCGACGAAATCAGGAGACAAGCTCCTGAGTTGGTATATCACATACCTCCTGATTTGTGTGAATCTTAAGAAGCTGCTGTCGGAGGATCTGCTGGTGAAAGCTCCTCGGCAAGAGGGGAGAAACGTAAGTCCGTTCTCCTCGAGCCCCTTGCTGACTCCGGACCACTGGATATTGGGTCATCAATGATATTTGCAAAACGACCAAAACCCAATATCACAAAAGCCATCCCCACGGGAGTTAACTTTGTCCCTGGGCTGATCGTAAAAGAACCAATTTACGGCTTTTGCTATCTGGAGAAGAAGAAGGTGCATTGCTTCTAGCGAGCAGATGAGTTGGATCTATGTGATGTGGATCAACTTACGATCTATCACAAGCTGCTGAGTTCCTCCACTGAAGAGGGAAGAGAAATGAAGAAATTAATAACCTCAGCCTTCAACTCACTGTATCGCAATGTCGTTGGATCAGCTATATCCAAGGCATTATAGTTTTTTTTTATTTTCTTTGTAATTTTAATCGCCTTATCAATAGAAAATCAAAATTTTGTAATATACTTGTAAAAATTGTAAAAAGATAAACATATACAAAAGAACCCTAAGTGTCAAAGCACATAAGTATTCAGCTGACTTCATCAGCTGAATCATTACAGGGTTACACTTATACAGCTATTCGATTGCATCAAATAGGGGGAGATTGTTAGTCCCAAGACTAAGTAAATAAGATTTGATGATCGATAGCTAAGAATGATATCAGCTGAAGTATGTATCTCAGCTGAAGCAAGTATATACAATAAACCTTCAGCTGAGTACGTACTTAGCTTTAGGACAATAAGTCATATCAGCAGCTATTAACGAGAGTTCATTTGAAGTCTATGACCAAAGGACAAAGACAAGAAGAAGACTATTCAGCTGATTGTGGAATCAGCTGATAGTACCTGCTGCAGATGAAGACTTAAAGGAAATGTTCATTGACACTTTGAACATTTCCCTTTCCCGCTCAAAGAAGAAGAAAACGATGAAGATCTTCTATTTTGGAATTGAAGATAATGTCAGTACATTATCATCGTTTGTTCCTCCAAGCATGTAAAGAGAAAGTCAACTATTTCTGTACTTATGTAGTACACCTTTCACTGTGCGTCAGAAAGGGTACCGGAAGTAGTTGACACAAAGTACACTTGGGACAATAACTTGTGCAAGAGCATTTAATGATCCATAGACAAGTCCACATCGACGAATAATATGTTTACACGTCGTCTAACTTGTGGACAAAGGAACATGGATCTTGGGCTATAAATACAGACGTAAATGCTTGCATTTAAACACACCTTTTAGAAATCATAATACAAGAACATTCTCTGAGAGTTAGTTATTTGTCTAAGTATTAACTCCTCCATAGTTATTACTAAGGCATTAATATCAGCTGTTAGTATCAGCTGATATAACTCTCAGTGCATACTCTTCTAGTTTTGAGCGATCTAAAGTGTCATTTCAAGTATAGAGTGTTAGTTAGTTTTGTACTATCTATTTCCGCAAACTTTGTACTGTATTAAGTTGTTTTAATAAACTCTTAATCATTGAAATCTTGTTGTTCACTTATCTTATCTTCGTTACTCGGTCATAACGCAACACGTTTGTGTTGTTGGGATCCAACATAACTAATTAGTACAAGTATTTGTGCATTTACTAGTTAAGTAAATATACAATGTGTTAATTATAGATTATCCATGATATGATTTAAAGCTATTAAATCATATAGTAATTGTATAATATTATTGTCTAATTAATTATTAAAAGTATAAAACACAAGTATATATTTCGTGTATATGTACACCGAAATATATAAGTGTATAATACTAACGCATTTGATAATTAAGTGTGACAATTAATAAACTAGTAAAACTATAAGGGTTTAAAGTGTAAGAGGATAAGTTTAATTAATAGATTAATCTTAATTAAACTAGAAGGACTTAAATGAAACTTATTTTATTATATATAGAAGGCTTAAGGTTTCATTTAATACTAATCATTCATTTCCCAAACAACCCTACACGAAATCCTCCTCCCTCCTTAGGAGATTTCGGCCGAAAACTTGAACACCAAGTTTGGTGTTCTTCGTTCTTCGGTCGTTCTTCGTGTTCTTCGAGTTTCGAAGAACAAGTTCATTGCTAAGATCAACTAGAAGGTCGCTCGATTTGTTCATCATCAGTGGACTATCTTAAGCAAGCAATAAGGTATGTTTTTGGGAATCCATTTTCTCCCTCTCCCCTCTTGTTCGAATTCGACTAAAGAACCCTAGGGTTCTTTGGTTGATGGCCGACGAACACACACAAGCAATGTGTGTGTTCGAGTTCTTCGAATAAGGTTTCTTTCTTGTTAATCAAGTTTGATTTCCAAGTTCCTATAATCCTTTAGGGTTTAAGGATTAGGTTTAGTCTCCGTTCCGCTTTTAGGGATTAAATCAGCTAGTTGGTTTTAACCGGTCAAGAACACCATCATGTTCTTACCAGTATGGTTCGAACCAAGTACTAGGTGGTCGATCCAATGGGTTGATCAGTGTTATGAAACCCTTCAGTGGTATCAGAGTGATGGTTTAGAAATCTAAACAAGATTAACAAAGTTTTTGTTTGTTTAATTTCCAAGTTTTACTTTGTTTTGTTCCTTCTTCTTTTTCTTCCTCATAGATTTCGAATGAGGGTAAAGAACCCTAGACCAAGAATGTTAAACAGTTTAGTTTAATTGGTCATAAGGATTCTAAACTCTAGTAATTTCGAAATCTAGAAAGAACCCTAAGACCAAGAACATTAAACTAGTTTAGTTTAATCGGTCAAAAGGCTTCTTTCCCTAACCCTAGAATTTTCGAAAATTTGAAGAACACTAGGATCAAGAATGTCAAAGTTTTTGATCAAGAGGATTCTTTCCTTATTACTTGATCTTCAAAATCTAGGACCAAGTATGTTAAACTAAGTTTTTGGTTTAATTGGTCAAAAAAGATTCTTTCCTTTCTTCCCTAGATTTCGAAAATCATGAGGATACTTGGACACCAAGTTTTATTAAACTAGCTTAGTTTAATTGGTGGAAAAGTTTCTTAGGCATAAGGAATATTTTCAAAACCCTAGAAGTAATCTAGGACCAAGAACATTAAACTAGTTTAGTTTAATTGGTTAATAGAATTAATCAAGAACATAATCTAAAACCTAGAAAGTTAAACAAGTTTATGTTTAATAAGGTTTGATTATTGTTTTAATAAGTTTATTAAAACTAGTTCTTTAAATCTAGAAATCTAGACAAAGTTTTGTTGAGAGATTTAAATGAATAATTTAAATAAAATTATTAAAGTTATAATCAATCCTAGAGTTTAAACAAGTGTTTGAATATGATAAATTAGGATTAATCTTTAACTAAGAGATGTTATTGATCAAGAATATTGAAACCTAGTTTTAATTAATCAAGAACGAGATAAGGGTTTAATTAATTAAATTTAATTAAGGATAAAAGAGAAGTGTTAATTTTAAAGTCTTAAAATTAACAAGATATATTTATATAATAATATATATAATTTTCGGAAATTTTTAAAATATTTAAAAGTGATTTTTTAAAGATAAAATAGTTTGTACGTATTTTAATTAGTCTTAGTTAAAATACACATGTACAAATTAGGTGTAACATTCTTATTAAGAATGTTATAAGGTTTTAGATTAAGTGGAACATTAAATATATATGTTATTTTGATCATTTAGTTGTAATATTATAATAACTAGAAATTTGTATTAAGTTATAATTAAACTAGAAATATACAAAGTTGTAAACAACTAGAAATTGTACAAAGTAAGGTTTTATTATAATTAGATAATAATACAAATGTTATAAATATTAGGTTGTATAAAGTTGTAAGTAATTATAACTAGTTATTTATACAATGTATATTAGGAATTACGTAAGATACTAGGTTAATGATCAAGGGTTAAATAACATAGGAAATTAAGAACCTATATTTAACTAAGTCTAAAATGAATATAAGAATGTTCAAAACAAACTAAGATTATTATATATAGTTTTTATATAATAAGATTATTAGTGTTCACCAAGTTTAAACTAGTGATTGTGTTCATGCTCAAATTCCATTATGGTTGTTGGAATTAGTGGGAGCCACACACGAAAGTCACAAAGTTCATAAATGTGTCCCTTGGACATATTTTGAAGAATCTAATAAGTAAATGCTTAATTTTATTATGAAACATAGAAAAACTAGTTGTGTTAAATTAGAGTTATGACTTGTGTTCGTAAGTCATAAAGAATTAAAATCTCTATTTTAAAGTTTAACATAGGGTTTAAAGTTTTTGAAGTAAATAAAACAAGTACGTTTTATTAAGATAAGGTTTTTCACAAAACTTAGTAATATCTTTTTGTACACCTCGTTTCAAGGTATACAAAGTAAAATCGGACAAATCTAAAACTTAGAGTTTTAAAGATAATTTTAGAAAGTCGTCTTGTGGAATTAAATACACGAATCGCAAATTTTAAAATTAAGGATTAAAATTGGAATAAGGTTTAAGTTTAGTTTAGACTTAAACAAACCCAAGAAAATCTTAGATCGAGGTACTATCCATCTAATGGAACACCTCACTTGTTCAACGATATTCATATTGTAAGGAGAAAGAACCTTAGATATGGATTTAACTCATTGCGAGTGTTAGGGTGCGTAAGGTTCTGTGATAACCGGGAGTCCCGACGCATGGCATCGCACTATCTTAGATGGTCTGATCTACTTTGGTGATAACCGGGAGTCCCGACCCAAAAAGTACTTGAGTAGAATAAACATACTAGACTTTATTGCAACTTAGAAATGTACGATTAAATTGTACAAGGTTGTAATAAGTTATAAGTCTAAAGATTCTACGCCCCCTAGGAATCGTGTCAAGTCTTGATACGATCGGTAAGGATGTTACCTACCAGAAACAGCATGTCTCGTCGGGAAGTGCCCAAACCTTGCGTCGAGAATGTGATATATGGATCCTAGGCCTAAAATATTAATTATGGGTTTATAATATATTTTAGAGAATGTTTGTTGATGATTACTAATTAAACTGGGTTTGATTTGTAGATGGCAGCAACAACCACAACGACAAGTACCAACAATCTCTCACTTCGCTCAATCCTCGAAAAAGACAAGTTGACTAAGTCAAACTTTCTCAATTGGGAGCGCAATCTTCGTATTGTGCTCAGGCATGAGAGAAAGTGGTATGTCTTGGAGAGAGCAGTACCAATATGGTTCGAACCAAGTACTAGGTGGTCTACCCAATGGGTTGATCAGTGTTATGAAACCCTTCAAAGTGGATGGAGTTGCAACCTACCAACTTCCCGACCCTCCTGTATTTTTAATTCGTAGACATGTAGGTCGTTGAGGAGCCGGTGGTTGTCTTGGAGCAACTTTTGAAGCGGGTTGTTGTGGAGGTTGTTGAGTAGGAGGTTGTTGTTGAGGTTGTGGTTGTTGATCCTCAGGTCTGCATTCAGTATAAAAGTCATTTTGGTAGTCACGGATAATTGGCTCATTGATGTTAGCTAGTTTGAAAGTTCAAGGGGTATCGGACCTGGAGCAATTGTTGAGCCTTTATCGTGAAGAAGATAAAGAATTGGGGATTGTGAATGTTTAATGGCTACATCCTTTTGAATCTGAGGATATTTGTTCATGAAGTGTGCAATGAGAATTTGCCAGAATCTCGGATAACAAAGGTAATTATGATTTTTGGAGATAGCCACTTTGAACTCTTGCCATATATAAGACGCATACTCATAATGGCGGTTATAGCAGGGAGCATGGTAAGCATGATACACGTTGATGGAGGCCCTGTCATGACCAGAATACTTGCCCGTCTAGCATCGGTTAAAAATAGTGAAGAGGAACGACCAACATTTGGACATGTAGCCCTTTTTGAGATCTTTGAGATTAATTTGTTGTAAGTCACCCTCGAGGTCAAGGTTATGAAATTCTTTCTTCACGCGTTCGAGTGGTAGCTGCGGTTCATGCGGTTGAAGAAGGGGTCGGGCATCACCACGTGGAAGCCTGAAAATCTCGAATAAGTCATCTTTCGTGAAAGAGACACGAATAAGTCATCGAATGATTTAATCCCGAAATCTGCAAATCCGAAACATCTAAACACAAAGACATGTTTTAATAACAGCTGCGATGCTCGATTTGGAGTCAATGAGAGCTATCAGTGATCAGATTTATATGGTGAAACCCTAGACGACTCAACTAAGCATCATCAATCCTAAACAAAGAAATTAAAGATGAAGATCGATGAATGAGTACACGAAATCATACCATGAGTAGATGAGGATGAAGATTGAGAAGGATCGATAACCGATTCGGACCAATTTGATAGAGATTTGACGAATTGAGAACAAGTGTGTGTGTGTTCGCACCGTTAACTCTGTGTGTGAGCGAGAACAGTGAAGACGAGAAGATAAAAAGAGGAAGGAGGGTTGTACGGAGGGATATTTATATGACAGGGTGGATCTCGTGCCGAGAAGATTGGTGAAGCCGAGAAGAATTTTGAATTTAAAATAAAATGAAAAATAAAATAAAATAAAATAAAATTAAAATCCGGAGAATTTTTCGAGGGTCGTGACTGTAGAACATTTGAAGCACAGCATCAGCTCCCCCTTGACTGATGAGATGATAATTTTTCTCCCCCTCGAGCGTTGACGACATTTGACGACCGAGTTTCAAAATGAGATTCTTGAAAGCCATAGCGATGATACGAAAAAGTTAACGACTTAAAAAAAATGCAAAATGAGAAATTTGAGACAGTTAATTTTTGAGATTTAGCATACCAAGCTTCGAAACCAGATAATTAAAACGTTTTTCTTCTAAAGCCTTGGTAAACAAATTTGCTAATTGAAAGTCGGTGGATAGGAAGTACAATTCAACATTGCCCAATTCAACGTGATCTTTAATGAAATGATATCGAAGACCAATATGTTTAGTTTTAGAATGTTGAACTGGATTGCAAGATATGGCAATTGCACTTCTGGAATCATAATACAAAGGAATGCGGCTATAGGAAAAGCCATAGTCCTTTAATTATGATTGCATCATATCACCTGGGACAGATAGCTAGCGGCCACAACATATTCTGCTTCAGCAGTTGATAGTGAAACACAATTTTGCTTTCGAGATGACCAGCTGACTAGCTTATGTCCCAAGAATTGAACTCCTCCAGAGGTACTCTTCCTATCCAACATACACCCAACATGATCAACATCAGAGAAGGAAAAAAGAATAAACGAGGTCTCCTTTGGGTACAAAAGACCAAGATCTATGGTGCCTTTGAGGTAACGAAAGATTCGTTTGACAGCCAGAAAGTGAGATTCTTTAGGGGCAGCTTGATACCTAGCACAGATGCATGTTGAGAACATAATGTCCAGACGGCTGGCCGTTAAATAAAGTAAGGATCCAATCATACCCCCATAGTTCGTGACATCTACCGGTTTACCATCAGGATCAACATGAAGTTTGGTGCCAGGGGACATTGGTTTTGGAATAGGTTTGCAATCGTCCATTATATACTTTGTCAACAAATCAGAGATATACTTTGATTGATTGATGAAGATGCCCGTTGGAAGTTGACAAACTTGAAGACCCAGAGAGAAGTTCATTTCCCCCGACATGCTCATTTAAAAACGTTTTACCGTAAGATCGGAAAAACTTTTGCAGTATTTTGGATTTGTAGAGCCATAAATTATATCATCGACATAGATTTGAATTAATATGATATCTTCCCCCTTGAGGTTTGATGATAAATGTGGTATCGACCTTTCCCTTTGAAAAACCAGATCCAACCAAGAATTGGCAAAGAACATCGTACCATGCCCGAGGGGCCTTTTTAAACCATATAGAGCTTAGTCGAGGATATAGACATGATCTGGAAATTTGGGATCTACAAAACCTTCTGGCTGATGAACGAAGACTTCATCTTTTAAATGCCATTTAAAAATGCAGTTTTTACATCCATATGATAAATAGTAAAGTTTTTGCGAGCTGCATATGCCAAGAAAAAGCGAGTGGCTTCAATTCGTGCGACATGAGCAAATGTTTCTTCGTAATCGATCCCTTCCTGTTGAGCGTAACCCTTAGCAACCAAACGTTCTTTGTTACGAATGACAATTACATTCTCATCATTCTTGTTCTTGAAAATCCACTTAGTTCCAATTACAGATGATCCTGGAGTTTTTGGAACTAAGCGCCAGACCTTTAATCTTTCAAACTGGTTAATTTCTTCCTGCATTGCAATTATCCTGTCTGGGTCAGACAGAGCTTCACTGACTTTCTTAGGCTCAGTGGAACTTAAGAATGAAGCGTAATGACATTCATCCGTTATGGCCCTTCAAGTTTGGATAGATGACTCTGGATTTCCGATGATTAGATCCAAAGGATGTTCCTTAGTCCACTTAGTTGAATGTGGAAGTGGAAGTTGACCAGGGTTAATGTTTGAATTATCAGTGAAAGCAGGGTGTGGGATGATAGCAGTTTGAAGATTTTGTGGGTGATTCTGTGGTGGCGGTTCAGCTCGTGGAAGATGAAATTTGGAGAATTCAATCACAAGGGGAGCAACAATATTGGATGGAGGTGGAAGATCATCTGGTGTAGATTGACTATCTAGTGTTGAAGTTGAAGGACCAATGTTTGCTGTAGGTATCGGTGAGGTTGGAGCAGGTGAGGTGGGGGATGGAGATTCATTTGAGGTTGGAGTGTTTATGTCCGGAGCAGTGATAGATTGAACATCAGCCGGAGGTGGGGGTGGGGGTGGGGGTGGGGGTGGGTGTCTGATGTTATGATATTCATCATAGAAATGTTCAAATGAGATTTCAAGATCATTCAGAGAAGTTGAAGGATCATAGGATGAAGTATGTAAGTGTACTTCAATGCTAGTGGTCAATGAATCAAGCGGAAAAGTTTCATCGAATGAGACATTGACACTTTCTCTGATCGTTCTGTCTAAGCGGTTGTACACCCTGAATGAGGCTGACTCCTTTGAATATCCAATAAAAACTCCCTCATTTACTTTGGCTTTAAACTTGTTGAGTTTATCTTTCTCATTTAGAATGAAGCATCGACTACCAAACATATGGAAAAAGTTGACATTTGGTATTCGATTGTTAATGTGCTCATATGGAGTTTTGTTGTATGTTTTGTTGATGATGGAGCGGTTTTGAGTAAAACATGCGGTGCTGATAGCTTCTACACATAAAGACAATGGAAGTTTTAAAAATGAAAGCATTGTACGTGCAGCTTCAACTAACGTACGGTTTCGTTTTTCAACAACACCACCGTTCTGTTGGGGAGTTCGTGCAGCGGAAAACTGATGAGTGATGCCAACAAATCCAAGATAAGAGTCAAGAACTCGATTCTTAAATTCAGTACCATTGTCAGTACGAATTTTTTGAGCATTTAATTCTAGGTTCACTTGAGTTTTGTTATTGAATGAGGTAATGATATATGCGGTTTCATCCTTTGAGTGAAGGAAATGGAACCATGTGTATCTTGAATAGTCATCAACAATAACCAGTACATATCGTTTACCAGCAAGACTTTGAACGCTCATTAGACCACATAAGTCCATGTGTATTAATTCAAGAGGTTTAGAAGTACTTGGTGCAGGTTTAGGTTTGTGAGACTTTTTAGTCATTTTTCCATTACACATGAAGAACATTTATGATCTTTCTCAAAAGCAACATCAGGTAATCAGAGACGTGACCTCCTTTCACTAGTTTGTTCATGGTTTTGAAGTTAAGATGGGACAAATGACGATGCCATAACCATGACTCATTGGAAGTAGCTTTTGATACGAGACATACTTCTTCAAGTGGAACAACATCATTAAGATTAATGGTGAATAAGTTTGTATCACAAGTTCCAGTTAGAAGTTCTTCCCCATCATATGTAAGAACATCACACTTTTTTGTGCGAAAGTTGACTTCCAGATTTTTGTCACAAAATTTGTTGATGCTAAAGATATTATGAGAGAGGTCTTCAACAAATGCAACATATCTAATAATGAGGTTGGGACGAATGATGTCACCAAGTCCTAAGATAGCAGCTAGATGATCATTTCCAAATTTGACTGTGCCCAAATATTTTTCTCGAAAGTTGGTCAGAAGATTTTTGTTTCCAGTCATGTGCCTTGAACAGCCGAGTCAAGGTGTGACAACTTGACATTTCGGGTAAGTCAAATCATTTCATTTCATTTCATAATTTCTATATTTAGACAATTTCTATTTTTAGAAATTTTCTCATTTCGTGTGTTTAATCGTTTCCGTTCTCGGTATTGATTTATTACTTGTTTTGATAGTAAACGAAACCCTTTTAATCCAAATTTTTGATATGTTAATCACATTGAAAAACCACACAAAACCCTAAATTTTCATAATTTTTGGATTTCATTTGCCTCGTTTTTTACCTAAAAACCGGTCAAAACCCTAAACCGAAACAATAGCCGAAACCCTAACCTAGAAACCGGATTTTTGACCCTAACTCACTGAGTTGACTTGGTAACCCACTGAGTTGACTCAGATCTAATAGTTTGACCAAAGTTGACGCGTTAATGAATCGGGCCAAGCCTCGAACTTGGCCCAAACCGATTTAACCCAATCCGACCCATTTGATTCATAAACCCTAATTCGGCCAAGCCCTTTCATTCGAGCCCATACTCGGTCCAAATCAGGCCCAAACCCAAGGCCCATTATCCATTGGTCCGTAGCCCATTAAGAAGCCCAATTGGCCCATATCGTGTCCCATTAGCCCATTTCATTTCATTTCGGCCCATTTCATTTCATTTCGGCTCATTTAATCCAACCAAGCCCAATAAGCCCATTAAGGCGGGCCTTGGCCCAAGTGCCGGCCCGTTAGCCCAAATATAGGCCCATAACCCAACATCGTTACAAAGTTGCGTAAACATAAAACGTTTTCAATAAACCAAAACTCTTTTTATAATTAAGCAATCAATACAAACAATATCACTACACAAACAATACCATTATAGATCGCATGTGCGTCATAGCTTAGACTAATTAGGAACCTTGTGCTTTAGGTGCTAGGAATCTCTAAGGATCCATCAGTGAAGTTGTATTCTAAGATAAGCATCATGTGAGTCCACAACCCCTTTTACTCTTTTACTGTTTATAACTTATGGGGTGAAAAACATAACATGCTACATTTACTGTTTTATACTTTGACTGTATTACATTTCATTTTCATTATGGCATGACAAACAATTCATTATACCGTACTAAGTTCAGCCTTCATTAAGTAGAATAACTACACCCTGGATATACGTATAGTACTATCGGCCAATACTCAGCCTCCCACATTCATTGATCACTACTTGGTTTATCCAAAAACGTTTATATCCATGACTTTATAACATAAGCATAGGAGTTGCAGTTTTGATTGTGAACTTAGGGGGATGGGTATAATACCTCAACGGGAGTAGCTACCTGTTGGGAATACCAGTCTTATATGCCAAAACTTATGATAAACTGTTTATAACAAACATTCTTACATTAAACATTTGAGTTGTAGTTCATCTACAATTCCTTTACATTTCATTTTGGTAATTACATTACTTTTCTACAGTCAAATCATTTTCATATTACTCATTGGTAGCATATAAAAACTATTTTCATACATTTTATCTTAACCCTGTGGATTCACTCACCAATTTAGTTGACCTTTCTAAGTTATGTTTTTCAGGTAATCTAGAGACTCAGTGAGCAATGAGGATGTGAGCAGCGATTGTCTTCTGGCCATGAACTATCTTTGCATTTTAGTTTTCAGACAATCTTTTCATTTCAAAACTTACTATTTTTGGAAACTTTCTATTTTTGGAAATTTCTATTTTTAGCAATGAAAATCAATTTAGATTTTATTGCGTAGTTGTTTGATTACTATTTCACTTGCTTTAATAAAATGAACGTTACACCTCCATTCTTCTGCAAAACATTTAATGACGTAAAACTCATTTTTGGCGAGGTGTGACAGAAGGTACCATATATTCTACATAAAACAAATGAAACATTTTAGGTACCCAATGATGTATGGGTCCAGAACGATTAGTGACCGATGTTTTATGCAGAATTATGTTATGGTCAATTTAGAGCTTTGGAGAACTGCTAGGAGGCAGTTCAAAATTTGTGGATCTGATGACCAATTTAAGTGATTTTTCAGAGGATTGAACAATCCAATGAGAGTTTTCATTTTTAACCCAATTATATTTAATAAATGTTGACGACTTTGTAGACGTTTTGTTGTCGCATTTTGAGGAACCTGAACATTTTGGATTAGGTGCGGAATTTCCTCGATAAGATTCGCGACGAGAAGACGAGTGGGTATCAGAGGTTGGTGGGTGTTTGAGAGTTTTCTTCGTTTGTTTTGAAACAGGTGAAGAAGGACCTTTTGTATTAGACTTTGGTGGAATAATGACATATGATTTGCATGGGTGTGGAAAGCATGTTTTGCAAGATTTTATAATTTTACCAGATTTATGAAATACATTGCTTTTAAAACGACATGGTGCATCTAATCTAACATAAAATCGTTTATCAGTTTGAGTAATTTGTTTCTTTGTAATTTTATCAAAAAATCTCTTTGTTCCAAATTCGTCAGTTTTAACAAACACAACATCAAAATCAGGAAAATATCTGATAGGACGATAGACGGTGGAATCATAATCAGTTCTATAAGCCATTGCAAGAGTTTTCACATATTTAAAGTTATTACAATTTTTTTGAACAGAAAAAGAAGAAACTATAGGCGTAAATGGTTTAGACTTCTTAAGCTCGCTAGGCTTCATAAGCATACTAGGCCCACTCTGAATAGACTTCTTGGACTGCATGGCTCTTGTGACTCCATCGGGATTCTTAGACTTCTTTCTCTGGACTCTAATATTCGATCTGCAACATTCAAAACAGGTGGATTAGAGCTTCTCCTCAAGATGATTAGAACTGGATTAACATGTGCCGATCTTATTAAAGAAGATTTAGAATTTTGAAAAACAGTTTTGCTAGTTTTAGGTTTCAATTCTAAAATCGTGTCTTCTAATTTATGTATCTTTGTTTGAAGATTTTCTTTTTCTTTATCAAAAGTTTTGTGGGTTTCATCAATTTCAGATTCAAGTTGGACAATTTTCTTTTCTAAAATCAATGGTGGAACATAAAGTTTTGGTTCTTTGGTTTGATTTAAAACTTCATTATCTGGAATGGAAAATTCTGCTGGAGTGATGATTGGAAAATATTTATTATGTTTCGAATTTTGCTTCCTTCTTTTCATATGTGGAGTTTAAAGCATCATAGTTGAAGCTGATTTGAGCAAATTCTTCCTTTCCTCTATTAAACTTCTCAATTTCTGCTTCTTCGTTCGGCATATGAAGAAATATTTTCCAGATTCCCAAATTCATGTAGTCATAGTTATACAGTGTAGGGAGAACATCAGCATCTTTCTCCAGATAATGAGGATTTCTGCTCCGAGACCCGCTTTTGATTTGTAGGATCTGAACCCTTTTGGTTCATTGAACTTGATTGTTTGTTCTGTATGACCGGCTTTCACCATCGTCTGCTCCAGTTTTTTGATGTGTTCTTCGGCCTTTTCATTTTTGAGTGTGAGGATGTGTATTATGGATGATTGGTCATCGATTTCCTTTTTAAATGTTTTGGTAACTTCTTTAATTTGTTCATTTAAGTTTGGAATTTATGTGGCAGCCGTCTTCAATTGCTCCTGATAGTCTTTTAGCTTAGCTTCTGTGGCCTTTGCCCATTCTCGCTCTCTTTGTAATTCAGTCGATAAATCTTGGAGTAACTTACGGAAATCATCTTTCTCACTTGATGTTATTGTCATGTTTTTAAGATTTGAAATTTCAACGTTTTTATCATTGATTAGTTTGTTTAATCGATTGACCTCACTGATGTGAGCATCATGAAAAGTCGACAATTGTTTTTGTAATTCTTGTTTTTTTTTTGTTGAGAAGACTTATTTTGATTTACTTGAGGAATAAGTGATTCAAGTTGACGACGAAATGTCGCATTATCTGCTTTTAAGTTAATTATTTGTGCATTTGAAGTATTATTTGTGTTTACTTGTTGCTGTAAACTTTCTTTTAATGTAGATAATTTAAAATCAAAAGTGGATTGTGCCGTAGACAACTGATGTTGCAATTCCTTGTTTATTTGTTCAAAGATTTGCATTTTTGTTAATTGAAGAGAACCTTGACTTAAATCTTTTAAAAATTGTGTTTTTTCAGATTCTAAAGCAGTTATTTGTTTTGTCAACTGAGCTTTCTCATCAATTTCAAGTAAAAGATTTTCATTAAACAAGGAATTGTCTGATATATCAGATCCTAAGTCAGAGTGTACCTCATTCTCATCGTTCTCTGGAATGCCCAGCTCAACCCTCAATTCATTTGATCTTGCCATTAGGGCCAGACTGGCGGTGCATTGTTCTTCCTCCTGATCATCAGAATCTTCCAGCCACTGCCTATCCTCTGCCAGTAAGACTTTTCCATTCTCGATCTGCTTAGTCAAGAGCATTTTTCTTTTGAAGTATTCAGAATCTTTAACCTTTGGCTTCCTGCATTCTTTGGCGAAGTGCCCAGTCATGCCACAGTTGTAGTACTTTTTCGGTGGCTCAGTAGTGGAAGATGATGTTTTGTTTCTTGGAGTTTTGGAAGATGAGTTAAATTTGAAGTTCGATGATGATCTGAGGTTGTTGTTTGTTGGCTTGTTGTAGTATTTGTTGATGTAGCTTGAGATGAGAGCAAGAGCCTGGCGAACAGACTCGATTTCTTAATTCGTTCCCTCTGGAATAAGAGTCTCAGGTTCTTCCTTGACAACTTCCTTTGATTGAGCAGCCATTAATGCATCATTAATTCCTTTGTTTAGTGCTTGGTTTTGTTTGGCCAACAGTGCAAGTGTGTCAGCATTGTCTTGCCTGGATTTGGCAATTCCTTTTACCATCGGCTCATTCTGATGTAAATATTCATATAGTTCATGAACATCTATCAGGCTCAAAGCTATATGTTGTATTGCACTGTTACCGAACATTTCCCATTCAGTTAGAAGGGATTAGATGAATTTTATGTTGATTTCAAGGTTTTCCTTCTTCAGGTTGTTCTTGCGAAGATCATTCAACATATTACAGAAGCTGTGATAGGTGAGTTCCAGTTCTTTTCCTGTGTTGGCTTTAAACTGACCGTAAGCATTTAGGGTTGATACCATTTTTGCTTTGTTGCCTAGGTCAGTTCCCTCCATTTGTTTGCGGATTTCATCCCATAGTTCTTTTCTAGTCCCGAAACTGTCAAGACTGCTGTATATTTCATTTGTAAGACCTTGCAGCATGTATGAGTGTGCATATACATCAGCTATTGCCCTTTCTTTCTGTTCTTGATTGTAATCCGCTGGGGCAATTAGGAACATACCACCACGTACCGGTGGTTCAGAGTTTGGGTTATCAACCACAGTTTGGTAGAATTTTGCCGGTCCATTCTTAAGTGAGTCGAGAATCAGTCGACATGCAGTTTGACTTAGGATGAAATGGAGAAAACGTTTCTTCCATTGGCCATATTCTCCTCGGTCGAGAACATGTGGTTTGGTATCTGATCCGATTGACAACGCATCTTTTGAAGTCATTTTCGATTGGTTAAGTTGCGATTACGACGGGGTAAAAATTTGAAGGTTTGGCAAAAGATCTCGGGTCGAGTAGGTAGTTCTCGGGTCGAGTAGGGATCTCGGGTCGAGTAGAGTTCTCGGGTCGAGTAGGTAGTTATCGGGTCGAGTAGGGATCTCAGGTCAAGTTAGGTTCTCGGGTCGAGTAGGGAGTTCTCGTGTCGACATGGTTTTGAGAGTTCTCGGGCCGAGATGAGTTCTTGGGTCGAGATCGTTTTTGAAGGCTCGCGTCGAGAAGAAGGCTTGTTCGAGTAGAATAGTACCGAGAATAACAAAAATCCCACTAAAATAATCCTAACTTCCTCAAATCTTATAATTAGTAAGTTTGGTTTATATACCATCACACTAATTGTCTAGTTAATCCTAATGATTAACTTACTAATTATATAATGTTGGCAATCCTAATCTCTAGACTAATGAGAACAACTTTATAAGTCTTAATAAACTTACCACTATTATTAGTCTTACTCTATATATACATTTGTGTAGTTTAAAATATGTTATTAACAGTATTTTCTCGAATGCTAACGTACGCCAGATTATGTAGAATACTAGAATGTAATGCAATTTACGCCGATTATGTAGAATCTAATGCAATACTGAAGGCATATTTGTTGCTAGCCTGATCGGAAAGGCATGCATATTTGTTCTATACTATTTCATAGTTCGACTCCTTTAGTCTCAGATAATTTATTTCAACCTCTCACATTAATTTTATAATTGCTAATGTTTTAATTATAGCCACCAAGTTAATTAATAAATAATGCACTAAAAACAAATTACATCACTTATAATAATAATAATAAGGAAATTGATAATGACAGCCCTTAAGAAGTCAAGACACGCAAAAAACACTTGTACAATAATCAATAACCGCCCCCTGCACTTTAGGAATCAACCCCCACCACTAAAAGTACAAACAATTTATGCACGTAATCACCTCTTAATGACAGCCCTAAGGGCTGTCATTAACAAAATCCTAATAGTAATAATGAAACTAAAATGCATTTCAACGTATACAATATTACTAAAAAAATCTTTTAAATAGATTAACTTTTTTTTTTAGCATAAAGTTACTTATCTACTAATTCATTCAGTTGTTATATAAGATATAAAATCGTGTTAATGTTATATATTAAGCATATTAACCGCCGAAGAACAAAATATTTCCAAATTGTTAACTAATTTAAATTAATTAATAGCTAAAGTTTGTCAAACATGGAAGATGTATACCTAAACTCACATTGTAATTAGGGCATAGAGAAAACTTATTAACGGTTCTTCAAAATTTAAATTTATTTGAGCTTATTAAAATTTTAAAGTTTATTTAAATTTATTAAATTAATATGCTGAAAAGTACTATCAATAAACTTTTCCAAACACGCTCTTAATACTCCACGTGGTTCAAAATTCAATCCTCGTAAGCTATACCTCATTGATTTAAGTTTTAACACCTCGTTGTTAAATATTTATTAATTTATTTTTATTATCGTAAATTTAAGGTATAAAATTGAAAGTTAGATATTTTGACGAGTTACTATTATTTAGAATAAATAAAAACACTAACAAATCTAAAACCAAAACAATACCGACCAAATGTATTATAATTATAATATTTTGGCATATAACTAGGTGTAATATGGTGAGATGAAACATTATGTGACTTAAAATTTTATAGTAATATGTCATGGATTAGCAAAATAAACTTATAAGATCAAGTACTATGATGTTTATAGCATTGAAAATTATATAAACGAACAATAAAAATCAGCAGGAAAGCGCGGTTTTTATTACTCGTTTAGAACAACGTAAGTACAATAATTATACGTACCCTGGTAATATGGACAAAAATAAAAAGGGATAATTTCATACACGTCCTTGCAAACTTCTAATATTACGTATATATCCTTACAAATTTCATTATTACGTATATATCCTTCTAAAGTCTCAAAATTCTCACATATATCCTTTTGCCTAATTTAATAATATCCAAATCATTTAAAAATCTTAAAAACATAAATCATAATCTAAATTAATGGTAAAATAGCTTCAATAACCATTGACAAAAGAAAATGAAGTTGTCAAATTTGGCAAGAATATACCCTTGATGAAAGAAAAATTTCTTGGCATTTAAGAGTATTTAGTGTATTTTACCATTAATTTAGATTAGATTTTATATTTTTTAAATTTTAAATTTTAAATGGTTTAAATAATATTGAATTAGGTTGAAGGATATATGTGTGAATTTTGAGGTTTTGGAAGGATATATACGTAATAATAAAGTTTGCAAGGATATATACGTAATATTAGAAGTTTGCAATAACGTATATGAAATTATCCCAAATAAAAATTGCATTAATATTTATAAAAATTTCCTCAAAAAACAGAGAATGAAGTTGAAAGTTAGGAAAGATATATGTGAAAACTTGAAGGTGTAGTTTTTATAAATGTCATGAGTTGTTGCAACTACACCCTGCAAATTTAGTAAATGGTCTCAACAATCACCACTGAAACTTTCTAAATTGGTTTAAATACCACCTGTTAGCTATCTATACAAGGAATGGTTATTTAAGGCTTATAACTTATTGGAATTGGTGTTTTATTTGGTGTTGTAAATGGTTTATGGTCATAAGTTCAAGTTTCCATTTTGGTGTATATTTATATAGTAGCCGTTTAAAAATAACATACAAGGAATAGTTCATGCGAAAACCTTTTTCTTTTGCGAGAACCAATCATGTTCACTCTTTTATTTTAATTTGTTTTTTAATGTATAAGACTATAAGGGGAATAAAATCTATTTAATTTTTAATTTTAGTTAAATCAATACAAAATATATTTTTCAATTACGTTGTGTTCACCAATACTCATCATTTGGTAAACCCGTCGGAAAACTGTATTCATCAGTGTTCATCATTCGGTCCGCCGATGTTCATCATTCTGTCAACAAGAATTGGTGTTCACCATTGTCAGGTCCGGTCTAGAGCATGAGCCGCCAGGGCGGTCGCTCATGACCCACATAATTTAGGGGCTGATTTAAAAAGAATTACTTTATGTATATATATATATGTATGCCCAGTTAAATCAAGGTAAATCAAATGAAATATTGAAATTGGACGAACTAAAGAGCCGAAAAGAAAAACTCGGACATACAAATTGGAGATTCGGTCAACACTCTTAATTTAGCGAGAAGAATTTTACTTATTTTGAAGAAATATTACTTAGGTGCCTTTTTTTAGATTTTACCCAAAATCCATAAACAAATTGGACCGGCCTTTGACCAATGTTTATCATTCGGTTTCCATAAATAAATGGAGAATGGCATCCAATACATTATTGATAGAGAGATAAGTCCAACTGTCCAAGAAATAAGCACTGCCATGACACCATCTTAATTTCTAAATTCCAATGCATGACGATGTTACTATAAAGTTTGTTCAACTCTTGTATACTGAAACATTATTAAAGAGCCATCTTCTGATTTTCAAAAAAGTCAACCCCGTCTTTATGAAAAGAAGTCAAACCTTTAATTCTTACTGATTAAAGTTTTCAATTATAATAGCCATTTTTTCTCGGTGCCAACTGTGAGATGGATCCACCGATGATGAAGCACCATGTGTTTCCTATGCTCATGTCGGATAATATTAATTTGTAATATTCACTGAATATATAATCTCATATCTAATTAATGCATGCATGACTAGCTTAATTTCCAATATATTGTTATTATTTATAGGGTTTTTGCTAATGCGTGACTCATGAGCATACGATAATATTGAACGTTTAATAAACCAAAATTTTCTATAATTAGAGTAAAATGATATTCATAAGTCATTAATACTTTTATGTTTTACCGATTCTACTCTTACTATAATTGAAAATGAATGTATTTGACGAATTAAATGCAAGGCCATAAAATACTTTTAACATTACTATGATGTGCCCATAAGAATCTGAGATACATGTTAGAGAAATCCTTATATAACACTTGGCGGAAATATTTATGAATAAATATAAAACGTTTAAAAGCCATTGATATTTTATCTAGTATGTTATACTAGCCACATCTTATCAATTTAGACACTTATTATTCGCCAAACAAAATGTCTGGATCTTACATATACAAATTGATAGGACTTATAAAGTTGCTCCCATTAGTCTAGGGAGAAAGATTGCCAAGTATGTATAGTTTCTAAGAAGAGTCATTAGGACTAATTGGACAATTAGTGATAGAGTATAAATACTAGATTGTTAGTCACTAATTGTAACTTTCCAACACTTAATCTAATCACATATTGAAAGTTCTCTCCTCCTTCTCTCTTGTTTCTCTCACTAAAAGCCATTATTTGTTCTTCAAGTTTCAACCTAAAATCTTCATCTATCAAGCTAACAATGGATTGACTGCTATTTCCATGTTCTACAATTGGTATCAGAGCACAATCCACTTGGAATAGATCCAAATTCGTGCTCAATTGATCCATATTTGAAGATTTTTGAAATTTTGGAAAAAGAGCTGTGAATTTTTGGTGTCAAAATTTTTGTTAGAAATCGTTGATTTTATTGGATAATCGCATTCCTCCTTTGATTCTAAGCACTTTGGAATCAAATTTCGCTGAAATCCATCAAGTATATCAATCAATTTGATGATTTTTGTGAAAAACTTAAAAACTCAAAATTTTCACTGAAAAATCAAAAATCGAGCAGTGATTTGTTACGATTTGAGTTGTATGATTGTATCAAACTGTTAGAAAAGTGATTTCTAACATTTTGTGATTTGAATCATTACATTTGGTTAAGAATTGAAGAATCTATGGCAAAATTATTGAGTTTTGAAAAAAACGAACGTACCTGTTCTTCGTCAAAGTGTTCGGCCCATTGAAGGTTCTCGGTTTCGACATAGACTTCGGCTCACAGTGTTCGATTGGAAGTTCGGCTCAAAACTGTTCGGCTCGAACACATTGTTCGGCTCCAACAGTTCGGCACCATCTGTTCGGCCTTAAAGAGTTCGTCATTCAAAGTGTTCGGCTCTATCAAATTGATCTCAAATTCGATCTCAACTTTCTTCAATTGATTTCGTGTATGATTGATATATCTGATTCTGATCTCAATCCAACTAGAATCCGACTCCAATCGATTTCTTGATTTCGTCATTGTTCTCGACATTGGCTGCTTTGCGTGACTTCCGACTTCTCTTTTCCAGACATATACCAGCCCAAAGACTTCGGCTTTCAGAGTTCTCGGCCCAAAATCAAGTAGTGGGCCCAATCACGTTTTTCAGCTCAAAAATCAAAATTCAACCCAATACAAAAATTCGGCCCAACTTTAATTCTTGCACAAAACAGATCTCGGAAGCCCAAAACATTATAATATATTGGCCCAAATTTGTTTAAATTTGATTTTTGATATTTGATATTTGATATCAGGAACCGAATTTTTTTTATATTTAAAATTTTTCAATCCATTTAAATATCAATTTTTTTTAAAAAAAAATAAAAAAATAAAAAATTTGATATTTGATATTTGATATTTGATATTTGAACGTTAAATTTGAAATTTTTTGATTACCAGATATTTAAATTTTTCTCTGATAAGTTGTAGTAAATTTTAAACAAATATCATAACGTTTAAATTAGTTTAACTTAATCTTAGCCCAAATTGATTTTAATTTGATTTTGATCCATACGATATCTACTTACAAACCAAACCTTAATCTTATTAATTTTTGACCAAAATTAATTAACTCCATTTAACTCAATTCAAGTAAATCAAATTTTTTAAAATTGTTTTAAATCAATATTGTTTTTAACATCAAATTTTTTAAAAATACAATTTTTTAAAGGAAAATTCACTTTTTAAACACGAGATCATCTACATATCAACCCGAGAACTCAATCAACACTACTAAATCGCAAAAATGGCAAGTGCTGATGCAGAGGGTTCTGATAGATTCAATGAAGAAGGCAACAAGGAAATTGAGATAATCAGTAATTTTTTTTCAAATTCTGATAATCCCACTAAACTGAGGGATGAGCTGGTTGTTCCACAAAATGATGAAAATGAGGTACGCTCTTCTTCCTTTGATTCTTTTCTATCTGACTCAAACACTGATGAATCAGAAAATTCCTTGTTTAATGAAAAACTTTTACTTAAAATTGATGAGAAATCTGAGTTGACAAAACAAATTACTGTTTTAGAAACTGAAAAAGCACAATTTCTTAAATGATCTAGATCAATGTTCTCTTCAATTAAAACAAATGCAATCCTTCGAACAATTAAACAAGGAATTACAAAATCAGCTGTCTACGTCACAATCTTTTTGTCAATTTATAATTTCTGAATTACAAGAAAGTTTACAAAAACAAGTAAACACAAATAATGAATCAAATGCACAAATCACCAACTTAAAGGCAGAAAATTTGACATTTTGTCGTCAACTTGAAACACTTGTTCCTCAAGTTAATCAAAATAACCTTTCATATCAAAAAACACAAGAGTTACAACAACAGTTGTCATCCTTTCATGCTGCTCACACTAGTGAGGTCAATCGTCTAAATCAAATTATTAATGCAAAAAACCTTGAAATTTCGAACCTGAAAACCATGAAAACGGTGTCAAGTGACAAAGACGACTCCAAGCAGCTGTTCAACGACTTGGCGAATCAATTAAATCGAGAGCAAACATGGATGAAGTCTGCGGACATCAAGATAAAAAACTACCAAGATCAGTTGAAGACGGCTGACATCAAAATTCAAAAATTAAATGAACAAATTAAACAAGTTAACAAAACATTTAAAAAGGAAATCGATGACCAATCATCCATAATACACAGCCTCACACTCAAAAGGAAAATGCCGAAGAACACATCAAAAAACTGGAGCAGGCGATTGTGAAAGCCGATCATACAGAACAAACAATCAAGTTCAATGAACCAAAAGAGTTCATATTCTACAAATCAAAAGCGGGTCTCGGAGCAGAGAATCCTCGTTATCTGGAAAAAGTTGCTGATGTTCTTCCTACATTGTACAACTACGACTACATGAACTTGGGAATCTGGCAAAGCTTCCTTCACATGCCAGATGAAGAAGCAGAAATAGAAAGTTCAACAGAGGAAAGGAAGAATATGCTCAAATTAGCTTCAATTATGATGCCTTAAACTCGACATATGAAAAGAAGAAAGCAAAATTTGAACATAATGAATAATTCCCAATCATCACACCAGCAGAATTTTCCATTCAAGATAATGAAGTTTTAAAACAAACCATCGAACCCAAACTTTATGTTCCACCATTGATTTTAGAAAAGAAAATTGTCCAACTTGAATCTGAAATTGATGAAACCCACAAAGCTATTGATAAAGAAAAGGAAGATCTTAAAACTAAGATCCATAAATTAGAGGACACCATTTTAAAATTGAAACCTAAAACTGACAAAAATGTTTCTCAAAATTCTAAATCCTCTTTATTAGGATCGGCACATGTTAATCCAGTTCCAACCACCTTGAAGAGAAACTCTAATTTACCGGTCTTAAATGCTTCCAATAGTAAATTAGAGTCTCAGATAGAGAAGGTCAAGAAGCCCAATGGAGTCAGAAGAGCCAAGAAGTCCGAGAAGTTTATTCAGACTGGACCTAGTATGCTTAAGAAGCCCAGCCTCCTTAAGAAGTCTAGTCCTCGTACGTCTGTAGTTTCTTCTTTTTCTGATCAAAATAAATGTAATAACTCTAATTGTGTGAAAACTATCTTAACGGCTTTTAGAACTGATTATGATTCTACTGTTTATCGTCATGTCCGATACTCTCCTGATTTTGGTGATGTGTATGTTAAAACTGACAAATCTGGAACAAAAAGATTTTTTGATAAAATTACAAAGAAACAGATAACTCAGACTGATAAACGTTTTTTTGTAAGACTTGATGCACCTTGCAGTATTCATCAGAACATAGTATATCATAAATCTGGTAAACTTATAAACACATGCAAAACGTGCTATCCATATCAATGCAAATCATACGTCACTAAACCAGCAAAATCAAATCAAAAGATTTTATCATCTCCAGTTTCCAAACAACCGAAATTTTTTCCCAAAAACCCACCAACCTCTGATACCCACTCATTCTCTCGTCGCAAGTCTTCTCGAGGAAATTACGCACCTAAGCCAAAATCTTCAGGTTCCTCAAAATGCGACAACAAAACACCCACCAAATCTTCAACGTTTGTAAAATTTAATTGGATCAAAAATGAAAACTCTCATTGGATTATTCAATCCTCTGAAAAACCTTTACAATGGGTCGTTAAATCCACAACTTCTGAACTGACTCCTTGCAGTTCTCCAAAGCTCTAATTTCATCATAAAATAATTCTGCATAAAACATGAGTCACTAATCGTTCAGGACCCATAGATAATTGGGTACCAAACATGTTTTAATTATTTTATGTAGAATCTGAGATACCTTGACTTGGGTTGTTCAAGGCACATGACTGGAAACAGAGCTCTCCTATTCAACACTCATGATAAATATCTGGGGATAGTTACCAGTCTCGACCAGGGATCTTTTTCTTTTAATTTATCTTATATACATATATATATTAATTTAATTTGTTAAATTTTCTTTTATTATTAATAAAATTAAATTTTAAAATTCTATATATATATATATATATATATATATATATATATATATATATATATATATAGGGTTGGGTTATATTGAGAACCCTGATTTTAAAAAGAACTTTGAGAACTCTTTAATTTTAATCCTAGCCATCAAAAAAATAATCTAGTGGTCAATATATATTTGTAATTAGTGGATCAATTTTGGATGGATATTTAATAGCCAAAAGGGTATTTTAGTACTTATTCAATAAAGAAAAAAAAAGAAAAAATCATAAAAAATATCATGCACGTTTATCGATGTTTCCTAACCTTCCTCCCTAAATTTACGCCACCTTCTAAAAAACATACCGTAATTCTGATCTTCTTGATACCATACTCGACGGTTGTTTCACAAAGAAATCGGGAAAAAGGGGTACACGATTCTATCCAAAATTAAAATATATTGCATGTTTGTTTTAATGGTATAAGAATCATAGGGTTTTTCATTCGTTACAGTCATAAGGAAGCTCCGGCGATTTGAACGGCGATCGAACATCAAGTTCCAATCGGTGCAAAATGTCAGGTAAATGTTACAGCAATACACATAAAAATGATAAATTTACATGTTTCCGACGTCAATAAATGATGCAATTTTGCAAAATTGTAGCAATGGGGTGTAACGATTAAATCAAATTGGGCATTTGGGTTTATAGTTTGGAACGTTTGAAACATAAACATTTTTAGGGTTACCTCTTCCGGTGACATATATGTAAAATTGAGAACAAAACTGTGTAATATTGTAATATTGGCGTGTATTTGTCACCGGAAATTGTGAATTTTGGTTATGTGTTAGTTCGAGTAACACATATGTGTTGTTAGGGTTTGTTATCTGCTGTGATTTTGACAAATATGAATTTGTTGTTGCGTGTAGGTTCTACCAGGAACTCAAAAAAACGTGAAAGATTGAATGATGATGATGATTTTGTGTCAACTCGGTCTTCATCAAAAGAAGGTAAAATCTATAGCATATCATGTATCAGATATGCAAAATACATCATATTAAAATTATTTCTTTAAAATAGTCGGTTTCTATGACTTTTTTTTCTTCCAAAATGTAGATGTTAACAAAACAGGAAGTAGTGTTTTAAATTCTGGGAAAAACAAAGTAGTAGGTGATAAATCAACAAATATAACAGATATGCAAACACATGATTAGACAGTTTTTTTATCTATAAATATTGTATTTGTTTCTTAGTAATAATTTTGTTTCATAGGAACGAATACCCGGAAAATTAACAAAAAAACAAGAACAACTGATGATGTAGGTACCAGTTCAGCTAGTAAGACAGGTAAGTAGAACAAAGAAACACTTGTGTTTTAACTATGATTGTCTTAATCATATCATTCACATTTCAACATATATGTGTTTTTGACTGTTATTACATGAACATATATGTCTGATTACTAAAAACTTAATTATCAGGTAAAGCCAAACCTAGAAAATAAGGAAAAAGTAAACATATATGTGTTTTTGACTGTTATTACATGAACATATATGAAAACATATTTTCCAAGTACATGTTGAGCAAAAATCATAGTATGGCGGATAATTTTACAAATCTGAGCTGGTCATCGGGCAGTTTAAATGGCAGAGCAGAAGGTACAAAAAAAACTTCTGGTGTATTTGTGATGAGGTGCATGGAATCATATATTGATCAAGATCTCAAGAAATGGGATGGTGGTTTTGATGGTAACCCTTTGAGGCTGGTTAAACAAATAAAGATATTGAAAGCTAGGTATGCAGCATGGATTCTGCTTTTGGAATGCAATGTAAAGAGGAAACATTTGTGTTTAAAATGCTATAGTTTAAAATGGTTTTTATTTTATTTAGCTTTTGTTGGGAAACATTTGTGATTTTCGCTTTTTGAAGAATTCTGTTCATCTTATTTTGACTATTTTATGGAATATTTGGAATATTTTAGTTTGTCGACATTGGTTGTTTAGTTTTTCACATTAATGGTTATAAACTGTTTAGGAGATGTCATTGATTCAACCATGTGAAATATATTAACATATATAAACTATATGTTGGTTAATTATGTTAGTAACAAAACATATATGTTATAGTCAATCGTAAAAATAAAATGTTAAGTTACACATTAAGTATGAAACTATAAGGTGTGAAAATTCTGATAATAACATAAATGACTTATAAAGTATGTTTATTTTGTTAGTAACATGTATGTTAAAGTAAACAAAGCTATATATTAACTGAACAGAACATATATGCATTTATTTTATAAAAGTAAAGAAGCTATATATTAACTGAACAGAACATATATGCATTTATTTTATAAAAGTAAAGAAGCTATATATTAATTCAACATAACATGTATGCTACACTCATTCAAAACCAAATCCGTTTAACTAGATCAAAATAAGACAAATTATATATATTGAAATTAAATTGAAACACAATTGAATATCGTATTTCCAAAATTAATACTAAAAATAATTCAAATTGAAACACGATTGAAATAAAGGCAAAAGTCTAGAAACATTACTAAAAAAATTGTCTTAATTAAAAAATAATTCAATCTTCATTCCTCATCATAACCCCATTCTCCGTCACTTGAATACTTGTCAGCAGAATCATTTGTGTCATCAACATCATCGATTTCTTCATAAGCATGGATTTCATGAATCCGATGATTGAGCTGGGAAATCATGATAAAATAATTATCAGAACATGAAACACGAAATCAATATAGACAGAAACGTACAGTAGTGAACGATAAAGTTTAGACAAAAAATATGATACAAAACAAATATGCACTGTGAAAAAATATTTAGAGCTAAAAACCGCCATTACTTCATAAACAACAACACAATTACATCATAATAATCAAACCAAAAAATTTTGCGTTTATAATATGAAAAAATAATTCGGTTGAAAAAACATTACCCGCGTCAATTGCATGTTCTTCATCGGGATGATCTTGCAACATTATATCCATGAGATCATTATCGACTTCCTGCATAGGGACATCTACAATCTCATCATCGATTGAAACATCACGGGATGAACCTATCTCTTCTACTGTAACCGTAGTATATAACGATTATAAGTCTGAACGAATTTATAAATTAAATAACCAAACTCGATCGCCTTCAACAACACCGATGATAAACAATAAAAAATCGGCAGTAATATGGACGACGGTGACTATGGACGACTACAATTAGGGTATGAGATATAATACACGTGATGCGCTTATATTGAATAACAGAGATATGACCAAATTCAATCCAAGATTGTAGGCATATTTTAAGTAACTACCAAAAATGTTTAATTCGGTTTTAATTTCTAAATGTCTATAATACCCCTACCGATTTTATTATTATAAAATAAATGAAAAATATACTACTAATTTGTGATTGGCTAATAGAGGGTTCTCAAAGTTCTTTTTAAAATTAGGGTTCTCAATATAATCCTTCACTATATATATATATATATATATATATATATATATATATATATATATATATATATATATATATATATATATATATATATCTAAAATTTCATTAACATTAAATGACTTATACACACTTCAGTGTATAACTCAAGCCTCAATAGAGTGGCTCTTCATTGAAGGAAAAGTTGTGTAAGGCGCCGATTCTTACGTTACCGAATGGTATGGAAGATTTTGTGGTTTATAGTGATGCTTCGAATCAAGGGCTCGGTTGTGTGTTGATGCACAGGGGAAAGGTGATCGCGTATGCCTCGCGACAATTGAAAAATGCGGAATTGAGGTACACGACACACGACTTGGAGTTGGCGGTGATTATTTTTGCATTGAAGTTGTGGAGGCATTATTTGTATGGTACTCGGTGTACGTTGTACACGGATCATAAAAGTTTACAATACGTGTTCACTCAAAAGGATCTTAATATGCGACAAAGAAGGTGGATCGAGTTGATCACCGACTATGATTGTGAGATCGTGTATCACGCGGGAAAAGCTAATGTAGTGGCCGACGCCTTGAGCCGAAAGGTTTATGAGAACCCGAACCGAGGAATTTTAACACGTATAGAAGTCGTCTCCAGTATTATCGAAAGAATCGAGAATGCCCAACGAGAAGTTATGGGAAAAGACGAGTTAAGACAAGAACGGTTAGGTAAGAACCAACATTTTCTCGAAAATGCACAAGGGTTGAAGACCGTAGGCGGTCGTATTTGGGTTCCTAAGTTCGGTGGTATCCGAAAAGAGTTGTTGAATGATGTGCACAAATCGAAATATTCGATTCACCCGGGAAGTACAAAGACGTACCAAGATATGAAACGGGTTTATTGGTGGCCCGGAATGAAGGCGAGAGTGGCCAAGTACATCTCGAAGTGTGCCACATGTGCATAAGTAAAAGACGAGCATCAAGTACCGTATGGGGTAGCTCAATTATTGTTAGTACCGGCCGGGAAATGGGAAGATATAACTATGGATTTCATAGTAGGGTTACCGAAGACGAGTAAGGGTCACGATGCCATTTGGATCATAGTTGACCGGTTGACCAAGAGTGCGTTATTTTTAACCATTCGAGAAATGTTGCCACTTGAGAAATTGGCTAAGTTGTATGTTGATGAGGTGGTTCGACTCCACGGGGTTCCATTATCTATTGTATCCGATAGAGACGCGAGGTTTACCTCGAGATTTTGACGATTTTACAAGAAGAGTTGGGTACAAAGTTGCGGTTGAGCACGACTTATCATCCGCAAACCGACGGTCAAAGTGAGAGAAAGATTCAAAAGGTTGAAGACAGGTTGAGATCGTGTGTGTTGGATTTCGGGGGTAAATGGGATGAACATTTACCGTTGGTCGAGTTTTCGTATAATAATAGTTATCACTCGACTATTAAGATGCCGCCTTATGAGGCGTTGTATGGGAGAAAGTGTAGAACTCCATCGTGTTGGCTTGAAGCGGGAGAGACAAAGCTCACGAGTCCCGAGATCGTGAGGGTAACGAATGAGAAAATTGGTATTATACAAGCCAACATGAAAGTTACCCAAGATAGACAACGAAGTTATTCGGGTTTAAAGAAAAGACCATACGACTTGGATGTCGGTGATATGGTAATGTTGAAAGTGTCACCTTGGAAAGGCGTAATGCGGTTTGGTAAGAAAGGAAAGCTAAGTCCAAGGTATGGTGGACCGTTTAAGATATTGAAACGGGTCGGGCTTCAAGCGTTTAAGTTGGAACTTCCACCCGAGCTTCAAGGTGTGCATGACACCTTTCACGTGGGTTATTTGAAAAAGTTTATCGGGGAAGTTAAACATATAATTCCATTACAAGAGTTGCGGGTTGACGCCCCGAACCGGTTGATTGAGGAGCCCGAGGCTTTATTAGAAATGAAAACAAAGAAGCTTCGGAATAAAGAGATCGAGTTGGTGTTGGTCAAGTGGAAGCACTCACTTGGGCCGAATTTGACTTGGGAAGTCAAAGACGAGATTCGGAAAAGATACCCGGATTTCGTGAACTATGATGAGATTCCGAGGACGGAATCTTCTTAAGGGGTAGATAGTTGTAACGACCTGAAATTTGTAAATAAATAAATTGTACAAAAATATGATAAATAAGGATAAATCGTTTAAAGAACGTAGGAATTGGTTTCGTATCGTTTGGAGACCGTACGAGAAAGTTATGGGCGAAACCGGGTCGAGACAACAACCGAAAAATGCAGCCCTGCTGCATTAGGAAGTTCATGCCGCGAAGGGAAGTTCCCGATCGGGAACTGTCTACCGAAGGTTGGGCTTTTGTGCGTGAAGTAGTTCCCGACCTGTTAGCAATCGTGAAGTTCATAAAGCGCAAAGTTAGCGACCTGAACTAATGTTCACGCCGTGAACTCTGTCAGACACAGCATTAAAGTCGGGTTTTGGTCATAAATGCTATCCACAAACCCTAGTTTTCTCCCATTGGCGATTTTTGAGCTCAAGTGCAGATTTTGGTTGATCTCTTCACAAATCTTTGGTAGATTTCACTCCTAGTGGAAGATTAAAGGTATATCTTCACTCCTTGATCTTTGTAGCTTAAGATCTATGTATTCGGATGTTTGGGTTTGAAACCCTAGTTCTTGGGGTTATGGGTTATGGTGTTATAAATGATGTATACACTTAATAGATGGTATATTTACAAATGAAACAAGTGTATGATTAAGATTGGTAAGAATCTTAAGGGTTGGTTAAACCTAAGGTTTGGTAAATCACCATAATTGGGGGAAATGTTAGTTGATGGTATCTAGTGATAAATGGATACATTATTAGTAGCATGTGATGTTGAACATTGTATGATTGTTGTATTAGGCTTTCGGTGAAGTCTTGGAGGTTGACCAAATTGTTGGAACAAGGAAACCGGCGGAAAGAATACGGTTGGAGCATTATATTGCTAAGGTGAGTACGTGTGGACTTTAATGAGTACATAGCCGCGGAATTTTCTTTATTTATATATGTTGAGTCTATTATTACTTATGTAGAAAATTAGTGTATAGAGTTAGTAATATATTGTTGAATATAGTTAACTAGCTTCCCTGATGATTGACGTGATAGCCAAAGGCTTTGTTGACATAACCATCGAGTTATGGTAAGAATGAGACGTTGTGATGACGCGGGGGATCCCCGGTCATAAGGATATGGAATGGGGAGCATTTGGGCGGATCCCCATCGGCCTATTCCATGATAGTAGTCTTGCTAACTGGAAGTAGTCCGGCGAGTAAGGCGGGTATCGGTAGATTGGGCGATTCCCTCTTGCCTTTTCCTTGAAGCTTATTAATGCGGGGGATCCCCGGTTAATAAGTTAATGTGGTTTTAGTTAGTTGGGGACGACCCGATAACTAGATATGATTGCTAGGAAAGCAAGGATTATAGAGTCACTATAGGGTGACTAGATAGATGGACGAGTTACTTGTATATTTGTTTATATGCCTTACGAATATTATTATTATTGGGTCTAAACCCATGTAGCTCACGAGACGTTTTTGTCTCACGTACTCCTTATTGTTTTGCTATGTACTCAGGTTCGGGATCGAAGGTGTAGGTTGGCATGGATAGAGATGTGGGGCCTAGAGTAGAAGAACACTAGAACGGATTTAGACTTAGCATTGGTTTTGATATATTTTTGTAACACCAAACTTATACTCTGATTTTCATACCAAAGGTTTTTATAAATCCGTATTTTGGGATAGTTCTCCTCTTTATTAAAAGATTATTTTGGCCAAATGTTTTGTTTAAAATTTGAGGTGTTACAACTTGGTATCAGAGCTACTGTTTATGTGAATTAGGTTGGATGACCATCCTAGTCTTAGACTGTAGCATTAGGAATGTAAGATTCCTTAAGATCATAGGTTGACCTCGAGACTTATTATTAAGTTTAGGGTTGAACCTAGGGGACCGATGAAATTTGATATGATTATGGATATTGAGTCTTATGCGACTAATGGGTTGTACACAAGGTACTAAATGTTTAATGTCTTTCGTATAGTCTTGATTGAAAGAAATGGTGACCACGCGTAGAAGTGGTAAAGCCCCGGAGGGCCGGGAGGAGGAAATACCTCATGTCGAGGTGGTGGTTGAACAAGGAAGTCAACCGTCGATGCATCGGGATGATGAATCGGAAGTCGGAGCTAATAGAACTCCGGTAACCATGGCGGATCTCCAAACTTTTCTTGATCAATTCAAGGGAACGGTGGCCGATGGAGTGCACCGTATTATTGGGGACCGGGAGAGGTCGGGTGGAGACCGTGTATCCGAGGCTAAATCGGATGAGAGAACCGGGGGTAGTGGCACCGGGGAGGGGAAATCCTCCACGGGTGGCCAAAGTGATGCTAGGGCTAGGCCCATTGTGAAAGAAGGTTGTTCGTTTAAATCCTTCATGGCTTGTAAGCCAAATGTGTACAAGGGTAGTTCGGACCCGAAGGTAACTATGAGGTGGATCCGAGAAACCGAGAGGGTTATCGGTAGTAGCAAGTGTAAGGAAGCCGATATGGTGACCTACGCGTCACATCATTTGAAAGAAGATGCTATGATTTGGTGGGATATTGTGTATGAGACCCTCGGAAGGGAGGTGGTGGAGAAAATGTCGTGGGTTGAGTTTACCGCGAGGTTGAGAAAAAAGTTTTGTCCCGAGAGGGATTTGGAAAAGATGCAGGAGAAGTTCGTGACCCTAAAGAAGGGTGATATGTCGGTTGAAGAATACTCGAGAGAGTTCACGGGATTGCTCCCGTTTGTTGCAAAAACTTACTCGGAGGAGAGAATGAGGGTAGTCTGGTACTCTTGTGGGTTACCGTGGGACTACCAATTGAAGGTTAAAAGGGCGGCCACACTTGATGAGGCCATTAGTGCCGCCTGGGGTGTTGAGGAAGTGAATGAGGCACGTGTTGCCGAGAGGGCCCATGTGGGCGAGAAAAGGAAGGCCGAGAGCGGCTCTAGTTCGTTCAAGAAAGGGAAGTACACATCGAGCTTCTCTAAACAAGGGAGTGTTGGCTCGTGCAAGAAGTGCGGGAAAAATCATACCGGCGTGTGCCGAGGGGAGTCAAAGACTTGCTTTAATTGTGGGAAGCCGGGGCATATGGCCCGAGAATGCATGTCTAAATCTTTGGCCGAGGTTGAATGTTACTCGTGCCACGAGAAGGGGCACTATAGCAATGTGTGCCCGAAGAAGGGAACCGAGTCGATGGTGTCCACGGCTCAAAAGAAAGTGGAGCCGGCTAAGGTGAAGGGGCGATCCTTCCAACTCACTCGGGAGGAGGCGAAGGAGGCAAACGATGTGGTGTCAGGTACTCTATTCATTAACTCCTTGCCAACTCATATTGTGTTTGATTCGGGTTCCAATTATTCGTTTGGGTCTTATGAGTTCGGTTGTAAGTTGAATGTGCCGTCCGAAATGTTAGATGAGGTTTATGAGATAGATGTAGCCGACGGAAAAACTTCTATGGGTGAAAGTATTTATAGAAATTGTGAAATAGAAATAGATGGTAGAAAGTTTAAGGTTGATTTGTTGCCCATGGTAATAAAAGCATTCGATTCCATACCTGTATGGATTGGTTGGGTATGCACCAAGCTAAGATATTATGTGGTAAGAAAATTGTGTCGATCAAGACACCCGAGAATGAGAAAGTGTATGTGTATGGGGAGAAAAGACATCACATGCCTAATGTGATTACCGCCATTAAGGCGAGGAAAAGTATATCGAAGGGTTGTGCATTGTTTATTGCATATGTATTAGATGGCCGAAAAGAAAAGAAGACGATGGATAACGTCAAAATTATTCGGGATTTCCCCGAGGTATTTCCCGATGACTTGCCAGGGTTGCCACCGGAGAGACAAGTCGAGTTTAAGATTGATTTAGTTCCGGGGGCGACGCCGATTGCTCGTGCTCCCTACCGTTTAGCTCCCACCGAGATGCGGGAATTGATGACTCAATTGCAAGATTTGTTAGATAAGGGCTTTATTCGTCCGAGTTCGTCACCATGGGGTGCACCGGTATTATTTGTCAAAAAGAAAGACGGTTCGATGAGAATGTGTATCGATTACCGAGAGTTAAATAAGGTAACAATTAAGAACCGATACCCGTTGCCGAGAATTGACGACTTATTCGACCAATTGTAAGGTGCTAGTTATTTCTCGAAGATTGATTTGAGGTCGGGTTATCACCAAGTTCGGGTGAAAGAAGGCGACACCGAGAAGACGGCTTTTCGTACGCGTTATGGTCATTATGAATTCCTAGTGATGTCGTTTGGTCTTACAAACGCGCCGGCTATTTTTATGGATTTAATGAATCAGGTTTGTAAACCGTTTCTTGATAAGTTTCTGATCGTGTTCATTGACGATATTTTAATTTATTCGAAAACCGAGGAAGAACACGAGGGTCACTTGATGCTTGTTTTAGACGTGTTGAAACGGGAGAAGTTGTATGCTAAATTCTCAAAATCTGAATTTTGGTTGCGGGAAGTGCAATTCTTAGGTCGCGTGGTGACGTGTGATGGTATTAAAGTTGACCCGTCCAAGATTGAAGTGGTGTCAAATTGGGAGCCTCCGAGGACTCCTACCGAGGTTAGAAGCTTCCTTGGATTAGCCGGTTATTACCAAAGATTTATACAAGACTTCTCGAGAATCGCGATTCCACTAACAAAGTTAACGAGAAAAAGTGAGAAGTTTGTGTGGGGGAAGAAGCAAGAAGAGGCATTTAAATTGTTGAAGGAAAAGTTGTGTAACGCGCCGATTCTTACGTTACCGGATGGTATGGAAGATTTTGTGGTTTATAGTGACGCTTCGAATCAAGGGCTCGGTTGTGTGTTGATGCAAAGGGGAAAGGTGATCGCGTATGCCTCGCGACAATTGAAAAATGCGGAATTGAGGTACACGACACACGACTTGGAGTTGGCGGCGATTATTTTTGCCTTGAAGTTGTGGAGGCATTATTTGTATGGTACTCGGTGTACGTTGTACACGGATCATAAAAGTTTACAATACGTGTTCACTCAAAAGGATCTTAATATGCGACAAAGAAGGTGGATCGAGTTGATCGCCGACTATGATTGTGAGATTGTGTATCACGCGGGAAAAGCTAATGTAGTGGCCGACGCCTTGAGCCGAAAGGTTTATGAGAACCCGAACCGAGGAATTTTAACACGTATAGAAGTCGCCTCGAGTATTATCGAAAGAATCAAGAATGCCCAACGAGAAGTTATGGGAAAAGACGAGTTAAGACAAGAACGGTTAGGTAAGAACCAACATTTTCTCGAAAATGCACAAGGGTTGAAGACCGTAGGCGGTCGTATTTGGGTTCCTAAGTTCGGTGGTATCCGAAAAGAGTTATTGAATGATGTGCACAAATCGAAATATTCGATTCACCCGGTAAGTACAAAGACGTACCAAGATATGAAACGGGTTTATTGGTGGCCCGGAATGAAGGCGAGGGTGGCCAAGTACATCTCGAAGTGTGCCACATGTGCACAAGTAAAAGCCGAGCATCAAGTACCGTATGGGGTAGCTCAATTATTGTTAGTACCGGCCGGGAAATGGGAAGATATAACTATGGATTTCATAGTAGGGTTACCGAAGACGAGTAAGGGTCACGATGCCATTTGGATCATAGTTGACCGCTTGACCAAGAGTGCGTTACTTTTAGCCATTCGAGAAACGTTGCCACTTGAGAAATTGGCTAAGTTGTATGTTGATGAGGTGGTTCGACTCCACGGGGTTCCATTGTCTATTGTATCCGATAGAGACGTGAGGTTTACCTCGAGATTTTGGTGATTTTACAAGAAGAGTTGGGTACAAAGTTGCGGTTGAGCACGACTTATCATCCGCAAACCGACGGTCAAAGTGAGAGAACGATTCAAAAGGTTGAACACAAGTTGAGATCGTGTGCGTTGGATTTCGGGGGTAAATGGGATGAACATTTACCGTTGGTCGAGTTTTCGTATAATAATAGTTATCACTCGACTATTAAGATGCCGCCTTATGAGGCGTTGTATGGGAGAAAGTGTAGAACTCCATCGTGTTGGCTTGAAGCGGGAGAGACAAAGCTCACGGGTCCCGAGATCGTGAGGGTAACGAATGAGAAAATTGGTATTATACAAGCCAACATGAAAGTTGCCCAAGATAGACAACGAAGTTATTCGGGTTTAAAGAAAAGACCATACGACTTGGATGTCGGTGATATGGTAATGTTGAAAGTGTCACCTTGGAAAGGCGTAATGCGGTTTGGTAAGAAAGGAAAGCTAAGTCCAAGGTATGGTGGACCGTTTAAGATATTGAAACGGGTCGGGCTTCAAGCGTTTAAGTTGGAACTTCCACCCGAGCTTCAAGGTGTGCATGACACCTTTCACGTGAGTTATTTGAAAAAGTTTATCGGGGAAGTTAAAAATATAATTCCATTACAAGAGTTGTGGGTTGACGCCCCGAACCGGTTGATTGAGGAGCCCGAGGCTTTATTAGAAACGAAAACAAAGAAGCTTCGGAATAAAGAGATCGAGTTGGTGTTGGTCAAGTGGAAGCGCTCACTTGGGCCGAATTTGACTTGGGAAGTCAAAGACGAGATTCGGAAAAGATACCCGGATTTCGTGAACTATGATGAGATTCCGAGGACGGAATCTTCTTAAGGGGTAGATAGTTGTAACGACCCGAAATTTGTAAATAAATAAATTGTACAAAAATATGATAAATAAGGATAAATCGTTTAAAGAACGTAGGAATTGGTTTCGTATCGTTTGGAGACCGTACGAGAAAGTTATGGGTCGAGCAACAACCGAAAAATGCAGCCCTGCTGCATTAGGGAGTTCACGCTGCTGATCGGGAACTGTCTACCGAAGGTTGGGCTTTTGTGCGTGAAGTAGTTCCCGACCTGTTAGCCTTCGCGAAGTTCATAAAGCGCAAAGTTAGCGACGTGAACTAATGTTCACGCCGTGAACTTTGTCAGACACAGCATTAAAGTCGGGTTTTGGTCATAAATGCTATCCACAAACCCTAGTTTTCTCCCATTGGAGATTTTTGAGCTCAAGTGCAGATTTTGGTTGATCTCTTCACAAATCTTTGGTAGATTTCACTCCTAGTGGAAGATTAAAGGTATATCTTCACTCCTTGATCTTTGTAGCTTAAGATATATGTATTTGGATGCTTGGGTTTGAAACCCTAGTTCTTGGGGTTATGGGTTATGGTGTTATAAATGATGTATACACTTAATAGATGGTATATTTACAAATGAAACAAGTGTATGATTAAGATTGGTAAGAATCTTAAGGGTTGGTTAAACCTAGGGTTTGGTAAATCACCATAATTGGGGAAAATGTTAGTTGATGGTATCTAGTGATAAATGGATACATTATTAGTAGTATGTGATGTTGAACATTGTATGATTGTTGTATTAGGCTTTCGGTGAAGTCTTGGAGGTTGACCGAATTGTTGGAACAAGGAAACCGGCGGAAAGAATACGGTTGGAGCATTATATTGCTAAGGTGAGTACGTGTGGACTTTATTGAGTACATAGCCGTGAAATTGTCTTTATTTATATATGTCGAGTCTATTATTACTTATGTAGAAAATTAGTGTATAGAGTTAGTAATATATTGTTGAATATAGTTAACTAGCTTGCATGATGATTGACGTGATAGCCAAAGGCTTTGTTGACATAACCATCGAGTTATGGTAAGGATGAGACGTTGTGATGACGCGGGGGATCCCCGGTCATGAGGATATGGAATGGGGAGCATTTGGGCGGATCCCCATCGGCCCATTCCATGATAATAGTCTTGCTAACTGGAAGTAGTCCGGCGAGTAAGGCGGGTATCGGTAGATTGAGCGATTCCCTCTTGCCTAATGCGGGGGATCCCCGGTTAATAAGTTAATGTGGTTCTAGTTAGTTGGGGACGACCCGATAACTAGATATGATTGCTAAGAAAGCAAGGATTATAGAGTCACGATAGGGTGACTAGATAGATGGACGAGTTACTTGTATATTTGTTTATATGCCTTACGAATATTATTATTATTGGGTTTAAACCCATGTAGCTCACAAGACGTTTTTGTCTCACGTACTCCTTGTTGTTTTGCTATATACTCAGGTTCGGGATCGAAGGTGTAGGTACGCATGGATAGAGATGTGGGGCCTAGAGTAGAAGAACACTAGAACGGATTTAGACTTAGCTTTGGTTTTGATATATTTTTGTAACACCAAACTTATACTCTGATTTTCATACCAAAGGTTTTTGTAAATCCGTATTTTTGGATAGTTCTCCTCTTTATTAAAAGATTATTTTGGCCAAATATTTTGTATTAAAATTTGAGGTGTTACAATGTTGGTATTGAAATCATTAACCTCCTGCCCCGGGTTACGTCTCATTTTAATGCATAGTGTGTCTAGATCTCACCGTCAAGGCGTCAAATATTTCCAATATAGGACACATACACTGTTAAAATGAATCTCTGTGAATTCATCGGAACACTCATAGTGGCATCACAATCTGGTGCTTCACGAAGATTGAGTGGAAATCCTGCTAAAGCTAAAATTACGCCAACTCTAAATGCAGGCCACACAATTGAATCAAATGTTGTGCAAACGACTATTGAATCAAATGGTGTGCTAACGGTCACTCTATGTGAGCCCGGTATTACCTAAACTGTTCAAGTTGTTGTGCCAAAAAATTTCAATCAAAAAGGCAACAACTTATGCCGGAAACACATAAAGAATTCCGATGAAAAATCCATGTGAATCATTCTTACAACGTAACATAGTAAATGCTGATCAATTGCACATGAGCGTTATAGTTCACTCTCAAATAACTCATATGATCTGCTATAACCGGCATGATCTTCCCCAGGAGCCATCTACAATATAGGACATACTTTGAGGGTCCCTAGCTCTAGGTGAGCAGAATCAAGTATCACGGGATCTTGATTGGGGTGCGCTGAGATAAAGTTTGAGAGGGGGAATGAAGTATGGGGTGCAAATCAGCTAAACACATGGTAAAATGAAACGAGGGTGTAGTTGAAAATTAAAAAAGTAAGCTTGAGTGAGGAGGGTGTGACAGGGTTAAAGAAAACGAAAAACCCTTACCAAACCGATTAAAAGTCGGGTAGCCACGTCTCTATCAGATTGCATATGTTGCTCTCTGATATTGAAAAAGACATCATGGACCCAATGATGCAATGCACAACCCCCCCCCCCCCCAGCTACTCAAGTACTTCTTAAAAAGTCCTTGTTTCATTTTTCACGGAGATCGGCTCATATGCTATCGACATCTCACTTGGAGATTGTTGATATTGAAAAAGAGGACAATTCTCTCCAGTCTTCGCCTTCGTTTGTTCACAAATAGAGTCTAGAACCGAATAAAATTTCTCTAGGACACAGGCATTCCACCAAGCATATCCTTGTGATATCGCCGGAACATTCATAGTGATACCAAAAATATTGGTATTCCACGATGATTGAATGGAAATCCTACCAGTGCTAACATCAAAGCCAACACTGAACGTAGGTCACACTGTTCATGTAACTCTCGTGCTAACAGGCAATCTATGTGATCCTGGGTTACCCTGATACCTTCTCGTGCGAAGATCAGACGACTATACTACATTCTTATCAACAACAATCACTATGTCTGATAGAGGATCTGATGACTGTACTCCACTCTTTTCAACTACAGTCAATACATCAGATAAGAGATTCTATGACCGTACTCCAACATTATCAACAACGGTCAGAAAATCTAAATCAAATCAATATTCCACACTTCCACGACTTGAACAAATATCAGGAACCGAGGATCAGCAGCAAATCGACAAACACCGCAATTTCAAGAAAGGACTTCCGCTGCTAACCGCTTTATCTATGGGTATACATTCCGTTGATTTGCCTGAAGTTTTCTGGAATACTTTTATTGGTTGAAAAGCCAATTAAAAGTATGGTTATTACCGATCATCAAAAGCTGAAGCTGATTTTTCAACATAAATGCACAACGGTTTATCACTCAGTTCCAGCTTTGAAAATGAAGAAGACTTCAAAGATTTTCTACCTAGACTATGGTCACAAAGGGGGAGATTGTTAGGACTTATAAAGTTGCTCCCATTAGTCTAGGGACAAAGATTGCCAAGTATGTATAGTTTCTAAGAATAGTCATTAGGATTAATTGGACAATTAGTGATAGAGTATAAATACTAGATTGTTAGTCACTAATTGTAACTTTCCAACACTTAATCTAATCACATATTGAAAGTTCTCTCCTCCTTCTCTCTTGTTTCTCTCACTAAAAGCCCTTATTTGTTCTTCAAGTTTCTACCTAAAATCTTCATCTATCAAGCTAACAATGGATTGATTGCTATTTCCATGTTCTACACAAATCAAGCCACTTAATGCGTTAATGGAATCAAGAAGTGAAGAAACAATATGCTCCTAGTTGTTTACAAACACCGTACGTATATGGATATTAAGAGTACAAAAAACAATTAACCCCTTAACTAGCAGTGCAACATAGATCGAAGAGTCTACACTTATACAGATAAGTACGTGCTTATTATATTGTAAACTTATATTTGAAATTTTTGTAAACAACAAAATTATAATTTTCAAAATGCATAATTAATTAAAAGTAAAGTTTAATGTTTGATTAAAAAAAGATTCATAATTCAATGCATCTGGTGATTGGAAAAAATAAATAAGTAACTTTATATTGGATGATAGGCATCACGCATATTGTGATAACTTAGTGGTAATGAATTTCAAATAACTTCTTAGATGTCATAAGTTTGGTTCCTCCTTAGGTAAATATTTACTATAGGTTCAGAGGAAGATTCTGAAACAGACTATGGAAATAGTTGTATCATATATATTACAAGTAAAATTCGGCCACCCTGGAGGAACTCGTTGACATAATTAAATACCCTTTTAAAAAAATATAGCAATGGGCATCAAACCTGGATTTCAAAAGCTATCAGTAGAATTAATGATGGGTCAAAATCATGAATCAGAAAGTAGTACCAACAAGATCTATGCAACTTGTTACAAGATGAGTTAATCCACCTCAGTATTTGACCAATAACTTGGACATTGAATGTTTTCCTCAACTACCAACTTTAATGAATTATTTCACCATAACAAAATCATGAAAAAAAGTAATTTCTCCAACTAACTTATTTGTTCATTTTTTTTTTTTATATATATTTTGGTTTTGGCTATTACTAATTTTAAACCAATAAAAGTTAATCAAGTTATCTGGGTAGAATATGAAACGCAATAACGCTAGGGAAGATCATTAGATGTTAAGAAAAGTAGATGTATATAATAGATACGACGACCACAAACACTTTTTCACACGTACGTAATAATATATATTTTAGTATGCTTATACAATATAATTAAAAACTTGTTCAATATGGTGAATGAAGTATTTTATATAGTGTATATATCAACTCCCTATACAAAAAGATATGTATTATCGTTCCATGACATGTTCTTGTTCTTATTTATTTAATAAAAATCCAAAGGACCATGATAAATTGAAATCTTAGGGTTGTTTGTGTTATCTTAATTTTTGGGCTTATTAGTATGTTAATTAGTTTATTACCTTATGCTTATGAACTAATTCAGGGAGTTTTGAGATTATGATTTTGAGAAGATTATATATTTATTATATTTTGAAAATGTAAATAATCTAAAATGAGTGTTTGCCAAAAAGTCTGAAAAATTAATTATTTACCATTTTGGACGTCCAAAACAGAGTTTGGAAAACTGATTATTTGTATTTTACTTATTAACTAAATAAATTAGGTTTTCCAAACAATAAAAAAACTGATTATTTGATTATTACAATTTTAAATAACATGATCAAATCCAAACACTATTTCATAAAAGCACGTTTTGTAATCGTTAATTTTCTGATAATTTACTTTTAAAACACATGATAAATTTTCAGTAAACAATTCCAAACACCCCTAAATATATTGAAGAGGAATGAAAGAATATACACCTTTTAATTCTTTAAAAAAGTTTGATATTGTATGGGCTCCTATATAACAATTGACCCAGTTGATAAATTATGTTTCAAAAAGCCCAAATATGTGAAGATCGGCCCATTACTTCCACTATTCTCCACTTTGCCATCTCTCACAATCGGAATCGGAGAAACCATGGGATACGTACTCAGGGTGAGGTTCGCGTCGTTCTTCGCCGGCGCTGCGCTGGCGTCGGCCGGTGGATTCTATTTTCTTCACAAGGATTACAAGGTCGCTCATCAATCAATGTCTCAACAGGTAATCTCTTCACTTCCTCCTACTTTTTGGCACGAATCAATTTCGATTACTTTATTTTTTTTTTGTCTCACCGTGTGTGTTGTAGATTTCGTTTCAATTTCACTGAGTGATTCTCATTCCTGTAACCCTAATTGATAAATGTGTGTGCTATCATGATATGATTTCTCCTAAAATGGTCAATATCAGAACCCTAGGGAAAGTTCAACATCAGAATTCAGAAGCTCTGAACCCTAGGTCGCTGATCGTTACTTGTCACTACATTGTAAAACTTAGGGGGAAATGTGATTTCTTTGTGTTAGGACAAATGTATATCGTTATTGTGTGCCAAGTGATTAAGATTGATTTCGTGTCTATATTATACTATTTTCTTTTTTCTGAATTCAACTCTTTATTATCTTTATCTGGATAACTAACATGTCACCACTTTGTCACAAGAATGCCCAATTTCATGACCACATATAACAGTTCATCATGAAAAACCAAATGTGTTGGTTAATTTGGACCAAGAGTTTCAAACTTGAAATTAAACTATTAAAATATGTCTATGTATTTATTAAAATGCTCGAAGAAGGCTTTGTCTGCATGCAAATTCTGAATCTATACAATTTGAATATTTTTAACGGCTTTCAATATATTGTTTTGTTTGGATGTATATATGTATATATCGAGGGTATTATTTAATTAATTGGTGACGGATTTATATGTTATCGATAATTGTGTAGATGAATGAGCTTTATAAATCTCTGGACGGACGCATCACCTCATTGGAAAACTTTAAACAAGTTGAAGCAATGAAACCAGATGAAGTTGCAGAATAAAGAATCCCCAAAACCTGTTAATGGTTTGTCTTCTGAATTTGTTGTAGTTTTTCATGTTACATTATAATTACCTTTTTATGTTTGTCAAATTATTGTACGAAGCCATTTTTGTTTTTATCTAATAACATATGCGAATTGACTACCGCATGTAACTGAAAGTTGTCCCATGAAATTGAAGTATTCTAATGCTTATTTTACATTTTTACCACTTCTAATATCATCAAAGATTTGGTTCGCTTTTATTTTTATTTTTGTTCTTTAAACTTTTCCATTAGTGTCATATTTTTTAAGTAGAATTATTCAACTATATGATTGAGTAGGTCTGACATTGTTGGCACGTTGGGACATTTAGGCTATTAAATAATATTTGGGGTGACCCAAGGTTATTAACATGTTTTTTTCTCCAATATGGTTGGCATTTGGCTGGCTTCAATTTGATGTCCACTTATGTGGTCAAATGGTCATGGGTTCGGATTGATCTATAAACAATTTTCTTATCCATTTTAAACTTTTTTTTCTAAAATAATGGGTTTGTTGTGATCACAAACACATAGTGTTAAATCAATAATATGCAGCGAGGATTAAGAAAGTACTCCTCAGACTTATGCCAATTTGTAACCTGTATGACTCTGTCCTCTTTTAGCTAATTTATATTATTTCACTCGTTCTTGTCAACTCATTAAATAGTAGATGTGTTGAAATTGTCACCTGACACTTAAGCCTGTATTCTTGATATCGTATATATCTAACTTGTACCCTAATACTCCTCGAGTCTAGCATAGTGTTTATGCTAAGGTTCAAAAGTGAGTTGATGTTATTCTCATCCATGTTACCTTTCGTCCCCAAAATCAAAAGGTCACATGGATTCATAGTACCGAATCCCTTTGTTACAACTTACATCGACCCACTTAAAATGACTAGCTTTTTAATGATTGACGAGTAAAATCGACGTTTTCTTTTAAGCCCGAAAGGAAGCATGAAAAAAAGGGCTATCTACCTCTTTTCAATTGGTGTGTAGAAATTGAAGAATCATTGATTCAAAGAATAACTATTTTGAGAGATGTCTTGACGATAATTTACATATAATCTATTGATTTTTCTTTGATTACAAATTCGTTGTTTATGCAATTAGAAACGCCAAAACAGATGGTATGACGGAAGACATAAACTAGAGATGATAGAGACAAAATGCACTAGATAGACCAATGCATGTGGTTGCAAATGTGGTGGGGTGTAACGTGGCCTACTAATTATTTGCCTTACCTTTCTTCCCATAAAAACGTAGACACATAACCTCCTTACTAATTTTGTATACATATTATACAAATAGTCGCATTTAGCTCTAGAAATTTGTTGTATTATGAAAAAAGTCATACCAAATTTCCCCAAGTAACTCAATTTTCTTGTATTCTTGAACAAATTCTCTATGGGCATTTATACTAGTGACTTCCGAAATTCAAAAATTAAACTTTAAATTTATTTCTTCTCAAAATAGAATGTGCAGTTGACTCTAGTTATATATATAATATGTATGACCACTTCAAAGTTTAAATATAAAATCATAAGTTTATGTAACTTTCTATCAAGAGTGATGATGAGTGAGTGTGTCAATAAATAAAGAAGAAAGAGCATGTGATGTCTCCTCCTTTTTACAATCTCCATCCATTCATCCATCACATAGGTCCCTCCCTCCCTCAAAAAAGCTAGATAGCCAACACAAAAGCAACATTTTCATTCATATATATAAACATATATAAATGAATCAAATTGGTATTAAATCTTCCATAAGAAAAGAAGTTGATGCTAGAGAAGATAATGATAACGATGATGATGATCAATACAAGAACAACCAACTTCCTTGACAAAAATCATTCTTTCTCCACCCTCACACCTACCCTTACCCCTACCCCTACCCCTACCCCTAACCCTACCCCATCCCCAACCTGGAAATTGTACGAAAATCCATTCTATACTTGTCCTCAAACTCACCATCATAATCAAGAAAACAAAAAACAAGATCAAGATCAAAAGAAGCAACTTCATCATCTTCATTTACCCGTTTCAACTCGTAAGATTGCTCATTCTTTCTGTGATCTTACCTTCATAAAGCCATTCATGGATTCCGAGCTCGACATTGCTCGAGCCCAAATCATGGAGCTCAAAGCACAACTTGAATATGAACGTAAAGCGCGTAAAAAGGCCGAGTCTTTGACCAGGAAGTTGACCAAACAAGTATTGGGAGAGAGGAAAGAAAGAGAAGAATTGGAGAAAGTATGTGACGAACTTGCGGTTGAGTTAACATCAAGTAAGTCACAAATGAGTAGGTTGAAGATAGACATGGAAGAAGAAAGAAAGATGTTACGTGTGGCTGAAGTTTTGAGTGAAGAAAGGGTTCAAATGAAGCTTAGTGATGCTAAGATCATGTTAGAAGAAAAGATTTCCGAACTAGAAATTACTAAAATGACCTACAAGAATGGTATTGATCAAAAAGAAGAAGAGCCCAAAAACTGCGATGTCATATCCGGGAATTCACTAAAATTGCATGGTAGAAATGTGCCGTTAGAGCCCGAAAACCCTCACATAAAACGTGGGATCCGCGGGTTTGTGGAGTTCCCGCGGGTCGTGAAAGCGATTGGGTCGAGAGGTAGGAATTTGGGTACGAAATTGGAGTGTCAAAAGGCTCAACTCATGATACTATTGAAACAAAAGACACAAATCCAGTCCAACAATCTTATTATGAGTTAAGTTGATCATGATCATGATAATTTACATACATTATTACTATTATTTTTGTTAATCTTTTCTTCTTATAATTAACTATTGATGTGGTTTGTGGCGCTTAAGTAATAATCCCGAAATATGAGTAAAAGGACTGGTTTTTTAATGCGTTTAATAGTATTTGTGATATTAACGGGAGTGTCAATTGTATATGTAAATTAGATTATTTGGGTATACTGATAGGGGTGTGCATGAGGCGGTTTGGGGCGGTTTTAGACTCAAACCGAACCGAATCCGCTAATTTCGGTTTTAGGATTTTCAAACCCAATGGTTTCGGTTTCTAACGGTTTCGGTTTTAACGGTTTTTAACATTTAACGGTTCGGTTTCGGTTTTAAAACCGAATCCACCTCGTCTTAGACATAGATACTTAATTTCATGCACTAATCTTTATTTTTTCAAAATTACATACAAATTCTAGTAATCATATCTAACTTACATGATTAAATTTAATGTCTAATAACATATTTTAACAATGAATAGCATTTTCAACCTAAAATTCAAATTATAAACGTATTTTGTAGCATATAATAACGATATAAGCATTAATGAACCATACTAAATGGACTTTCAAATACTTAAATAGGCCGACTTTTATTTAATAAATATAAAATTAAAAAATATATATAATATATTAAGTATTAGTGGGGCGGTTTCTTAATGGGGGCGGTTTTTAGTTAAAACCGAAACCGAACCGAATCCATCGGTTTTTTCAAAATCTAAAACCAAACCGTCGGTTTTGAAATTGTTTCGATTTTAGCGGTTTGGTTTTTCCGGTTTTAACGGTTTGGTTTCGGTTTTTCGGTTTTTATGCTCACCCCTATATAGTGATATAATGATTCAAGGACCCTCACTCTTTCCCATTGGTATGGATTGAAGTTGGGTCACCCAATAAAATAATAATAAAAAGAGAAATGGGGTCACAAAAAGAGGTGACCTAGGTTGGTGGAGAGGATTAGGTCACAAGTAAGGGTCACCTCCTTTTATTATTATTATATTATTATTTTAATATGTATGAAACTTTGTGATTGGTTGGTTTAATTGGGTTGGGTTGAGTTAATGAGTGTGAAAAATAAGTATGGATTGGGTTGTGTAGATGGAATAGAGAAAAATTCTTTTTTAATTAAAATGTTAGGTTGAGTTGGGTTGTATTTTTATTACTTTAACTAATTCTACCATTCAATTTTAAACTACACATTTTAATTTAACATTCTTATTATAATATAATAATATAATATCTTCAAAAAATAATTCGAATCAATCATAATTTATTTTTTTAAATGTCTTTTAACCTGTGTCATTTGCTTGGCACCGGGCCATTTAACGTGATAGTCGATATGGGATGACGCCGCCAAATGAAGTTTGACGAGCACCCTGTGCTAATTATATAAATGGGATTTGCTAAACTTCACGTTTGTTCCTTAAATTAAAAAATTCCGTGAATTGTCCTTAAATTTGAGCACCCATAACACATATGGTTCTTATGATGATCGAATGTTTGTTAAGTACATCTGTTAAATATGGTCGTGCGAAAAGCATATAAGGGTATAAACTATGTGAAGTGGTTTTTATACCACAAAATCTACTTGACGTAACACAACATATGTTTTTGTTTGTTTGTAGCTTTAAAATTTATCCAACTTTCAACCTTTGTTAAGTTCCTTGGCACCTTTATTCCCCGCCACCTCTTCAATCTCCAACCATCGTCTCGCCCACCTTCTTGAATTATCAATTTACAGGGTTTTAATTTTAGACTTGCAGCTTTTTAAGGTTAATGGCCAATGCCAAAGAAACCACCATCAAGACTGTAGCCGCCGCCAATGCAAATATGCAATCACCGAGCCGTTGCCACCACCACCACAACAACAACGATGGAATGCCGAATTGGAGTTTATCGTTTCAACGATTTTTTCATCCACCTAACATGTCACATTCTGCTTTACTGAACCATTTTTGTGTTTAGTTTCGACCGTGTTTTTGAGTTTCAGCTAGGTAAATTGGCAAATGTCATCCACAAAAATGTCGACCTCGCCAAATTCACTTCAGCGAGATTTTTGACTAGTTAGTAAAAGTTGCTAGTTACCAACCATTTTAGGCTAACTGAGTATGAATGTCCCAGTAATGTTTTCTTTCCCCTGTTATTATAAAATTGAACATCAAGCCATTATTGTTTTTAGAACCGCTACATTATTTTAAAACTAACAAAAAAGATTGCAAAAATAATTTCAAAAGAGAGTTAAGTAGAGTGTTTTGGATCCGAACCGTGAAACCTTATAATTTCTATTCTAGAATAATACCAAAAAATGAAATATCGATAATTTGATCTAACAAATTCTTTTGAACTCGTTATTTAAGTAACAATGAAAATTGAAACGTAAACCGTCCAATCGATTTATAATTTTTCAGTTTGATCTATTTAGTTTGGTTCGGTTTTCGAAAACTTATTTAAACCTTTCAAATCTTTATTTTGATTCTTACCTAATTCAATGTAGATTAATACCCCGAATTAAATGAACAAAATGACACTGGCGTAACTTAACTTTGTATAACTGATATGTAATAAGAAGATTGGGTATACTCGATCTTACATGCATTTTGCCAAAATTTTCTCTTGTATCTCTATCGACATATATATTTTATCTTTTCACACCATTGCTTTACAAAAATTGTGTACCATTGTTATTGTTTCAACGAGAACATAATATTATGTGCCAAAACTGTTAATCATACAACTAAACATAAAATGATAAAACACAAAGGCAAATTTTAGATATGTACAGATATAGATGTAGACTATGAGAAATGATATTATATTAAAACTATTTATTTTTACTTATCTTTTTAAATAAAGACAAGTATATAAGGGATGATAAAAAAAAATAATTAACGGATTATAAACATAATTTGGTAGTGAATGTGAGGATGATTTTTTTTTTTTTTGTGTGAATAATATCTAATGTATTACATTTTGCCTACAATAATAGTTGAATTTACGATCTATAAGTCATCAACAACATCTAGGTGGGTTCAAGTGTCGTTGTGGTCAAATGATAGGGTTTATTCCCCATAGGTGTAGGGTTCGAGGGAAGACATATTGCTCCTTGTGGATGTCATTATCTAGGCTCGAATCACTAACTTACTAATTGATCGTCAAAAAAAAAAGTCATCAATAACATCTTACACCTAATTTAAATACCACTAAGCTACAAACACTGGATTAATACGAGAATGAAATAGTAGCAAATAGTATAATTTCTTATAGATTAATAAGGGGGTGCTTGGGAAAGAGCTTATTGCTTATGAGCTTATATAAATTTTAATAATCTCTTTAAAAAAAATTATTAAGACTTATATAAACTCATAAGTCCCTCTAAATAAGCTTTACCATACATACCCCTCTAGATTGAAACGACCAAAATCCCAGATACAAATACTATACAACCTTACCAAGAATACACCACAAAATTCATATATTCTTGAAAAAATGATGACTTCTGGTAATCATAACCCGGATGGCGATGGTGGCGGGAATGAAAACTACGGGAAAGCAGCTCCGCCACTGGCGCCGGCGTGCTACGTTGGCCTGGGTTTAAACATGCAATACGCCGAATCAACTCACCCCGCTAAAAATTTGAATTTCATGTCTAATCCTTGTCAATATCCGCCATATGGAGCTTCTATTGAATTCGATGGCGGTGGTGGTGGCCGACGGCTGTTTGACAACTCAATGGCTACTAGCAATCAAGTTACATCTGCAACTTCATTCAAATACACCACAGGTATCTACGCTTAACACTTTTTTTTTTTTTTTTTTTTTTTGTATCAGTTTTTCTTCCTTCAATTTGTGAAGAAATTAAGTTAAAGTTACTGTAAATTCAGGTGGAGAAATAATTTTCACAGCTTCGCAAATGCGAGAATTTGAGAACCAGACCTTGATTTATACGCACATTATGTCGTCAATCCCAATTCCCTCTCAGCTGCTGCTACCTTTGTCAACTCAATCGAACAGTAATTTCTTCAACTTTCCCCTAATTTTTCAGTTCAAAATTGTTCAGATTCAGTACTTAAGGTATCGCCAAATTAATTTCGATAGTGTTTGGGCATAGCGAAATTGATTTTGATTATCTGATTATTTTGGGGTCAAACAAATAGTACTCGATCATCAATTTAGGAATTAGGAGTATCTGCATCAAAACTGATTTTATTACCTAATTATATTGGGTCAGTTTACATGTAGATTCTTAAAAAATCTGAATTTTGTCAAACACCTTATTATCTGAATACATTACGTAATTATCTAAGGGTGGAGTTGCAATTGAATATTAGGAATATTGCCAAGAAAGGTAGCTCCAAAAAGTTTCTTGCTCATCAAAGGAGTGAAAGTATAATTTTTGACAAGTTTAGGAGTAAATGTTCGGTTCTTGACACTCAAATATAATTAACTTTTTACAAACTTTACCTAAACTTTTGAAATTTCAATATAACTTTAAATTTAGAGTCTTAGGTTACATTTCTTGGTATTTTTTTCTTATATATGTACAATTTTTATTAAGTTTACCACAGTCAACACATCTAAACACTATCTCCTACATCGTTTACTGCCAATTATCTGATTCTGATTATTTAGTGTCGGATAATCATTTGAAATATACAATTAAGAGTAGATGACCCACATATGCTTTAGCATTTAAGGTCATACATACACTCATATATACACTCATTTTTTGTTGCTAAATTTGTGATATGGTAGGGTCGGATTTGGAACCATGGAGGTGTAAAAGAACAGACGGGAAAAAATGGAGATGTTCAAGAGATGTAATGCCGGATCAAAAGTACTGCGAGCGACATGCTCACAAAAACCGACCTCGTTCAAGAAAGCACGTGGAAACCCGAACGAAAAATCCCGACAATAGAGATAATTACCATTCTACCCTTCCCCAAACTCCCACAATGCCCCCTTCATGTGAACAGTCCAGGTGGGTGTTTTTGGTAATATTAACATTCATTTCACTGTCATGTGTCATCATGCTAGTATTTATTGCTCACTGTGAGTCTTTAATCCTCATACCATTTATGTTCATGTATTTATTGGGTTTCTTGTTCTTATCTACAAATATATCAAGTGAGTCAACTCGTTACTGTTTTTATTTGTTTTTATGTGATTTATTGTTTTGTGGGGTGATTTATGAAGGTGGTTCATGAAGACTGGCACTACCCCTATATCTTCATCAATGAATTTGCCAAATGTAGGATCAAAAAGAGACCACTTTTTACAAAATCTTGAAGGAAGTCATCATCAAGATTTGGTTGAAGTTGACAATTGCTCCCTTACTTTAATGCAACCTGGTGGAAATGATACATGTGATGATCAAGATTTGTTTCAAATGGGAATTGGGATGTTGGAGGAAGAGGGTTCGAACCCATGTGACCAGTGGGTGCACCATGGTTCATGGTTGGGTGGACCGTTGGGTGAGGCTTTGTGTCCTGGGGTTGCCGGCTCATTTAACCGATCTCCTAATGTGACATCTCGTGAACCATGATGTTGGTCGTGGGCTTCATTACTTTTTATTCGGTTCTTTTTTCTATTACAATTTAGTTGGACGAATGTTTTAGATTCACACACACACACACACACACACACACACATATATATATATATATATATATATATATATATATATATATATATATATTGGACAATTCAACGCAGAACTCATTTAAGCTACAGAACCGCAGAACCCAATCTTAAACCATTAGATTATAAAATTAACGTTCAAGATTAATTTTGGCATTATTGTAAATAAAACATTTACATTTTAAGTAAGAAATAAATAAAAAGGGTAAAATGAGTATTTTACAAAAAAGGATAATAATAACCCCTAAATAACCGTCCCCCATTTCTCTCGTTCATCGTCTCTTTTTCAACCCTAGCCCCCATTTGAAACTACCCATTTGCTATCGTACGTGAGTAAGCAAAAGGATCGACCAAAAACCAGATCAAAAAAATGGCGAATATTATTAAGGTTGACGAAGATGTCAACGAAGAAGGTATAAAGATACTGACTAGATCATCGGAGGAAATCGTCGATAGAGTTGAACTTTCACCCAGCAATTAAAATTTCTTCAGGAAGCATTTGGGATGCTCGCCAATGTAGTTCATCTTAATCTCTCCAATAATTACTTACAGGTTCCAATTTTACTTTTTTCATGGATTATTTATGTCTAAATTTACACATCTTTTGATTTACGACAATATTAAGATTGTTTGCATACCGCCTTTGTTGATGCCCACAACCTGTTTGTTAAAATGCCCAAATGAGGGACTTTTAATCTTGATATATTTCATGTTAGACTATTAGTAATACATCATTTGGTTTAAGGTCACTTATTAGTTTTCAACAATTGAGTTCGAATTCTTCAAAATTTTGTAACTTTTTTATTTGTACAATTAGGTTAAACTTTATAGTGTCAAAATGAATAAAATATGATATGATATGCAAGATTGACATGGTTTTATTTTCATTGTCAATCACTGGTGCTTCTTGATTCAATTGCAGGATATTTGGTTTCTTTCTCTTAGCATTTTCCCCTAATTTTTCTTATTAATTTTAAAATTAAAGATATATTCCTTTTGATGAAATTTGAAATTGTGAGGTACACCACACAAATAAATTTCTCTCTTCATGAAAGTGACTGAAAGTTCGAACTTTTGACAAATTTAGGAGTACTACATCATTAAATTTATACAGAGATCACATAATAATTAATTTTCCAGCAAAATGCGATCGTGAATTTGAAGAAATCCAGCTGTTTCTGGATTTCTGCTCCTTCTTGATTTTGCTCTCAACCGACTAGTAAGTATTTTGATTTTATTCTATCTTATTTTAATTCTTTTGCATGAGCATCTCGTACGAACGAACTAATCCTTTTGGATTATGCACAGATGGATTATGCACGTGTGTTGCCTTACATGGTGGGCCTCATCCATTCTTAGAACTTGCAACAACATATATTCCTATGTTGTAACTTCTCTGAATATATTGTTTACTATATTTTATAAATTATTTACATAGGTGTATTCAAACGGCTTCTAGACTAAATTGATGAAATTTATGTATAAGCACTACATATGTATGTAGAGTAACATCGATGTATATAGATACGGTACATTGATGTTACCAAATCTATATACATCGATGTTACCCTGCATACACACATGTATATATCGAAAATTATACTTGATATGAGGTTATTTCGTGTTTTCCAGCTTGCATGGTGCTACGTAAAGATTGTTAAAAATTGTTATGAATATGAAGACGGTAAAGATTGTTAAAACTCTACAAAGATGAAGATGAAGATGAATAGGATAATGTTTGTACATAGGTGTTAGAAAGAAGCATCAATTTTTGAAATACTATCAAAACTCTACAAAGATTGTCAAAACTTTACAAAGATGAAGATGAATAGGATAATTTAGAAAGAGGCATCAATTTTTTATATAGTTGTTATTTAGTTTTTTGTACATTAGTGTTATTTTGTACATTAGTGATTTTTGTACATTAGTGTTATTTTGTACATATGCATTCATGCATAATTCTCTTTTTCGATACATTAGTGCTATTTTGTACCTATACAATCATGAAGATTTTGAAAATAACATAACTGTCTTTTTCGGTACATTAGTGCTATTTTTACATATACATTAATGCATATCCTAAAAACATAACATATATGTACACTTAAAAATCCGAATTTAATTCCTACATTTTAGGAAATTTTCAAAAAAGGAAACCAAAAAAAAATGTATAATGACAAAAATACCCTTGAACCATTAAATTAATTAATTAATTATAAATTAAATTACTAAATCCTGATTGGTCTAAAACAAGTTCTGCGGTTCTGTACCTTAAAGTGGTTCTGCGTTGAATTGGCCCCTATATATATATATATATATATATATATATATATATATATATATATATATATATATATATATATATATATATATATATATATATATATATATAGTGAACAATTCAACGCAGAACCCATTTAAGGTGCAGAACCGCAGAACTCAATCTTAAACCTTTAAATTTTTAAGTTAACGGTCAAGATTAATCGTGGTATTTTCGTAAATAAAACCTATAATATTTTAAGTAAGAAATAAAAAAAAGGGCAAAGTGGGTATTTTACAAAATAATAATAATAATAATAATAATTAAAATAAATGTTCCTTATAAGCCGCTTCCTCTACTCCCCACTCTTTCTCCATTTAACTCCTTCTCTCTCTACACATTTACCCTAATTTTCAAACCCATTTTCAAAAAGTACAAGTTCGGAAGCCAAGACGAGATGCTTGTGAACGCCATTAATCGCAACCAGAGCTTGTGTATTCCGGTCGGCTGTAGCGAGGGCGGAAGTGAAGATAGAGTCTGAAAGTACGGTTGCGGGGGTTCCTGTTCGTGTTACAGAGACAAAGACGGAAGGAGCGACATCGGCGAAAAAATGATTGTGTGTACAGTTAACATATGTAAGTTTCAGTATGGTTAACAAACCTAAGTTTCTTATGTCTTCTTTTAAAGATTTAATTTCATTATGAGTAAATTTATGTTCTTGACAATAGATGAGAAAAAACTCAAAAAGAAAGACAAATATGACATTTTTATAATTTTTGTTTATTGTTTAATGCTTTGGAGAGTGAAATACGATGAAAAAATGATAAAAGGATAAATATAAGGATTGAATATAAAGAAAAGATCGTGAGGAGGATGGAGAAAGAAGAAGGCAACTAAGGAACAAGTTTCTTACAAAAATGTTAAATTTTTTCAACCGAATAAAGCAACAAGTTTGGATTGCTACTTAAAAATTTTAGTAAATTCCTTTGTTTATTAATTTTTCCGTAATCGGTGGATTTTGTAAATGAGACTTATTGGATGTACATGTATGTATTTGGGTTATACATGTATGTATTGAAAGTGTAAACATTGTATGTATTTGGGTTATACATGTATGTATTGAAAGTGTAAACATTGTATGTATTTGGTTTATACATGTATGTATTGAAAGTGTAAACATTGTATGCATTTGAGTTATACATGTATGTATTGAAAGTGTAAACATTGTATGTATTAGGGTTATACATGTATGTATTGAAAGTGCAAACATTGTATGTATTTGGGTTTTACATGTATGTATTGAAAGTGTAAACATTGTATGTATTCGGGTTATACATGTATGTATTGAAAGTGTGAACATTGTATGTATTTGGGTTATACATGTATGTATTGAAAGTGTAAACATTGTATGTCTTTGTTTCTTAAATTTAGATAGACGTACGGTACATTATGCACAAATTATAAATCAAAATTTCAAACTTTGAATTTACTTAAATTTTGAAATTTACTTAATAAGATTTCAAACTTGTAAAAAGAATCTTCTTCTGGATGTTGAAACTAACGAAAATTTTAATAAAAATCATTAAAAGGATAACATTGAAACTATGTAGGCTATTTTTTAGGAACTAATAAATATGAATTTGGTTACCATACATAGTGGGTTAGGCTAAAATGTCTGATTTGCCCCCACTGATATTTAAAATAATATATATAATAAATGTAATTATCTAAATTTTGATTGGTTAGGAAATAGTTCTGTAGTTCTGCACCTTTAAACGGTTCTGCGCTGAATCGCACCCTATATATATATATATATATATATATATATATATATATATATATATATATATATATATATATATATATATATATATGGATTTAGATTATATACATGTGACTACTAAATTAATTTCATAATGTTTTTGTGTGAGTAAAGGTGTTACACATAACAGAGTTAGCGGGACAACACAATGGAGTAGATTTAACTTTTAAGTTATGAAATTGAATACTAAATTGTCATTATAACGCTAAAACAAATTCCAACTTAGCTGCGTCAAATTCGGAATTTTAAATCTTAACGTATGTACATATGGTTGAATTGGAAAAATGGTAGATTAAATATAGGTATTCCAAGCTCTTTACTTGGATCGCAAGTTGTTGCGGAGATATAAATTTTATATTATTTTCTATTTAGCTTTTATAAAATATGAAAGATCAACATATTGAACCATATAAGTTATAACTACAAAATAAGGGAGGAAGATGCTATTTAGCAACCAAATATAAATGCAATGTCTACTTAATTAATTAATTATAGAGAATTAATTTTACTACCATACTTTTTGATGCCTATACTACATTGTACACGTATTTCTGCATACTGTACAAGTAAGTAATGCATTTGCTGTGATAGATGCATTAAAACATGTGGTGTAAAAATCACCCCCTTTAATTATATTGTACAAATTGGGAAGTTTATGGCGAAAGGAAGAGACAAAAGTTATCTTGTTACACATTTTTTTCTTACGATAGCAGGGTACTCACGCTATGGGTCAATAACGAGATGAATAAGATGGTGGAAGAAGTGGTAGCGACTAGCGAGGTTGGTGTGGGTATAGATTAGTGGAGGTTAAGAATAGTTAGTTGTTCAAAGTTTGAAATTCAATTGACAGTAAACAAAAAAAATGTTAATTATTTTTACATTTAAAATACTTATTTAGCGAAAAATAAATAGAATAATTGACGAAATTAACCTTTTTGACTGCACTATAATTAGACTTGTGGCAATGGAATAAAATTACTTTATGGTTGAATTGTATATTGTGATGAAACTGATTTTCACCAACTTTGTAACAATGTAAATATATTTATGTATATTTCTAGCTGTATATGGAACAAGGACTTGAAAGACTTTGATGATATGTCAATTTTCGATTGGCTCTAAATGACATTTAGTTTTAGATAACAAAATTCAGATAAAATACAGTTATGTTATCAAAAATATATTGTAAAGAAAATATCTTTAAATGTGTATTTTTTTAATATAAAACAATATTTTAGTCATAATACGAATATCATTAAAAAATATTTTGGTTGTTAAATAAAATTTCACGCAACATTGCCCGGAAAAACTTACTACTTATTGAACATTGTATTAAAACTTTTTTTTTTAAATAGAATTACGAAATTATATCTCCTGTCTATTTCTTATAATTATGATGCAAAAGTCGGAGCTAATTTCTTATTCAACTAAACATCGATTCACATCTTCATTCCCATTTGCTTTAAAACAACTGATAATTTTCTTTTTTCTTTTTTCTTGCCAACGGTTGGCATAATCTTTAAATAACAAATACAAACATATTTCATGATAGAGAAATGATATTTAGTACGTTAGTCATACCATTTGGTCCTACTTATAGTCTTATAACTTGGTAAGATAACATGTGTAATCTATTAATAATCTCGCTTAATATTATCCATTGATTTTGGCATATTTCTTCATATAATGAGCATGACTATGAGTATGACCAAATATAAGGAATCAATATTATTAGGGTCTGTTTGATTGGGCGTAATAGAATGAACGAAGTAATTAAATAAAGATGGTAATTGAATAACTCATTAGATTATCTTGTTATTGATTAATGTAATGAAAACCTTAGTACACAATTTTGTTGTCGGTAAAGCCGTGGAATTAACGAGATGGCAGGACCCGTTGGTAATCATTTTGTTTAGACAACAATATCTCTGTTTTATTGTCCGTATATATTAAACAAATACTCTCATTTACAAAACACTAGTTATAGATCCCTCTATAGACGGGTCGCGACCTGTGGTCGTGGTCGTGTGAGACCATACCCTTATGGGTAGTCTAACTCTATCAGCACCACATAGTATATATGGACACTTTATGTTACCCTGTTATTTTTTCATATCTGTTAAACAATAGAAAGATAAATATATTTTCATTGATTGTGAATAGAATTACAAGATCTCCTATTTATAGACTACAAAGCTTGATCTCAATAAACCCTAATGAGCCCTAACCCATTTACACAATACTAATTAACCTAACCCTAATCCATCACCTAATATTCCCCCACAGTTTGAACGGGAGAAACACGAACATTCAAACTGGAATAATTTTTATGTAAGATTAATCCTTTGGCAGCAACTCAACACTTCAACTGCATCGGCAATTTATTCAGCATCAACCAATGATTTTGTGATCAGTGGTGTGAACATCTTGGATATCAAGATCAAAGGAAAATAAATGACAAAATTGCTAATAAAGCAAAATAATTTCAAAGCACATAGCTTAAGAAGTGAATTAAGAAAATTAAAAGAAATAGAGCCGTAGCTCTTGATTGAAAATAAAAGAGAATTAGTTTTAGAAGAAAGTTTGGAACATACGGTGCTATAGAAGCGACGATTGAAATTGTTCTGATACCTTGTTAATAATAAAAAAAAAGAAAAGAAAAAGGAAAGAAATAACAGCCGTGGCTGTGAAGATGCTGATTCCTTTTTGCAGTTGTGAAGATGCTACTTTTGTGCTTATGATAATGATGGTAAACAGCATTAAGATGGAGAACAAAAAAGAAAAATTAAATCTCACAGCCGTGGTTTGTTAGGATGATGGTAAAAAAAAACATTAATATTGAAGAAGAAAAAAAAAATCTGAAGGAGATTAATTGCAGGGTTTAGGATCGCAATTGTAGGAGATTTTGTTGAAAAAGGTAATAGAAGATAAAATACTAATGGATATTAATCCGTTTATTTCAAAAGAAAGATAAAAAAACGAAAGGACGGGATCCCTCCGAATCAACGGCTACATCGCCGGAGACCGGAGGATGGTTTCACTCCGGTAGGTTTTCTCTAGATCGTTGGCTCTGATACCATGTTAAACAATAGAAAGATAAATATATTTTCATTGATTGTGAATAGAATTACAAGATCTCCTATTTATAGACTACAAAGCTTGATCTCAATAAACCCTAATGAGCCCTAACCCATTTACACAATTGGGTTGGGCTATACTAATTAACCTAACCCTAATCCATCACCTAATAATATCCTACACATTACTCCACCGCTAACGACCACCTCTACCAACTCATTTACACCAGAATCAACCGTGCGCCACATTCGCTCCTACAGAATAATTAGCAGTAAATAATCAATCACAAAAAGTGTTATCGCAATTAATTAATATCATTACACTAAAATATATGTCACTGAATGACAACTTCCTTACACTTGTATTCTTTAATTATGCCATTTCAATATAAATACAAAACAAATATGATGACTGAAAAAATAGTGGTATATATTCAAAATAAATAGTGATATAATTATGTAATGTTGGTGGTAAATCACCCGTTAAAAAGAGACACCATGGAAAGGGAGATGATTAGTGGAGTTGGGTGTGGTGGGTTAGTTGTCTAACAGAAATTAATCTAATCATATTCAAATAGACGACACCAAATTTTTCTCACACCCACACCCAAACCCACACACATAGATATAGATTATATATTCATTTACAAAACAAATTGATTTTAAGACCAAACAAAATATTTCAAACACCTGTACAATATACTAAAAATACATATGATATTTAAAATAATTTTTATAATATTAAAATCACCTCTTATACCAAATGTAAGAGACAGCTCAGTAGCTGAAAGGGGACAATCTAATCTTTTTTATTGGTTATGTAATTTAAATTGGAAAAAAGGTGGTCGACTTTTCAAACAACTTTTTATACCTGCTTTACAAAAAAAACATATGAATAAGTTGAAAAAAGAGAGATTACGGGATATATTGTCAGGTAACTAATTAGCCAATTATTAAAAATAATAATATATAAATAAAATAAAACTAGATTATATAATTATTTACATATGAATAAGTTGGTTTATTCATACTTTCTCCATATCACAAGATACACCTATTTATGAGTGTTTCACAATAAGTGATTGTTAGATCGTATTAAGACTATAATCAAGCTAATCCATTGAGATTTGAGTGAGAAATAGAAGATTTGAGTGAGTGTGTGTAGATGGTGTGAGTGTGTGTAAACGAGAGAGAACAAATACTTTCAGAATTGTATTTCAATAAAGAGTGGGAAAGCTTTCATCCAAAGACAAACTTACAAGTATTTATACCATCTACCACTTAACAAGGGAATCGTTAACTAACGGACTTAAAGGTCAAAACTATTACAATTTTGGTCCTAACAATCTCCCCCTTTTTGATCTTTAAAACTTCATCCCAGTCTTCAAACTTCGAATTCTTGATATCATCTATCTTTGGCAAGAAAATGTTTTTCTGTATTTTTAAGAACAAAACATTTGAGAAATCTGGAAGTTTAAGGTACTCAAAGAGAATATGTTTTTCGTTGATAATGTTTGAGTGAGGAAATCCTATAACTGATTTACTAAAGATTTGTAAATTTTGGGAAAGGAAAATCAGTTAAGTAAGGATTTGACTGGGTTTTCAGATAATGGAGAAGTTGTTTTTGAATTTTGTGGTAGAGGATGAGAATATAAAGATAATGTTTTTGAATGATTTGACAATCAAAGTTTTGGATGTGTATGTTTGTTTCGGTAAGTATGATTTAAAAGTTAAAGGTTTTGGATATGTGTGTATGTATGTTTTGTATGTATGGAAAAATGATATGTACATTTAGGATTTTGGATGAATGTGGATAATTTGTGTTTGATATGAACAACAGAATAGAACAGTTAAGCTTTTGAATGGATATGGTTGTTATGGAATTTTGGAAAGAAAGATTTAAACGGTTAAATTTTGAAATGGATAAGAATGTGAATTTGTGGTTTGGATAGAATGATTTGTCAGTTTAAGATTTGAAATGGAAATGTTGAGGATTTGTGAGAAATTTCTGAAAATAAGTCGGTTTCTTTTTCTTCACAAATTATTTCATGTACATCGACAAAAATGTAGACCCATAGATAGATAGAGTTGTTTTGTAGCGGAAGTCTTTTGTTAAAGTTGTGGCTTTGTCGAGTTATGATCATTGATAATTGTTGTTAGGGATAAATTGTTGTTAAAGTTTATGCTCCCCCTCAAACAAACAATTATGTCTTAATGAATCTTCTTCAGTTTCTCGTTTACTCCCCCTTAATCGGTGCATATGTCTTTTTGACGTGGAGTAAACTGGGCTAATATATCTTCGTAAATCATTGTAAGCATTTTCTTCATAAACTGAACTTCTTAGTAAATTTTCTCCCCCTCATGATGATTAAGATTTATCGGAATCAACATGAAAAATGTGAAGTTCGTCGAGGTGAAATGAAGAAAATCTTCTAAGCCCATGAATACAAATATGATGAATAATGATATATTCATATTTTGAATGAATCAATATACATCATATTGTATTATCGAAAACCGAATCAAAGTTGATAACGTAGATATCCGATCAAATCATTTGGCATTTAATCGCAATGATCGAATTAAGTCGGGCAAACCGGGATCACATATTACCCGTTAACACAACAGTTACACAAACTGTGTGACCTACGTTCAGTGTTGGAATAGATGTTAGCACTGGTAGGATTTCCATTCAATCATCGTGGAATACCAAGAACGTTGGTATCACTATGAATGTTCCGGCTTTATCACAAAGATAAGCTTGGTATTATGCCTTGTGTCCTAAAAGTGTATTTCGGTTCTAGACTCAATTAGTGGACAAACGAAGGCGAGGACTGGAGAGACTTGTCCTCTGTTTCAATATCAACAATCTCCAAGTGAGATGTCGATAGCATATGAGCTAATCTCCGTGAAAATGAAACAAGTACTTTTTAAGAAATACTTGAGTGGCTGGGGGGGTTGTGCATTGCATCACTGGGTTCCATGATGTCTTTTTCAATATCAGAGAGCAACACATGCAATCTGATAGAGACGTGGCTACCCGGCTTTTTATCAGTTTGGTAAGGGTTTTTCGTTTTCTTTAACCCTGTCACACCCTCCTCACTCAAGCTGACGTATTCATTTTTCGACTACTCCCTCATTTCATTTTACCATGTATAGCTGAATTGCACCCCATACTACATTCCCCCTCTCAAATTTTATCTCAGCGCACCCCTATCAAGATCCCGTGATACTTGATTCTGCTCACCTAGACCTATGTACCCTTACATATTGTCCTATATTGTAGGTGGCTCCTGGGGAAGATCATGCCGGTTATAGCAGATCATAGGAGTAATTTGAGAGTGAACTATAACGCTCATGTGCAATTTATCAGCATTGATGATGTTACTTTGTAAGAATAACATGGATTTTTCATCGGAAAATGTATGTGTTTCCGGCATAAGTTGTTGCCTTTATAATATAAAAGTTTAGGCACAGCAACTTGAACAAATTAGGTAAAACCGGACTCACATAGAGTATCCGTTAACACACGGTATGAATCGATAGTCGTTTGCACAACAGTGGATTCAAATGTGTGACCTGCAGTTAGAGTTGGCGCGATTTTAGCTCTAGCAGGATTTCCACTCAATCCTCGTGAAACACCAGATTGTGATGCCACTATGAGTGTTCCGATGAATACACGGAGATTCATATTCAATAGTGTATGTGTCCTAAATTGTAAATATTTGTCGGTGAAATCTAGACACATTGTGCATTCAATTGAAGACGTAACCCGGGGCAGAAGGTTAAATTTCAATACCAACATACTCCGAATGAGCAGTCGATAGATTATGTGCTACGTCCCCTGATGAATTGAAACAAATTCCTATTAAGAGGAATCTGAGTGGTTGGTGGTGGAGTGCAAATGCTTGACTGGGCCAGTTAAGTCTGGTGAATCATTCAACACATGAATGATCACAATTTAGTGAGGTTGCCCGGTTTATTTTCGGTTTGGAAGCACTCAAAGGTGTGTTTTCTTGATATTATCATGTTTTCACATCACCTTGCACTCACCTAAATCTATACCCTAGACATACACCCTCACATTTACCAATTTTGGCTAAAAAGTTTCCCTTGGAAGGTTAGGCCGGTTCTGGCAAACCATAGGAAGGTATTGTCGTTTGATAAAAAAAATGGATCGATTAAAAAAAATCAAACGGGTATAAAAGTATTGATATAAGAAAGTTTCTCCCCCTGAAAATAATAATTCTCCCCGTAGAATTAAAATTTCTCCCCCTCAACAAAATATAAGTAACGAAAATTGTACAGTTTTAAGAGAGGTGGGAAAGAGTTTTTACGTGTAAGTGATAAACTGGTTTTGAGCGGGTTTCAAGCTTATGTACTTGAAAGTCAATGCTTTGAAGTTCGAGTCATATACTGATGTGTATATAAGTCATTATGTTGAAGAACGGGTTATACACTGATGTGTGCATAAACCATTATTTTGAAAGATAAAACAATTTAAGCTTTTAGATTTAGCATACCAAGTTTAGACACAAGAAAGTTAAAACGTTTTTCGTCTAATGCCTTGGTAAACAAATCAGCTAATTGATAATCTATAGAAACAAAGTACAATTCCACATTACCATGTTCAACATGATCTTTTATAAAGTGATATCGAAGATCGATATGTTTAGTTTTTGAATGTTGAACAGGATTGCATGAAATTGCAATTGCACTTCGAGAATCACAATATAAAGGAATACGACTGTATAAAAAGCCGTAATCTTTTAATTGTGATTGCATCCAAATTACCTGGGATAAGCAGCTTGCAGCAGCAACATATTCTGCCTCTGCAGTTGAAAGAGACACACAATTTTGTTTTCGTGAAGACCAGCTCACTAATTTATCTCCCAGAAATTGAACACTCCCAGACGTACTCTTTCGATCCAACATACATCCAGCATGGTCAGCATCAGAAAATGCAGTTAAATCAAAGGAAGTTTCTTTAGGATACCAGAGACCAAGATCTCGAGTGCCCTTCAGATACCTAAAGATTCGTTTAACCGCTTGAAGATGAGATTCTTTAGGTGCTGCCTGATACCGAGCACAGATGCATGTAGAGAACATAATGTCTGGTCTACTCGAAGTCAGATATAGTAAGGATCCGATCATCCCCCGATAGTGGGTAACATCAACAAGTTTTCCATCCGGATCAGCATGTAATTTCGAACCAGGCGACATCGGCGTCGATATTGGTTTACAATCATCCATAAGATATTTCTTCAATAAATCAGTGATATATTTGGATTGATTGATGAAAATTCCGGTCGGTAGTTGGCGAACTTGAAGACCAAGAAAGAAATTCATTTCACCCATCATGCTCATCTCAAAACGTTTGACCATAAGAGCAGAGAATTTCTTGCAATATTTTGGATTTGTAGAACCAAAAATTATATCGTCGACATAAATTTGAATAAGAACAATGTCTTCCCCTTGACGTTTGATGAAGAGAGTTGTGTCGACTTTTCCTTTAGAAAAACCAGACTCAACTAAGAATTTTGATAATACATCATACCACGCCCGGGGAGCTTGTTTTAAACAGTACAAAGCCTTGTCGAGAATATAAACATGATTAGGCAAGTGTTGATCTACAAAGCCGTCGGGTTGATGAACGTACACTTCTTCTTTGAGAATGCCATTTAAAAATGCTGTTTTTACATCCATCTGATAGATAGTAAAATTCTTATGCGCTGCATATGCTAAGAATATTCGAATGGCTTCTATCCGGGCTACAGGAGCAAAGGTTTCTTCAAAATCAATACCTTCCTGCTGAGCATACCCTTTTGCAACTAGACGTGCTTTGTTCCGAATTACAATTCCATTTTCATCCTTTTTATTTTTGAAAATCCACTTTGTACCAATAACAGATTTGCCAGGCGGTTTTGGAACAAGACGCCAGACGTTTAATCTTTCAAACTGATTTATTTCTTCTTGCATAGCAATAATCCAGTCTGGGTCTGAGAGAGCTTCACTGACCTTCTTTGGTTCATTTGAGCTTAAAAATGCAGTATACTGACATTCATCAGCAGTAGCTCGTCGGGTTTGAACAGAAGATTCAGGGTCACCGATTATCTGATGTAACGGATGCTCTCTTGTCCATTTAAGAGTATGAGGAAGTGGAATTTGACCTGGAATAATATTTGAGGTATCAGTGAATTCAGGATGAGGAATTATCGCAGTTTGAGTAGTTGATGTAGACGGTGGAGGAACAACCCGTTGAACGTTGAATCTAGAAAAATCTATCACCAAAGGTGGAGGTTGAGCTGGAACTAAAGATAAATCGAAAGAAGTAGCAGCTTGACCAGAAGATGATGATTGATTAATCGTGGGTGGAGAATCGTCCGGAGATGCTTGATGTAGCAAAGGTGAAGAATGTTCCGGAGATGATGAAGTCTCAGGTTGTGAAACAGTAGGTGATTGAGAAGAATCATTATGTGGAGTAGCAGAAGTTGGAGAAGGAGAATCCGTAGAACTTGAAGTATGAATATCAGGAACAGAAATAGATTGAACTTCAGCTACTGTTGGAAATGGAACGCCAGCCTCCTCCAGTAAAATATGTCGAATATTATGATAATCATCATAAAAATGACGGAATAAAATATCCAAGTCATTCTCAGATGTTGAAGGCGTTGACGATGGTGAAGGAGTTTCAGCATTTGAAGTAACTGAATTGATAGGAAATGTCTCATCAAAATTAACGTTAACACTTTCTCTGATCGTTCGTTTTGATCGATTATAAACTCGATAAGAAGCAGATTCTCTTGAATATCCCACAAAGATTCCTTCATCAGCTTTTTCATCAAATTTATTCAACTTATCTTTATCATTCAGAATGAAACACCGACTCCCAAAAATATGTAAAAATTTAATATTTGGAATGCGGTTATTGATCAGTTCATAGGGAGTTTTGTTGTATGCTTTGTTGATGATTGAACGATTTTGAGTAAAGCAAGCTGTACTTATAGCTTCTGCCCAAAGAGATAATGGGAGTTTTGAATATGAAAGCATGGTACGAGCAGCTTCAACAAGAGTTCGATTTCTTCGTTCAACAACCCCATTTTGTTGAGGTGTTCTGGCAGCGGAAAATTGATGAGTAATACCAACTGAGTCAAGAAAAGAATCTAAAATTTGATTTTTAAATTCAGTTCCATTATCAGTGCGGATGGTATGTACTTTTAAATCTAAATTGGTTTGAGTTTTCTTGATGAAGGATATGATGATATTAGTTGCTTCATCTTTTGTACGTAGGAAATGAACCCATGTGTATCGAGAATAATCATCAACAATAACCAACACATACCGTTTTCCTGCTAAAGATTGAACGCTCATAGGTCCACATAAGTCCATGTGAAGTAATTCAAGCGGTTTTGAAGTACTTTGATTTGGTTTAGACTTATGAGGTTTCTTTGTCATTTTTCCCATCTCGCACGAAGAACATAGATGATCTTTTTCAAATTTAAGATCTGGAAGACCAGATACATGTCCACCTTTCACCAGCCTATTGATGGTTTTGAAGTTAAGATGAGAGAGGCGACGGTGCCATAACCAAGATTCATCTGATGAAGCTGTTGACATTAAGCAAACTTCTTCAAGTGGAACTACATCGTTTAGATTGATAGTAAACAGATTTGTCTCTCGAGTTCCAGTAAGAAGTTCTTCTCCATCATAGGTACGAACAGCACATTTCTTTGTACGAAAATTAACTTCTAATGTTTTATCGCAAAATTGACCGATACTAAAAAGATTATGAGCGAGATCTTCAACATAGGTTACATTTCGAATGATTAGGTTGTGTCGGATGATATCTCCAATTCCCATAATAGCAGCTAGATGGTCATTACCAAATCTAACGGTACCCAAATATTTGTCTCTAAAATTTGTTAACAAATTCTTGTTTCCAGTCATATGTCTTGAACAACCAGAATCAAGATACCATAAATTCTACATAAAACAATTAAAACAAAAAGGTACCCAATCAGATATGGGTCCTATACGATTAGTGAAACATGTTTTATGAAGAATTAGTGGATATGATTTGAACTTAGAGAGTTGTAGAACTGCAAGGAGGCAGTTCTGGATTTGTTACATTGATAGACCATTTTAAGGATTTCTCAGGTGAGGATAAAATCCATTTTGAATGTTCATTTTGGATCCATGTATATTTAACAAATTTGGAATGCTTTTTAGAGGAAGTCGAAGAATTGGAGTTTAATGATGTAGTTGGAGTCACAGTTCGATAAACTAATTTGGTTGATTTAGGTGTAGAAACCACACGATATACTGATTTTGTCGATTGAGGTTTAATCCTAGATTGTGGTTTAGATGTGGATGTTGAAGGAGTGAATGAAGAACCTACACGATAAACAGATTTTGACGGATTAGGAGAAGAACGTGTAGATGAAGATGTGTGAGATCGAGCAAGTATTGTTTTGCAATGTGCTGGATAACAAGTGATACATGAATGAATGATTGAACCGTTTTTATGAAGAACATCATGTCGTCGACCACAAGGAGCATCTTTTCTAACAAAATATCGTGTATCATATTGAGAAATTGGTGTATTAGTTTTTCTATCAAAATAAACCTTTTTACCAGTTTTATCTGTTTTAACAATCAAATTAACACCATTCACAGAGAAATTAACAGGACGATAAATTGCTGAATCATAGACAATTCCATAACATGTAGCAGGAGAAATAAACTGTGTTGAGTTATTACAATTATTAGAATTTGAAAAAGAAGAAGCTAAAAACGAGGAAGATCTAGACTTCTTAAGCTCTTTGGACTTAAGCATACTAGACTTAGACGACTTAGACTTCTGAGACTTCTCAACTTCTTTCATCCTGGCTTGCATCGGCGTCTTAAGCTTGGAATTTAAAGTTTTATCTGAAAAATTTAAATCATGAGAATTAGAATTTCTTCTTAAAAGAATTGGAGTTTTAGGAGAAGAAGAATTCTCATTGGCTGATTTTGGTGTTGGAGAAGCACTGTGGCTTGAAACAGATTTAATTTCAACAATTTTATCTTCTAAATCAAGAATTTTTGATTGTAAAGCAGATTTTTCTTTGTCAAATGCCTTTTGGGTTTCATCTATTTCGGTTTCCAATTGATAAATTTTCTTTTCTAGAATTAGAGAAGGAATGTAAACTTTTTGGGTTACTTTTTGTTGAAGTACCGCATTCTCCTTAATCTCAAATTCTGCAGGTGTAATAATTGGAAAATATTCATCATTTGTAAAATTTGCCTTTTTAGTTTCATAAGTTTTATTTAATTCATTGTAATTGAAACTGATTTGTGCATTCTCTGATTTAGCTCTGTTGAACGCTTCAATTTCTTCTTCCTCATCGGTCATGCGAAGGAAACTCTGCCATACATCAACATGTATGTATTTGGAATCATAAAGTGTTGGAAGCACATTACAAGCCATCTTCAGATATTCTGGATTGTTTGCCCCCAGTCCTTCTCTTGAATTGAAGTATTTGAAATCTTTAGGCTTGTTCAAGTGAATTGTTTGATCAGTTTGTCCTCGTTTGGCAATGATTTCTTCAAGATGTTTGACGTGAGAAGAAAGTTGAATTTTATCATTTTGTAGTTGATTAATGACATTTTGTTTGCTATTTAATTCTTGTTTTGTTTGAATGTCATTTTCATGAATGGTTTCTGATAATTCTTTAATTTGTGAGGTTAATGATTTAAACTGATTTTCATTATCATCAAATTCTTTTTGTTTGCGTTCCAACCAGTTTTTAGTAATTTGATAGTCATTCCATGCTTCAATGTATAACTTGTAATATTTATCATTTTCTGCACTAGATGTGGAACTTTGTGTGCTTTTGAGATTAATGATTTCAATTTCTTTTTCAGAAATAGTATGAGACAAATGTTGAATATCAGTCTCATATTTAACAGTTAATTCTGAAATTCGATTTTGTAACGTCAGATTCTTTTTCTCAAAATTTTTATTTTGTTTAATAAGATGAACAAGTTGTGTATTATGATCAACAATTTGTTCATTTTCGTTTTCTAAATCAGCTAAACTTTGTTGAAGTAGAGCATTTAATTCTTTTTCATTCAAAAGGTTTTGTTTTAAAGTCTCAATTTCAGAATTCTGGTTTGTTACAAAACAATTTTCAGAATCAATTAAATGTGAAGAATTAGATAACAGAGAACTGATTACCTCTATTTCTTTGTTAGCCTCTTCGTTGAAACGATCAGAAATCTCGGCGTTTTCACGTGCCATAAAGCAAAGATTTGACGAATGCTCTTCATCCTCGGGATCTGAGTCTTCCATCCATTGAAGGTCTTCTGCTAACAATACCTTGCCTGACTCAATCTGCTTGGCCATTAACATTTTGCGTTTAAAGTATTCAGAATCCCGAACTTTTGGTTTCTTACAGTCTCGGGAGAAATGACCAGGAAGTCCACAGTTATAACATTTCTTTGTCGGATCCAAAGGTGTTATAACTTTTGGTTTATCAGATGTGTTTGATGCAGATGGTGCAGACTTGAAAGTGGATGAAGATCTCTGATTGTTGTTTGTATGAGTTGGGTAATACTTCTTCTCATATCTTGAGATGAAAGACATAGCTTGCAACAGTTGTTCTAATTCAGTCTCCATTTCTTCTTTTGTATCTTTGACAGGTTCTTCTGATTTTTCTTTCAGTTTACCAGATGAATTTGACTGGTATTGTCTTGTAAGAAGAGCAAGAGTATCCAGAGTGTTTGCATTTTCCTGTTTGGTTTGGACTATATCTTTCACCATTGGAGCATTTTGAAGTAAATACTCATACAGTTCATGCACATCAATTGAGCTCAGATCTTTATGTTGCATAGCACTGTTTCCAAAAGTGGCCCACTCTGGTAGTAGACTGTTGATGAACTTGATGTTGATTTCCAAATTTTCCTTCTTCAAATTATTTCTTCGAAGTTCATTCAACAAGTTGCAATAACGGTGATATGTGCTTTCTAATTCTTCCCCGGTGGAAGCTTTAAACGATTGGTAAGCATTCAGAGTGGTTACCATCTTGGCTTTATTCCCTAAAACAGTGCCTTCCATTTGTTTTCTGATTTCGTCCCAAATCTCTTTACCGGTTTCTAAACTGTCCAAGCTGTTATAAATTTCGTTCGGTAAACTTTGGAGAACAAATGAAAATGATTGTAGATCTGCTTTAGCTCGTTGTTTTTGTTGAGCATTGTATCTTGATTTAGGAAGTGGAGTTCGACCTCCAAGAACTGGCGGTGTTGCGTTTGGTGCAGCTATTACGTCTTCGTAGAATACTGCTTCACCATTTTCGAGTGAGTCACGTATTTCAGTTGCCAGTTCTTGATTTTTGATAAAATGGAGGAACCGTTTCTTCCATTGTGCGTATTCACCTCGGTATAGGACTGGAGGTTTGAGATCGGTTCCAATCGACAATGCATCTCTTGACGTCATTTTGTTGTCAAAATATGTGTCAAACTATGTAAATAAAAAAAATTGTGTGGGCCGAACTTCTACAAGTTCGGGCCGAACTTCTATTGTTATTAAACCTCGGGCCGAACTAGGTACAATCCTCGGGCCGAACTTGTGCAATAAACTCAGGCCGAACTTCTCAAAAGAATTGCTCGGGCCGAACTTCTGTGAATCTCGGGCCGAACTACAACTTGGATCAATTTAGAAGTGGGACGAACTTGTTTAATTTCAGTAGTTCGGGCCGAACTACTTGTAAATACTTGGGCCGAACTACTAACTTCGGGCAGAACTTCTTTTATGCAGAACCTCGGGCCGAACTACTTGGGCCGAAATTAAAGAGCCGAACTTCTAATAGTTCGGGCCGAAGATGTTCATCATGCCGAACTACTATGCGACGAAGAATGTACGTACCTTTTCTTCACTGTTTTGATCGATTTTTGCTCATTTCTTCACCGATTTGAATGATTCTTCTTTCTAACTGCTCGAAATCAACTTTCTAACACTTTGATCCGATGAATTTCTTCAATCCATAACATATAAGCTTCGAATCTTCGATTTTCAGAGGTTTTTCAACTTTTTCACTTTTTCATCAAAATCACGAAATTGAAGTGATCTGTTGACGGATTGGATTGAATTTTGATTCTATTATGATTAGAAACACTGGAGAAACACTAATCCATGATCAAATCTTCAATTTGAACAAAAATTTTACAACATTAAATTTTCAATGACGAACGAACTTTTCTTCAAACTTTCTCAGATCTTCATCAAACTAGCTCGATTTTGGATCTTCTCACAGAGAGATTTTGCTCGGATACCACTTGTTAGATCGTATTAAGACTATAATCAAGCTAATCCATTGAGATTTGAGTGAGAAATAGAAGATTTGAGTGAGTGTGTGTAGATGGTGTGAGTGTGTGTAAACGAGAGAGAACAGATACTTTCAGAATTGTATTTCAATAAAGAGTGGGAAAGCTTTCATCCAAAGACAAACTTACAAGTATTTATACCATCTACCACTTAACAAGGGAATCGTTAACTAACAGACTTAAAGGTCAAAACTATTACAATTTTGGTCCTAACAGTGATACACTTTAAAAGTTACATTATTTGGCAAAAATATGAGACCCAATCTCCACTAACTATCCATTATAATAAAGTATTATTACCCTTATACCCTTTATTTACTTTTAAAACTAACTAATATCACTTTATTCAAGAAAAATGGGACTCATCATCCACTAACTATCTACTTTAATATATTTTAACCATACTTTAATATATTTTAACCTTACTTTAATGTTTTGCCTCAAAGTCCATGATCTTCCAAATGTATCACTTATTGTGATACGGAGGAAGTATAATACTTCATCCGATTCAATATAAGTGTTACACTTTACTTATTTGGTAAACTTTTGTATATAAAATTACCATTTTATCCCTACTTACCTTTATTAAACCTTATAAATTATCTGTAACACACCAATTTTTCATCCAAATTTAAAACTTTTAAACAATTAAGACTTAGGTCTTTACAAACCTATCTCAAAATATAGTTTCAATAAAACATTTGGAATAATTAGAAAGTACCAAAATCGGTGTTACAAATATATCAAAAACTAAAGTCTAGGGAATTAAATAAGTACACCGAACTAATCACTTCCAAATGCTAACTACGGGCCGCATAATCCTTAGCTCTCAAACCTGAGTACATAGCCAAAATAAAAGTAGTACGTGAGACAAAATTGTCTCGTGAGAAACATGAGTTTTAGACCCGGTTAAAAAATATTTGCAATAAAATAATAATGAAATAATTATCAAATTGCACATAGTCAAACATACTCTAAGGCTTGCCATAAGCCAATCACAAATGTAACGGGCCTCCCCGAAACAACTCCCCCGATATGGGTTAACTAGGTAAACTCCCCCGTTTCTGGGTTATCTATTTGCTCCCCCGATTTCTGGGTTATCTCAAACTCCCCCACTTTCCGGGTTATCTATTTCTCGACACACTACCCTTGCGCAGGGTGGTACCGCCCCAAGTAGGTGTCACTAACTCCCCCAACTTGTGTGGGTTATCTAGGATCCAATTGTTTAGCTACCACATAGCAATTCAACAACTTGAGCCAATGCTCCAAATCATAAGATTCAACATAATAGTGGTAACCAAGCAAGTCAATAACAATTCATATCATCTACTAGCTAATCAATCTTTATTCTTTATTAGAACATTTATTTAATAAATGTAACGACCCGAATTTTATAATAATTATATATTAAGTATTTCGGTGAATATATTATAGGTACGATTACAATTTAGCAAGAATTGAATGTTATGGTGGTTTGTGAAGGTTTAAAAGGGCTTTTAACGATGTCGATCGTGTTTATAAGTGGTTGTGATCATCGGGATCGCAAACGGGTCGAACCTAGTTAGCGTTTGAGAAGAAAAGGCCAAATTTGGTGAAATCTGGAAGGCTCGCGCCGAGATTGGACGCGAGTAACAAAACAACAAGTTTTGCAAGCGTCAGGAATCCTCGCGTTTGGCTCGCGTCGAGATCTCGACTCGAGGATGGCTGGAACAACATAAAATCAGGTTTTTGTAATTTCTCTCATTTCCAAACCCTAGAACTTCCTCCCAAGGGTGAGTATAAGATTTTGAGTGTAACGAGGCCATTGGAACCGATTTTCACACTCACTCTTGAAGATTCTCACTCCATTTTTGAAATATAAGGTAAATCTCTACTCCTTTTAGTTATGGATGATGTTTTTGGGTGAAAATGGTGAAGTATGCAAACCCTAGTTGGACGGTTTATAATGGGTGATGAAATTGGGTTTATATAACTTAGATCTACAACATATTGTCAAGGAAAATGTGTTCATAACATGGATTTGATGATTATCTAGCTAGTTATGAACTTTATTTGGGGAAAAATGGTGGTTTGGGTAACCTACCAAGTTATCTTTGGGGAAGATGACTAAGATGAGTGTAAAACATTCTTTGTAAGCTTAAGAATCTTGTGTTCTTGTAAGATTTGGGTTTTGTTGATGGAAATCTTGAACTAGAGTTTTGGGTTCCACCAAGTTGGATGAACTTGGTGGTTAAGAAGGTTGTTATGAAGTTATTGGTAACTAGTCATGGATAATAACTAGATTTTATGAGATATTGATGGTAGGTCAAGAAGACCTAAAGATTGGTGACATTTCACAAGTTGGAAAGCAAGGATTCGTGTTATTAGACACGTTGGAGTTAGCTTGGCTAAGGTGAGTACATGAGACTTTTACTGGGTACATAGAAAATGATTTTGAAAACTATGATGTTTTATGAGTCTTTATTAATAAATGTTTTTAATAAAGGGATGATTGAAAAGATAAGAAAATGCAAATAATAGACTATTTGAGTATGTCTAAATAACTAATGATTTTGAAAGAGATTATGATAATGAAAAAGTGATTAATAATTCCTTATTAATATGATGTATGATTAAGAGTATGAATTAGAAAGTAAGATATTTGGTTTATTAATAATATGTATTAGTAAAACCAATAGCAATGATTTTAAGTATCAAGTATTGTTTAGTAAACCATAATAATAAAGGTAATGATCGAACTCTTAAGAGGATAAGTATAAAACGACTAGTATTATATACATGTTCTAGTCAATGTAGAGATAAAGTATTTGTGATTATGAATAATAAGAAGTGAATCTTATTAGTGAATCGAATGGTAAAGTCTATGATGATAATGATGAGAAAAGATAAATGAAATGTGATTATGTTAAAAGAGATTAATATGTTAATTAGAATAGATGCATTCTAATTTGTGTTTCATTATGAATTGGTGGGGCATAGGCCCGTATTAGATGAAATTCATTGTGTGTAACAAAAGTATCCGGATAACGATAACCCATTTATGGGGGACTGAGATTACTACTTGGGGCGGTACCTCCCTGCGCAAGGGCAGTATATCTATGTGAATGATAACCCGACAATAGGGGGATTATGATAACCCGATAAAAAATGGGGATTACGATAACCCGCGAGACGGGGGAGTTGGAGATCTTGGTAAGTTTGGGAGAACCCCAATTACCATGTGATCTTGTGATGATAACCCACATCGGGGGAGTTTGCTTCAGAATGACCCGTGGCGTATGTGATAAAGGAGTAAGCTTATGGATAACTTACATATATGTGACTATGTGATGGGTTAGCTTACGGTTAGCTTACTAGTAAGTATGAATAAATGATAAGAATATAAGTTGATAATTAATAAGTGAATAAAGGAAAGAAATGAATATTGACGATTTTTATTATTTTTGAGAATGGGTCGAAAACCCATGTATCTAACGAGACTATTTTGTCTCACGCACTACTTTGTTTTTGGCTATGTACTCAGGTTCGAGATCGATGGATTAGAAGGTCGCGATAGAAGTGGCCTAGTGTTGATTAGCTCAGGAGCTCGTAGGTAGATCACGTTTATCCTACGGTTATGATATTATATTGTAACACTGGTTTTAATACTCTGATAAAGTTTTAATGGTTTTTGTTAAACCGTATTTTTGGATATTGGACTTTGTAATATTTTTATTTAAAAATATGATCTAAAAGGTGTTTTAAAAATTGAGGTGTTACAATTTGGTATCAGAGCTATAGTTTAAGTGAATTAGGTAGGTTTGACCTCCCTAGTCTTAAGCTATGCTAAGTAGGACCATATGTTTCCATAGGATGTCTATGATTAGTCTATTGAGACCGTAAAGTGCGAGTATGTTAGGGTCGATCCCTAAGAGGAATGTCATGATTTGATATAAATGTGTTTTATTCGACGGTTGAGTCATCGTTTGACTTTTGATTATGAAATATTGGTATAACAAAGGGTGAACTCGAGAAGAGGACAAGCTCCTCTAAGACAAGAAGAGAAATTATAATTGAGTTTCGTCGTGTTGGGTGATGATGGTAGTGATTCCAAATCGGAAGAAAGGGAACAATGTTCGTTCAAGACATTGATGGCGTGTAAGCTGGATGTGTAATTGGGAAGTACCGAACCGGAGGTCGTGATTCGGTGGATTCGTGAAACTGAGCAAGTGCTAAAGAGTAGCAAGTGTTGGGAGGAAGATGTTGTAACTTTTACAGCTCGTCTACAAGGAGAGTGATGCGTGGTCAGGGTGGGATGCGATGTTCGAAGCATTGGAAAAGGGAGTATGGTACAAGATATCGTGGAAGGAGATCGCGGGTAGGTTGTTAGGGAAGTTTTGTCCTGAAAGTGTACTTGGAAAGATTTCTAAGAGGAGCTATTGCTAGAGATATGGAGAAGGTAGCTCAACGAAGGATCAATGAATCGTCATCAAGTGGAGAAAATAGGAAGATCGATGGTAGCTTGGAGTCAACAAAGGAAGAAGAACTCGTTCAAAGTTCGTCAAATCATGTTGATGTGAAAGGTGCAAAAGTGTGGTAAGTTTTCTCAATTATAAAATTGATGGTATGAGGTTCGTGGTTTATTGGGTAATTGTCGCACAATTTGGTGCTTAAGTGAAATAGTATGTATAAGTATGGGTAAATCGTTTGGTCTTGAACTGTACTCGGGGACGGTTTCCCCGGTTCGTTATGTGTAAAGGTATAATATGCATGGGTGAGTTGGCGATTGGTATTTCACGGATAATTAGGATATTAGAAGATATTTTATTCCAGGAATAGTAAATGATTTCAATGAAAGGATGGTAGTACACGGAAGTACTAAGACTCGGTGAGAATGATATATACGGATGGGAAACTATGTAAGGAAAAAGTTCAAAAGTAAAATTGTAGCTCTTGGCGGGAATAAGGATAAGTGATTTAGTATTACCATATGATAACGGGAAAGAAAAGAATGATGAAAAATATAGTGAAGTTTCAAAACTCGTGAATAGATTATATGTTGGAAAGGATAAGCATCGGGGATGACAGAATTTAGTAATCAAAAATGGTTGAGTAGAAATTGACAATTAGTCATGACAAAACTTTGTATCATGGATGATGGATTTGATGATAAGGGTAAAAGGTTAATTAATGGTAAAATGTCTTAGAAATGGTATCCTAAGTCAAGGGTAAGAATTAGTTGTTGGAGAAAGGACATAGAAAAAGTGTGATAGCTTATGTTCGGATTATGGATCGGAGTCAATTGGTCGACTCGAGCTGACCAGGTGATTCGGTAAAAATGTGGATAATTGAATGCAATGGTGGTTACCTAGGTGGCGAAAGAAAGATTGGAAATTTTAATAATGAGAAAATGAATCAACTAAAGACGATTGGTAAGTGAGTAGGTTGGTGGAAAGCATTAGAAATGATTATGTGTATACTGGGTGGTATAAAGGGATAAGTAGAAGTAGTGGTCTATGAAAAGAATATGATTTTAGGAAGGTAATATTATGTCAAATGTGGGGAGATGTAAATTGAATAAAGAATGTGATTAGTTATGAAAGAAAATTATAGCATGATGCTAAGTGAATGATGCATACATGAATTGTATGCAAGATAGAATGGTATTGTATGGATCTTGTTAGATCGGAGGCTTTTCGGTTAACGAGATTTGATGAGTCACTATGGATTGGAGGCTTTCCGATCATCTCGATAATATAGTTAAAGTATAATTTGTTATTGATGTGTGAAAACTAGTTATAATATAATTACCTAAAATACGCATTTCCTAGATTACCGCACTCTTAGGCAAGTATGACCTAATCGTGAGCAATATAGTTCAGGTAAGTAAATTCGGGTATATTCGTCTCCACAGGGAACAATTAAGCTGATTATGTAAGATAAAACTAATCAATTAAACTGAACAAATAATTAAAAGGGGTTTTCATTTGGAATATCTTTATTTGCAAACTGAATATTAAAACTAAAAGTGGTTGTTTAAAGTGAACAATCGACTGAAAATGAAGAGGTAGTGTTTCAATATAAAGGAGGATATTCACTATGAGTCGAATCTGTCTAGGTCTAGGTTTGGTTTTTAAGAACCGATTTAATTCATGTTCTAGGAGTTTAAGGAACTTGATTTCTCTCAAAACCTTACAATGAATCTAATATGATCTCTAGGAATTTCTTCTCACGAAACCTATTTAAATTCACACTCCTGCTTGTTATTTCTAACTAGGTCCGGCTTTCCTAGACCTTCTAATCCTAGGAATTTCTTCTCTGAAGATCAGACTTTAAGTTTCACCTAGGTTATTGGTATCAAATCTCAGACCCCTATTTCTAGTGAGTCGCTGACTAGGTCAAAAGGTATGAAAAATCAGGGGAATTACTAGATCAATTCAATGTTGTCAATATTTTATCAATCAAGCAATAAACAGATTCAATGATGCAAAATTAAAGGTTTAACGAAACGGTTCTTTATTAAAAACACAAGTGTTCAAACAATCATCATAAAAATCTTAAGAATATCCAAACCTAAAACCCTAACTTCATCTAATCATAGTGAATATAAGATGATTAGCACATAGACATGCTAAAAATCATCAAACAAACGTAAAGAATCGAATTCATAAACATAGAATTAATCAAAGATGATAAAAAACCAATGTTTGATGCTTGAAATCTCGATCTTGAGTGCTCCAATGGTGTTATTCGGCTTCCCTTCGAATTAGGTCTAAAAGTCTTTAATTCAGATCTGCAGATTTATTTAAATAGTCATCTGATCGCTAAAGATCGCGTCTTTATCTTCAATCGCGTTGCTATTTTCGGTATTTCGTGTGCCAACAGAACGCCGGAATCACTAAGGGATTAAACATCGCGTTTGTGAAATCGGTAAGGAAATCGCGTCGCGATCTAGGGATCGCGTCGCTATTTCGTGATTTTCTGCAGTGTTTCGTTTCTTGTGCTGTTTTGACCCGTTTTTGTTACGTTTTCTTCTATAGCATGCAAAACACAATGGAAACTACATTTTGAATGATAACATCATATTCTAATCGATAAACACATATAAAATTAGGTATATTGGCAGATAAATATATGTATAAATCTGCCAATATCAGTTATATCAGGGATATGATGTTTGTCTCTGACGTATGTAGAACCGTATGGTTAGTAATTGTTATGATTTTTATGGCAAGTGAGGAGTTGGGTTGAAAACACGGGTCGTGTTTAAGTATAGGTAGGTGTAAGAGATGCCTAAAACTTTATAGATTATGAAAAGGGGTGCTTATAGGAAGCAAAGTTTATTAGTAGCCGATGAGTGGTGAAAGTTGTATGATGAGTGATTAGGTCACAATTCGATATGAATGAGGCCCTAAAGCCGGTAATCGAGAATTGAAAGTGTGGTATGAGAACATTTGAAAGAAATTGTAAATGGTACAAGTATTTGGATGGAAATTAAAAAAAATAATAATAAATAAAAAAGGGAGCAACAGTGATTGATATTGCTTTAGATGGAAATTGTTAATCGATGGTGGAAATTGAAACCGAGGAAAAGGGGAACAATTGAGAAAATAAATGTAAATATTGGAATCGGGAACGAAAGGCTTGAGAAGTGATGACTCACTAGAAAAGATTATGTGAATTTTGCAAAGTAAGTTTGACTTTATTCATAAGTCAAGGTTAGTCAATTAGTGGATTGTTGACTTTGGTCAAATTGGATTTTGACTTTCGTTTAAATGGTTAGATGGGGATAAAAACATAATGTATCGCCTACATGTATAGGATAATGGTTAATTGAAAGAAATAATTCTAGTGTGCGACTATGACCGTTGAGTGTTTCGGTTCGAATTTGGGAGTCGACTATATGATTGTTGATAAATCATGAATGTAAGGTCGATTGAAAAGGAAAGGATGATTAATGGAACCTTTAGTGAGAAAGGAAATTGTCAAAGTATGGTTGACTTTGTGCTTAAGTCAAAGATTGGACAATGTTGACAACTTGGTCAAAGCTAGACGTTGACTAACGTTTTGACTAATTGCTAATGGTAATGATTGGGTCATATCATCCCTATGTGGATAAAAGGATTGGTTAAAAGATAGAAAGTGTTATGGCCAAATTGTGTGATTTTGACCCGTTCAGGTATTATGAACTCAAGTTTGATTTTTGACCCGTTTGGGTATAACGGGGTCAAGTGGGCGTTTAAATGCATAAGTATTAGTGGATCATAATTGGAAGCGGAATGGGGATTGGAAATCCTTGAGTTGATTCCGAGAACGAAATCCTTTTAAGGGGTGAATAGTTGTAACGACCCGAATTTTATAATAATTATATATTAAGTATCTCGGTGAATTTATTATAGGTACGATTACAATTTAGCAAGCATTGAATGTTATGGTGGTTTGTGAAGGTTTAAAACGAATTTTAACGATGTCGATCGTGTTTATAAGTGGTTGTGATCATCGGGATCGCAAACGGGTCGAAACTAGTTAGCATTCGAGAAGAAAAGGTCAAGTTTGGTGAAATCTGGAAGGCTCGCGCCGGGCTCGCGTCGGGCTCGCGCCGAGATTGGACGTGAGTAACAAAACGGAAAGTTTTGCAAGCGTCAGGAATCCTCGCGTTTGGCTCGCGTCGAGATCTCGACTCGAGGATAGCTGGAACATCGTAAAATCGGGTTTTTGTCATTTCTCTCATTTCCAAACCCTAGAACTTCCTCCCAAGTGTGAGTATACGATTTTGAGTGTAAGGAGGCCATTGGAACCTATTTTCACACACTCTTGAAGATTCTCACTCCATTGTTGAAATATAAGGTAAATCTATACTCCTTTTAGTTATGGATGATGTTTTTGGGTGAAAATGGTGAAGTATGCAAACCCTAGTTGGACGGTTTGTAATGGGTGATGAAATTGGGTTTATATAACTTAGATCTACAACATATTGTCAAGGAAAATGTGTTCATAACATGGATTTGATGATTATCTAGTTAGTTATGAACTTTATTTGGGGAAAAATGGTGGTTTGGGTATCCTACCAAGTTATCTTTGGGGAAGATGACTAAGATGAGTGTAAAACACTCTTTGTAAGCTTAAGAATCTTGTGTTCTTGTTAGATTTGGGTTTTGTTGATGGAAATCTTGAACTAGAGTTTTGGGTTCCACCAAGTTGGATGAACTTGGTGGTTAAGAAGGTTGTTATGAAGTTATTGGTAACTAGTCATGGATAATAACTAGATTTTATGAGATATTGATGGTAGGTCAAGAAGACCTAAAGATTGGTGACATTTCACAAGTTGGAAAGCAAGGATTCGAGTTATTTGACACGATTTGGAGTTAGCTTGGCTAAGGTGAGTACATGAGACTTTTACTTGGTACATAGAAAATGATTTTGAAAACTATGATGTTTTATGAGTCTTTATTAATAAATGTTTTTAATAAATAGATGATTGAAAAGATAAGAAAATGCAAATAATAGACTATTTGAGTATGTCTAAATGACTAATGATTTTGAAAGAGGTTATGATAATGAAAAAGTGATTAATAATTCCTTATTAATATGATGTATGATTAAGAGTATGAATTAGAAAGTAAGATATTTGGTTTATTAATAATATGTATTAGTAAAACCAATAGCAATGATTTTAAGTATCAAGTATTGTTTAGTAAACCATACTAATAAAGGTAATGATCGAACTGTTAAGAGGATAAGTATAAAACGACTAGTATTATATACATGCTCTAGTCAATGTAGAGATAAAGTATTTGTGATTATGAATAATAAGAAGTGAATCTTATTAGTGAATCGAATGGTAAAGTCTATGACGATAATGATAAGAAAAGATAAATGAAATGTGATTATGTTAAAAGAGATTAATATGATAATTAGAATAGATGCATTCTAATTTGTGTTTCATTATGAATTCGTGGGGCATTGGCCCGTATTAGATGAAATTCATTGTGTGTAACAAAAGTATCCGGATAACGATAACCCATTTATGGGGGAGTGAGATTACTACTTGGGGCGGTACCTCCCTGCGCAAGGGTAGTATATCTATGTGAACGATAACCCGACAATAGGGGGATTATGATAACCCGATAAAAAGGGGGATTACGATAACCCGCGAGACGGGGGAGTTGGAGATCTTGGTAAGTTTGGGAGAACCCCAATTACCATGTGATCTTGTGATGATAACCCACATCGGGGGAGTTTGCTTCGGAATGACCCGTGGCGTATGTGATAAAGGAGTAAGCTTATGGATAACTTACATATATGTTACTATGTGATGGGTAAGCTTACGGTTAGCTTACTAGTAAGTATGAATAAACGATAAGAATATAAGTTGATAATTAATAAGTGAATAAAGGAAAGAAATGAATATTAACGATTTTTATTATTTTTGAGAATGGGTCGAAAACCCATGTATCTCACGAGACTATTTTGTCTCACGCACTACTTTGTTTTTGGCTATGTACTCAGGTTCGAGATCGATGGATTAGAAGGTCGCGATAGAAGTGGCCTAGTGTTGATTAGCTCAGGAGCTCGTAGGTAGATCATGTTTATCCTACGGTTATGATATTATATTGTAACACCGGTTTTAATACTCTGATAAACTTTTAATGGTTTTTGTTAAACCGTATTTTTGGATATTGGACTTTGTAATATTTTTATTTAAAAATATGATCTAAAAGGTGTTTTAAAAATTGACGTGTTACAATAAAAACTACTAAAATTTGTTTAATCATTTAAACTATAAGAACTCTTTTACTCTGTACTCAGACTAGATCACATGTACTCACCTTAGCAATGATATCCAACCCTTGTGTTAATCAACACAAATCCTTACTTCTTAATCAAAGAAGTACTTCAAATCTCAAGATCTTCTTGACCTAATACCATAATCAACACAATAACTAGTTATTATTCATAACTAATCACTCATCTATCCAATTTAACATTCTCAACCACCAAGTTCATACCACTTGGTGGAAATCTCAAACCCTAGTTCAAGATTCTATCCATAAAACCCAAATCTAGCTTGTACACGTTGATTACAAGCTTACCATGAGTGTTTTACACTCATGATTGACCATCCTCCCCAAAGATGGTATGGTTGGTTCCCAAAACCACCATTGATGCCCATGAAAAGCTTGAAACTAAGGTAGAAGATGATAAAAATCAATAATCTTTACCTTTGATGTTTAAATCTTCAAGGATGATGAAGATTTGAGCTCAAGATCAGCAAAATCGCCTCTTCTCTTCACAATAATGGCTGAGCTAGAGCTAGGGGTGTAGGTGTCTAAGCCCTAGCCCCAAACCCGTTTTTATACAGAGTTAAGCAGTTCACGATCGCGAACTGGAGTTCGCGCCGTGAACTCTGCGTGTCGTGAATTTTTCACGATCGGGAATGGGTCGTGAACTCCGGTCGTCCAAAACCCCAAATCTCTGTCTCGACTTCCCGATCGGGAACCCAAGTTCACGCCGCGAACTAGCCCAGGCAGCTAGGCTGCAACTTTTTGTTGACCGGTTCAGCCCCGGTTTCGACCTTAACCATATCAAACGGTGTCCAAACGACACGAAACCAATTCCTACGGTTCTAAAATGAATTATCCATAATTATCATATTTTTGTACAATTTATTTATTTACAAAATCTCGGTTCTTTAAGAGGATTCCGTCCTCGGAATCGCATCATAATCTACAAAGTTCGGATAGTGTTTCTTAATCTCATCTTTGACTTCCCAAGTCAAATTTGGCCCAAGGGAATGCTTCCACTTGACCAACACCAACTCAATCTCTTTGTTCCTTAATTTCTTTGTTTGGGCCTCCAATATGGCCTCGGGCTCCTCAATTAAACGGTTGGGTGCATCGACCCGCAAATCTTGAAGTGGGATAATATTCTCCACTTCACCCAAGAACTTCTTCAAATTGCTAACGTGGAAGGTGTCATGGGAACCTTGCAACTCGGGTGGAAGTTCAAGCTTGAAAGCTTGAAGCCCGATTCTCTTCAAAATCTTAAACGGTCCAACATACCGTGGACTCAACTTCCCCTTCTTACCAAATCTCATCACGCCCTTCCAAGGCGACACTTTCAACATCACCATATCACCAACATCCAAATCATAGGGCCGCTTTTTCAAACCCGAATAACTCTTTTGGCGATCTTGTGCGACTTTCATATTCCTTTGAATTATTCCGATTTTCTCGTTTGTTATTTTCACAATCTCGGGACCCGTGAGTTTCGTCTCACCCGCCTCTAACCAACAAGATGGCGTCCTACACTTTCTCCCATACAATGCCTCAAACGGTGGCATTTAAATCGTAGAATGATAACTATTGTTATATGAAAACTCAACTCACGGTAAATGCTCATCCCATTTGTAGGGATTTACTACGCACCATGCGACTGATCAACCACTTGGGTCGACCACCTAGTACACGAGTTCGAACCTTGCTAACCAAGAACATGAACTTGTTCTTGACCGGTTTAAACCTACTAGCTGATTTAATCCCTAAATGCGGAACTGGGATTAAACCTAATCCTTAAATCCTAAAGGATTGGGATGTTGGAAAACTAGATTCGGTTAACTAGGTTTTAGATTATTATCCTAATTAATACTTTTAAACTTATTAAACTTAAACTAGTTTAATGTTCTAGGCTTCTTTAGGGTTTTCGAAAATCTTAACACTAAGAAACTTTTCCACCAATTAAACTAGGCTAGTTTAACATACTTGGTGTCCAAGTTTCCTCCTAGATTTCGAAATCTCTAAGGGATTAGGAAAGAATCCTTTTGATCAATTAAACAAAACTTGTTTAACATACTTGATCCTAGGGTTCTTCCTTGGTCACGAAAATTTAAGGGATTAAGGAAAGAATCCCTTTGATCAATTAAACATATCTTGTTTAATATACTTGATCATAGGGTTCTTTCTAGGTATTTTCAAAAATTTCTAGGGTTTCTAGAAACCTTCTTGACCAATTAAACTTAGACTAGTTTAATGTTCTTGGTCCTAGGGTTTCTTCCCTTTTTTTCGAAAAATATGAAGAAGAAAGAAGAAAACTTGAAACAAAAAAAAACTTAAAATTAAAGTAAACAAACAATCTTTGTTAATCTAGTCTAGATTTCTAAACCTGGCTCTGATACCACTGTAGGAATTTACTACGCACCATGCGACTGATCAACCACTTGGGTCGACCACCTAGTACACGAGTTCGAACCTTGCTGACCAAGAACATGAACTTGTTCTTGACCGGTTTAAACTTACTAGCTGATTTAATCCCTAAATGCGGAACTGGGATTAAACATAATCCTTAAATCCTAAAGGATTGGGATGTTGGAAATCTAGATTAGGTTAACAAGAAAGAAACCTTGTACGAAGAACTCGAACACACACATACTTGTGTGTGTTCGTCGACCATCAACCAAAGAACCCCAGGGTTCTTTGGCCGAAATTTGTCCAAGAGGAAGAAGGGAGTAAAGGGTTTCCCAAAACATACCTTGTTGTTTGCTTAAGATTGATCCACTGATGATGAACAAATCGAGCGATCTTCTAGTTGATCTAAGCAATGAACTTGTTCTTCAAAACTTGAAGAACACGAAGAACGAAGAACACGAAGAACACAAACTTGTGTTCTTCCCTTGTTGCTTGTTCTCGGCCGAAATAGGGAGGAAGAGAGGGAAGTATTTCGTGAGGGTGTGTGAGGTTTAGGGTTACCCTAAGCCTCTTATTTATATACAGATAAGTTACGCTTAGAACCCTTCTAGTTTAATTAATATTAGAACTTTAATTAAACTTCCTTTTAACACTTCCATCCCTTATAGTTTAACTAGTTTATTATTGTTGCACTTAACTGCTAAATGTCTAGTATTAATACACTAATAATTCGGTACCCATATACACGAATTATATATAATTGTATTTATACTTTTAATAGTTAATTATATAATAACCTTTATATAATTAATACAACAATATTATCTAATTACTATATGATTTAATAGCTTTAAATCATATCATGGATAATCTATAATTAACACATTGTATATTTACTCAACTAGTAAACGTACAACTACTTGTATTAATTAGTTAGTTAAACTAATCTAGTAATAAGTTAAACTTAACTTAATACTTAACTGATTCATAATGACTATTATGAATCATTCCTCTTCGTAGTATCATTGCTTATCTTGCTCGTATTACATGCACTCACCGGTGTGACCCTTAAGTGTTTCGTAGGCATGGATGTATCATCATAGGTTGACTGACTGTGCACATAATTCCTTCAGACTCCCACTTGTGCAAGTTTGTAACCTTTGTCTTAATGATACGAGCTACAGTGGCCTTCTAGATGGGCATGTAGGTAACCAACCCCATAAAAACAGCTTACGTAACCCATGTATGGTTTATGAAAAAAAAAACTCTTTAATAGCGTCTCCTAGTAAAGAACACTATGTCTCTACTTCTTGGGCAAACTATGTTAGGCTCATCCCTTGGAGCACGATATTTTTGACAACGAATACGAGCATGGTAGAAATTATCAACTCCTGTATTCGAAATCATTTTATGACTCTTGATTCAAACTGTTGTGATAAACGACAAAGAACAAATCAGTTCGTTTGGGCACGGCCGTGCACTTGCCAGTTTCTTATCAAGTCAAAGGACCTATAAATATCTCTCCTAAAGAGGAGGTGCAATTACCATCTTGTATATCTCGATTTAAAATACAACTTCCTGTGTACCCAGTATCGCCTCGTATGACAAACGTATTTCAGTATTGTCTAAGTTGAACCAAAGCACATTAGTCATTGTATCCTAAACCAAATACCACAGGCTTAAGGACAATCCTAGTGAACAATACTTTTGAACTTTTCAACCACGAAGTATTGTCACGGTGGTCAATCCAATATTCGTTGAGCTCCAACAGAATATCACCGATATTTGGTTTACACAAAACTTGTGTAGCTATCTTCGAAGAACTTCGAATCTACCACCAAATACCGCGATGACGTTAACGTCCCATCGAGGTTCCCACCAAGACGAGTAGTCACGGATTTTGTGTCTTCTTGAATAAATAGACTTTTATTCATGGATCTTGTAAAACATACAAAGTCCGAATAAAAATGATACTAACTCATGTATTATTCCTCACTGGACATAGATACTGAATTATTACTGGATCATTATTTATTCCTTTCGTTTGTGTTGATTACTTAATGATTCTTACAACCTTAATTGTAACTTTATCACTAAAACAATCATTTCTATTAAACTAAAGACATAAGACGAGTATTTAGGAATACTATTACTTTTGCCTTTGCTAGATATTGTTCTTGCAACAATCTAGAACATATTCTAGTCTTGCCTTTTAGGTAATTCGGTAAACATAGGAGGATTGGAAATTAACTCCTTAGTTTCTTGAATTCATAAAATTTATCCTTGTAACTAAAGCTACTTTTAGTTACTTGATTTGTAGATATCTTTACTAGTTAAAGAAATTTCCTTAAATGATTGTGTTATCCACTGAAGTGTTTAACAACCTATTAGATATGCAATAATCAATCACAAGACTTGTGATCACGCTATTTGGTTTGCAATAATCTAATCGATCATTTATTATTTCTCTTAACTCTTTGGCTAACGACTTGGTAAAACCTTGTTGTTAATGTCTGTACTAACTTACTGAATTCACTAACATCTTTAATAAATTACGTTAGTCTTAGCTCCCACTTACTTTTATGGAACTTAAGCATCTCTTAAACTACTTTGACCTAGTCAATAACTTGTAGTTTAATCTTTTAAGAATTCTACCAATAATTAAGATCATCCTTTGGATTTGCGAATATCCAACATTCCTTTTTAGGGAATCATGATCTTTATTGATTACTGTATCTAATAAGTATAAAACACTTGGAATGATACTATCAATTCTTAAACACATTAGTATTCTTTTAAAAACTTTATTTAATGCCAAAGTCATTTCTTGGATTTCTCAAATATCCATTATTCCTATTAGGGAATTATGACTTGATTAAATATTGTATATATTACAAGTATAAAAGACTTGCAATAATACATTTTAATTCTTAAATACTTTAATATAGTTATGTCCCCTTTTAAGAGTCATATAATGTCTAAGTCATTTTACTTGGATTATGCGAATATCCAATTATTCCTATTAGGGAATTATGACTTCATTAAATCCTTTACTACAAGTATGAAAGACTTGTAATAATACTCTTTAGAGTCTATCTTGATTATATCCAATACAATCATACTATATTAATACTAATACTTTAAAACTTTCTATCATAAGTAATGGCTATTACTTAAGATGTTTTAACTAAGTTCAATAACCTTTGAACCTTATGCTTCCATAAAACTCTTAAACACTTTCATTAGAAAAACTTTCTAATTACTAGCATCTAAATACCTTGAGCTATCAAGACATTATTTATAAAACAATCAAACAAATATATATAAAACATGAAATATAAGTAAATCAAAACTTGACTTACAATCTAGTCATAAACCTTGACTAGTGTAATTATCACACATGCACACAATATAATTCAACCATGGATTCGATAATTGATTAAAACCAAAAATGAAACTTGTTTTAACAAAATAAAATTATCCAAACAATAAAGTAAAATTGTTTAAAACGAATCCACAAAAGTACTGAATTATAAAAAACTTGGAGCTCGTGGGATCATCACCATCTCATGCCGGTCATCATCACTTTCCATCTCCTCCTGCAATAAACGATTGCAAAAGTTAGATTACTCGTAATGTACTTTACAAGTATCTTAAAGTGATTAAGAAGTGTGGTTGTGTTACCTGAGGAACTTGCATTTCCTCCACTACCACTTGCACCCTTTGGACAATTTCTTTTCCAATGCCTAGCCTCACCACACTTGAAGCACCGTTTCTCGGTCCTCAGTCCTCGCAGTGTTAGGCTTAACCTTCTTGACCTTTTGTTTGACACCTTTACCATTTGGCACTCCTTGGTTGGGATAGGTTTTACCCTTTTTCTTTACCACCATGCCTATCCTCATCGCTTCCATCAGTTATGCGACCCCTTTTAGAATTGGTCTCAATATTCAACTCAACAGCCTCGAGCATAGATTGTAGCTCGGGAATGGAATTATCCATATTACGTTTGCTGTAGTTGGCTACAAAGGACTTGTAGTCATCGGACAATGAGTTGAGTATCATGTCAATTGCAAACTGCAATGGCATGTGGTGAGCAAGTCTAGTAAGGTGATCAACATGCACTTTCATTCTCATGACATGTGCACCTACTGATGCTCCCTCAGCCATCTTGCAAGAAGCGAACGCCTTACAAGCGTAAAATGCTTGTCCTGGTTCGTTTTCTGCATCCTTGGCAGGGGTTTTCAATACGTTTCTTTCTCCGTCAATCCTTTCCCTCTCTTGTCTGAGCATGATCTTAAAATCACGCTTCCAATTGAGGAAATTTGACCCAGTCTTTTCTTTCTTTCCTAGAAAGAAACGTCGCGAGAGTTTATTGTAGGTTATCGTTGTGTTTGTTGCTGCCATCTACAAATCAAACCCAGTTTAATTAGTAATCATCAATAAACATTCTCTAAAATATATTATAAACCCATAATTAATATTTTAGGCCTAGGATCCATATATCACATTCTCGCCGCAAGGTTTGGGCACTTCCCGACGAGACATGCTATTTCTGGTAGGTAACTTCCTTACCGATCGTATCAAGACTTGACACGATTCCTAGGGGTCGTAGAATCTTTAGACTTATAACTTATTACAACTTTGTACAATCTAATTGTACATTTCTAAGTTAGTAATAAAGTCTAGTATGTTTATTCTACTCAAGTACTTTTTGCCCGATTATCACCAAAGTAGATCAGACCATCTAAGACAGTGCGATGTTCTGCGCCGGGACTCCCGATTATCACAGAACCTTACGCACCCTAATACTCGCAATGGTTTGAATCCACATCTAAGGTTCTTTATCCTTACAATATGAATATCGTTTAACAAGTGAGGTGTTCCATTAGGTGGATAGTTTTCGATCTAAGATTTTCTTGGGTTTGTTTAAGTCTTAAAACTAAACTTAAACTTTTATTCCAATCTTAATACTTGTTTAAAAAAGTGTGACTTGTGAATTGAATGGTTCTCCAAGACAACTTCTTTAAACATAAGAACTATTCTTTAAAACTTATAGTTTCAAGAATTCACACGATTTTACATGTATACCTAAAACGAGGTGTACAAAACGTTTTACTAGGTTTTGTGAGAAACCTTATTTCTAATAAAACTTACTTGTTTTATATTACTTGAAAAACTTATAAACTTATGTTAAACTTTTAAAACTTTTATGATTCATGAACTTGAAACATAAACCTAGTTCAACACATCTAGTTTTCCATATGTTTAATAATGAAATTAAACATTTCTTATGACTTATTAGATTCGACCAAAACTTATGTATTAACGACACACTTACAAACTTTGTGATTTTCTTGTGTAGCTCCCACTAGCTTCAACAACCATGATGAAACTTAAGCTAACACAATCACTGGTTTATACTTGGTGAAACTAACAAACTTATTATATAAAAACTATATATAATAATTCCTTAGTTTGTTTAAACCTTTCTTATATTTAACTTGAACTAGCTAAATATAGGTTCTTGTTATTTATACTTGATCATTAATCTAGTATATTACATAACTTGTAAAATACTTATATTATACTTGTATAATTATCTAGTTATAATAACTTATAACTTTATACATCTTAATATATATATATATATATATATATATATATATATATATATATATATATATATATATATATATATAACTTTGTATATTACTAGTTAATCATATAATTTCAACTTGTACAATTTCTAGTTATAATGAAATCATAAATTTGTACTTTCTATTTTTAATTATATTATAACTTATACAATAACTACTTATAATATTACTATTAAAGATCAAAATAACATTACCCTTTTTAATTGTTTCATTTTATCTTGTATTTAATATATATATTCGTATATATATGTATATTTTATAATGAACTTGTAACATTCTAATAAGAATACTACATCTAGTTTATACATGTACATTTTAACTTGAACTAATTAAAATGTGTATAAACTTATTACTTCTTTTAAAATTCAATTTAATTATTTAAAAATTTCCGAAAATTTAAATACATATACATAAACAATTAAATACATCTTGTTAATTTTAGAACTTAAAAATTAACATCTTCTTTATCAGTTCCCTAAATTAGTTAGATGAACCCTAATCTTGCTTTTGATCAATCAAAACTAGGGTTTTGACTTACTTGACCAAAGACATCATTTTATTTAAAAAGATTAATTTCTTTTAATCAATCCTATCTAAACAATAAACTTTGTTAAATTCTAAGATATATTATAACCTTTAATAAATTTATTTAAACTCTTTAAATTAAACCTTATAGACAATAAAACTTTGTCTAAATTACCAGGTTTAAAGAAATAGCTTTAATAAATCTATCAAAATAATAATTAAACCTATTAGACATAAACTTGTCTAATTAACTAGGTTTTAGATTATTATCCTAATTAATACTTTTAAACTTATTAAACTTAAACTAGTTTAATGTTCTAGGCTTCTTTAGGGTTTTCGAAAATCTTAACACTAAGAAACTTTTCCACCAATTAAACTAGGCTAGTTTAACATACTTGGTGTCCAAGTTTCCTCCTAGATTTCAAAATCTCTAAGGGATTAGGAAAGAATCCTTTTGATCAATTAAACAAAACTTGTTTAACATACTTGATCCTAGTGTTCTTCCTTGGTCACGAAAATTTAAGGGATTAAGGAAAGAATCCCTTTGACCAATTAAACATATCTTGGTTAATATACTTGATCATAGGGTTCTTTCTAGGTATTTCCAAAAATTGCTAGGGTTTCTAGAAACCTTCTTGACCAATTAAACTTAGACTAGTTTAATGTTCTTGGTCCTAGGGTTTCTTCCTTTTTTTTCGAAAAATATGAAGAAGAAAGAAGAAAACTTGAAACAAAAAAACTTAAAATTAAAGTAAACAAACAATCTTTGTTAATCTAGTCTAGATTTCTAAACCTGGCTCTGATACCACTGTAGGGATTTACTACGCACCATGCGACTGATCAACCACTTGGGTCGACCACCTAGTACACGAGTTCGAACCTTGCTGACCAAGAACATGAACTTGTTCTTGACCGGTTTAAACTTACTAGCTGATTTAATCCCTAAATGCGGAACTGGGATTAAACATAATCCTTAAATCCTAAAGGATTGGGATGTTGGAAAACTAGATTAGGTTAACAAGAAAGAAACCTTGTACGAAGAACTCGAACACACACATACTTGTGTGTGTTCGTCGACCATCAACCAAAGAACCCTAGGGTTCTTTGGCCGAAATTTGTCCAAGAGGAAGAAGGGAGTAAAGGGTTTCCCAAAACATACCTTGTTGTTTGCTTAAGATTGATCCACTGATGATGAACAAATCGAGCGATCTTCTAGTTGATCTAAGCAATGAACTTGTTCTTCAAAACTTGAAGAACACGAAGAACGAAGAACACGAAGAACACAAACTTGTGTTCTTCCCTTGTTGCTTGTTCTCGGCCGAAATAGGGAGGAAGAGAGGGAAGTATTTCGTGAGGGTGTGTGAGATTTAGGGTTACCCTAAGCCTCTTATTTATATACAAATAAGTTACGCTTAGAACCCTTCTAGTTTAATTAATATTAGAACTTTAATTAAACTTTCTTTTAACACTTCCATCCCTTATAGTTTAACTAGTTTATTATTGTTGCACTTAACTACTAAATGTCTAGTATTAATACACTAATAATTCGGTACCCATATACACGAATTATATATACTTGTATTTATACTTTTAATAGTTAATTATATAATAACCTTTATATAATTAATACAACAATATTATCCAATTACTATATGATTTAATAGCTTTAAATCATATCATGGATAATCTATAATTAACACATTGTATATTTACTCAACTGGTAAATGTACAACTACTTGTATTAATTAGTTAGTTAAACTAATCTAGTAATAAGTTAAACTTAACTTAATACTTAACTGATTCATAATGACTATTATGAATCATTCCTCTTCGTAGTATCATTGCTTATCTTGCTCGTATTACATGCACTCACCGGTGTGACCCTTAAGTGTTTCGTAGGCATGGATGTATCATCATATGTTGACTAACTGTGCACATAATTCCTTCACCATTTACCACCAAAATCTAAAACACACGATCTCAACATATCTTTGACCGTTTGGATCGTTCTTTCGCTTTGACCATCGGTTTGCGGATGGTAAGCCGTGCTCAATCTCAACTTAGTTCCCAACTCTTCTTGGAGTGATCTCCAAAATCTCGAGGTAAACCTTGCATCTCGATCGGACACAATCGACATCGGTACCCCATGAAATCGAACAACTTCATCAACATACAACTTTGCCAACTTCTCGAGTGGCATAATTTCCCGAATAGCTAGAAATAACGCACTTTTCGTTAACCTACCAACAATCACCCAAATGGCGTCATGATTTCTACTCGTCTTTGGAAGACCAACAATTAAATCCATTGTGATGTCTTCCCATTTCTCGGTCGGCACTTGCAACGATTGTGCAACACCATAAGGCACTTGGTGCTCGGCTTTCACTTGTGCACACGTGGCACATTTTGAAATATACTTTGCTACTCTCGACTTCATCCCCGGCCACCAATACATTCTCTTCAAGTCTTGATAAGTCTTTGTACTTCCGAGATGAATCGAATACTTGGACTTGTGAGCATCATTCAACAATACTTTTCGGTTTCCACCGAATTTCGGAACCCAAATCCGACCATTTACAGTTTTCAACCCTTGAACATTTTCTTCAAATACTTGGTTCTTCCCCAACCTTTCTTGTCTATACTCGTTTTTTCCCATCACCTCCTTTTGTGCGGTTTTTATACTTTCTATAAAGCTAGATACTACATCAATCCGCATCAACTTAGCCTTAACCGGCTTTTCATAAACTTTTCTACTCAAGGCGTCGGCTACCACATTAGCCTTCCCTTCATGATAGATAATTTCACAATCATAGTCACTAATCAACTCGATCCACCTTCTTTGTCTCATATTCAAATCTTTTTGTCTAAACACATACTTGAGACTTTTGTGATCCGTGTACAATATACACCTTGTTCCATACAAGTAATGTCTCCAAATCTTCAAGGCAGAAATAATCGCCGCCAACTCTAAATCATGAGTAGTATATCTCTCTTCCGCATTTTTCAATTGTCTTGAAGCATAAGCTATCACTTTACCCCTTTGCATCAAAACACAACTGAGACCTTTGTTCGAGGCGTCACTATACACCATGAAATCTTCCATACCATCGGGTAAAGTGAGGATTGGTGCATTGCACAACTTCTCCTTTAACAAGGCAAAAGCATCCTCTTGCTTTTTCCTCCAATCAAACTTCACATCTTTTCTCGTTAGTCTAGTGAGTGGGACCGCCACTCGGGAAAAATCTTCAATAAATCTTCGGTAATAACCGGCTAACCCAAGAAAACTTCTAACTTCGGTTGGAGTCTTCGGTGCTTCTCAATTCTTCACCGCTTCAAGCTTAGACGGGTCAACTTTTATGCCGCTTCGAGATACAATATGACCGAGAAATTGGACTTCCCGCAACCAAAATTCACACTTTGAGAATTTAGCATACAATTTTTCTCGTTTCAAGACTTCCAAAGTTTGTTTCAAATGTTCTTCATGTTCTTCTTCGGTTTTGGAGAAGATAAGAATATCATCAATAAATACTATGAGGAATTTATCGAGAAAAGGTTTACAAACTCTATTCATGAGATCCATAAAAATAACCGGGGCATTCGTCAAGCCGAATGGCATCACTAAAAATTCATAATGCCCATAACAAGTTCTAAAGGCCGTCTTCTCGGTATCACCCTCTTTAACACGAACTTGATGGTATCCCGATCTCAAATCGATCTTGGAGAAATAATCGGCTCCTTGAAGTTGATCAAACAAATCATCTATCCTTGGCAAAGGATATCGGTTCTTAATCGTCATATTGTTAAGCTCTCGATAGTCAATACACATTCTCATCGATCCATCTTTCTTCTTTACAAATAAAACCGGTGCACCCCATGGCGACGAACTAGGACGTATAAAACCTTTATCAAGTAAATCTTGAAGTTGAGCCATCAACTCTCTCATTTCGGTTGGAGCTAAACGATATGGGGCTCGGGCAATCGGCGTCGCCCCCGGAACTAAATCAATTCGAAACTCGACTTGTCTCTCCGGTGGCAAACCGGGTAAGTCATCGGGAAAAACTTCGGGAAAATCCCGAATAATCTTCACATTCTCAACCGTCTTCTTCTCTTTTCTTCCATCTAAGACATAAGCTATAAATGATGAACATCCCTTCGATAAACATTTTCTTACTTTAATGGCGGTTAACAAGTTTGGCATATGATGCCTCTTTTCCCCATAAATGTACACTTTCTCATTTTCGGGAGACTTAATTGACACTAACTTCTTCCCACATAGAATCTTGGCTTGGTGGATTCCCAACCAATCCATCCCAATAATCACATCAAAAGCCTTAATCCCCATAGGCATCAAATCTACTTTGAACTTCTTATTATCGATCTTTAATTCACAATCTCTATAGATGTGTTGACCATAGAGGTTTTCCCATCGGCTACTTCTATCTCATACAAATCATCAAGTAACTCTAGTGGAACCTTAAACTTAGCACCAAATTCATGAGACACAAAAGAATAAGTAGAATCTGAATCAATTAATACATAAGTGGGTATGGAGTTTATGAATAAGGTACCTGAGACGACATCATGGGTCTCCTTGGCTTCTTCACGACTACTAAAACTTGTTTAATCATTTAAACTATAAAAACTCTTTTACTATGTACTCACAAAAGATCACATGTACTCACCTTAGCAATGCTATCCAACCCTTGTGTTAATCAACACAAATCCTTACTTCTTAATCAAAGAAGTACTTCAAATCTCAAGGTCTTCTTGACCTAATACCATCATCAACACAATAACTAGTTATTATTCATAACTAATCACTAATCTATCCAATTTAACATTCCCAACCACCAAGTTCATACCACTTGGTGGAAATCTCAAACCCTAGTTCAAGATTTCTATCCATAAAACCCAAATCTAGCTTGTACACATTGATTACAAGCTTACCATGAGTGTTTTACACTCATGATTGACCATCCTCCCCAAAGATGGTATGGTTGGTTCCCAAAACCACCATTGATGCCCATGAAAAGCTTAAAACTAAGGTAGAAGATGATAAGAATCAATAATCTATACCTTTGATGTTTAAATCTTCAAAGATGATGAAGATTTGAGCTCAAGATCAGCAAAATCGCCTCTTCTCTTCAAAATAACGGATGAGCTAGAGTTATGGGCATAGGTGTCTAAACCCTGGCCCCAAACCCGTTTTTATACAGAGTTAAGCAGTTCACGATTGCGAACTGGAGTTCGCGCCGTGAACTCTGCATGTCGTGAATAGTTCGCGATCGGGAATGGATCGTGAACTTCGTTCGTCCAAAACCCCAAATCTCTGTCTCGACTTCCTGATCGTGAACCCAAGTTCGCGCCGCGAACTAGCCCAGGCAGCTAGGCTGCAACTCTTTGTTGACCGGTTCAGCCCAATTTCGACCTTAACCATATCAAACGGTGTCCAAATGATACGAAACCAATTCCTACGGTTCTAAAATGAATTATCCATAATTATCATATTTTTATACAATTTATTTATTTACAAAATCTCGGTCGTTACATTATCCTTTTATTTTTCTTTTTCAATAAAGCCAAGATTATAGTGGGACCCTCTTCACTAATTATCCTCTTTAATCTATCATAATCTCTATTACAATATTTTGCATCAAAAAGCGTGAAAGTAAAATTGTAGCACTTATTTTGAATCGGAGGAAGTAATTGACAATGAGAATTCATATTTATACGACAACAAATACTTCTCTTACCACACTTTACATATTTTAAAACCATCTGTACAAGTATATCAAAGCACAAATTGTGGTACATTATTAAATTATGTGGTGTAGATATCATCATCTATTGACAATGTCAAGCATTTTGGTAAAAACAATTGTGTTGTTAAATTCAAATTACTTTTGGAAGAGTTTTTCATACTTAATACTCAAATAATATACAGAGAGTGTTGAGTTTAGAACAACTCTATAAAATCGATCTTTAGGCTCAAGAATGGTTCGTTCTTGATCTTGGAATAAATATATACAAATCATAAACAATGCGGAATTAAACGAACAGATTTGTGTTGCTAAACAAGGTTTTCATCATCATCAATTTATACAATGATTACTAAAAGCCCCAATTCTACATAAAATATGTAGAACGGTTTTACTCTTCTAACAGAATCATAATTATGACCTTGAGGCTTAGAGCGCACACACACAAACTTGTTTTTGAATAAATGTGGGTTTCAAGAACGACTAATTCTATGCATCTAGGTTTCTTTATATACTTGAAACCTAGGGTTTACAGGGATAGACACAAAATAGTAACTAGATCTTTTTGATTCTACAAAGATATACATGACTTAGTAAATTAAATCTTTTAAGCTTTATCAATATATTCTAAATCTTCATTCAAATATCGAATTTTGACTCATCAAATTTAAGGAATATCATAGGAAATATTCCTAACAGAGAGCATGCATCGTATTAATTATACTCCCTTCGCCCCACAAAAAACTTCCCATTTGAGTTTGGCACAAGTTTTAAGGTGATAGTTAGTGCTGGAGTCATTGATAATAATTTTGATTAAAATATAAAATTGGTTTGGAGAGAGAAATATAGTTAGTGGATAGTAAGTGGTGGGGTTGTTAGGTACTATAAAGTTGTAATAGATAGTCTAGGGGGTAAAAGTGAAACATTGTATAGATGTTAAGTTTTGTTTAGGAATTAGTCCTAACTAACCAAGTTTTAAGCCATGGTATAAATACCAACATGTAAGGCTTAAAACTTTAACTTTTCTCATTAATCAAATATCATTTTCTGGAAAGTTCACTCTCTCCTTCTCTCTTGTTTCTCTCTCTAAAAGCCCTAATCTCCATCTTCATCTTTCTCACCAAAATCATCATCTAACATAATTTTATGGATTGAATCAGTGTTATTGTGCTTTTCAATTGGTATCAGAGCATAATTTCATCTTGAAAACGATCCAAATCCATCAATTGGTGTTAAAATCAGAAGAATCAGTGGGTTTTTGAAGGTTTTTGAAGAAAAAGGGGTTTAAGATCAAAAATCAGATTTAAGGTACTATTTCTTGTTATTATGGATTGAATAGCTTCCTTTTATTGATATATTAAGCTTAGAATCAAGCTAGGATCGAATTTAATCCATACTGATGAAGAATTAAGGGTTTTAGGAAAAACCATTAAAGCTTCAAAAACCCTCTAAATTCAAATTTTCGAATAGATCTAGGTTGTTTTTGAGTAATATAGTTGCAATGGATTGAAGAAAATAGTATTTGGGTCAGTTTGCTATAAGAATCAGTGAATTTGGGCAAGAAACGAGCATTTTAGGATCAAATTAGTGGGTTTTTCAGGGTCTGCTCGTAACTGTTCTGCTCAAGAAATTGTTCGACCCGAGAACAGTAACAAGTTCGGCCCGAACTTCATCAACAACTTCGGCCCGAACTTCACACCACAACTTCGGCCCGAACTTCAACACTAACTTCGGCCCGAACTTCTACCCAACTTCGGCCCGAACTTTAACCCTATTTCGGCTCGAACTTCAAACCCTACTTCGGCTCGAACTTCTTTCACTACCTCGGCCCGAACTTCTTTTACACTTCGACCCGAACTTCTTTTGTACCTCGGCCCGAACTTCTTTTGTACTTCGGCCCGAACTTCTTTTACCCTTCGACCCGAACTTCTTTTGTTCTTCGGCCCGAACTTCTTTTGTACTTCGGCCCGAACTTCTTTTCCATATTAAATTTTTTTTTTCTTTTTTCGGTAGTTCTTTCTTCCAACAAGATATGACTTCCAAGGATGCCTTGTCCATTGGATCGGACACGAAACCACCTGTTCTCTACCGAGGAGAATACGGTCAATGGAAGAAACGGTTTCTCCATTTCATCCTGAGCCAAGAAGCTGGTCCATCTATCCTTGAATCCCTTACAACCGGACCCGCGAAGTTCTATCGTGCTGTGGCTCCAGCCCTAAACACCGAACCAGCAATACCTGGAGGTGTAATCGAAATTCCCCTGGCGGAATACACTCAACAGCAAAAGGATAGGGCTAGGGCGGATGTGCTCGCACACTCCTACATGCTACAAGGCATAACAAATGAAATCTACAGCAGCCTTGATAGCTTCAGCACGGGGAAAGAGCTGTGGGATGAAATTCAAAAGCAAATGGAGGGTACCGACCTGGGTAATAAAGCAAAGATGGTTTCGACCTTAAACGCCTATGGTCAATTCAAAGCTACCCCAATGGAAGAACTAGGGCAAACGTATCTTAGATTCTGCAACATGCTCAACGATCTCCGAAAGAACAACCTCATCAAAGAGAATCTTGAGATCAACATCAAATTCATCCAATCCCTACTACCGGAGTGGGAGATGTTTGGAAACAGTGCAATGCAGCACAATGATTTGAGCTCCATAGATATTCATGAACTATATGAGTACCTACATCAAAACGAGCCTATGGTGAAAGCAATCGTCAAAAACAGGCAAGATATGACAGACACCTTGGCAATGTTGACCAAACAAAATCTGGCTCTTAACAAAGGTATCAACGAAGCAATGGTTGCAGCACAAACAAAAGAGGTGGTACATGAAGAACCTGAAACTCTGATCCCAGCGGGAACACAAGATGAAATCGACTCAGTTCGTCAAGCCTTGGCTCTCATTTCCTCCTATAACAAAAAGTACTATAAGAAACCAACCAACAACAATCTTAGATCATCCTCAAATTTCAAATTCAATTCCTCTTCTCAAACCCCGAACAACAAATCCTCATCTTCCTCCACCGAGCCACCTAAGAAATGTTACAATTGTGGTCTGACGGGCCATTTTGCCAAAGAATGCCAGAAGCCAAAGGTGAAGGACTCAGAATACTTTAAACGGAAAATGCTCATGGCCAAACAAGTTGAAAATAGGAAAGTTCTACTGGCTGAGGATCTACAGTGGTTGGAGGACTCTGATGATCAAGAGGAAGAGGAATGCACAGCAAGCCTGGCTCTCATGGCGAGATCTAACGAACTCAGAGCTGCACTGGGCATTCCTGAGAATGATGAAAATGAGGTACACTCTTTATTAACTGATTCAGACACTGAAGAATCTGAGGATTCCTTGTTTAATGAAAAACTCTTTACTAAAATTGATGAGAAATCACATTTCACAAAACAAATAACTGATTTGGAATCTGAAAAAGGTCAACTCTTAAATGATTTGAGTGAATTAAGTCAAGTTTCTTTTCAAATAACTCAAGTAAACAAGGAATTACAAAATCAGTTGTCTACATCAAAGTCAGTTTTTCAATTTCAAATTACTGAGTTACAAAATGATCTACAAACACAAATAAATACAACGAATGCATCAAATACACAAATCCAAAAATTAAAAGATGAAAATTTAACATTTCGTCGCCAACTTGAAACTCTTGTTCCTCAAGTAAATCAAATTAATAATTCAAATCAAAAAACACAAGAGTTACAACAACAGTTGTCAACATTTCATGCTGCTCACACCAGTGAAGTAAATCGTCTAAATCACATAATTAATACAAAAAATCTTGAAATATCAAACCTCAAAACGATGAAGACGGTCTCAAATGACAAAGACAACTCCAAGCAGCTGATAAATGACTTAGCTATCCAACTCAGTCGAGAGCAAACATGGATGAAGTCGGCTGACATAAAGTTGAAAGACTACCAAGACAAGTTGAAGACAGCTGATACCGAGATTCAAAAACTAAATGAACAAATCACAAACATTACAAACAATTTTAATAAGGAAATCGATGAACAATCAGCAACCATACACAGTCTTACTGTCAAGAAAGAAAATGCTGAAGAACACATCTCTAAACTAGAGCAGACGATTGTGAAAGCTGGCCACACTGAACAAACGATAAAATTAAATCAACCAAAAGAGTTCAGATCTTTCAAATCAAAAGTAGGTCTCGGCGCTGAGAAATCCCGTCCTCTGGAAAAAGCTGCTGATGTTGTTCCCACACTATACAATTACGATTACATGAACTTGGGAATATGGCAAAGCTTTCTTCATATGCCGGACGAGGAAGCAGAAATCGAGAAGTTCAACAGAGAAAAGAAGGAACACGCTCAAATCAGCTTTAACTATTCTGAATTGAATTATACATATGAAAAGAATAAAGCAAAATTTGAAAACAATGAGTACTTCCCGATTATCACTCCAGAAGAATTTTCCATCTCTGAAAATGAAGTTTTAAAACAAACAATTGAACCAAAGCTTTATGTTCCACCGTTGATTTTAGAAAAGAAAATTGTTCAACTTGAATCTGAAATTGATGAAACTCACAAAGCATTTGACAAAGAAAAGGAAAATCTTCAAACAAAAATACATAATTTAGAGAACACCATTTTAGAATTAAAAACTACAACGAATAATGTTGTTTCCAAAAATTCTACAGCCTCTTTATTAGGGCCAGCTCTGACAAATCCTGTTCCAACCATCTTGAAGAGAAGCTATAATCCACCTATTTTGAATCTTGCAGATGGAAGATTAGAGTCCGGAGGGAAGAAGTCCATGAAGCAACCAGAATTCAACAGAGCCACACAGTCAAAGAAGTCTATTCAGACTGGATCCAGTATGCTTAAGAAGCCTAGTCTACTTAAGAAGTCTAGTCCACCTAAGTCTGTAGTTTCATCTTTTTCTGTTCAAAATAAATGTAATGACTCTAGACAGTTTATTTCTCCAAAAGAAGCTCATGGCATGTGTAAAAAATTTAATTTTGTGAAAACTATTTTAACAGCTTTTAGAACGGACTATGATTCTACTGTTTATCGTCCTGTCCGTTACTCTCCTGATTTTGGTGATGTGTATGTTAAAACTGACAAATATGGAACAAAAAGATTTTTTGACAAAATTACAAAGAAATAGATAACTCAAACTGATAAACGTTTTTTTGTAAAACTTGATGCACCTTGCAGTATTCATAAGACCATCGTCTATCATAAATCTGGTAAACCTATACAGACATGCAGAACGTGCTATCCATATCTATGCAAATCATACGTCACTAAACCAGCAAAATCACCTCAAAAGATCTTATCATCTCCGGTTTTCAAACAACAGACGAAATCTTCTCAAACTCAACAAACTTCTGTTTCTAACAAAAGATCAAAAGCTCAAAAGCTACCCTCAAAACAATCAAAGATACCGTCTAAACAACCACAAATTTCTGTTTCTCACTTCTCTTCTAGTCGCACATCTCCTCAGGGTAAAGCTGCACAAAAGCCAAAACCGTCAGTTCTCCCCAAATTCGACAAACCATCCATTAAAACGTCTACTCATGTGAAATATACTTGGGTTAAAAACGAAAAATCTCATTGGATTCTCCAATCCTCTGAAAAATCTCTCAAATGGATCATCAAATCTGAACTGCCTCCTAGCAGTTCCCAAAAGCTCTAAATTGATCATCTCATAATATCTGCATAAAACATATGTCTCTAATCGTTCTGGACCCATACAAGATTGGGTACCTAAAATGTTTTATTTGTTTTATGTAGAATGTGTAGTACCTCGACTCGGGCTGTTCGAGGCACATGACAGGAAACAAAAATCTCCTGACCAACTTTCGTGAAAAATACTTAGGAACGATCAAATTTGGAAATGATCACTTAGCAGCCATCTTAGGTCTTGGTGATCTTATCTGCCATAACCTGATAATCAGAAATGTTGCCTTTGTCGAAGATCTCTCACATAATCTCTTCAGCATCGGAAAATTTTGTGACAAGACTCTAGAAGTAAACTTTCGCACAAAGAAGTGTGCCATTCGGACATATGACGGGGATGAACTTCTAACTGGAACTCGTGACACAAACCTCTTCACTATTGATCTTAATGACCTGAGTACAACTGAAGAAGTCTGTCTTGTGTCTAAAGCTACTGCCAATGAGTCATGGTTATGGCATCGACGTTTGTCTCATCTCAACTTTAAAACCATGAACAAACTCGTAAAAGGAGGTCATGTGTCGGGATTGCCTGATGTTGCCTTTGACAAAGATCACAAATGTTCTTCGTGTGAAAAAGGGAAAATGACCAAAAAGTCTCACAAACCTAAACCTGCTCCCAGTACTTCCAAACCTCTTGAACTTCTTCATATGGACTTATGCGGTCCAATGAGCGTTCACAGTCTTGCAGGAAAACGTTATGTTTTGGTTATTGTTGATGACTATTCCAGATACACATGGGTTTATTTCCTTCGTTCAAAGGATGAAGCCGCAGAGATCATAATCTCATTTATCAAGAAAACTCAAGTAAACCTGGAATTAAATGTTCAAACAATCCGTACCGACAATGGTACTGAATTCAAGAATCGGGTCCTTGACTCTTATCTTGAATCTGCTGGCATCACCCATCAATTTTCCGCTGCACGAACTCCTCAACAGAACGGTGTTGTTGAAAGACGAAACCGCACTTTAGTGGAAGCTGCTCGTACGATGCTTTCATTTTCAAAACTTCCTCTGTCGTTATGGGCAGAAGCCATCAGCACCGCCTGTTTTACACAGAACCGCTCAATCATAAACAAAACATACAACAAAACTCCTTATGAGCTAATCAACAATCGAATACCAAATGTTAACTTCTTCCACATCTTTGGTAGTCGATGCTTCATCCTATCTGATAACGAGAAACTCAACAAGTTTGAAGAGAAAGCCAAGGAAGGAGTCTTTATAGGCTATTCAAAGGATTCAGCCTCATTCAGAGTATACAACCGCTCTACAAGAATGGTCAGAGAAAGTGTCAATGTCTCATTTGATGAAACATTCCTGCTTGATTCAAGCTCAACTGGCATTGAAAGACCTCTACACACAACCTCCACTAACCATTCATCCTCTCTGAATGATCTTGAAATCCTATTCCAACACTTCCATGATGAATATCACAACGTCAGACACCCACCCCCACCCCCACCTCCACCCCCACCCCCACCCCCACCCCCACCCCCACCTCCACCCCAACCCCACACCCACCCCACCTACACCTCCACCCCCACCTCCGGTAGATGCTCAATCAATCACAGCTCCGGAAATCAACAATCCATCCCCAAATGAGACCCCATCACCTACCTCACCTGCTCCAAACTCACCAATACCCACATCAAGTGCAGGTCCTTCAACATCGACACTAGGAACTCAATCTTCACCAGTCGACCCCCCACCTCCCTCAGATATTATCGCTCCACTGGTGATTGATTTCTCTAAATTTCATCTTCCTCGAGTCGATCCACCACCTCCGATCAATACTCACAATACTGAAACTGCAATCATACCACACCCTGCTTTCACTGATAATTCCAACGTTAACCCTGGTCAACTCCCACTTCCTCATTCTACGAAGTGGACAAAGGAACATCCTTTGGACCAAATCATCGGAAACCCAGCCTCCTCGGTCCAAACTAGACGGGCTTCAGCAGATGAATGTCATCATGCATCATTCTTAAGCTCCACTGAACCGAAGAAAGTCTGTGAAGCGCTTTCCGATCCAGACTGGATAATTGCGATGCAGGAAGAGATTAATCAATTCGAAAGATTAAAGGTCTGGCGCTTAGTTCCTAAAACCCCGGGATCATCAGTCATCGGAACTAAGTGGATTTTTAAGAACAAGAAAGATGAAAATGGAATCGTCATTCGTAACAAAGCAAGGTTGGTAGCTAAAGGTTACGCTCAACAGGAAGGCATTGATTACGAAGAAACATTTGCTCCTGTTGCCCGCATAGAAGCCATTCGCATTTTCTTAGCATATGCAGCTCACAAAAACTTTACTATCTATCAGATGGATGTAAAGACTGCATTCTTAAATGGTATTCTAAAAGAGGAGGTGTTTGTTAATCAACCAGAAGGGTTTGTAAATCCCAAACATCCAGATTATGTCTATGTTCTCGACAAAGCTCTCTATGGCTTGAAACATGCCCCTAGGGCATGGTATGATGTTCTTTCCCAGTTCTTAGTTGACACTGGTTTTTCAAAGGGAAAAGTTGATACCACCTTGTTTATCAAACGTCACGGGGAAGACATCATCCTAATTCAGATCTACGTCGATGACATTATTTTTGGGTCTACAAATCCGAAATATTGCAAACGTTTCTCCGATCTCATGGTAAAACGCTTTGAAATGAGCATGATGGGTGAGATGAACTTCTTCCTAGGTCTTCAAGTTCGTCAACTTCCAACTGGCATCTTCATCAATCAATCAAAGTATATCTCTGATCTGCTGAAGAAGTATCTCATGGACGACTGTAAACCTATCGCAACACCGATGTCCACGACCGCCAAACTAAATGCTGATCTGGATGGTAAACCGGTAGATGTCACAAACTATCGGGGTATGATTGGATCACTCCTTTACTTAACGGCCAGTCGTCCGGATATCATGTTTTCAACATGCATCTGTGCTCGGTATCAGGCTGCTCCCAAAGAATCTCACTTTCTGGCAGTCAAACGAATCTTCCGTTACCTAAAAGGCACCAGAGATCTTGGTCTTTGGTATCCCAAGGAGACCTCGTTTGATCTTTCTGCCTTCTCTGATGCTGATCATGCTGGGTGCATGCTGGACAGGAAGAGTACATCTGGGGGAGTTCAATTTTTGGGAGATAAGCTAGTCAGCTGGTCATCAAGAAAGCAAAACTGCGTCTCACTATCAACCGCTGAAGCAGAATATGTTGCCGCCGCTAGCTGTCTGTCCCAGGTGATATGGATGCAATCACAATTAAAGGACTACGGCTTTTCCTATAGCCGCATTCCTTTATATTGTGATTCCCGAAGTGCAATTGCCATATCTTGCAATCCAGTTCAACATTCTAAAACCAAACATATCGATCTTCGATATCACTTTATCAAAGATCACGTTGAACTGGGCAATGTTGAATTGTACTTCGTATCCACCGATTTTCAATTAGCAGATTTGTTTACCAAGGCTTTGGACGAAAAACGTTTTAATTATCTTGTCTCAAAGCTTGGTATGCTAAATCTCAAAACTTAATTGTCTACAATTCATATTTTTCAAATTGGTAAATCGTTGCATTCTTCGTATCATCACAATGGCTTTCAAGAAACTCGTCTTGAAACCCGATCGTCAAATCGTTGTCAACTGTCAATGGAGAGATTTCACTCATATCATCAGTATCGGGGGAGCTGATGCAGCGTTCCTAACTTCCATCTCTCGACATTAATTAGGATTTTTCTATATTTTCACCTAATTTTTAAGTTTTTTTTAATGCTTAATTTTCCTTTTGTTTTAATTTTCTCAAAAAAAAAAAAAAAAAAAAAAAAAAAAAAAAAGAGAAACGTCTTCGGGCCGAACTACACACTGTTCCAGGCCCGAAGTTCTAAGTCGGCTTACAAGTTCGGCCCGAATTTATGTCCTATAAAATACACCGAACTTCACTATTCTCGTCTTCTTTTTCTCGAACACACACACCAAAAACACCTGCGAAAACACACAGTCCTCGTTCCACTTCGATTCTTCGTCATTCAATCTCGATTCTGTCTTCACAACACTCGGTTCCTTCTGTTCAATCGATTTCGGTAATTTTCTAACCTTCAATTTCATCTCTTGAACCGTTGTTGTTCACACAATCGACAGATTGACTGATCGACTTTTCTAGGGTTTCAAAATGGTGATTTAGGTTGATCTAGGGTTCTTATTGTTATAATATGTTATCTAGTATTTTCCACTAGCTAAACCGATCCCTATTGGCCAGTTTTTATTGTATATATCGATCTACGAATGACAGATTTGAAAAACAGTGTAGAAACCCTCGATCGTAAAAGTCTTCGGCCCGAACTTGTATTACAAGTTCGGCCCGAACTTGTGTCACAACTTCGGCCCGAAGTTCTTCACCAACGTTGTTCGACCCGAAGTTCTCACATGTTCGGCCCGAAGTTCTGCACCAACGTTGTTCGACCCGAAGTTCTCACATGTTCGGCCCGAAGTTGTTACTGTAGTTCGGCCCGAACTTCTTTTTGAAATTTTTCCTTTCTTTTAAGTTTTTTTTATTTTCTTTATAATTATAATTTACTAATTTTTATTTATTAAATATTTTTAATAAATTTAAAATTTTTATATTATTCTTATATTTTAAATACTATTAAAATTACTTTGAACCCTCTCGTCTCGATAAGTGTGAAATATCATCGTTACATTTCTTTTGTTAACACTGTGCACTAACTTTAATCATCATTTTGTGCCATGTGTTCTTAGTGTCTAAACCACAGATGGCGGCACAAGATATCATTGACGAGAACACCCTGGTTCCTCCATACAGGCTCAAACCGATGGCGGAAAACAACCCCTACTGGGCACCGGAAGAAGAAGTCTCGTTCTCCATCAACTACCCGATCCATTCTCATGTTCTCCAATGCCATCCTCTTTATTACTCGATAAATGCCAGACCATCAGTTCCAGCGGTGTACGTACAACAGTTCTTCGTTAACCTAACACTGGTGACATCAACAACCCCACACCACTTCGAAACTATTATTGATGAACAACCAATTCAATTCACAAAAGATGATCTTTATGACATCTTCCGTTTACCTCGTGCCGATTCAAGACCACCACTCACCACCTTTGAACCTCCGCTGCCATTCCAGCAAGTGTATTACGGGATACACGATCTTGGTCTTCTCCTTCCTCGGGAATCTATTGACTTAAGAGAACTCAAAAAGAAAAATATGGCAAGAAGCTGGTCACATGTCTTCACAATCTTCAACCGTTGCATGACAGCAAAGAAAGGTGGTCACGACAGGGCCTCAAAAGAAGTTCACCATGCCTATCATGCCATGTGCTACAACCACCACTTTGACTATGCTGCCTACTTGTGGGAAGAATTCAAGCTCTCCAAATCAAAGGAACCGGCATTTCTGCCATACCCAAGGTTCTGGGCAATTATGATAGAACATTTCATGGAGAGATACCAAAACATTCATACCAGAGATGTTGCACGAAGATTCATACCATCGAGCGTTAATTTTCTAAGTGGCAACAGTGGTACAACTGAAGTCAATGAGGCCGCGATCCCACTCCCACTCCTTAAAATCGCAAACTTCAATCTTGATAGTGTGAACCAATACCGGGCTCTTCATTATCCCGACTGGACACCTGAAGGAGCACCTCCTGCTCCAGCTCAACCAGCTGCTCCTGCACAACAAGCTGCCCCAGTACAACAACCACCAGCTCAACCACACCAACCACCACCTCAACCACGTCCTAGACGTAGACAGGCTGAACAGCAACAACCACCGGCTCACCAACGTGCTAAACGACCTCGAATTTTTTCCAGCGGTGCCTCAGGAAGTGGGTCGGTTGCCACTACATCATCTGAACAAGTTCTACCTCCGCCAACTCGACCCATCATACGACAACCACCACAACCAGCTGGACCGTCCTCTTCTTCATCATCAACAGACTCCGCCGCAACAATGTCTGATCGACCAGATTCACCACCATCACCACACGGTCCACCTTCACCAACCCAACATGGTCTACAGTCACCACCACCACAAGGATCCCCAAACCCCTTTGATGATCCTATCTTCACGGATCCCTCTCCACCACACACCCAACAACCAACCACATCAACCGCTACCCCACTAACTACCACAATTCCGACATCAACAACCTATGTTCCTCCACTCTCTCCACCAGTCACAACCACAATCCCACCCACAACTCCACCAGTAACAACCACAACTCCACCAGTCACTACTACAATCTCACCAGTCACAACCACCATACCACCAGTCACAACCACAATTCCCTCAGTAACCACCACAATTTCACCGTTTATAACAACAACACCTCCAATAGACACATCACTTCCCCCATTCTACACGAGTGGTACTGCCTCGAGGGTCGATACAACTCCTCCTGCAACAGTTGTAATGACTCTCCCTCAACAGTTACATCATCCGAGGCTACCACTACCACAACAACTGAAATGCCAAATCCAGAAATGCAGATCATCCCTCATCTCACCTCCACAATCCAATCACTCAGTACGAGGTTGGAAAACCTTGAGGGTAGGCTGGCAAATGTTCCTCCTCTTCCACCGACTTCTGATCCACTTAACAGAGAAATGCTCCTGGAAGCATCCCGTTCATTTACAATTGAACAAATTAAAGCGATGTTCAACTATCGCTTAGAAGAACTGGTCGAGCCATGCAGGCAAGGATCTCTTATATACAGAAGACCGGGAGACCCTGAGGATGATCCTCAGGGAGGAGGAGGACAGAGGAGAATTCTTGAACGTGGTGGATCCAGTTCTCAACACTCCGGAGATGCACGTCATTCCCAACACCAACCCAGCTCCTCTCAGCAAACACGGGGAGGAGGCCAACAAGAATATGAGTATGTACATGACTGGGCGATTGTTGAGTTTGATTACAATCAGGTGCTGAACGTTGAACCACTCAACCAGTGGCGAGTAGATGAGAGTGAAGACATCTTGCCCCAAAATAACCGTAAATCCAGTGAGATGACTGAAGCCGAAAAACTTGAATCTATGTGTCATCTCCAATCTATAAATTTTGAGGTTGAGAACAATAAAAACGACAACGTTCAACAGGTTCTGAGAAAAGAGGCGGACACAGTTATTGATTTACCTAGTGACCCGGAAGAAGACAACATTGTGAGGGACGCTTTTAACGAATCAACTCAACCTGCCACCTCCCCTTCAAACGATGACTCCGACAGCGACAAAGCAGGGGAGGATGAACCATTTGACGTCAAAAGATATCCCTTCACCCGAGAAAATTATCACCGTTACTTCCGAAACTACGATCAACTGGTCGCCGCCAGAACTCCAGCACCGGAACCACCAACTGCCTCTCCTACACATGATGTGCCGGTATTATCATATAGCGAGAAGAGAGCGGCGGATAAAGCTAACAAACGCCGCCTAAAGATCTCCAAAGCGTGCCTCTTTCAACAAGTTAAAATGCCATTTGTTGAAGATCGCTTCTCTGCTATTTTCCAGGGGACAGAGCTGCCTGTAATTTATCAGGATTTATACAAAGAAGTGGTACTGCCTTTCCGAGAAAAGAAAATGTATTACCTTACAATGCATTACCTTAGGGGCAAAACCGATCGATACAGCAAATTCCCGATAACACAACTCCTGGAGATAACGACCAACCATTTCTCAGGCTACTACTGGTACACAATCTTCCATATACGCAGAGCAGATGATCAACTGTACACAATTACTGAAGGAGACTTCTATATTCTTGAACCTCGGGATATAGAATTTCTTTACAACACAGTACGCTTACTACCAGACACGCCTCATCCAATTAAAAATCATGCGAGAAATTTCGCTCAGGTTGCTCTGAAGCGCTTCATGCTTGTTAAAACATTAGCTGCTCGAATGGAAGATGTGCAGATGGCTATTGAGAGTGGTACAGCAAAGGTTCACTTAGCTGCTCCTTACAGATCACTTCCCTCCGAGATTCAAACTCGGAGAACAGTTGTTCTAGGTGAACCCAACTTGGGAATGACTTACACGAACTACTTCAAAGAAAGAGTCTTCTTTCGTGTGTCAGACATTGCCAAGTACTGTGACGGCACATTGAACATCCTCAAGAAGAAATTGGAGAAAAAGGGGAGGCACATGAACAGAGATCCCAGCAACCCAGAAAACACCTCTCTTCGAAGCAATATTGACACACTAATCACTGCCATTAAGGAAAGACTAAGCTGGCGAATAGTGATTAGACATTTTGAGGTTCACCTGGGTGTACGAGAAAGAAGAAACACGCCTACCTACACAACTGAAGTTCCTAACATGCCACTACCTTTCGGTCAATATCATGGGCTCAGATGGCAGGACGAATCAGTTAATCGCCAAAAACCGTATGAAAGACGTGGGCGGCATTAACATTCAAATGCTGGGAGGCACTTCACCTGTTCCAAAATGGCTTCTGATCAAAACAGATTCAGAACCCGCTCTTAAAAGAAACCACAAATCTCAATCAAGCTTAACCGCAAAACCTCTCCTTCAACCCTCCGACGATGTATAAGGTACGTCCTTCGATCTCAAAACTTGTCAATTACTTTTGTTTTGTCGAGGGGGAGAAATATTAATTCTAGTGGGAGAATTATTATTTCTAGGGGGAGAAAATTCAGAAAAACAAAAACAAAATACCCAAATAAAAAGTTTTATGTTTGTAACGTTAATCATAAGTTGTTGTAATATCCGTAAACGATCTCTTTACTAGTTCTCTAGTAAAGATTGCATCTGTTTATTACAAATTCTTTTAATTCTCGTTACTTACTACTTCAAAAGACATACATTCCCATGGTTTGCCAGATCCGGCCACACCTTCCCAGGGAAATATTTCAGCCAACTGGTAAATGTGAGGGTTTAGGTCTAGGGTATAGTAATAGGTGAGTGCAAGGTGATGTGAAAACATGATAAATCAAAGAAAACACACCTTATGAGTGCATCCAAACCGAAAACAAACCGGGCAACCAATTAAATAGGTGATCATTCATTCGTTGAATGTTTCACTAGACTTTACTGGCCCAGTAAAGCAAATGCACGCCACCACCAACTACTCAAATTCCTCTCAACAGGGATTTGTTTCATTTCATCAGGGGACGTAGCACAAAAGCTACTGACTACTCATTCGGAGTATGTCGGTATTGAATAATAATAACCTCCTGCCCCGGGTTAAGTCTCTTTGTATGCACAGTGTGTCTAGTTCTCACCCCCAAGAATATTTCCAATATAGGACACCTGCACTACAAACATGGATCTCCGTGAATCCATCGAAACACTCGTAGTGGCATCACAATATGATGTTTCACGAGGATCGAGTGGAAATCCTGCTAGAGCTAAAATCACGCCAACTCTAAACGCAGGTCACACATTTGAATCAACGGTTGTGCAAACGACTACAGATTCATACCGTGTGCCAACGGATACTCTATGTGATTCCGGTGTTACCTTAAAAGAACAAAGTTGCTGTGCCTTAAACTTCAAAATCATTCAGGCAACAACTTATACCGGAAACACATAAAATTCCGATGAAAAATCCATGTGAACTAAAATGCAACATCTTGAAAGCTGATTAAAATGCACATGAGCGTAATAGTCCACTCTCAAATTACTCCTATGATCTGCTAAACCCAGCATGATCTTCCCCGGAGCCACCGACAATATAGGAACTAAAAAGTGAGGGTCCCTAGGTCTAGGTGAGCAGAATCAAGTATCATGGGATCTTGATTGGGGTGCGCTGAGGTAAAAATTGAGAGGGGGTATGAAGTATGGGGTGCAAATCAGCTTATCACATGGTAAAAACAAAAACGAGGGTGTGGTTGAAAAATGAAAAAGTGAGTTGAGTGAGGAGCGTGTGTGAAAGGGTTAAAAGAAAACGGAAAACCCTCCCTAAACCGAACAAATGATCGGGTAACCTCATCTATATCAGATTGCATATGTTGCTTTCTGATTAAGACATCATGGACCCAGTGATGCAATGCACAACCCCCACTGACCACTCAAGTACAAAAAGTACTTGTTTCAAAATCACGGAGATTACCACATCCACTATCGACATCTCATTTGGAGATTGTTGATATTGAAAAAGAGGACCCACCTCCAGTCCTCGCCTTCGTTTGTCCACATATAGAGTCTAGAACCGAATTAAATTTCTCTAGGACACAGGCACTCTACCAAGCATATCTTTGAGATATTGCCGGAACATTCATAGTGATACCAAAAATATTGGTATTCCACGATGATTGAATGGAAATCCTACCAGTGCTAACATCAATGCCAACACTGAACGTAGGTCACACAGTTTCTGTAACTGTTGTGCAAACAGGCAATCTATGTGATCCTGGGTTACCCTGATACCTTCTCGTGCGAAGATCAGACGACCGTACTCCATTGTTATCAACAACGGTCACTATGTCTGATAGAAAATCTGATGACTGTATTTCAATCTTATCAACAACAGACAACACATCAGATAAGTGATTTTATGACCGTACTCCAACATTATCAACAACGGTCAGAAAATCCAAAACATGTAAACATTCCGCACTGCTTCAACTCCAACAAACATCAGGAACCAAGGATCTGCAGCAAATCGACAAATGCCACAACTTCAAGAAAGGACTTCCGCTGCTAACCGCTCTATCTATGGGTCTACATTCAGTCGATGTGCATGAAGTCTTCTGGAATACTTTATATTGGTTGAAAAGCCATTTAAAAGTATGTATGTCAACGATGATCAAAGGCTGATGTTGTTTTATCAACATAACTGCTCAACGGTTCAAATCTCAGCTCCAGCCTTACAAACACAGAAGTCTTCAAAGATATGCAACCTAGTCTACTATTACAAAGGGGGAGATTGTTAGGTACTATAAAGTTGTAATAGATAGTCTAGGGGGTAAAAGTGAAACATTGTATAGATGTTAAGTTTTGTTTAGGAATTAGTCCTAACTAACCAAGTTTTAAGCCATGGTATAAATACCAACATGTAAGGCTTAAAACTTTAACTTTTCTCATTAATCAAATATCATTTTCTGGAAAGTTCACTCTCTCCTTCTCTCTTGTTTCTCTCTCTAAAAGCCCTAATCTCCATCTTCATCTTTCTCACCAAAATCATCATCTAACATCATTTTATGGATTGAATCAGTGTTATTGTGCTTTTCAGGGGTCCTTAATAATAATAATATTTTATTATGTGGAGCTCATCAAATGTATGAAATGAGAAGTTTTTTATGGGACAAAAATGTAGGGTGAAATGAGAAGTTTTTTGTGAGACTAGCGAATAACTACTTTATTTATGTATTTATACGTACATGTTCCCGAATAACACTAAAATTAATATCACTATATCGTGTGATGGATGGCATGGCTATAATATGGCATGCATGGATGTCAAATGTGCACCCCACAAATCCATCACCAATACATACATACAAACATAGACTTTATTCACTAATTCTTATCCAATCCTTTTCTATATAATATATGTGTGTAGAATGTTTTTCCCTTTTTCTTTTTCAACCACATGCTAGCTATCCATCAATCACCTTACATTTGATCAATTCATGCATCACCCTAAAACCCTAATTTATTTTTTCTAGCTTACATTATTTAATTATATATTGTATAGTATGATATTATATTCTACGTATGTACGTATAATATTTATTACACTGACAAATGACTTAAAGGACCCGGGGATGATGAAGTCGATGATGATCGAGCAAAGCTCCATAGATCTATCTCGCTTGTGTAAGCCGCTTGGTTCGATCTAGAGTTTGTGGTTGAATCACATAGTTGAGATGGTTCTTGTTCATCTTGGTTAAGTGGGAAACAGAAGTCTTCATTAGGTTCACCATAACAAGTGTACAATTGCTTTGAGGGTTCAACTTGACCGTTTAGTTGAGTCGCAACAAGCCTTTCAAGATCGGCCCAGTTATCAAGATGCTCGCGTGAGTCTTGGTCAATGAAAGTCAAGCCATGATGGAAGTTGGTTGAGGCCGAGCTATGGTGCGGGGACAGGGTCATGGTTGGACTATCGAGCCTTGGAAGGTGGTAGAATCTGTCGCTAATTGGTGTCACGAATTGTTGCATAGCGGTGTGGTTGGCGGTTATAGACTCGATTTCTTGCTTGCAAGACCTATTGTTACCCATGTACACTAGTAATTGATCGAGGACACCATCTTTGTTTAGCGACTGCAACTGTGTTCTCGAAACCATGGAGGCTGATATGGATCTTTGGGGGCTCTCAAGGGCTTTGTGGTAGTTTTTCTTCTTGAAAACACGACATACCACCCACCCATCTTCTTGAGTTGAATCACAAAAGTTGGAAAGCTAAATAAGAAAAAAGATCATTCTATCAATCAACTTTTTTTGGAAATACTTAATCAAGACTTATTGATTAATAATTAAGAGAAATAATTGGTTCTCTTAAATAAAGACCCCATAAAAAGATTCTAAAATTAATAAACAAGTTACGTATATAAAATTGAGTCACAAGATTTATAGCGACGATCCAAGTCTTTGCCAAAGGGTTTCGTGCTATGGTTAAATTCTTGCAGTGCATGAAAGTTTTATATTAAAAATGAGAATTAATTTATGTACTACATTCTTTTATGCATATACCATAATGCACAAGTATTTTTACACAAACTGTACAAATATAGGAGGAATTAAAATTGTGGTGTAAAAAACTAAAAATTATCACCTACTAAAAATTATTTAGTACACTTTACTTCCGTAAACATCGGCCGTATTGGATGATTTGATGTTAATTGAGTACTAGTTTATCATAAAGTTCAATAGAAAAACTTTCATAATAAGTTAAATTTGAAAACTACTACACTGTCGAAGTTGAATTTAATAACAACGAATTCTAAAGAAACTTACACAAGAATCTTGGTTGGTAACCGTATTATCATCAAGTCTATATTCATGCATTATCCAATCAGATTTTTGGCCATGAGGAGCTCTCCCTTTGTAGAACACAAGTGTCTTTCTCATACCAATTCTCGTAACGCTACTATGGATCACCTTATCCCGCCCCGTGGCTTTCCAGAAACCTGCAGCCGTCGCACGGTTCGTTCTTGTTCCCGTGGGGTACTTCTTGTCTTTATGACTAAAAAAGTACCAATCATTTTGCGGAGTGGATCCTATTTTACACTTTTCTGTGAAAACCCAAATCACAAGCAAATGAATAACAACTTGATCAACAAAAGTGTAAAGAATAACTAACCCTTTATATATATATCACAAGCAAACCTTTCATAATGAATACATAGAATATGATTAACTATATATAAATCGGGGTACCTTGTATATCCCAAGGTTCAAGCTTGTTAAGATCAACATCACGAATAACATCAAGATCGATCTTTTCATAAGCCACTTTCTTCCTTAAGTAATAGTGAAGAAGCTCTTCTTCAGTGGGGTGAAACCGGAACCCCGGAGGTACCTTAGACTGACCATTAACGTTCACAGATAAACTCATTTCTTCTTCGGACATTGAGAGATCGAGCAAATAAAAGAAGAGAATGATAACCAAAAAGGAACCTTGTTTGCATAAAAGTAGTTGCAAGGACATGATTATTTATATGTGAAGATGAGTGAGATGGGTCCAAACAAACTCAACGCATGTAACCTTTTAGTGTATATGATAGTATGGCCAACCAAAAACCTTTTGTGTTTATTGAAATAAGCTTTGAAAAGTAAATAACTTTTACTTCTTAAGACCTCATTTTTGAAGATTTTAAACTTATCTACCAAATAATTTTAACTTATTGACTTATAGAAAATAAGTCAATAAGTTATTTTCAAAAGCACCTCTAAACATGCTTTACTTTTGTGCCAAATGGTTATATTTTTACCGGTTTGGGTTTGTATACTGAACACTCACCATAAGATACATTTAAATTAAATTAAATTGAAATAAAAGGTCGGAAAGTAGGGTCAGATATAAAATAAGGTACCAGAGTTGGACTTGTGGGCATAGTGTTTGCTACTTTTAGTGTAGGGTCTTGAGCTTCGACAACAACTAACTACCTAAACACCAAAGAGAGATAGAGGGTGGTGTTAGGACAACTGATCGGAGGGTCCCAATTCCGGTGGGTCCAATCGCGAATGCAGCGGGAGGCATGGCTACATCTTAATTACGACCTTCGACCTTAAAATCTTTTGGAAAACCACCTCTGAAACCACCGTTATCTTCGAGTATCTTTAATTATCTCTCATTTTGCCTCGTGCAACAATTCAAGCATGAGAGATAACCACTGGATCCATAGTAAATTCTGATTATATTATACGTACCATGATCACGTTGATCTATCAGGTACAAATGACACGTTATGACGAACAAATCTAGGGGTGGTAATTGCGTTGGGTTTGGGTTAGCGGGTTCGGGTTGATAGGTTGGCGGGTTGGAATTAGTAAACCTAAACCCGACTTGTTACAATTCTGAGTCAGGAAAATCAACCCTAACCCGGACTAACATGTTTGACTCATTTAAACCAAAGTGCAATCATATGGAAAGGAAAACGTGATGTTGAAATCTTGATGATTACGGAAATTGCAGTGAAAAGGAAAGGAAGTTGTGTTTTTGATTTGGAGTTGAGATTATTAACGAAAGTATATTGGATGTCCCAAAGATAATGCGTAAGGTTTATAATGCAGTTGTCAAAATTTAGGCGGAATATACGGCCTTTATTTATAGTATTTATTATTTTTGAAAAAAAATAATAATATATAAATCTAAACGGGTTGATGGGTCGACCCGTTTATACATGCATAAGTCAATCCGGACCCGACCTGCTTTATAAATGGGTTGAACGGGTCAACCTATTTTTGACCCAACCTCTTTTATGGTCAACTTAAACCCGATTATATTCGTGTCGGGTTGCGGGTCGTGTCAAGAATTACCACCGTAAACAAATTATGTATATATTTTATCTAATATACAATTATCATAGGATTTCTACTGTTCATAAGTAATTTTTAAATCCACACCTAAACAATTTTGATAGTTACATTTTATCCCTTAAAATTTGAACGTTTTAAACTTTAACTCAAAAGTTAGTACAATCTATATTTTTAATTTTATTTAAAAAAATCTTATTCATTTTATAATTTACACTCCTTTCCAGAAATATTTAAATCCGATAACAAGCAAATCTTAGTTTGAAACTTCCTATCTTAATTATTTGTATACCTCTTGGTTTAACCTCCAATTTACTTCCTATCTTATAAATCACACTTTGTTTTGGTATTTGTCTAATGTGGGACAAGCTCCCAATATTTGTTTATTGTATCAAATATCTAACTTTGAGAATCTCCCATTTATCACAACTTTATTTTGAACATTTTTTATTTCGTTGCATAACTTTTACAAATGAAAGTGTAAAGCTACTAATCATCATTAATTATATAACGAATATACATATAATTATGTGTGTTTAAAAATTGATAGAAAAACTATATTATTGCAATATTTTTCCAACACAAACTCCTTCACGATCGAGAATAGTTAGGAACGTACAAACAAAAATAGAAAAAAGAACTAATTTGTACAAAATACAAATCTTTACATATTACAAGTTTACAACCCTCTCTTTTATTAATTAATATGCTTATAGCCACTACTTTATGGTATGGTCAGTGTAAACGTTCTATTTTGAGCACATATATATTCACATATATAAAGTCTAGATACAGTCATTAATGTAGAGATCGCCAAAGTAGCAGTAACATTGACAGGTCAAATTAAAAGCCTCTTTAGCGTATGGGTAGAACTACTCAATGGAGATACATGATGCATGGTCGTTTTCGATACATTTAACAGGTACGTATATGTTATATATGGTATATATATGTAGCATTATGCAATGGCTAGTGAGTTGCTTTCAATTTTGTAAACGTTTTAACCGAAAACCCCTCATTTACGTAGATTGAATTAGTTATCCAAATTTTCTTCCTTCTACCAACCTTATGAATACGGATATATATTATATTTATGTATTTTGATAATAACAGCTTTAAGAATTATTTTTAAATACATAATTTATGAAGGAATAATTCTTAAAATAAGGAGTTACTTATAGCTAAATTTGATGTATAAGTTTATAATGCACGTTTTATGACAGTCCGTTAAATTTTTCATTACTAAAACCTTGTCTCTTCGTAAGGATTTTTCCCTTTTCAAATTATATACTAATTGTTCAGTTGGACTGTACTTTAAACAAGATTGATCGATCATCGAAAAACAAGACTAACGATCCCAAGATTTGATGCAAATATGGGATTATGCGGATGGAAAATACTCTCACAATTTTGTTGATTACAATTTTTTTTTTTGGTAAATTTTATTTCAGTTATGATTCATCACTGAAATATGTAAATTTATATACTTTTCCCGATTATTTTTAAATGATACATTTTTCATTTTTGCCATTTTCAAAACTAGTTATACAATTTGATAGTTGATTTCATTTGGTAAAAATTAGTGGGCTCACACTCATTAACTATCTTCTTTAATATAATAAAATAATTATTTTACACTTCTGATTTTAAATACCATTAAAATCAATTTATTAAAAAATTAAGGAATTATCATTACTAATAATAATGCATTTGGGACTTTTGAAAAACGATATGTCTTAATCTTAGCTTTTCATTACAAGAAAGTCTAAATTTGCAGCCTCACAATAAAATGCAAGAAGAAAGAATAGAACTGAAGACCAGTCGTACACAAAGTTATTGCAATGCCATCTGATTTGAACTATTATTAACTACAATTTCGTAGTTAACCAATATACCTAAAATTTGAACTGATGCCAGACAGTAATTCTAAAATCCGGGCCAATTTTTAATGAGGTTCCTCATAAAGGCCCATGATGAAACTCCCCAAAACTTTTTCTTAGACTAGTCGGTATGGGACTTTCAAAAGTCTCATGTTGATGATGTGTCAAAGTGCGCGTGAACAAGAGCTTGAACACCGCCCCACACCACACCTTGGGGGTTTTCGTGGAGGTCAGGTGGCCACGACCATGAGTGAGCACATGAAGGGAGAACAGATTTCATGGTCAAAAAATTTCATGGTATTTTTGACCGTTGAAAGCTTCATTTTTTGATGTGGTGTGGTTTGGTATGTTGGCTTACTTTCATTCATTCGGACAAGAGCCTCAGGCCCCGTTTGTTTTGACCTAATCCTCCGTGATGTAATTCAATTACGTTACGGAGGGACGTTTGGATGAATTTTTTTTCGTAATTCAGTTACGACGTAATTTCGAATTACGATATTCGTTGTAATTGAAATTCGTCCCAACACCCTTACGGGTGTTCGTTTGGACGGTTTAGTTTTATCCGATCAAAATAGGTGAAACCAAATAAAATCCGGTTTTCAAAAGTTCAAACCGAACCGTCCAAACTAATTCGAAAACCAAACCGATCCGAACCAAATAACAATTTGGGTTTGGTTTTATCCGTTTGGTTTTTTCCTTAAAATTTTCAAAATATTCCAAAAGTATATAACATAAATAATATTAATTTCATATGCAAAATTCCAAAATGGTAAATTACTTTGTACATAAAAACAAGTCTAATTCATAGCTTGTGACATTTACAATCATATATGCAAAAAATTTGACATTTTTAACTTTATCAAAAACTCCAAAAATATTGGTACATCACCGACTGATACAATATAAAATGGAACAAATGTTAGTATATAAATCAATTTACTATAAGAAATGTAAAGAAAATGGAAACCATAATTGCTTACAATGGAAACTAATGAGGTATATCGCATATACCTTCCCAACCGAGCGATCAGACGGAAGCTTCCTGAACGGAAGGATTAAACGGACGCAGAGGTATCGATGATCCCAAGGATCACGATCCAACCGACATGCGGAAATTACGGAAAGGGCGCCTCACAAGTACGATCGCACTTAAATGCGACCAAGTCCCTAGGGCGGCTTCGGCGTAAGGTCAGGGTATTACCCTCAGGTCCAAAGCCTCCTACGGCGACCTAATATCCGTAGAGCTCGAGAGGGACCGGTCCGAAGAAGGTTGCCTCCTTTTCCCGCCTAATGACGACCAACTATAAATATGATCCTCTGGTGTCCAACATGGATCATCACCTTCCGGTACATTTATTACTCATATCATTTATTGCTAACACTTAATACAGTCCTTACCGACCACGACCTCACGTCATACATATACGTATATACCGATTACTAACTTGAGCGTCGGAGTGTTCTCACGGGAAACCTCCCGGGGAGCATCTGACTAAGAGTTGTTCCGTTGTTTCAGGATCCGTAGAGAAGAAGAGCATCGTTCATCCTTCCGGAGGAATCGTGAACCAACATTTGGCGCCATCCGTGGGACCCTTGAACAAAATGGTCCAAGAAAATCCGATAAACGACGCTAATCGTGAGCAAGTGACACCGATTCGGCCCAGGGAGCCGACAGAAGGAGTGCTAACGCCGGCATCAACCTCCACATGTCCACCACCCAACGGTGGGGGAAACGAGCCTACTCTGGAAGAATTGGAAGAGTACAACCTCTTCTGTAAGTTTCGAAAAATGAGGCAGATGGAGAAGACTCAGACGAAGCTGAAAGGAAGGATGCTAGGGTTCGAAAGAAACCTAACATACTCCAGCGATGAGGAGCCAATAGAAGAGGTGTACAGAGATACATCCCCTCCGGAAAGGGCTCGTAGGACGGAGTCCACCCCAGTTAGGAGACAGCAGGAAGGAAGACACCCTCCGCAAAAGAATGAAAGAGAAGTTTCCCATCGACGCACCACCTCCAGTTCGAGGGACTTTCGGTCCCCATTTACAGACGACATCAACGAAATGCCCATACCTCCAGGTCTGAAAGGACCCAGAGTCAAATCATATGATGGAACTGGGGATCCTGACGATCACGTGGCCAGCTTCCGGTGGGCTGTACGAATGATCCCGATGGATCCTAGGCTTTGGTGTTTATACTTTGCGGGAACTCTGGAAGGGTCTGCAAGGTACTGGTTATCAAGTCTCCCACAGAGGAGTATCACTAGTTTTGAAGATTTGGTTCTACAGTTTAGCCACAGCTTCATACAGCAAAAGAAGTATCAGCAACGATCTCAATCCATTATGGCTTGCCGACAGCGGGAGGGGGAGTCTAATAAATCATACTTCAAAAGATTCAACGAGCAGAGCCGAAAGATGCCGGTTCGGGAAGATTCTCTGATCATTGCAGCCTTCACGTACGGTCTCCGGGAAGGAGAATTATTTCGTGAGTTGTCGAAAAGGGATTTCGATAAAGCGGATGACATGATTAATGTGGTAAACAAGGTGCTAAAGCAGGAAGAAGAAAGTGCCGAAAAGTTGCGGTTTGAGGCTCAAGAGAAAAGAAACACCAACGGGTCGGGCTCGTATAAAGGGGATAGGGTGAAAGGCTCCGTCAAGCCCAGTTTCCCTGGAAGGTCGCCCTACAAGGCAAGAATGCCGGAAGGAAGGTCTCAGGGCGACAGATATGGTCCTTATCGTCCAGAAGTTTATACTGCGATAGAGACCCGAAGGCCCGAAGGAAGGGTAGTGAGGAAAAAATATCCAAGAGACCCGAATGCTTATTGTGACTTTCACAAAATTATGGGTCATGCCACTGCGACCTGTGAAAGTTACAAAAGAGAGAAAGAAGCGCAGGGGAAGGAAAGAACGGAAGCCAACATCGTTGAACCAAAGAAGGAATCAGCCGCTTATAACACTGAGATTTTCGCGATTGATGAAGAACCGTTACCTTTCTCCTTGGGAAAAAGGAGGGGAGGAGTCGTCGAGTTCGGAAGGGGAGAGCCTGTCCCGGATGGATACGTCGGGACGGAGCCATTAGTTATCGTTGGGATAATAGCTAAAACAATGGTTCGTAGAGTTTATGTTGACGGAGGAAGTTCGGCCAACGTCATGTATAGCCATTGTTTCGACAAATTCCCTCCTGATATCAGAGCCCTCCTTAAACCAGCCAAGTCCCCGGTTGTTGGGTTCTCAGGGCAGTCCGTTTGGCCCAAGGGAAAGATTCATTTACCCCTCATGCTAGCCGATTGGGAGAGTTTCCATAGTAAAACAATTCTGGCAGAGTTCATCATCATCGAAGCACCTTCACGGTACAACGCCATCCTGGGCAGGACGGGAATGTGGCAATTTCAAGCGATTGCCTCCACGATCCATGGTTTACTCAAGTTCCCTTCCGATCGAGGGGTAATCACTGTCCGGAGCATGCCCATGCCCCCGTTAGAGTGTAATAGCATCACGCATCAAGATAGTTGGACGGAACAGGATGAGGTGCAGGTAATAATCAACTCCGAGTACCCGGATACTCCCATTCGAATTGGAGGAAGCTTACCTCAACCATTGAGAGACGAGTTGGAAGCTCTACTGAAGAAGTACAAAAAAGTGTTTGCGTGGACTCCTGGAGACATGACCGGGGTCTCTCGAGGAGTGACCGAACACAAACTCATGATCAACCCAAGCTTCCCTCCGGTGAAGCAAACAAAGAGAAGGATGGCGGCAGAGCGGAACAAGGTGGTTAATGAAGAGGTACAGAGTCTGGTGAAAGCAGGGGTATTACGAAGTGCCCAGTACCCCGAATGGATAGCCAACCCGGTACTGGTAAAGAAAGCAGATGGATCCATGCGCATGTGCGTCGACTTTAAGGACCTCAACAAAGCTTGCCCGAAAGATAGTTACCCCCTTCTGGAGATTGAGCAGAAGGTGGAATCCTTGGGGGGATACCGATGGAAGTCATTTTTGGATGCCTATAAAGGGTACCATCAGGTTCAGATGGCTCGGGAGGATGAGGAAAAAACAGCGTTCCACACCGAGAAGGGAACCTTCTGTTACGTTAAGATGCCTTTCGGTCTCCGGAACGCCGGGGCCACCTACCAGCGCTTGGTAGATAAGGCGTTCGAGAAACAGATAGGAAGGAATCTAGAGGTGTATGTGGACGATATGGTCATCAAAAGTAAGGGTGACTTGAACCTGATCGAAGATATAGAGGAAACGTTAATACAACTCTTGAACATTAACATGAAGCTGAATCCGAAGAAGTGTTCTTTCGGGATGAATAAGGGCAAATTTCTGGGGCATATGGTAACGACCGAAGGAATTGAGGCTAATCCTGATAAGATGGGGGGATTGTTACAGATGCGTACCCCCCGGACGGTGAAAGACGTGCAAAGTCTGAATGGAAAGTTAGCAGCCTTGGGACGCTTTCTTGCTAAGTCAGCAGAAAAATCCATCCCTTTCTTCAAGGCATTGCACGGATGCACGAGGAAAGGGGAAGTTGAGTGGACAGAAGAGGCTACGGAAGCTTTCGAAAAACTCAAACAAAATCTGAAGGACCTTCCTACCATGGCCAGTCCCATACCTGGGGAACCATTGGTAATGTATCTTTCTACCAACCGGGAAGCAGTCAGTTCCGTACTCATCGCCGAAAGGAATAAAAATCAAGTGCCCGTTTATTTTGTTAGCCGAGCGTTACAAGGAGCAGAGTTCAATTACTCAATAATTGAAAAGTTAATCTTAGCTTTGATTTATGCGGTTAGACGTTTGAAGCGATACTTTCAAGCTCACTCAATAACCGTCCTGACTAACCAACAGATAAAAAACATACTCCTGCAACCGGAGCGGTCAGGACGTATGACGAAGTGGGCGATCGAGTTAGGCGAATATGATATCACGTTTAAACCTATGCCTAGTATTAAAGGCCAGGCGCTAGCAGATTTCTTGGTCGAAATGCCAGATGACGAAGGGGTTTTGGCAATTGAAGAAAAGGAGGGTCCGGAAATGAGTGCAGGTCAAAAACCTTCTTTCGTTTGGCAGATGTATACAGACGGAGCAGCAGGAGCGGACGGATGTGGAGCGGGAGTGGTTCTGACCGGGCCAAACGATGAAAGGGACTTAATGAGGTATATCGCATATACCTTCCCAACCGAGCGATCAGACGGAACCTTCCTGAACGGAAGGATTAAACGGACGCAGAGGTATCGATGATCCCAAGGATCACGATCCAACCGACATGCGGAAATTACGGAAAGGGCGCCTCACAAGTACGATCGCATTAAATGCGACCAAGTCCCTAGGGCGGCTTCGGCGTAAGGTCAGGGTATTACCCTCCGGTCCAAAGCCTCCTACGGCGACCTAATATCCGTAGAGCTCGAGAGGGACCGGTCCGAAGAAGGTTGCCTCCTTTTCCCGCCTAAGGACGACCGACTATAAATTTGATCCTCTGGTGTCCAACATGGATCATCACCTTCCGGTACATTTATTACTCATATCATTTATTGCTAACACTTAATACAGTCCTTACCGATCACGACCTCACGTCATACATATACGTATATACCGATTACTAACTTGAGCGTCGGCGTGTTCTCACGGGAAACCTCCCGGGGAGCATCTGACTAAGAGTTGTTCCGTTGTTTCAGAATCCGTAGAGAAGAAGAGCATCGTTCATCCTTCCGGAGGAATCGTGAACCAACAGAAACCAACAAGTGTTAGTATATAAATCAATTTACTATATATTACTATTCGGTTTTTTTGGACAATCTGGTTTTCACCACGAAACCAAATCCAATCCGAAATCCAAACTATTAATTTGGTTCAAGTCCAAACCGATCCAAAAAACCAAAAAACCAATCCAAATAGTATGATCCAAAATGTCCAATTGGACAATCCGGTTATATCCGAATAGTGAACACCCCTGAACACCTTATCAATTCAGTTACGGTCTTTTAGTGAACTAACAAATTTGAATATTTTGTATGCTTGAGATTTTAAAATCGTTCAAAAATATTAAGAAAATGAAAAAGTTTAAAAAATAATAAAATTAAAAAAATTTAATTTAAAAAAAATATACTTTAAACTTTATTAAAAAAAATATTAGAAAAAAATTAATTTAAAAAAATACAAAAAAATAATAATAATAAATAAAAAATACAAAATACAAAATTAATTTTAAAAAAAGAATTTAAAAAAGTTTTTAAAAAAAATGCATAAGTATTGATTTGAATTCCAACTCAAAATTTTGGTAGTCAAACGTGTAACCGTATTCAGTTGCAACCGAATTCAATTCCAACCGAATTCAATTACATTATGGAAGATTACGTCGAGCCAAATGCCCCCTCAGAATTACCGGGACACCAACTAACTGACTCAAAATTCTTTTAATAGGCTGATTAACCCAAGGCTTCTTGTCTGGTGGTATTTGTAAAATAGATAAGGTATTGTCATGACCTATAATAGGTAATGGGTACAAGTCCCGTCGTGGATAAATAGGTGGAGGGTTCGAGGAAAGGCATACTACCCCTTGTCGATGTCACTGTCTAAGCTCGAACCACTAACTTACTAACTAGCCATTAAGAAAAAAGATTAACTATTAAAATTCAACTTTACTACTAGATATATTTTTAACTTTAACATCAAGTTGTATTCCAATTAATATAAATAATAAGTGTGTAAAAACTTGAAATTTTATTGAATGGCTAATGAGAAGCGCTCATCAGATTAGCATTTGACTTTTTAACCAAAAAATGTGTGTAACGGGGGAGTATTTCCGACGAACTTTTTGACAGAAATATAAATTTCAGAATATATTAAAAATTACTAGTCTTTGAGTTTCATTTATTACACATGATGTTTTTAGTGTATAAATTTTGTTATACTCATAGTTTCTACTGCTCTTAATTTTTTTTTTAAATGACCAAAATACATTTTTTACCTTTCGTAATAAAGCAAAGATAAAAGACTGCAAATGTAATAAGTGATAAACCACATAGATCATGCATTAAATATACTCTATTAATATATTTTTTTTCCTTCTTTTCTCTTGGATTCATATTTTCCCCCTTTATCGTCGCACCGCCAACCTCCTGAAAAATCAATTCATCTCAAACTTCTATATATGGGGTTGCCTTCTTAAGTTGTTCCGCCGACCGTGACATACTATCGACCTAAATTGATTAAGACAATCGATACACGTCGCCAGAGGAGTTGATGTTTTGCACACGCAGGTGAATAAATGCCATTGGCGGCCAGACAACTGGAGAAGGAAACCACATGTGGGGGTTGAAGGTGTATCGACTTTTCAGGGGGTTTGGTGGCGCAACGATAATGGTGGAAGAATATGGATCCATGAGAAAAAAGAGAAAACATCATTTAATAGAGTAAATATCATAAATGGATCATGTGGTTTATCAATTATTACAATGAAAGTCTTTCCTTTGTTTTATTAAAAAATGCCAAAAGGGTATTTTGGTTATTTAAAAAAAATTAAGGGCAGTAGGAATCATAGGTGTAACAAAATGTATACACAAGTAATGTCCAATGTAATAAACGAAGTTTAAGAACTGAAGTTGTAATTAATAATATACCATAAGGACCTTTCGTATAATTTACACTTTCAGAAAAATATTTCCAATTGAATAATGAGTCAAAATCCTTCAAATATGGTTGAAACGGATGAGGTAGAGATGGGATTACAAGACGAAGTTCCTGTATTAATTTGATACGATGTAAGTTTGGAAATTCCATCATATTATCGATGGATTCCTAACTGAAATTTCTGGAAATAGTATGTATAAGACAACTATAATGGTATAATGGTATACGTGGCCACCCATCCCCTAGCCCGACGCGTTGTTCGAATGAGGTGAGATCTGTACACACACATTGTTCGATATATAATTGATAATGTGCCATATTTTCAACAACGTTATGATGCAACGGGGAAAACTGGTGTCTGCCCGTTGCTGAAATGTACTTCTACAATTCGTCAGTTGGCATACAGCACCGTACCTGATGCTCTAGACGAAATCTACAAATTGGTGATAAAACATCTCGTGATTCTATCACCGTTTTCTAAAAAGGTGTTATGCACTTGTATGGAAGGGAGTATTTTCGAAAGCCTGCTCATAAAGATATCTAAAAGCTATATACTTTTCACGAGGAGAAATATAAGTTCCCTGGAATGTTAGGAAGTATTGATTGTATGGATTGATCATGGATTCATGGGTTCTCCCATTTGGGGTGATGACTTTGCCGAATTTCCTTATATTTTCCTTTAACCGTTAGAAAAATCAATGTTGATTACCAAACCATTCAAACAAATTTTTATTGTTAACAAATGACAAAATATAAGCTGATCTCTGCAAACTATTCATGTATATATATTTAGTTGTCGTTTAGTATGTAAAAAGGAGAAAAATAAAGCATATGCAAAAGAGTGGAAGTCTTGAAGATAATGATGATTTAGTGCATGGTTTTCCATAAACAAGTACTAACATAATAATTATTCTTTTATCACATAGAATAGACCAAACAACCAATCCTCCTCTCTTGAGTCCTTAACCACCACTAAATGCATTAATCTTTGAGTTAACTGCAAGAATAGTTTCTATGGTTTGGTCAAATTACATGTTTAGTTCCTATGTTTCATTAAGTGCGGGTGTGGTACCCATCGTATACATTTTCGTGCACTCATGGTCCCTACGCCCTAACGCTATTAACTTTTATCCGTTAGTCGAGGGTATTTTAGTCATTTCAACCTATTTTCTCTCTTTCTTTGTACGCACTAACACAATAACACACACCCACCACCCATAATTGGCACATACAAATCGACCGCCGACACCACCACCTTTACCCGCCGGCCACCACCACCTTCCACTCCAATCCACCCCACTCCGGCGACATTTTTGTACAAAAATTCCAGATTGAAGTTAAACAAATGCAAGAACAGTTGGACAAATGCAAGAACAGTAGGACAAATGCAAGAACAGTTGGACAAATGCAAGAACAGAGGATGATTCATAAAACGCATAATTCAAATCAAAATTGAATATTGATGAACACCCATTATCTCCAGCTCCAAATCTCGTTCCATTCTCACAACTCTCAGATCCAAGCATCAACAGTGAACGCAACGAAGACAAAGACGATGGTTGTTTCAGCTGTCTCCGCCGCCACGCTCCTGCTCCGTCATCTCTCTCCGGTGCAACCACAGAAATCTTCATCATCGTCACTTTCTGATTCATAAACCCTTCATCATTACCACTATTACATCTGGTGACAGAAAAAGGGCAATCACCCCCCCCCCCCCCATTTTAACCGATTTTGAAGATGAACACGATACCTCCGACCACCGTAGACAGGAATGGGGCAACCACTGATTTTGAAGAAAAGGAAGATGAATTGTGGCAGTGGAGGATGGTTATCGTCATTGATGGTGGGGGTGATGATGAAGCTTTAAACCACTAATTTTGTTAATTCCGTCAGCGACTAAATTGTGGCCATGATGATAAAGCTTTGGGTGGTGGAGCTGCCAGAGAAGACACCACGTCGGAGGTCTTCAAATAATCAAGCTTTGCAAACACTAAAAAAAACAATTATTTGATTATTGTGGTTTCAAACAATATAATCAAATCCAAACACTATTTTTTAAAATCTCATTTATAACCATTGATTACTTAATTATTTATTTTCAAAACATATAATATTTTTTTTCAATAAGCAATCTCAAACACCCTTTAACCAATGTTTTCGTGACCGGGTCGGACCGGAAATAGGGGTCTTGCCGGTTCAAAAAAATAAGTGACTATGATAAATATAAATGATATTGTTATCCGGTTCAACCCCCGGTTCAACCGGTCCGACCGGTTCGACCGTTTTTAAGACATCGGTATGTCCGATTCAAAATCCGGATTTTAAAACATTGCCTTTAGCTATTATAAAGAAGGTTTATATTCAACTCACTAATTAACACTTAAATACAACCAGAAATTAATCTTGTAATTATTGCCTTCCTCAACAACGACCACGTACACATTATCCATTAACCCCAATATACCTCTTATGTCATCATGCCATCATACATACATACGAACTAACCTTTCTCGTTACATAAAACCAAAGAAAGGATACGTCCTTAATTTGCGTGGTGGAGTATGACGTACACATGCAGTAAAACTTTCATAAATTAATACTCAACCTTTATAAAATTAATAATTTACCCGGTCCTAACTTGAGACTAATACAAAATCGGACCCCAATCCATTAAATAATAAGATAATAATTTTTTTAAAATCCTAATGTGAATATATTAGTCCCAACCAAATTATAAATTAATAATTACTAAAATATAATTCTTGAGTTATCAAGTGAAAAATAAATCTATAGTCACTTATTTTTTTTGAACTTCAAATCTATATTGAGTTCATCTTTAAATCTCTAAATTGCACTTAACAATTGAGGCATTTTATTCTCGTATTGCAACAAGAAGTTGTGAAGAGTTGTTGCCGCTTGCAATGCTTCTTTCCGAGTGACCAGTTCCAAAGAAACTGAATCATCATCAACTTCATCTTTTTATTGTTGGCACGGAGGGATCAGTTGGAGGCGTCAGTTTTTGTCGTGGGTTTGGGGACAGGAAGGAGGGAGAGATCAGTTGGTAAGGTGGGGCACAAATGAGTATTTTTGTGTGTATGTATTTTGTAAAGGTATGTCCCAAAAAATTGAAGGGAAAAAGTATTGTTAGCATGAATATGCCAGTTTAATGTCGATTGCAGGGTGAACTTACGTGATGTTGATTTGTCAAAAACTGACTATATCAGTTTGTATATGATTGGGAGTGGTCTCAGTTGCAAAAATAAAAAATAAAAAAAATCAAAGCTTTTGAGTAAGCTTAGACTCTGGCGAATGTATTATTTCATACAAATTTGTTTAATATTAATGTTAGTTTAAAAATATATTTCAAAATATATGTGTAATAATTACTTATATAACATTTATAAATATTTTTACTATTCATTAATAGTTTTTTTTTACATTTAAGTTGTTTTTTGGTTGTTGCCGTCTTTTGCTTGTGACGTTTCACATGACTTTATCATTATTATTTTTATGGTATTTAAATGATACTTTTTATACAATAATATTAATTTTTGTGGTATTTTTTATTTGATTTATTTTATTATTAGAAATTATTTTATATAATTTAATGTACAGATTGAGTAAATGCAGCTAGTCCAAATTATTTTATACGAGGCAGCATGGCCCGTGCGATGCACGGACTTCGTTCACGATTATAAGTTATAAGTATCAATTGCAATGTATAAACATAACAAATTGTGTCGGAAGAAAATGTAAATTAAGAAAAAATGAGTGCTTATATAAATATAACACAATACATGCTATGTAGAACGTTCAAGGAGGTCCATCATTTTTATGAAGTTTCGACGAACAAATCTCAACCATTGATCAATAAGATGTAATGGTCAATATTAATTACATATCTTATACATGAAGGGGGTATTTTGGTCATTTGGCACTTAAAAAAAATTCAATTTTTTTTAATTTTAATATTTTTTAAAAAAAAAAATCATTATTTATTATTGTTTTTATTATATTAATCGTTAAAAAACGATGTTTGATAATTACGTGTAATACTTAATCACATGTGATTTTAGTGTAAAATCACATGTGATTGTATATTTAATCATATTTGATGTTTTAGTTCAATCACATGTGATTCTGTACACAATCATATGTGATTAAGTATGCAATCACATTATGTGTTATTAATGAAAAAATAATATTTTTTTAAAATAATAATAAAAAACTAATAAAAATAAAATAAATAAAAATCAAAAACTAAAAAAAATATTTTTTTAAAATGACCAAAATACCCCTCTATGTATAAAATATGTGATTAATCTTGACCATTAGATCTTATTGATCAATGTTTGAGATTTGTTCCTCGAGACTTTATAAAAATGATGAACCTCCTTGAACGAAACTGTACATGTTATTTATAACATATAAATGCCGCTACAGAGATATTTTTATAACACAATACATGTAATCCAAAGCTCGAAGTAGTTAACTTTTTACAGAGGTCTACATTGATAGTTTATTTCACCTGTTTAAGAAAAAAAATAATTTTAACTTTTTTAAATCTTTTTATATAATTGAAAATTATTTGAGTATTTTTATTAAAGGAATTTGATTTTATTTTATTTTAAAATAACATTTGCACTTGTTGCCTGGCCGAATACAGCCTCATGAGCTGGGCTAAACCCAGAGCCCATACATTGTCCATGGACTGAAATATTTTAAAACTTGAGATCCGGCCCATTAAAAAGTCGAATGTCATCAAAATCTATATGGCACAAAGCCATAACCGAGTTTTCAATTAGGGCTCATTCACATGATCGACATTTGCTATTGTCGGCGAAAAAGGCCATTCCTCATCTGCAAGTTTCTGCGATTCCTCATTTGCAATTGAACGTTAATGTCGTTCATCTCCCTCACCACTCTCCCCCAGTAGAATCCTCAAACTACACTCTCTCGTCATATTTGGTATATATTATTAGATATTCATGTGTTTCAGATCATTTATTATGTTTGTGATCTCTATCGCTGTATCTTCAAATCACATATACTTGAATATGTTATGTTCAATCATTTTAGCTGATAGAGTTTGAATGGTTAATGTCTAATTATGCGACTATTATGTGGATTACGATTATGCTATATTCATTATTTGATCTCACTAATGATGTTAATTAATTGATCATTGCTGAACAAAAGTTAGAGGTGCAAGCTCATGTTATTAAAAGCTGAGTTTACCCGTTTGAATTTTATTTGTACATTTTAAGATGATGGTATCAATCTTATTTAAGTTATGCATAATTTAAATCATTTTTTTTTACGAAAATTGGTTTTTGCTACAATGATATGAGCTCAATTGACCAAAAACCGAACCGATAACCGGGAAAATGGTTTCGGCTGGACCAAGGACCGAACAGATGACCGTCTTGGACCGGACCGAATCAGTTTCAATTTTTTCAGTTGTTTTTTTTTTCCGGTTTTGGACACGATCGAAATGGACAGAGAACCGACTTTTCATGAAAACTAAAACCGAGAATCGGACCGGTATAGCTTGGTCTGGTTTGGCTTGGCGTTTATGGCCGGTTCTTGGTCCATTTTGCACATCCCTAGACCAAATCGCTACTACCTCTTGGCATTTGAACAATTTAAAATAATGTTTCAACTCCCAATCTCTTGTCAGCTCAATATAACTTAAATGGTTTATAATGTTGATTATATTTTACTAATACATAGGAATTTTTATAATTTTTTTGTGTTATATGTTTATAGGGACGACCAAAGGGTGTTACACCAAAATACACTTTGAAGCCACTTGTACCTAGACAGTCTGAGGTTCTTGGTGTTGAGGTTTGTTTATATAACTTTTCCTTGTTAGTACCTTTTTTATTAGGTTAATTTGATTGACATAGGAAGTATAAGATGGGTTTTTGGTAAGTATGCTAATTTAATTGTTGTTATTTTAGTTTCACTGGATACTGAATTGAGCCATATGCTACTGTAATCAGATCTAAGGTTAATTTAGTTTCATTGGATACCGAATTGAGCCTTCACTGGATACTGAATTGAGCCATTTAGCTTTACAAATGTCGATCAATTCAAACTATGGTAAAACGATATTTTGAAAAATTAGGGTTAAATCATTTTTATGATATACTCATATATTGGTGTGCTTAAAATTAACCAAACTAGTTAAATAATTTTCTAATCTGACCACATTGGTTAAATCATCTCTAAGTTCTAAGGACTACGAGGGAAATAGTTTAGTAAAATTAGGGTTAGGTTAGGGTTATGAAATGTTAAAAAAATTGAAAAAATAAAAAAAATCATAAAAAATGGTAAATTAAAAAAAATGGTAAATTAAAAAAAATATATAGGGAAAAATGAACATGTGTATAATCTGTTCTTTTTTTATGTGCTTAATCAAGTAACTGTTTTAGGGTTATATTAAAATAGCAAAATTTAATCACAAATTTGACTCGGGGTTAGGGTTAGTGATATGATAAAGGCATGGACAAAATATAGGAATAAGTTTTTTTTTTTTAAATATGGTTATTTAAAACACCTAAAAAATAGGAAAAAATAAAACTAATTAGTATGCAAAAACAGGTTAGGTATATCATAAGCAAAAACATGTTAGTATATAATCTATTTTTTATGTGCTTAATCAACTCACTGGTTTAACGTTATATTGAAATAGTACCATTTAATCACGGATTTGACTCAGGGCTAGCGTTACTGGTAAGGTAAAGACATGGAAAGTTATAAGAATAAATTTATAAAAATCTTGTTATCTAAGGCGCCTAAAGTAGGAATATGCTAAACAGGTTAGTATGCAGAAAAAAATATTTAAAGAAGATATAGTTGTGCCGGGAAAGAACATTGAATAATGAGGAATCATACCTGTGTATCTTAATGTTGGTGAATTTATGAAAACCTGGTTATTTAAAACACCCGAAACAATTAAAATAGGTTAGTGTGCAGAAAAAACTCTTAATGTTGAGGGTGAATTTATAGAAACCTGGTTATTTAAAACACCTGAAAAAATAGGAAAAATTAAAATAAGGTTAGCATGCTGAAAAATATTGAGAATCATACCTATTTATCTTAATGCTGGGGGTTAAATCATGAACTCCTTAAGTTATCAAAGTTGGGTTTTATATAAGCTATCATGATATGCATGTTGGACATTCTGGAACAGTTCTTTCGGCTTCTGAAACGGCTTAATTTAAGGCTGGAAGGAAGCTTGGAAGGGTACTTTAAGAGCTGGCTGCTTGGATAGTTTTCTGGACACTGAAAAGGCTGGATTAAAAGCTGTATTAAAAGAAAGTTGCTGAAACAGGTTGCTTGGACAGTTTTGCTGATGGAGTTGCGAGAGTTTGATGTTATAAATGGGTTTTTATATTGACATTATGGGTGTCTATTGGATTTCTTTATATTGCATATATGTTTGTACGTTTTTTCTTTCAGATGCATCATCCTTGAAACATTAAATTCATGTATTAAATACAACATCAATCTTGGAACTCCCATTGCATTTATTACCCATCATTTACACTAAAAAAAAAAAAACGACAAGCTACATTTCCAGCCATCTCAAAAGATATAGATGCACTAATTAACTAGCCTTGAACCATTGCATTTATTACCCATCATTTACACTAAAAAAACCGACAATCTACATTTCCAGCACTCTCAAAAGATATAGATGCACTAATTGACTAGCCTTAATTACAGCCTTTTAAGTACCCAGCCACAAATCCAAACCGTTACAAAGAGTGTTCCAGCAGACCGAGGCTGTTTATTTTCCCGAAACAGTTCCAAAAGTTACATCTGCATATTAAAAAAAATTGTTCCGGCAGTTACATTTCCGGCCTTAATTATTTGCTATAGATGTACTAAATGTGCAACTTTAATTACAACCATTTCAGTACCCATCAAACTGTTTCGACTCATCCCCTGCAATTGTATAATATAAGAAATCTTTATATATAATAAACAAAAGGTTTTTTGAATTCCTAAAGCCACATGACATCACTAAATGCCACCTCTAATGCCATGTAAGTCCACATATTCATATTTACTCCACCTCACCTCATGTACACATCCTATGCCACGTCAGCGTTTTTTAATATTCTGGCTAAGCTTATCAACTGGTTACTCGAATTCTAACGTCTATGTCTGTCTATTAAGTCCACTTACACACTTACTCGCCAATCGGTTTCTTTGTCCGTTCGTTTCTCCTCTTGACCAATATAGTTTTAGTTTCAGTTGATTTCAACCCTAAAAATGGATGAAGTCGTCATATTTTTCTCTTCAATTCTTTCTTTCTGATGTCGCATTTCGATTAGGCTAAAATTCTTAGCCCTAATTCTCTAACGGTGAAGAAGAAGAAGAAGCTCCACTTTCCGTTGCTTCAATTTGTGGATTCACTCAATCATAATCAGCCGCGTACACCACCATCATCACCAGCTTCTCAGCCAGAGGGTTTCTTCAATATAGGAGTGATACAGCTGAGGTAATTGTCTCTTTTTATTTCAACTGCTTAAATTATGTATATGTCATGTTCCCAAACTGGCATTAGCTCCAAGACGGTGGTTCATTTGATTATTTTACTTGATTTTTTATGTGTTCTTGGTGAAACAGGGGTACGTTTGAAAATTGAAATAGTCGAGTTTCAGAATGTCAGGTTAGTAGCTCCAATTTTGTTCTAATATGAGAAAACGGTGTCAAATTTGGAATTTGCTGTTTTGGGGTTTAAAATAGTTCAGATTATATGTTCGTATCTGTAAAAGATTGAATTTGATGTGTGGTTTGACTTCATTAATAAATAACTACACTATTTGATTTTGCTCAACTTTTAAAATGCAATAACAAATCTTTGTCGTAATCCTGCAACTCTTTTTATGATTTGATTTTTGATTTATAATCTAATTTCTGTTTTAATTAAAGAAAGTGGTTTGTGTTAGTTTTGATAATAACAGATATAAATTATTGATGTGGCATCAGATATTATATGTTACCACTAACAGCAACCCTTATAAAAAATGATAACCAAATAATGTGTATTTATGTTTTTAAGTGTTCCAGGTTGACCCGAAGGTTCAACTGGTTCACCCGTGACCCGGCCATCCACAGCCATTGGTAAGATTTCTTGGAACCGTAACGTATCGAATTGTTGAATTTATTTGATAATCACATGGTGTCTATTAAATCCTTGCTTTGATTTGATAATCATAGGAGGAGGTACTTTGATTTGATAATCGCAGTTGTAAGCTTATACATTTTGTTAAGAGGTCCACTGATTTGATAATTGTTGTAATATTGATTTATGAACCCTAGACAATTAACAATTTTATTAATCATTATCATTAATACTAAAAATAGATCTATAATATTGGCACTAGGCACTATACTAAATATCAATATGTTTTATTTTTGTCTTTTGGTTGCAGGCGCAAGGAGTTGCTTATGATTTTATATCAAAATACATATTAAGCTTATGTGGACTTAAGGATGCTATATAATTACGCCTCTTTTGATTTTGATATTTTACATTATGGGTTTGATGTTAGGGTTGTCAAAGATCATAATCCAATGTTTATTACCTGGTGGCCCGTTATACGATCTTCCTACTGTTTTATCCCCTTCGATTGCATAATGTTCCTGGTAATTTATTTGTTTGTTTTTTTTTCAATGAATTATACATATTGGTTTTGTCTAATTTATTAATCGTTTATTTCATTTTTATTATCTAGAGCATAGGCGTGATGCATCTAGAGTAGAAAATTCACTTACTCTTTCTTTTGGGAGTAAGTTAATCGGTATGCAAAGAGAGTGGAATGAAGAACTACCATTTTGTAGAGAATTTCCTCATGCAAGCCCTCACAAAAGGTGTAAAGTTAGTTTTTTTCTACTTCTATTTTTTTTATTTGTGGTCAAACAGACTGGGTTGACCCGAAACACTTTGTCTTAAAGTCTAAACTTTTCTTGAATGTTATTACTTCAATTATATGCTTTATACACATTTTGGAAGATTTTGATCTTTTCCATTTTAAGATTCTTTTCTACATTTTTTACCCTTTTGACACTTTGACCTGTAATTCGTTATAGCTAAAGATGAATCGACCCTATAACAAGCAAACGCCTGACCTGCAGCCACTCCCGAGAGATCAAAATCTCTTAGTCAAAACATAAAGAAGGAAATAAATTAAAATTGTGTTGAATTTTAAAGTAAATTGAAAAGTAAATAACTTGAGAATAATTTGCAAAATCTAAAGTAACTATATAGATAATTTTTATGTACAGATTAGAACAAAATTTGCAGCTAATCCAATCTGTTTGCACATCTTTTAAAAGTCAACTACAATCACAATTGTCCAAATTATCCTAAAAAAATTGATAACATGTTAATTTATAAATATTTCCTCCGTATCAAAATAAGTGAATCACTTTCTTTTTCGGGATGTATCAAAACAATGAATCACTTTCCTTATTTGGTAAATTTTTATATTTAAAAGTACACTGTTACCATTATTTATTCCTCCTTTAAACATAATTAAAGGTATGGGGCCCCCTTCATTTTGGCATCTTTCTATATTTAGGACTCATCCATACTAATTTTCCCATTTAATTTTACTAATATCTTATTACCTTATTTTGCCTCAAAAAATGTGAACTTAAAAATGATTCACTTATTTTGATACATAGGTTGTATAATTTATATTTTGTAACAGATTGCGAAGCGCAGGCCCCATATCCTCGTTAACTTACAAAATACACATACATTTATATTAAAATAAGTTAAACTATTTTGAGTACTATGGTCTATGGCGGATTCTTGAAGAAAGTCTAGATGTCGCAAAAACATTTTCGCATAATTAAGATATTACAAAACAAAAAATTAAATATTGAATATTAAGTTAAAAAGTATAGTTTCATTAAATATTACAAAGTGAAAAATTAGACTAAATCAAAGATATTGCATTTTAAATTTGTCCTTTTCGCTAACTTATTTCTCGAAAACAAGTGATTACTTTATTTGTAACCGTCGTAAATGTTTATTTTTTACACTACAAATCACTTGGACCTTTGTTTTTGTTGATTCCTATCGAGACACAAAAAAAGCATTGAAATTTTTTATTTAAATTGTCATAAAATAAAAAATGAGTTTGGTTTATCAAATTAAATTGTCGTTTAGCTCCTAGTACTCTAAATTAAATTGGGGCTTTTAAGTTTGAACCTTTTGAAAATAAATACAAGTGAATAATAGCATAATGTTTTTAGAAAAATAGCATCAGCATATAATTTAATTTTTTTGTGAAAATATTACACTTTTTGAATATTAAAGGATAGTTCAAGTTCAAATACGGTTCGCCCCTGCTGCGGTTGTAATAATCCAACAACGCTACGATACTTTTCCTCACCAAATTCTCTTTTCTATCATGCATGACCTGGCCCACTTGTTTCTACAAAGCCTTGAAATCTCTTGTTCTAGAGTCTAGTGTACGATTATTGGGAATTAATATTGAGAAAGATATTTTGTAAGGGAGGTGATTCCCACATAGTAATATCTTATGTCCCTAATTTGATTGAGTTTTGTCAACTTGTCATGATGGAGCTTCCTCATTGATGAAGAATGTCACATGTAATTCTATCATTGGCCACCGAATTTGCCTCAATGATTCGTTATAATTTTCACATTGATTCCGGCAGTTATGATGATGCCGATATTATGGGGCAAGATTTTGTGTTTTCACATCGAATCTACCTCTATATATGAGGCCTAAATTTGATTTGTATTTGCCAACAAGTCCATATAAAACCACTAGTTTCATAGCCCGTCCGAATGGTCGGGCATGCTTCATGAAATAAAAAGGAAAATTCAAAAAAAAACTTAAGATATCATATATTAATCTATAATTGAAATGATGATAAACGTTTGATACATATCACAAATGGTACACACAATTTAGAGACGAAATAAAACTTATTTGTATACGACAAAGTTGTTATTGAGTTAGTGTAATTGTCATCTTGGTCGCAACAAATAACTTTTAATAATAGTCAACTTGTGACAACCTCTGACATTGGCTTTTATTAATAGTCATAACAAAGCATACTTAAACATAAAACATGGGCATCTTGTTATCGAAAGAAATAATAACCATGCCTTTTCAAATAGTCCAACGATTAGTGCGGCACAAATGTAGACATCTGGATCACATATATTATAAGGGCATGTTCGGACTTTATCACAATCAATTTTCGTAGTTTTCTTGAATTATATAAAGAGGTCATATAATATTTCTTAATTTACGTTAAGTAGTTAAGGTAATATCCCTTTAATTTGAATTTTGATAATCGACAATATCAACCTATTTTAACATTTTTAATTATAATAATAGTTTTAAATTCTGTCAAACTAATTAAGGGAATTTGCTTGTTATTTGATTGTGTCAAACGAATTTGTTCATTATTTGTCTAAAGTTCCGAAAATTAAAATATATATTCCTAAAGAATTACCTAAAGGACTGATTTGACAAAATATATATTTTAAAACTTAATTGAAAGTTGAGATGGAAAGTCATATAATTGTGTCAAACGAATTTATTAAATTTTTCTAAAGATTCGCAAATTACCTAAATATGATTATAGTTATTTATTTATTTTTTTTTTAATTTCAAATGACAAACCCAATGTTCCGTAGGCATGATCTTGTTACCTTATATAATTGCATGATTTGCGGAAATATGAATATTTGCGGAAACAATGGATGTGAAATTTGTAGAGGAAGTTTGTTAACTCAGCAGGAGGAGAATACCAAGGAATTTTCAAGGTATAATATAAGGAGGATTTCGTTGGCCAATAGTTGAATTACAAGTGGCATTATCGACCAATGAGGGAGCTCCAAACTGCTGAGTTGGCAAACGTAAATCAAATGTAGGCTCATATATAGAAGAAGATTCGCATTGGCTACCAATGATGACATGTAATTCATAATAAATGTTACATGTCATTTACCTTTGATTACAAATCTACAATTTAGAATGAAATCTAAACCAAATTAAAGCAAATCACGGGATTTTTAGTTTGAATAAGAATTTCAATTTTAAACCAAATTAAAGCAAATCTTAAACCCAATTAATCCGATAAACATTTAAATACATGTTACATAAAATACATGTTAAACACTGTATTCGAAACAACCCATAATGTTTAAACAGTGTTAGATAACTTTTATAAATACATGTTACATAAAATCACTATAAACATTCACTCTAATTACAGTCATTGTTATATAAGATTTCGTAAATAAATTTTAATTTATAGTCAACTATTCAAAACGGTTTTAATATTTTTTTAATTTTTATGTTTATAAAATTTACTTTACAGATGAATATGCAATCCCATAAAGGTAAATGCAATATGACCTATCAAAAAAACCAATTGTTGCTTTTAGATCAGAGTTCGTAATCTTTTTAATTATCTTATAAATATTCATTTACAGCGTAACTATATTAACATTTGGGCTCAAATTTAATTCATATGTCAGGGTTGAGAATCAAGAGGTGTACGAACCAAACCAATATAAAATTGATGTATTTTCACCTAACGTTAAAGTGGTTATTGTAGACTTTTTTAAGGATTCTAGCTAAAGCATGGTGGGGCGTATTCTTCAAAATCAACCAGTGTAACATCCTAAAACTCAGGGGAAATTTAAAAACTTTTAATCAATAAAATATTACATTTTTCCCCAAAAATACAAGTAACTCAAATGTCCCAACTCATATATAAAAATATAAAACCGTCTCGTGGCTTAACTGCGAAATAGTTAAAGGTTTTAAATCAAAACATGTTTGACTCAAAATAAATATTTTAATCCAAATCCATAAATATAAAAATAGAAACGCAACTCATCAATCATTGACCTTCTCTTTGCATTTGCTAGTACCTGCAAAATGGGAGGGAGTGTTTGGGGTCAGCCACCGCCGAGTGAATAATCAACACAATAAACATAAACATACAAACAATCCACACCACGTAAGTGATCCCTAAAGACTCTACTCAATTCTCGATTATTAGGCCTTTTATTAAATCTCATTAGGTTCGCCGTGGGTTGTGACGATGCTCAACGTACGCCCACCGCCATACGCTCATCACAACACCCTCTTCCAACACATGTCCTCTAGGTGCCCCGCAGTACCACGCTGACAGTCGTGTAGTGTACTTTGGCAACTCAAACGGGAAGAGTTGGCTCTCGTCGTCGCCTCTTGCGATCGGTAGTTAAAATCTCATAGTTATTAGGTTAGTTTTATTAACGTGTTGAGTCATACAACATGTACTCAAATAAAACAAACCATCTCATACTCAACACATATCATCTGAACAGATATGTAATCAACTAGCACATCTCACATGCATATAACTCATAAACATAACTCATGTACGCAGATCAACCCATAATGATATGGTACTTAGTTCGGTTACTCAACATCCATATCTCAGTTCAGGATGTATTTAAAATAAACAACACTTAGCACATCATCAAATAAACAAGTTTATCTCAAAGCAATAGCAATTCATGACACATAGCACATAATCATAAAATGAAAGTAAATGCAAGTTTATAGTGAGATCACCCACCTCAATCAACGTAAGCTCCTAGAAGTGTCCTCGGCAGGTACAAGTCGCAACTCAGTTCCTAGAAGATCCCTACGGACCAACACATGATAAAACAGTAACTCCCGGAACACTAACCCACAACACCACCAAAAATCACGATTATTTCTTTGTCACTCGATCTTTTCTGGCCAAAATATGGCTGCTGCCCCTTCATGTGCTACAAAGATAAAAAAAAAAAAAGGAATAAAATAAGAACAAGCTCACCACCACAATAATTCAAGTAGCCCTCAGATTACAACCGTACATGGACTGAACAAAGAGGTTGAACACAACGGAAGTTTGGACAGTGAAAACGAGAAAACGATTACTACCGGCTCGGCGATTCAGTCCCGTGATCTGCCTGATTACACAACACCACTCAGAGAACTTTAACTCCTTCCTAACTTGTCAAATATCATGGCCATTAAAGGCCCGAAATAAAAAAAAAATCAGTAATCAGTGATAGCAAAGTGGAATGAAATAAACGAGGGAATACCATAATCAAGCCCTACCGGTTATCACGAACGTGTGGCTAGTAGCGATGTCCAGCGTATGCTCTATTTGGATCGAACAGGAACAAAAAGGAACCAGAAACTTGCTGCTCAGCACACCCCCTTCACCCGCAAGGAGTTTAAAGCTTGAAACGGAATTAAGAGAAAGAAAAGGGGAAAGTGGCGATGGTGTTTAATCTTGACGGAAATCAGGAAAAGAATTGAAAACAATGGCGGTGGTTCTTTTGGGTTCACCCGGAACAATAAAAAAAACGAGGGGTGATTGCTTCTCAGTTGATCGTCGTTGAGGATGGAGAGAAGCGGCTGGAATAGGACAAAAAGGGGGAGTTTGGGATTGATGCTGCACCGAATAAAGACATGGAAAAATAGGGTAATTAGGGTGAGATGGAATGAGAAGTGTAACAACCCTCGCTCCTTAATCCCGCTCAAGGGTATCGGGACCTCAACCCGGAATCACCAAGTCTTGGGCCAATGTCACAATACACTCTAGAGCCCGGTACTAAGCCATTGTGGCCGAACACCCACTAAACAACCCAGCCTCATTAACGGAACTTACTACACAATCGGCAAGAGAGAAAATCACCAATTGATTAATAAAAGAAATTACTCGGGTCCCGGCCTTGGCCTTTGGCCGGCCTCAACTCAGACACAAAACTAACAAACTCTGAAATAGGAATAACAGCTCGGGTTTTTATAAAGAGTTAATGCGAACGTATAGCACGCGTTAATAATATTATCACATAATTAAATAACACGTCTAAGTTATTAACTCGCCACACATAATTATTTAAACGTTTAGTTGTTTCATTAAAGTAAAAAGAATTCTCATAATTATTTGGGTATGAAAAATAACACTCTAGTTATTTATTCGAAGCGTCTCATATATAATTTATCCATAATAAGTACACAAAATTTGCACATAATATAACATATAATCTCAAATAAATAATTATCACATAATTTATTTAATAAAAAGTGAATAATTTAATTACAATAATTTTTAGGGCGTTACAACTCAACTCCACTTAAAATAGACTTCGTCCCCGAAGTCATGGCTCGGATGAATTTCATGGCATCGATCTCGCATCTCAGACATAGGACGCCAACGACACACGTTCTTAAATGGGAGAAATGATAAGGTTATGAAATAAAGAACGTCGACAGGGTTACCTAATCAATCAGAATGGACTCCGGCTCTCGCAGTTGCTCGTACAAATCTTCAGTCTTTAGCAGCGCAAAATGATAAAGCTAAACGAATAGAAAAACGAAGTGCTCTCTAAGGAACTCGATATATCTCAAAAGAAAAGGATGACGATAGAAATATAAAATGATCTATGATACTCTGTTAAAGACGTCTTCTTGCTCTCATAGTAAGACAGAGTTGCTGCACTCAGTGTCTGGTGTTGCGTTGAATCTCCGATTCAACTCCACTTGGAGATTTGTTACGGTTTGGTTTGTAACGACAGATGATCTCGGCGTGGTACTCGGTCGTCTAATTCGTGTTCACAATCATACTCGGTCGTCTCATGGCGATAACAATAAATTTGGTGGGGGAAATTTCCTCTCGCACGGCTTTATCAACTAATTTTTTTTTTTTTGGAACGGAAAATCTAATCTACTCCTAAATAACCACCTATGTCCACTATGGGACTCGAACCCTCAACCACTAGGTTGGAGGGCAAACACCTTACCGCTAGCTTTATCAACTAATTACTTACACAATCTTATTATTGGCAATCTCTACCAGTAAGCAGTATCTCAAGGTCCTCTACTCTATAGGACATTAGTTTGTTTTAAGGCGAAATAAACAATTTAGCTGTTCACACTGCTATCAAACAACACACAATCAAGTAGATAATTCACATAAACGTATTTCATCACACATAAACCTCAAATAGTAGGCGACTCATGCCTTTTACTCAATTTGCATATACTCAGAATGCATTCATCTCAAATTCCACAACTTGCTTTTAACTCAACGCAAGCTATATTATCAATTTAACTCAAGTTTCGCCTAACAACTTATCGCAAGTCGCACAAAATGCTCATTTTCTCACTCTTTGCGATCCCCCACGTGATCAAATTAAATTATTAAGTTTCAAGAACATATAATATCTCTTTTTAATATTACTCGCTCAACTCATTTTATTGGTACTCATCAACTTATTTTAATAATAGCCATTAACTCTTTTAATGGTTTTTATCATTCAGCTCATTAATAAATTTATCGTTTTGTTCTCATTTAAATTGTCTCTTGATCATCAATTTGACCAAAATTTCCACTCATTAATCTCATTTATTTGTTTTTTTTTTGGTCTCAAACACTTTCATTTAATATTTTCTCTTCACTTTGTTAATTAATCAACTCGGAAATTCTCATGCACTTGATTACACAACTATTTTCTCGTTCTCCATATAAAGTTTCCTCATTACCTTATATTTTTATGTTTTCTTGATTTAGAAACTCATAGTATTTATCGTTTGTTACGCTTATATTTTGCTCATTTTAATAACTATTCTTGATTTAGTAAAACACAATATTTAATGATATTCAATTTAATAATTTAACTCAATACTCCTCCTTAGTTTTAATTTAATATTCGTTCATAAAATAAAGTTTTGTCACTTGGTTCATTTTAATAAGTTATTCGCTTAACTCGATTCATTAGTTTCTCATAGCTCGGCAATTTCTCAGTAATAATAAATTTTTCCATATAATTATTATGGAGATATTCTCATGACCGACTTATTAACAACATTTTTATTACTCTAATTGCATATTTTCTCGTTATTTATATGATTATATACTTGCCCCTTCTCATTTGCGCAGTTATTCTTGATTTATGAATTTCTCACCACTTGATAATTATACCATCACATGAAATTAGTTATTCCCAATTATTCTTATAAATTCTCAAATCACACGCATATAAATTACTCATCACAATAATTTGGCTCAAAATTTATCGACTGGATTTAATTTCTTATAAATATGTTTTTCCCATTTAACTTGACTTGAATAATTCATAACAAATTCTCATATATTTTAATAATCTCTTTTTATCTCATTATATTCCCACAAAAATAATTCCTCGATTAATCAATTACTCGTATAACTTTTTAGCCAGTTATATGCACATGTATTCTCATACTACCACATAACAACATTTTCTCTTGGTAATTCTCTTTATTTTTCACATTTTGTTCTATTTATTAATCTCCATTAGCTTAATAATACGAGTTTAATAACTCACAACTTTATAATTATTCTCTATTCGCACTCTTAATATTGGTAATTTTCCCTTTTACCACCACTCAACTCCACTTGGAGAAAACTCGTCCCCGAGTTTGGAAGTGGCACTCATAATCTCAAAGAACTCGTTACGAACACTCGATAGTTCGGTTTGTTGATTCTCATTTTTTATTATATATTTTAGGGTTTCATACAATTACTCGATAATCAAACTCTCATGTACAAATGTGAGTCGGTCCCAACATATACTCTTTACGCCCCTCTCACACCCATACCCATTAAATTTCATCGCTTACAAAAATAATTTATTACTCATAATAGTGCTATAATTATTTCTCATTAGAAATTTGTCATTTTATAATTCCTCACAAGGCAAGCTCGTTACATTTAGTAGCACCACAACTTGTTATTTCGCGTTACACATTCACAATTATCTCTTGATCAAATATGGATATTAACCCTCATTTTGGTTTACTCATAGCATATTTGGTATTATCATTACCATATAACAGTTTTGTCGTTAAATAAAATTCTCATTAAGTTCGTAGTGAATAAATACGTAATTTCTCTTGTCGCTTAACTCGTTAAATAGTTCATTTTGGGTTTCTCGTCTCTTTCAATTGATGATGTTTCAGCCTTACAACTTTTATTAACCCTATCAAGGTTTTAACTCTTACTCAATTAATTGTTCAGTAATTGCATAATTTTTTTATTTTTTTTATTTTATTTATTTATTTTTTATTTATTTATTTTATTTTATTTTATTTTTTACTCCATTAATGATTTCAGTGATTAGTTCTCATTTACTAATAAAACATAAACCCCTCTATGTATTAAGTTGAAAATTTTCAATATCCAGTCATATTTATTCGACACAACTATTTATAAGATCCAAAATTCGACTCGAATTAGTAGTTACTTATAACTTTAAATATAATTTTCCATTTAATTCATTTAAATTAGTGTCCATTCATCTTTTGATTTATTAATTCCCCATACTTCCTAATTTGTCATTTAAAATGAATATTCTCAATTATATTATTCGATTATTATCCTCTATTTGATTAATTCTCATTATTTATTAATGTCCCATAGATTTTTAATAATTTAACATGAATTAACTTATTCTGAATCATTTAGTTTTTACTCAATCATTATTCTCCATTTCCAAACATTTAATTTACTTCCTCATTACTCATATTTAACAATTTATCATTAGTGAATCTTACTCAAATTGGTTTAATATACATTTTCTTGATTTGTTTGGATAATCCCTTAATAGCTTAAATCACTACTCTCTTATTTAATTTATTATTTTCACATAAATCTTGATGTAGTAATGCTTTCACATAATTCCTTATCACTTAATATTTTCCTTATTTTCTCATTTATTTTGATCTAACGATTGCTCAATCGTTCTCGATGTATTAATAACTCAACTAAATCATTTAACGAATTTCAACCCAATTCGATTTATTAGTCTCTCTCTTGGCATGTTTTGATAACTACTTATTAATTCATGTTTGATGATTCTCTTATTCAATTGAGTGCATTGTTTTCTCATAAATCTATTTTAGTGATTTTAATATCAATATATATAATAATTGAGGGTTTTCATGATACTTAGATGCTTGACGAATAGTCTCCTTGATTCCTTTTCGAAACATATGTAGGGTTTTATTACGCACCATGCGAATGATCAACCACTTGGGTCAACCTCCTAGTGTACTTGGTTCGAACCTTGCTGACCAAGAACATGAACTTGTTCTTGACCGGTTAAAACCAACTAGATGATTTAATCCCTAAATACGGAACTGGGATTAAACCTAATCCTTAAATCCTAAAGGATTGGGATGTTGGAAATCTAGATTAGGTTAACAAGAAAGAAACCTTGTTACGAAAAACTCGAACACACACAATGAATGTGTGTTCGTCGAACACTCACCAAGAACCCTAGGGTTCTTGGTGTTCTCGTCCGTCGAACAAGAGGAGAAGGAGGAAGAGTGTTCCATGAATCATACCTTAGGTTAATGCTTAAGATAAGTCCACTGATGATGAACACGACGAACGATCCTCTAGATGATCACTTGCAACGATCTTGGATCTTCAAGACTTTAAGAACACGAAGAACGCATGAAGAACACGAAGAAAGAAGAACACCAAAACTTGGTGCCCAAGTCTTTGGGTGTTCGGCCGAATAGGACGAACAGGGGGGCTAGGGTTTCGGCTCTAGTGATCAAGGAATAAGGGAACCCCATGCATTCTATTTATAATAGAAAGACTTACACTTAGGGCCCTTCTAGTTTAATTAAGATTAATCTCTTAATTAAACTTATCTCTTACACTTTAAACCCTTATAGTTTTACTAGTTTATTATTGTTGCACTTAACTATCAAATGTCTAGTATTAACACACTAGACATAAGTAATGACTATTACTTAAGATGTTTTAACTAAGTTCAATAACTCTTAAACCTTATGCTTCCATAAAACTCTTAAATACTTTCATTAGAAAAACTTTCTAATTACTAGCATCTAAGTACCTTGAGCTATCAAGACATTATTTATACAACAATCAAACAAATATATATAAACATGAAATATAAGTAAATCAAAACTTGACTTACAATCTAGTCATAAAACTTGACTAGTGTAATTATCACACATGCACACAATATAACTCAACCATGGATTCGAAATTTATTTAAAACCAAAATAAAACTTGTTTTAACAAAAAATAAAATTATCCAAACAATAAAGAAAAATTGTTTAAAACGAATCCACAAAATACTAAATTATAAAACTTGGTGCTCGTGGGATCATCACTATCTCATGCCGGTCACTATCACTTTCCATCTCCTCCTGCAATAAACGATTGCAAAAGTTAGATTACTCGTAACGTACTTTACAAGTATCTTAAAGTGATTAAGAAGTGTGGTTGTGTTACCTGAGGAACATCCGTTTCCTCCACTACCACTTGCACCCTTTGGACAATTCCTTTTCCAATGCCCAACCTCACCACACTTGAAGCACCGGTTCTCGATCCTCGCAGTGTTAGGCTTACCCTTCTTGACCTTTTGTTTGACACCTTTACCATTTGGCACTCCTTGGTTAGGATAAGTTTTACCCTTTCCTTTACCACCATGCCCTTTTCTCTTCTTCCCACCACCACCGCCATTACCGATCAAGAGAACGTCCTTAGATTTGGTCCCCAAAACTCAACTCAACTGTCTTGAGCATGGAATGTAGCTCAGCAATGGATTTCTCCATATTATGCATGTTGTAGTTGACCACAAAAGACTTGTAGTCATCAGACAACGAGTTGAGTATAGTATCTGTTGCCATTTGCAACAGTATGGGGTGACCAAGTCTGGCGAGGTGATCCATGTGTCCCTTCATTTTCATGACGTGGGCACTCACCGGCGTTCCTTTGACCATCTTGCAAGAGTTGAAGGCTCGATTGATGTCAAACCTCTTAGTGCGAGCTTACTCTTGAAATGAATCCCTAAGTTGCTGGATCATCTCAAATGTAGGCACGTCCATAAGTCCCGCTTGTAACTCAGGACTCATAGTGGCGAGCATCAGACAGCTCACATCGAGTGCATCACTGACATGCTTATCATAAGCTTGCCTCATTTCAGCTCTGGCATTAACAGCAGGGGTGTTTGGTACTGCTCTCTCCAAGACATACCACTTTCTCTCATGCCTGAGCACAATACGAAGATTGCGCTCCCAGTTGAGAAAGTTTGACCCAGTCAACTTGTCCTTTTCGAGGATTGAGCGAAGTGAGAGATTGTTGGTACTTGTTGTCGCGATTGCGTTTGTTGCTGCCATCTACAAATCAAACCCAGTTTAATTAGTAATCATCAATAAACATTCTAAAATATATTATAAACCCATAATTAATATATTAGGCCTAGGATCCATATGTCACATTCTCGCCGCAAGGTTTGGGCACTTCCCGACGAGACATGCTATTTCTGGTAGGTAACATCCTCATCGATCGTATCAAGACTTGACACGATTCTTAGGGGTCGTAGAATCTTTAGACTTATAACTTATTACAACCTTGTAGAATTTGTACATTTCTAAGTTAGTAAAAAAGTCTAGTATGTGTATTCTAGTCAAGTACTTTTTGGGCCGGCACTCCCGATTATCACCAAAGTAGATCAGACCATCTAAGACAGTGCGATGCTCTGCGTCGGGACTCCCGATTATCACAGATGCTTACGCACCCTAACACTCGCAATGATTTGAATCCATATCTAAGGTTCTTTATCCTTACAATATGAATATCGTTTAACAAGTGAGGTGTTCCATTAGGTGGATAGTACTTTGATCTAAGATTTTCTTGGGTTTGTTTAAGTCTTAAACTAAACTTAAACCTTTATTCCAATCTTAATCCTTGTTTAAAATGTGCGACTTGTGAATTTAAGAATTCTACAAGACACCCTTTTAAAACTTAAGAACTATTCTTTAAAACTTATAGTTTCAAGAATTTGCACGATTTTACATGTATACTAAAAACGAGGTGTACAAAACTTTTTACTAGATTTTGTGAAAAACCTTATCTAGAATAAAACTTACTTGTTTTATCTTACTTGAAAAACTTATAAACTTATGTTAAACTTTTAAATTCTTTTATGATCCATGAACTTGAAACATAAACCTAGTTTAACATACCTAGTTCTTCATATGTCTAATAATGAAATTAAATATTTGTTTTGACCTAGTAGATTCGACCAAGACTTGTGTCTTAACGACACACTTATAAACTTTGTGATTTTCTTGTGTAGCTCCCACTAGCTCCAACAACCATGATGGAACTTAAGCTAACACAATCACCGGTTTATACTTTGTGAAACTAATAAACTTATTATATAAAGGCTATATATAATAATTCTTAGTTTGTTTAAACCTTTCTTACATTTAACTTGAACTAGTTAAATATAGTTTATAAAGTTTTTCTTGTTATTTATTACTTGATCATTAATCTAGTATATTACATAACTTGTAAAATACTTACTTGTATAATTATCTAGTTATAATAACTTATAACTTTATACACCTTAATATATATATATATATATATAACTTTGTATATTTCTAGTTAATCATATAATTTCAACTTGTACAATTTCTAGTTATAATGAAATCATAACTTTGTACTTTCTAGTTTTAAATATATTATAACTTATACAATAACTAGCTATAATATTATCCTTAAAGATCAAAATAACATTACCCTTTTTAATTGTTCCATTTTATCTTGTATTTTAATGTATTCGTATATATGTATATTTTATAATAAACTTGTAACATTCTAATAAGAATATTACATCTAATTTATACATATGTATTTTAACTTAATCTAATTAAAATACGTATAAACTTATTATATCTTTTAAAATTCAATTTTACCTAATGATTAAAAATTCCAAAAATTTTAATACATATATATAAATAATTAAATACACCTTGTTATTTTTAGAACTTAAACATTAACACCCTTTTTCTATTAATACTCATTAATTCCCTAAATTAATTAGATGAACCCTAATCTTGTTTTTGACCAATCAAAACTAGGGTTTTGACTTTCTTGATCAAAGACATTATTTTTAATTAAAAGACTAATTTTAATCAATCCTATTAAACAATAAACTTTGTTTAAATTCTAAGATAGATTATAACATTTAATAAATTCATTTAAACTTTTTAAATTAAACCTTATAGACAATAAAACTTTGTCTAAATTTCTAGGTTTAAAGAACTAGCTTTAATAAATCTATCACAATAATAATTAAACCTATTAGACATAAACTTGTCTAATTAACTAGGTTTTAGATTATTATCTTAATTAATACTTTTAAACTATTAAACTTAAACTAGTTTAAACTTCTAGGGTTCTTTTAGGGTTTCGAAATTCTTAAGCCTAGGAAACTTTTCCACCAATTAAACTAGGCTAGTTTAATAAACTTGTTGTCCAAGTAACCTCTAGATTTTCGAAAATCCTAAGGGATTAGGAAAGAATCCTTTTGATCAATTAAACAAATCTTGTTTAACATACTTGATCCTAGGGTTCTTCCTTGGTCACGAAAATTCAAGGGAGAAAAGGAAAGAATCCTTTTGATCAATTAAACATATCTTGTTTAACATACTTGATCCTAGGGTTCTTCCTATGTATTTCGAAAATTACTAGGGTTTTTAGAAACCTTCTTGACCAATTAAACTAGACTAGTTTAATATTCTTGGTCCTAGGGTTCTTCCCTTTTTCGAAAAATATGAAGAAGAAGAAGAAAAAAAACTTGAAACAAAAAAAACTTGAAATTAAAGTAAACAAACAATCTTTGTTAATCTAGTCTAGATCTCTAAACCAACGCTCTGATACCACTGTAGGGTTTTACTACGCACCATGCGACTGATCAACCACTTAGGTCAACCTCCTAGTGTACTTGGTTCGAACCTTGCTGACCAAGAACATGAACTTGTTCTTGACCGGTTAAAACCAACTAGATGATTTAATCCCTAAATGTGGAACTGGGATTAAACCTAATCCTTAAATCCTAAAGGATTGGGATGTTGGAAATCTAGATTAGGTTAACAAGAAAGAAACCTTGTTACGAAAAACTCGAACACACACAATGAATGTGTGTTCGTCGAACACTCACCAAGAACCCTAGGGTTATTGGTGTTCTCGTCCGTCGAACAAGAGGAGAAGGAGGAAGAGTGTTCCAAGAATCATACCTTAGGTTAATGCTTAAGATAAGTCCACTGATGATGAACACGACGAACGATCCTCTAGATGATCACTTGCAACGATCTTGGATCTTCAAGACTTGAAGAACACGAAGAACGAATGAAGAACACGAAGAAAGAAGAACACCAAAACTTGGTGCCCAAGTCTTTGGGTGTTCGGCCGAATAGGAGGAACAGGGGGGCTAGGTTTCGGCTCTAGTGATCAAGGAATAAGGGAACCCCATGCATTCTATTTATAATAGAAAGACTTACACTTAGGGCCCTTCTAGTTTAATTAAGAATAATCTCTTAATTAAACTTATCTCTTACACTTTAAACCCTTATAGTTTTACTAGTTTATTATTATTGCACTTAACTATCAAATGTCTAGTATTAACACACTAATAATTCGGTACCCATATACACGAATTATATACTTGTATTTATACTTTTAATAATTAATTACATAATAATCTTTATATAATTTACACAATAATATTATCCAATTACTATATGATTTAATAGCTTTAAATCATATCATGGATAACCTTTAATTAACACATTGTATATTTACTCATCTAGTAAATGTACAACTACTTGTATTAATTAGTTAGTTAAACTAATCTAGTAATAAGTTAAACTTAACTTAATACTTAACTGACTCATAATGACTATTATGAATCATTCATCTTCGTATTATCGTTGCATAACTTGCTCGTATTACATGCAGTCACTGGTGTGACCCTTAAGTGTTTCGTAGGCATGGATGTATCATCATAGGTTGACTATGTAACATCCCAGAACCCCGTAGCACGATATTGTCCGCTTTGCCCACCGGCGCACGGTTTTGTTCTTGGTATGGACCACTTCCACCCAAAAGGCCTCATGCTAGGAGAGGTATCCACACCCTTATAAGGAGTGTTTTGTTCCCCTCTCCAACCAATGTGGGACGAATGTTACAATTCTCCCCCCCCCCCCTGGGACACAACGCCCTCGTTGTGCACATCGGTCCGGGTCTGGCTCTGATACCACTTGTAACATCCCAGAACCCCGTAACACGATATTGTCCGCTTTGCCCACTGGCGCACGGTTTTGTTTTTGGTATGGACCACTTCCACCCAAAAGGCCTCATGCTAAGAGAGGTATCCACACCCTTATAAGGAGTGTTTCGTTCCCCTCTCCAACCAATGTGGGACGAATCTTGCAATTCTCCCCCCCTTGGGACACAACGCCCTTGTTGTGCACATCGGCCCGGGTCTGGCTCTGATACCACTTCCACCCAAGAATTGTAAGATTCGTCCCACATTGGTTGGAGAGGGGAACAAAACACTCCTTATAAGGGTGTGGATACCTCTCTTAGCATGAGGCCTTTTGGGTGGAAGTGGTCCATACCAAGAACAAAACCGTGCGCCGGTGGGCAAAGCGGACAATATTGTGCTACGGGGTTCTGGGATGTTACAAGTGGTATCAGAGCCAGACCCGGGCCAATGTGCACAACGAGGGCGTTGTGTCCCAAGGGGGGGGGGGGAATTGTAAGATTCGTCCCACATTGGTTGGAGAGGGGAACAAAACACTCCTTATAAGGGTGTGGATACCTCTCTTAGCATGAGGCCTTTTGGGTGGAAGTGGTCCATACCAAGAACAAAACCGTGCGCCGGTGGGCAAAGCGGACAATATTGTGCTACGGGGGGGATGTTACAAGTGGTATCAGAGCCAGACCCGGGCCGATGTGCACAACGAGGGTGTTGTGTCCCAAGGGGGGGGGGAGAATTGTAAGATTCGTCCCACATTGGTTGGAGAGGGGAACAAAACACTCCTTATAAGGGTGTGGATACCTCTCTTAGCATGAGGCCTTTTGGGTGGAAGTGGTCCATACCAAGAACAAAACCGTGCGCCGGTGGGCAAAGCGAACAATATTGTGCTACGGGGTTCTGGGATGTTACAGACTAACTGTGAACATAAATCCTTCAACATAGACACGAGTCATGTGCGTATAATAATAGGGGCCCTCTATTATTATCCGTACCTACCCCTGTCATGGTTTCGAGCCAGTTTCAAAAATTCCAAGATCTCCCTTCCTCATATCATCCACATAACAAGTAATTCACATCAATAAGTATAAGTATAGTCTATATATCTATATATAGTCGCATAATTCACACTCATCACGAGTTAATTCTCTTTTGTTCTCATAATAATCAATGTCACTCGCGATATTTTTAATAAACTAAATAATCTCATAAATAGGTACTAGAGGCATAAGGTCGTCGTGATGCGCTGCTTCTCAATTTGGATTTGGACTCATTAAAAACACTTTTCAAAAACTCATTATAAAAAATCGTGCTTTGACTTGAGTTTGAAATCCACCCCTTGTGAACCCAATTCTCTCAAGCCAGAGCTCTGATACCAACTTGTAACATCCCAAAAATTAGGGGAAATTTAAAAAATTTTAATCAATAAAATATTACATTTTTCCCCAAAAGTACAAGTAACTCAAATGTCCCAACTCATATATAAAAATATAAGACCGTCTCGTGGCTTAACTGCGAAATAATTAAAGGTTTTAAAACAAAACATGTTTGACTCAAAATAAATGTTTTAATCCAAATCCATAAATATAAAAATAGAAACGCAGCTCATCAATCATTGACCTTCTCTTTGCCTTTGCTAGTACCTGCAAAATGGGAGGGAGTGTTTGGGGTCAGCCACCGCTGAGTGAATAATCAACACAATAAACATACACATACAAACAATCCACACCACGTAAGTGATCCCTAAAGACTCTACTCAATTCTCGATTATTAGGCCTTTTATTAAATCTCATTAGGTTCGCCGTGGGTTGTGACGATGCTCAACGTACGCCCACCGCTATACGCTCGTCACAACACCCTCTTCCAACACCCGTCCTCTAGGTGCCCCGCAGTACCACGCTGACAGTCGTGTAGTGTACTTTGGCAACTCAAACGGGAAGAGTTGGCTCTCGCCGTCGCCTCTTGCGATCGGTAATTAAAATCTCATAGTTATTAGGTTAGTTTTATTAATGTGTTGACTCATACAACATGTACTCAAATAAAACAAACCATCTCATACTCAACACATATCATCTGAACAGATATGTAATCAACTAGCACATCTCACATGCATATAACTCATAAACATAACTCATGTACGCAAATCAACCCATAATGATATGGTACTTAGTTCGGTTACTCAACATCCATATCTCAGTTCAGGATGTATTTAAAATAAACAACACTTAGCACATCATCAAATAAAAAAGCTTATCTCAAAGCAATAGCAATTCATGAGACATAGCACATAATCATGAAATGAAAGTAAATGCAAGTTTATAGTGAGATCACCCACCTCAATCAACGTAAGCTCCTAGAAGTGTCCTCGGCAGGTACAAGTCGCAACTCAGTTCCTAGAAGATCCCTACGGACCAACACATGATAAAACGGTAACTCCCGGAACACTAACCCACAACACCACCAAAAATCACGATTATTTCTTTGTCACTCGATCTTTTCTGGCCAAAATATGGCTGCTGCCCCTTCATGTGCTACAAAGATTAAAAAAAAGGAATAAAATAAGAACAAGCTCACCACCACAATAATTCAAGTAGCCCTCAGATTACAACCGTACATGGACTGAACAAAGAGGTTGAACACAACGGAAGTTTGGACAGTGAAAACGAGAAAACGATTACTACCGGCTTAGCGATTCAGTCCCGTGATCTGCCTGATTACACAACACCACTCAGAGAACTTCAACTCCTTCCTAACTTGTCAAATATCGTGGCCATTAAAGGCCCGAAATACAATAAAAAAAAATCAGTAATCAGTGATAGCAAAGTGGAATGAAATAAACGAGGGAATACCATAATCAAGCCCTACTGGTTATCACGAACGTGTGGCTAGTAGCGATGTCCAGCGTATGCTTCTGCTTGACATGAACGAACAAACCCGTACACAATCTATTTGGAGCGAACAGGAACAAAAACGAACCAGAAACTTGCTGCTCAGCACACCCCCTTCACCCGCAAGGAGTTTAAAGCTTGAAACGGAATTAAGAGAAAGAAAAGGGGAAAGTGGATGGTGTTTAATCTTGACGGAAATCAGGAAAAGAATTGAAAACAATGGCGGTGGTTCTTTTGGTTTCATACGGAACAATAAAAAAACGAGGGGTGATTGCTTCTCAATTGATCGTCGTTGAGGATGGAGAGAAGCGGATGGAATAAGACAAAAAGGGGGAGTTTGGGATTGATGCTGCACCGAATAAAGACATGGAAAAATAGGGTAATTAGGGTGAGATGGAATGAGAAGTGTAACAACCCTCGCTCCTTAATCCCGCTCAAGGGTATCGGGACCTCAAGCCCGGAATCACCAAGTCTTGGGCCAATGTCACAATACACTCTAGAGCCCGGTACTAAGCCATTGTGGCCGAACACCCACTAATCAACTCAGCCTCATTAACGGAACTTACTACACAATCGGCAAGAGAGAAAATCACCAACTGATTAATAAAAGAAATTACTCGGGTCCCGGCCTTGGCCTTTGGCCGGCCTCAACTCAGACACAAAACTAACAAACTCTGAAATAGGAATAACAGCTCGGGTTTTTATAAAGAGTTAATGCGAACGGATAGCACGCGTTAATAATATTATCACATAATTAAATAACACGTCTAAGTTATTAACTCGCCACACATAATTATTTAAACGTTTAGCTGTTTCATTAAAGTAAAAAGAATTCTCATAATTATTTGGGTATGAAAAATAACACTCTAGTTATTTATTTGAAGCGTCTCATATTTAATTTATCCATAATAAGTACACAAAATTTGCACATAATATAACATATAATCTCAAATAAATAATTATCACATAATTTATTTAATAAAAAGTGAATAATTTAATTACAATAATTTTTAGGGCGTTACAACTAGTATGTAAATCAACAGTTCCTTAACTATTACTAACATAGCATTATATCATTGATATAATTTAATTATATTTAATCTTATCTTAATTTAATTTTTGAGAGCAATATATTTAATACATATATAGAAAATAATAACTTTATTAATACGTACTATTTGGCATAATTGTAATAATAAGAAACAATTTTTAATAATCTTATCTTAATTTTGATTAATTCAGGATTCACATTGTATCGTATTTGCGACTGTTCATTGTGTCCACGACCAGATGGGTTGGGCTTTTAATTCGACAACAAATGTCGTTTACAACGAAGTTTTATTTCATCTATAAATTTCATATAACATTTATTGATGTATCAAAAATTGCTTCTTATTATTACAATTATGGATTGCTATGTTTTAAACATGATCAATATTTCGTTATTTTCCTACATATCTCTCGAAGCATGCCCGCCCAGTCGGGCGGGCTTTGAAGCTAGTTTTATTTATATAGAGCAATTTCATACCTAATGACAGTCATGCCCTTAAAGGGAGGGGTGAAATGCAAAATTTGGTAAAAGAAATTGAAGGGCATAGTTGTCATTTTAGATGAATTGCTTTATATGGATAACTATTACTCTGTACGAATCACTTCCCTTTTTGTAAAGTTTTGAGGGACAAATCTCAATTATTAGATCAATCAATCCCTAAATCACCACCACCACCACCATCACATGTGATTCGATACATTAACACACCACCACCCGTATGTATAAAATCATATCTGAATGCACACCGCCGACCACCACCCCCCATTTGTATTAAATTACATGGGATTCAACACATCCGACCACCACCACTACTACCAACCTCTGCCGGCCACCATCTTCACCACCGACAACTCTCGCCACCAGCGGGCGGCGGCGATTGGCTGCGACGGATGGTGGTCATGGGTGACGGTGGCCGGCAATGGTGGTGGTCGGCGGTGGTGGTTGTGTATTGAATCACATGTGATTTGATGATAGTGGTGGTTAAATGAATATTTTATCCAATGACTAAGATTTGTTCCATAAGACTATATTTTAATGGTGGACTACCTAAAATACAACCCAATTAATATAATACCATCTTCAATTGTATGTTTACAAAATATAAGAAAATAGATGAAAATTCCGAATTGAAGTGAATACAAGCTCTATAGAGTAGTTCTTAAATTTATAAAAATACCTTATTGGGCCATAACCAGTCATATAATCAGTTTAAGGCCCATATATTTTGTGTGTGGGCTGACCCACTTTCAACCACTTGGCCCGTACTAAAATACCGAATTAACTTTCAAGTCGACGGACGCCACGCCACTCAATTTCATAACCTCCGGATTCCAAATTATTATATCGTCATTCCGGCTATTTTCACGTCTACACACGGATAAAATTCATCATCTTTAAGCTCGCTACTTCATCAAATCAAGACATCAAATTTACACAGGACGCCATACACGATTCTATTCAACTGGTACAAATTGTTATCCAATTTCTGTTTTTCATTTCCATTTTCTCGCCTTCAATTCAACATTCTTGAAACCCCCTTTTGATCGATTTTATACCGGAACATTTGCTTCTTGCAAGTGGTGACTGAATTATACTTGTTAGGACTGTGATTGATGACACAGGTAATGGGTTAGCCGGTTGTAATTTGTGTTTTTCTGGTTTATTTAGTGTTTTCGCGTTTAGGGTTTTTTAGACTTAGGGTTAGCGATGAAAAGCCGATCACATCGTTTACCGGCGATTTCGGACACACCTGATGACTGGGTGGACGAGTCGTGGACGGTGGATTGTGTTTGTGGGGTTAATTTTGACGATGGTGAAGAAATGGTTGATTGTGACGAATGTGGTGTTTGGGTGCACACCAGGTGTTCGAGATATGTCAAGAGTGAAAAATTGTTTGCTTGTGATAAGTGTAAAAGCAAGAAACTTAGGAAAGAGAGTGAAGAAACAGAAGTTGCACAGTTATTAGTTGAATTACCTACAAAAACATTAAGAATGGATAAACCATACCCATTAAATTGCACGAATCAAAACCCGTTTCATGTTTGGACCGAAGTTCCTATGGAAGAAAAGGTACATGTGCAGGGTATTCCAGGTGGTGATCCTGCATTGTTTAATGGGGTTTCTTCAATTTTTAATTCAAATCTTTGGAAATGTACAGGATATGTCCCTAAAAAGTTTAATTATCAATATAGGGAATTTCCATGTTGGGATAATAGGCAGGATAATGATAATAATAATAATAATAATGATAACAAAATTAAAGAAGAAGTTGAAAATCATGATAATAATGGGGCGGATGCATTGTTTTTGTTGTCAAAAGAGAATGTTGTTATAAAAACAGAGGTTAGTGTAGGAGAAGGTACATTGGATATGGGCCCACCAAATACTGATTTGAAAAAACACGATGTTGAAAATCATGAAATTAGAAGACAGCAAAGTGGTATAAAAAAAGAAAGGAGTTTAGTGAAGACAATCGTGTTTCACTCAGGTAATCAAAAGAAAGATGATTCAAACAGGAAGAAAAATGTTAAATTTATGGAAAAGGAAGGAGAATCTAAGAAAATAAATCATCTTTCTTCTGATTCAGGTATTGTTTTTAAAAAGTTTTATTGATTATTTGTTATTATTATATGTTTCATGTTTAACTAGCTAATTAGTAATTAAAAAAACTAACTACTAATACTTGTTTACTTTACTATAATATACTAGTGGCCACCACATTAAGTGATGCAAAACAATCAGAATCAAACAAAGGTGTTAAGGTTTTCAAGACTAATAAACAAAGTGGCAAACATGAAAATTCAGGAAAAGATGCACAGAATAATCATAAATCAGACGATTGTTATGATAAAAACAACTCACAACCTTTGGGTGATGATTCAAGAACAAATGCCTCAAAAGAAGCAAAACAAATGGAAGAAAATGATGTAAATCAAGTTATTTCAACTGATCAGATTTCTCCCGAAAAAGAAGATGACATGGCATCATCGTCACTAATACAAAATCCTATGGAAACTAGTGTTTCGAAACATGAGGTATGTAACTTTGTTAATTCATATGTCTAAACTATGTGGCAGTTAATTGTTTCAAAGGATAGTAGTCCAGATAACCTACTCAAAATCTTGAAATATGGATCGCACATTTAATATTAGTCCAGAAACCCTACAAATCTGACCTTTTTTTGTTTTTAAGGTTATGGGTGGTGGTTAACTTGTGCAGAAGATGTCTAGAACTTGAATATTTTTACTTTTATTATCAATTTTGGTATATATTATACACTTCCTAATTACCTGCTTGGAATTAGCTTTCATTTGATTACAAGCTAAGTGAAGTTAACTGTAATATTGTTTTAATTTCTTTTTTTTAGGCTGAACATGATGTTGATGATGCAAATGACAATGCAAGAAGTGAAAGTAATGAAACTAAGTCCAATAAGAATAGTCTTGAAAAAGTGGAAAATGGCGAGAATCATGCACCAATTGAAGTAAAATCAGTAGAAATCAATCATCCAAAATTGGATAGCCCTAAAACTGTGACCCAAGATCCAAATATTCCTTCATCTGCAAGTGTTGAAATGAAGAAAGAAGCTGTTTATGTATCACAAAAGGCCCAAAAACTTAACAAAAGCCCAAAACAAACTGATACTAAACCAGATGAGCCCGTTAAATGCGGGCCCACCCAGCCCAAGTTATATGTAAAGAGATCAGAAACTTCCACAGTAGCCCGTTCTTCAGAGGCCCGTTCTTCTGGTGTACCTAATCAACGTAAAATAATAGTGAAAAAACCAACTGCTCCTGATAAACCAAGATATTCAAACACCGATGACCATAAATCAAGTGGCAAAAATAATATTAAGATAAAAAAAGATAATAGTAATAATAATAATGGAGATGTTTCTGAAAAACCTAAGAAACCGGTAAAAGACTTACCTAAATCATCATCAACATCTGCCCTAAAATCATCACATTTGAGCAAATCTTCACATGTTTTGAAGAAGAATTCGTCTGATTTAAAGGATTCTGCAATTTTATCATCTTCAAAAACGTCTTCTGCTGCCCTAGAATCTGGTGACTCAGCAAATTCATCACGAAGTGATAATCGTGCACATGGCCAGAATAAAATCAGTTCAGAAAAAACGAGTCAGTTAAATAGACAGCATGTACAGAAGAATCATCCTCCGCATGTGCACCCCACTCCATCTACCAACGCACCTGCAACCTTAAGTGACGAAGAGGTATCAATAAATAATCATTAATTTTGGGTTAATTGCGTTTTAGTCCTCAAACTTTCACTGATTTAGCGTTTTTTGCAGCTGGCTTTACTTCTGCATCAAGAGCTGAATAGCTCTCCACGGGTCCCGCGTGTGCCACGTATGCGCCATGCTGGCAGCTTACCTCAGCTGCCATCTGGCACATCACTAATGAAACGAACATCGAGTTGTGTAGTGAAAGATAATACGGTTTTGGGATCGAGAAAGAAAAACAAAGATTTAGGAAAGAAGAATGAGTTTGAAGGATTAAAAAGATGTGTGAGTGTGTCTTATTCAAGGAGGAATAATGATAATTCTAAAGTGAAAAAGGTAGTTGATAAACCAACTGTTTCAACCAGTGGTCCGTCTTCTTCTAATGAAGCTGCACCTCAAATTGCTTCTGATGATGAAAATGGGAAATCTACTCATCGCACTTTACCAGGTTTGTTTATTTATTTTCGTGTCAAATAATTAATAATCCTAATTTTATTATTGTGAAAAAGCTTATTATCCAAGGTTAATCTATAATTTTTTTTACAGCAACTGTCCTTTTTGGTTATTTTATCTATTAGTTTCTTAAATAATCAGAATTTGCCAAACGTCTGATTATTTGATTTATTACAACTTCAAATGGTAGAAGTACATCCAAACATTATTTTCTGTTTTGCTGATTATTAAATATTTTTTAAAGAAACAACTCTGAACACCTCTTTATTTTATTTTGTTATCCAGATGCATCAAAAGGGTAAAATTGTCTTTTTGAAAAATTTAACAGCCATTATAAATGGACATCCATTTTACGGATCGTTTGTGTGGCAAGTTTCCGAATTTGGGACCAAGTCCATAACTTTATGCAAATCACAGGGACGATTTGCGTAATTTAATTAATATTAACAAATTATTATTTTTCTACTTGTTCAGGTTTGATTGCTGAAATTATGAGCAAAGGTAAGCGGATGACTTATGAAGAACTCTGCAATGCAGTTTTACCGGTATATTTCCTAAACTAATTATTATGCTTTTATTGCTGGTTCTTTAATTGTTGCATTTTAATAATTTATTTTCCAATTTTTTATTTTATTTTTCATATTCAGCACTGGCCTAATTTACGTAAGCATAATGGTGAGCGTTATGCATATTCTAGTCACTCTCAAGCTGTTCTTGATTGCTTAAGGAACCGGAGTGAGTGGTCCAGATTGGTTGATCGTGGTCCCAAGGTACGCATTTAATAAATTTAAATTCTTTTACATTTTAGGGATAATGCACGATTATTCAACTTTTTTCATTAAGACCACCTAACTATTGAAACTACTTTACAGGCCACTCAAGTATATTTATCCAACATCATTTATACCAAATCTTACAAAACATGGTGAATTTTTGTTTTTGCAAAAGTTTTAAGGTTATCCTCGTCATCCAGCCTGCTTTTTGCTTGTTTTGGGTGGCCTCCTTGTACATAATTCCTACATTTTATGACCATTGTTTTTAAAATGTCATTATTTTTTGCCCAAAATGCATAGGTACTCTACTATCCTGAATTATTTATGGTGCAACATACCCTAGACTTGATCAAATAGTCTATTTAGTATATTTATCCATTTTAATCTAATACCAAATTTTACAAGTTACTAAACATGGTGAATTTTTGTTGTTGCAAAAGTTTTAAGGTTATCCTCGTCATGCAGCCTGCTTTTTACTAGATTTGGGTGGCCTTCTTGTACATAATTCCTACATTTTATTACCACTGTTTTTAAATTTTCATTATTTTTTGGCAAAATGCATTTTAGTACCCTAAACTTGATTGGCTACTACCCTAAATTATTAAAGGTGCAACTGAACTTCAAAAGTCAGTCTATTTAGTACCCTGACTCTTTGATTTTATTTTTATGCTTGTTCTTACTTTTGTTGGAGCTTTTAATGGACCAAAAAATAAACGTTCATCACAGTATTAGAAGTAAATCATGTGAGAAAACAAGACTAAATTAGGGTACTAAATCGAGCATTTTGAATGTAGCATGATGCACCTTGAATGGTACCAAAATGCATCTGGACCTTATTTTTTATTGTGTTGCAGACAAATGGGGGTAGAAAAAGACGAAAGTCTGAAAGTGATGCACCAAATCTTGAATCAGAAGAGGATGATTATAGCACAGACAGAAACACAAAGGAAAATGAATTCCCAAAGGGAAAAAGAAAACATAGGCGACTTGCTCTGCAAGGAAGAGGAATTAAGGATGTTAGAAGAAGACGAAAAGCAGAAGTTGTTAGTGATGACGATGATTCTTCTTCTGATTCTGATTCTAGTGAAGAAAGCGTGTTTAGTGATGAAGAAAGAAAAACATTGGGTCAAAATGAGGCGTCTGCCAGCTCAGATGAAATGGGCACGTCATAACCTTTGTTAAAAATAATAATAAATAAATCATCTTTTAACGATTAGGAGAAAAAGGGTTGTTGTATTGTAGCATTTGGTTTTCTGTAGGATAGGAGAATAGTAATAGTAGTGGCAAATGTGGGCTACAAAACTTGTTAGATGGATGCTATGCTATACTTTCTTTATGATGTATAAATGTCTTATTATGTTTCATACTTTTTGAATTCTTTCAAATTATACTTCAAACCACATGAACAAGACAAACTTAATGAAACAAACTGTAAAAAAATATAAACATAATTACTTAACTGAAATTACTTAAAATATCAAATTGTTGTCAATCTTGTTCCAAAATTATATGTTTCAGACAATTTAATACTAAGAACATAGACTAAAATCTAAAAAGTCTAAAAGAGCAATACAATAGTCAAACTTGTCTTCTTAAAAATTAATATATGCACGCAAATAGATAAAAGTACTGCGGCGGTTTGCTTAAAGAGGATCGCTTTTTTGGCACTAATCGTAACCGAACCAAAATATTCGGTTAATTTAAAATAAAAAACTGAACCGCGAGTTATTGTCATGGTTTGATTAGATTGGTTTGGTTAAATTAAAACAATTAATTCGATTATGAGTCAGTTTAAACGGGTTGTCTCGCCCCTAATTTGATGCATTAAATGATTAAAACAATGTTAGGCTACACTAAATGGTAAAAAAAACAGAGTGAAAGATACATTGAAAGAATTATAATGACAAAAAAGCTTATCTAGTGCTACTGCTAACATAAAACTTTTAACAAGATAAAAGAAATACATGTTCTAACTTTTTTTTTTTCCATCTTTATTTATTCTTTCACCTCTGTTTTCTGCCTCTGCCTCTTTATTTGATGCTCTGACTTTATAACAAATAAATAATAAATAAATCATACATAATCAAATCCAACCCACATACAGTAATAATATGATGCTGATTCTGATGCTGCTCTTTGCAACAAATCTTCCCTGGAAAACAAATAAAATGTCACCATTGTTTCAATTATCGACTAAAAAGTTTCTTATGCGCTTATGGCCCATTTTCAAAAAATTAGCCTATATGTGTGTGTTTAAGCTCACTTGGATTAAGGCTATACTTTCAATTTAGTGGGAGTTTTTTACTTAATTAATTGGGTCGGATATGGGCGCTTGACATTGATAGTTAGACCGTTCATTCCTTACTACAATTTAATATAATACACAATAAGTTGTCTAAAACTACTTATATGATTATTTGTTGTATTGTTTTCTATTAATATGTTATTTCATCTTTATATAGTATATAAAATTATTAACTTGTGAAATCTCAAAAAAAAAAAATCTCATCCTTTGATCTAGACACTTATATATTATCTATCGATAATTAAGCGTTTTTAGACAAATATCTTTTAGAGTTATTTATTTCAAAGACATTTATTAAATAAAGTAAAATATCCATCCATAAATGTAATTTAGCATTGATGGTCATTAATGTGATTTAGTAAATAAGATTTTTTAGAAAAATATCTTTAATTTTTATTTCAAAGGTTTTGTTAGAATAAATAAAGTAAAATATCCATTAATAAATGTAATTTAGCATTAATGAGCATTAATTTTGATGTGATTTAATAAATACGGAGTAAGATTTTTTAGAAAAATATCTTCTTTTTTTTTGGAACCGGCATATAGGGAACTCTAGCAAGGAACTAGAGAGTAAGGGAACAAGAACAACAAGCAAAACAAACAAACAAACTAAGTACATAAGAGGGGGTGTAAACACCAATTCACCCAACTAAAATTAAGATCATGACCCCTAAATTTTCTCCAATTAAACACCAAGGTCTTAATCGAATCCACAATCTTTGCCGGACCACTACCATCACCTCTAAATATCTTTAGAGTTTTTATTTCAAAGATTTTTCTAGAATGTATCTTTAACAATTATTAAATATGGTAAAATATGCATTAATAAATGTAATTTAGCATTAATGGTCATTATTTTCGGTATGATTCGTCTATTTATCAATTTATCTCTCTCAACTTGGATGGTTAAGATGTGGCTAGACATTCTAGCAAAAACTCTCATTTCAAAGTGATTATTTTATAATTGTTTTCAATGAATGTTTTATATGAAGTATAGAGTACATAATAGAAATTTATAAGAGCATCTTTAATAGGAAGTTATTATAATTATTAGAATAAGTTTTTGAATAAGCTTTTACTATTTCTTTTTTAACAGCAACCTAATCTACTCCTATATCCACTTATGTCTATTATGAGACTTGAACCCTCAACCTCAAGATTTTTTACTATTGAAATATATAGTTTTCTTAAAAGGTTACTATAACATTCATTTTTTCATAATCCTTTAATAAACTTTTATTGTTTGTTTTCTTTAGTCTTTATATTTAATAAATTTTTCATTTTGAATCATATATAATTTTAAACTTATGTTTTCAATATTTGCAATATAATATTTCTATCTATTTGAATGGTTAAGAGAAAATTAAAACATAAACTTAATGTACATTAACCATAAAAAATCAACTCTATACGTTTTAATAACCAACTCAAGCTAGTTATGCTTAACAATTTGTATATTATTATCATTAACTATTTGCCCTAAGGGAATGCTTAACAAAACCCATATAAAATATCATAAAAATAGTCAAATTATATGTGTGAGGTGCATTTGTAAATACATTTGAGATAAATTATTAAAATTAATAAAAAAGCTTTGTTAATTATTAAAGTGATTTTTTATTAATAAATTTATAGTTAGTGAAAACTTGTGATATAAGTAATTAACCATGGCTCTAATTGTTAACTACGTACTGTTTTCATCACAAGCAAACTTTATAAAAGTGTAGAAGGAATAAAGCGAAAAAAGAAACTAACCGCCGACGAGATTGACATATACCCATCGGAGGGGTTCTCCGGCGACATTACAAACGGCGGCGCAAATGTACCAGTTTTATTATGGCCTGAACTTCCTCCGCCGGAAATCCCAGAAAACCCAAGATTATAAGCCGGAGTTCCGTCAGGCTTAAACAAACCATAATTCCTTTCGGAAGTTGGTCCGGGTTTCAAATTCTCATTAAACAAAGCAAAAATAAAAATATTCAAATGATAATCAGGCATCGCCGGCGTTCCTTTTTTCTGATTCACCACCTTTAGTAAGTTTCCGTTATACTTTTTTGCATTTTCCGGCGATGCTCCGATTTCATCATCGTCTCCCTTGGACGGCCACCCGGTTTCCGATATCTGAACCGGAAGTTTCTTATAACCTAAGGAACCAAGAGCTGCATACACACCATCAATTTGAGCAAACAACATGTTGTCGTAATGCAAATTGTTGCCGGAATCAACAATTCCGGCGTTTGGTTGAAACTGATAACAAGTTAGAAATAAAGAAATGATAACAAATTGAAATAAAGAACTGTTTGTGTTTATATTATTGTATTCGTATGTCTTTTACATTTACAGGGATTTGATATATAAAGACAAGACAATCACATGTACAAGGAAAGGAATTGATGGTAGAATAATTCTAGGAATTGGAATATTGACATAACGGCTAGAGTGGTTGGACACTTGCTGGCATTTGAAGGTAAAATATATTGTTTCCTTTATTGTTTATGTTCCCTGTTTAACACTCCCCCTCAAGTTGAATAGTGGGATCACCAAAATTTAACTTGTCAAGAACTTCTTTCAAGGATCTTCCACTAACAGCTTTAGTTAAGACGTCAGCTAGTTGGTCTTCAGACCATACAAATGGGAGTGTGATGATTTTTGCTTCTAGTTTTTCTTTAATAAAATGTCTATCAACTTCTACATGTTTTGTTCTATCATGTTGGACTGGGTTCTCGCAAATTTGAATTGCCGCCTCGTTGTCGCTGAATACTTTGCTCGGTTTCTGTGAAGGGTAACCTATCTCTTTTAGAAGGTGTCTTATCCATAATATTTCAGTTATTCCCCTTGCGATACCTCGGAATTCTGCCTCTGCACTTGATAATGCAACTACTTTTTGTTTTTTACTCCGCCATGTCACTAGATTCCCACCAACTAGGGTAAAGTATCCAGCTGTTGATCTTCTATTATTTTTGTCTCCTGCCCAGTCTGCATCGGTGTATAATTGAGTATCTAGGTGCCCATTTGGTTTGAACATGATCCCATGCCCTACTGTTCCCTTGAGATATCTTAGGATCCTCATGACTGCTTCCATATGTGGTTTTTGGGGTTTGTGCATGAATTGACTTACAACACTCACGGCATATGCGATATCTGGACGAGTATGTGAGAGATATATAAGTTTCCCTACCATTCGTTGATATCTCATCTTGTCGACAAGATCTTCGTTTTCTTCATCAAGGAGTTTTTGGTTCATAATCATTGGTGTTTCTGCTGGCTTGCAATCAATCATACCAGTCTCTGCTAATAAATCGAGGACATATTTTTTCTGATGCATGAAGATTCCTTGCTTTGATCTTAGTACTTCAATCCCTAAAAAATATTTGAGATTTCCAAGATCCTTCATTTCAAATTCTGAAAACAGATTCTTCTTTAATTTTGCTATTTCTTCATCATCGTTTCCTGTAATAATCATATCATCAACATAAATTATCAGACATGTTACTAATTTTCCCCTTCTTTTAAGGAAGAGGGTGTGATCAGAGTTGGTTTGTTTGAATCCATAGCTTTTCATAGCTATGGTAAATCTACCAAACCAAGCTCTAGGAGATTGTTTTAAACCATAGAGAGATTTTTTAAGGAGACACACTTCCCTTTGTTTAAAGCTTTCTGCGAATCCATGTGGAGCTTCCATATACACCTCTTCTTGTAATTTTCCATGTAGAAAGGCATTCTTTACATCAAACTGATGTAGAGGCCATCCTTGATTGGCGGCTATGGAGCATAGGACTCTAATAGTATTGATTTTTGCAACTGGAGAGAAGGTTTCTGAGTAATCAATACCATATGTTTGTGTATAGCCTTTTGCCACCAATCTTGCTTTGTGTCTTTCGATGGTTCCATCTGGTTTATATTTGATTGTAAATACCCATCTACACCCAACAGTCTTCTTCCCTGGTGGTAGAGTGCATTTACTCCAAGTTTCATTCTTTTCTAGAGCCTTCATTTCTTCTTCCATTGCATTTTTCCAGTGTTTGGATTTTAGGGCTTGATCAACATTTGTGGGAACTTCTTCGGAACATAGAGCTAATGCAAAGGCTTTGGCATTTTCTGATAGGTTTCCTTTGGCTATATTTGCCATTGGATATCTGCATTTCTTTGTCTCTCTTTCTGGTGAATACCTGTTTGGTGGGATACCTCTGTTTGACCTTGGGGGTAAGGTATATTGTGGAGGTGATTCCTCTTCTTGGAAATTGTTGTTGACCTCTTCTCCATCCTCATTACCTAAATCTTGTGGTTGAATATCTGCTGAGAGGTCATTAGTATCAACAGGTATATGAGATGGAGTACTTACCTCAGGTATCGGGTCAGGAGTCGATTCTTGGGGGGCACTGTCTTCATTCTCTTGAAGTGGTTCTGTTGAGGGCGTATCAATAGGTTTGTCTATTGTCTCGAGCCAACTCAGGTTGTCACTATCATCTAGATCTGTATTCTCCCCCTGACTACTGAGGTTGGAGGTATAATAGTATTCTGTTTCGAGAAAATCACAGTTCATAGTGGTAAACATTCGTCGAGTTTTTGGATTATAGCATCGGTATCCCTTTTGGTTCACTCCATACCCGACAAAGACACATTTTTCAGCACATGGATCAAGTTTGGATCTTGTAGATTTAGGTATGTGTACGAATACAGTACAACCAAAGATGCGGGGTTGTAGTGTGAGATTGGATGGAGGTTTTGTATATTCTGTGAAAACTTGTAGTGGGGTTTTGAATTTTAAAATATGGGTTGGAAGGCTGTTTATAAGGTATGCTGCGGTAGCAAGGGCTTCTGGCCAAAAAGATCTAGGGACTTTAGATTCTATTAAGAGTGCCCTAGTAATTTCTAGCAAAATACGATTTTTTCTCTCAGCCACACCATTTTGTTCAGGGGTATGAGGGCAAGATGTTTGATGAATTATTCCTTTTTGTTGACAAAAAAGTTTCATTTCTGAATTAATATATTCTCCACCGTTGTCTGACCTAAGGACTTGGATGGGTTTTTTAAATTGTGTTTGGACCATGTTGTAAAAATTAGTAAATTTTTCAAATACTTCGTTTTTATTTTTTAATAAGTAGACCCATGTCATACGAGTACAATCATCAACAAACATGACAAAAAAACGATAATTTTGTCCCCCATTAATTGGTGCGGGACCCCATACGTCTGAATGAATTAATGAAAAAGGAAACTCAACTCTAGTGTTATTAGGTTTAAAAGTTTTTCGATGACTCTTGGCAAGCACACATGTTTCGCAATGTGAGTTACAATTTAAAGGAAAAAATTTAGGAAATAACGTATGCAAATAGTTTGGGGATGGGTGACCTAGTCTTCTGTGCCATAACCATGCTTCTCTTTCAGTTGTGCCATGAGATAACATTGCATTTCCGGCTTGAGTTACTTCATCCACATAATACAGTCCATCCTTTTCAGTGCCACGCCCAATTATCGCTCCCGTCCGGATATCCTGTAATATACAAAAAGTGGGATGCATGAGGACAGTGCAATTTAACTCTTTTGTAACATGACTAATGGATAAGAGTTTATGTGACAGTTGGGGAATATAGAGACATCTAGATAGTTTAAGAGTTGGAGATATTTCAATATTCCCCTCTGTTTTCACATGTAACTTTTCTCCATTTGCAGTTTTTATGTAGGTTTTTGTTGGTTTATTTGTAGATGTGAAATCAGATAAATCATAGGTCATAGTATCGGTAGCCCCACAGTCAAAAATCCATGATCCTTCTTTTTGACTATGTTGAACCATATTTACCCAACCCTTTTTATTATTATCCTTTCTACAATTTTTGAGGCTTTTATCAATAAAGGAATTAAAAGAAAAAGAATCAAATGACAAGTTTAAATCAGCCGAAAATTTATCATGTGGGTCCCCATCGAAAAAGGTTGACTCTGAATTTTTTTCATAAAAGGTAAGTTTGGGGTCAGTTTGTAAATTAACGAAATTGAGGGGATCCTCATTAAAATTTGACAAATTTAGGGCAGAAGTACAAAAATTAAAAGAGTAAGGGGGGGTTTGAGATTTATGTATTGTCTCAAACCCTGTACCTATCCCGATCGTAACATCCTCTTCTCCGTCGTCGAGGGTTGCAGCGGCGACACCCCCAAATCCGGTTCCAACTTTCCGATCGCTGTAGTTCTCGCCGTCTCTCCCCTTTTCCGATCCGAGATTCTTGGTGCCTTTTTTATGGCCGTCGTTCCACCAATCGGGATACCCGACGAGCTGAAAACACTGCTCCTTAGTGTGCCGTTTCATGCCGCATTTTTCACACTGAAGGTGCGATTTGTCTTCTCTAATTATCGAATTGTTCCTTTTTCCTTCTGGTCGCCGATAACCCTTTGTCGCAAGCCCCGATCCCTCTGCTTCGGCGGCTACCAGACCCGAAGCAATACCCTGGGTCTCGTGATTAGTTGCTCCCAGAATGATCTGGTGAGCTGCTTCTTTACGAACTGCTGCGTAGGCTGCTTCTGCAGAAGGAGGGGTTTCCAATCGGAGTATTTCTCTTTTAATTGGTTCATATTTCCGGTCAAGAGCATTTAGAAACTGAAATAGTTTCTGTTCCGACCTAATGTTTGAGTATGTTTTGATATCCTCTGTACACTTCATTGGATTAGGGTCGATCCTATCGATTTCTCCCCAGATTCCTTGAAGTGTAATCCAGAGTTCTTCTAATGAGCTGTTGTGTTGCTTGATTTCATTAGCCTTAACATGAAGATTAAAAGCTTGGAGCTTGTCTTTTCCACTGCTGTAAGTAACTACAAGAGCTTCCCACAAGCATTTTGCAGTGGGGAATTCTGTTAAGTTACCAGCGAGTGTCGGCTCTATATTCTGAATTAGCCACGAAAAAACTATAAGATCTTCTTGTTCCCACTGCTCAAATGATTCGTGGCTTGGGTCTGGAGGATTTGAGGTTAAATGAGACAATAGAGCCTTGGATTTTCCACCTATAGCAACACGAATCATTCGGGTCCATAGGGCATAATTTTGGTGATTGAGTTTGAGGTTAATCTGAAGATTATCAGAAAGTTTGGGATTTTGATTTTGGGAATTGGTGTTGTTTCTGAGAAGGTTGGCAATTTGCAACGACAAACTTTCATTCGAGTCGCCGTCTCCGGGCATGGCTAGGCTCGAAGAGTTTGTCGATTATGCAAGATGGAAGAATCGGTAGATGATGAGCTTAACACCGGTAGATGATGAGCTTAACACTGCTCTGATACCATGATAACAAGTTAGAAATAAAGAAATGATAACAAATTGAAATAAAGAACTGTTTGTGTTTATATTATTGTATTCGTATGTCTTTTACATTTACAGGGATTTGATATATAAAGACAAGACAATCACATGTACAAGGAAAGGAATTGATGGTAGAATAATTCTAGGAATTGGAATATTGACATAACGGCTAGAGTGGTTGGACACTTGCTGGCATTTGAAGGTAAAATATATTGTTTCCTTTATTGTTTATGTTCCCTGTTTAACATAGAACGTAATCCAGTGACACCTGCTTCGGATTCCCCTTATATGCGAAGAAAGGATAAGCGTTGATTAAAAAGGGAGAACATGTTTTCGAAAGGAAGTCCAAAATCGGAGAAAGACATCCGATTAAATCTTCCCGGAAAGTTCCGGCTGACGGCGGATAAGAAGTTGAAAGTACGGCGAGAGAATGCGCCGTGGTGACGGTAATTTTTTGGTCTAATTTGAGGTTAACTAAAGCGGTGTGTATACTCTGCATCGCCGGAAGTAAGTAGCCGGAGAGTGAGGTATCGTTGAATGTCAAAACTTCATTTCCAACGGCAATGGAGGTGATTTTAGTTGCCGGAAGGTAAGGTTGGACATTTGATTTGACCCATGCTTCACCGGCGTCGGGATCTTGTAAGTTGGATAAATACTCGTTGCCAATTCCGACGACGAATTCCACGTTGGTGTTTGCAAATGCTTTGAGAACTTTAGGATCGGAATCATAGAGCTTGACTCTGTCGGCGCCGATGGATTTGACTAATGGAACTACGTTTTCCGGTGACGGAAGATTGTTGGCGATTTGGCCGTAGTTGATTCCGATTGAGGACACTGGCATTATTAGATTACCGGGAGAGAGGAGGAGGAGGACGGCGGAGACGTGGAGGAGGAGGGTGGTGGAATCCGACATTCCGGTGATTGAAAATGGTGGTGGTATTTAAGATAAGGTTAGTGCAAGTGTTGCATGTGGACGTTTACTTTTCTCCGGATATAAATTCCCAAAGTGATTGATGCATACAAATAGTATGTTTTCCTTTCCTACGTCGCTTTGTCCATTTTCATTTTAGAAATGATATTTGGTTTTTCTATGTATCTACTCATTTGATGAAGATAAATATTAAAATTAATAGATGATTTGAAAAAAAAAAAAATAGAATTTGTAGATTATAAATGTCATCATGTGAATAATAGCAACCAAATACAATTTCTCTTTTATTTTCCTTCTAAAAAGATCAAGGTATGGTAACCAATTAACTGTGTTAAAGATATTTATATTTTTTTGGAATTTGCTAACTATTGGTCTAAGGGCAATAGATAAGGGTTAGTTATATGGTTAATGTTAGGGTTGTCGCAACCTGACACGACACGACAAAAATACACGAAACGAAATTGGCACGAAACTGAAATTTGAATTCGTGTTCATGTCATGTTTGTGTTCGTGTTGTGTAAAACAAACACGAAGTCGTGTCGTGTCGTGTTCGTGTTCAGAGATTAACACGAAATTGACACGGTAGTTATGATTTTGTCGTGTTTTTCGTGTTTGTCGTGTTTTTAGCATGTAATAAGTAAGAAATTTGTTATTTATTTTGTGTTGTCATGTTTATCGTGTTTATCGCTTTTTAATCGTGTCGTGTTCGTATTCGTGTTACCAAAATAAAACACGACTTCGTGTCGTGTTGTTTTCGTGTTGAACGAATTCGTGTCGTGTTATCTTGAAACACGAAACGATAGCATGATTTGACAGCCCTAGTTAATGTACATGTATTAAAGTAAAACCAGCATTGAGTGGTTAGTGATTTTCATGGGGGTAATTTTTTATGGTTAATGTACACTAATTTTAAGCACATGTTTTTTTCTTAACATGTGTCAAATTTTCCTAGGGCAATGGTTAGCATTTTCTTTTTTTTTTTTAAGATATTAAAATGGTTTTAACACATACGTCAAATTTATCTCAGAATCTTATAGCATTCTTTCGGGACCTAAAAAAATACACCTAAATTAATTTTATTTCAAATAAATAAAATTCTTAAGAAGATGAAGAAATAGGTGATGGGCATTTGATATGACATTGTAGAGAGTAAAAGTTGAACCTCACCGTTATGTTTTGGGATATATACGTCTATCGGAAGGTGAAAAATGATATATACGTCTATCGGAAGGTGAGAAAGATGAATTTTTCGGGATATAGTTTAAAAGGCGAGCATCTAACATATAGAATTTAGTGGCCATTAATATATAGAATTTCACAATTAATTTTTTATACGCAAAATACTAATCTCTACTATCTATAATGAGTGAATGACTTTCTAATTTTAGCAGGTCTTAAAACAGGCCTGCCATTTCAGGCAGGTCTTAAACCCACGTCTTAATTGCAAAAAAAATAAAGCCGTTAACAGGTTTCGAACTTGGGTCTCTAGGATCACATTTATGCACCTTACCACTAAACCACATCACATTTTTGAAACAAATACGAAACACTAAAACACTATGCTTTAAAGTTCCGGACACAACTAATTAAAAGCCGTTACAAATAAGACTTTTTCTACTCTTATTTTTAGAAACAATAACCTTAATAGTAACTATTTAAAGCGTTTTTAATATTAACACCTTAAAAAATACTTACGTTTTTTTAACATCGATCATGATATAAACTCTGACTTAACGTTTTTTAGCATTGAAATCGTTTAAACATTGAAACAGTCATCACGTTTTTAGCACATAAATCATTGAGTTACAAATAAGACTTTTTTGCAACTCTTATTTTTAGAAACAAGAATCCTTAATGGTAATTACTTAAAGCGTTTTTAATTTTAACACCATAAAAAAAACATACATTTTTTTATCAATTAAATCATTTAATCTTTGACTGAACGTTTTTAAACATTGAAATCATTTAAACATTGAAACATCAAATAACGTTTTTAACATTGAAATCATATACAGCATACGTTTTTTTCAAGTTTAAATGTGCAAACCGTCATTGATACCAAAATACCACGTTTAAATGTGCAAATCTTTTATTGAAATCATTATTAATTTTACGTTTTTTTGAGCTATATATATATATACTCCATCAACTTACGATGGGGTTTTTGTGCAACTTATAAACAACGTGAAAACTTACAATCATATTATCTTCTTCATGTCTTTAATCACCCAATATGGTGCATTCGTGCTCCAGCCACTGCCACTACCAGTTGAAGAAGTAGAAGTAACGTCTATTTGACTAAATTCAGAATTTCAAATTCTTACTTTAAAATCATAAACTCGGTCTTAACTAATTTTTTTCTATTTCTATTTCGAAGGAATTTGATGGATATGAACCGATTGAAAACTTTGAAGACCTCTGTTATCCACATTACTGGTACAAATGCAAATTTGTTCGAGTTGAATATGTTTGGCTTGACCACAAACATAACAAACTATATTTGTTCCTGCTTGACAGATTTGTAAGTTACTACTAATTATTATACGATTTCTTTATTTTTTTTACTAATAATCATTTATTTTCAGAGGCGCAATTCGCTGCGATTATCCACCCATCTTAGTTTCTGCATACCAACGTCGAAAACTAGAAGGTGGTGTCTTTTCTTTATACTTAATTAGGTTTATCGGGTTACCTATATTTTATACACAATTTTCCTGCTTATGTATTGTATTCGTTCTAAAAATATGTTACGAATGCCTTTCTAATATTAGAAGGTCTTAAACTAGCCCTTACCATTAGTGGAAGGTCTTAAACCCACAACCAAAATTGCAATAAAAAATTGAGTGACCCGAGATTCGAACCGGGGACCTCACGCAACACATACATCCGACTTACCACTACACCTGTAACACCGTAAAATTTGTGCCATTTTTTTTAAACAATACGGAAGTGTAAATTATAAACCAACACATTAAGTGTTTTACAACTATTATACTTTTACTATTATTCAAAAACATATTAACCAAAAGGTGTTACTTTACTAAACGGCTCATCACTAAAAATGTATCAAAGTTTGATCAATCAATTCTTAGCAAACCACACACCACCAAAAGATAACTCAATTGTCCTGCAAAACATTCAACGAGGTGGGGATTAGCACAAAGCTAAGTGAATAGAATTAACAACCATATTGTATGATAATATTAACCAAGGAACAACACATTTCATTTACACTTGTTCGACTTCCACAAGAACAAACAAGTTCCAGTTCGACTTCCACAAGAACGAACTTGCAAAACAGAGGACCGGCAACCTAAATCATTGTATGTAACGACCGAGATTTTGTTAATAAATAAATTGTACAAAAATGTGATAAATAAGGATAATTCATTTCAGAACCGTAGGAATTGGTTTCGTGTCATTTGGACATCATATGAGGAAGTTATGGACGAAACCGGGTCGAGCCAAGGACCGAAAAGTGCAGCCCTGCTGCAATGGGAAAGTTCACGGCGTGAAATTTTTTTCACGACCGTGAAGTAGCAACAGAGAATGGAGCATGTTGGCGCGAACTACTTCCCGACTGGTTACCGATCGCGAAGTGCCAGAGACGCGAAGTTCGCGTCGCGAACTTAAGTTAGCAATCGCGAACTATAGAGCTCTGTGTATATAACGAATTTGAGGCTAGGGTTTAGGCACCAACAACCCTACTCACCTACCAGCCGTTTTTAGAGAGAGAAAGCTCGTTTTTGGTGTTCTTGGGCTTGAATCTTCATCAATCTTGGAGATTTCTTCATCTAAGGTAAGGATTCTTGATTTTCTTACTTACCTACCTTAGTTTCAAGCTTTTCATGGGTATCAATGGTGGTTTTGGGAACCAACCACATCATCTTTGGGGAAGATGATCTATCATGAGTGTAAAACACTCATGGTGAGCTTGTAATCAATGTGTACAAGCTAGATTTCAGTTTTATGAATAGAAATCTTGAACTAGGGTTTGAGATTTCCACCAAGTGGTATGAACTTGGTGGTTGGGAATGTTAAGATGGATTAACTAGTAGTTAGTTATGGTTTATGACTAGATTTGTGATGATTTTGATAATAGGTCAAGAAGGACTTGGGATTGGAAGTACTTCCTTGTTTGGGAAGTAGAGATTGTGTTGCTTTACACAAGTATTGGATAGCATTGCTAAGGTGAGTACATGTGATCTTTTATGAGTACATAGGAAAAATGATTTAAATGACTAAAATGATTAAAAGAGTCTTTATTGAATAAACGTTTTGATAAAGAAAGTGATTGTAATGTTTATATGCCATGAAATGATTTGTGACATTGACTTGTTAAATTGATAATTGAATTGGAGCTAGGGCTCATGTTGATGACCAATTATGTGTTAGTCAAATTATCCGGAAACGATAACCCATTCGTGGGGGAGTAGAGATTACTACTTGGGGCGGTACCTCCCTGCGCAAGGGTAGTATATCTAAGTGAACGATAACCCGAAATTCGGGGGACTATGATAACCCGATAAAAAGGGGGATTACGATAACCCGCGGGACGGGGGAGTGATGATCTCAGTAAGTTTGGGAGAACCCCAATTACCAAAGATCTTTTGATGATAACCCATATCGGGGGAGTTGCTTCGGGATGACCCGTTGCGTATGTGTGAGCTTAGGGCAAGCTCGAGATTATGTTGGACTTATGTGCAATTTGATAACCATTTTATTATTATTATGTAGTTGCATTGAATTATAACCGAGTCTAAAACCCATGTTTCTCACGAGACAATTTTGTCTCACGTACTACGTTTTCTTTTATGTCTATGTACTCAGGTTCGGGAGCTAAAGATTAGACGGCCCGTAGTGATAGCATTTGGATGATTAGCTCGGTGTACCATTTGATTCCCTGGACTATTGTTTTCGATATATAATTGTAACACCGGTTTTGGCATTTTCTAATTATTCAAATGTTTATTTTAAACCATGTTTTGGATATTGTGGATTTTTAAATGTTTAAACTGTTATTCAAAAGTTTAAATTGTTTTGAAAAATCGGTGTGTTACATTGTCGGCCTAATAATGATAACCGATAGCTCGTTTACTAAACGGTACGGTAGAACTTCCTTTAAAATAACGAATAAGTTGAAGGTCCAACTATCGTAACCGAAAGTAACCGTAGCTCAGCTGAATTCACCATAGCTGACCTCTCCTATGTGCACAAACATCTATATAGCACCACTTTTAGGCAACCAAACTATAAGTCATAGCTGTAATATTCCAACCTAAATGCCTTTTTCCAACCTAAATGCATTTTTCCAAAATTGATATTACAACACAAGTAAGATGGTTAAAACAACCACTCACCTTAGCACTTTTCCCGGCACACTCAGTAGTCTTATTTCACTGAGTCTCTTTTCCTTTGCCTGTAATATCAATATAAACCCGATTAGTAATCCAAAAGTTCACCAAATAATCTCAACACTTAATTATTTGAGTTCAAACCAATATTATGCAAATACATTATCACTACTAGTTGCACTTTACCAAATTGACAATTAGCACTAGTTCAAGACTTTTATAAGTCAAACTTGACCAAACGGGTCAAAACAACTATATTAATTAAACACTTATATAAACGGGTTAAAACCCCAAATTAGTAATCCAAATACATCAAATGTTAACATTTACTAATATGAGTTTAAACTATATTTTACATTCACTTTACTACCATTCTCTTATGACATACCTATTTGTACATTTACTATTTTACAATGACTTTTAAAAGTCAATTCATTCAACAAACTTGCCATAACTCAGTTCTTGACATTTTGTCACTTAAATGGATCAAAATCTCATACACTAGTCAACGTTATAATTTATTAATTCCAATATGTCAAAATCTACATAAACAAGCACATACTTCTTAACTAAGTGAATTTATAAGGATTACAACATCTAGTTTATCAAAGCAAATTTTATCCAAGTTGACTAACTATTGATCAATAACTTCATTTAACCAAACACTATAATTTACATTGAGATTTCAATAAAGCCTTGTTAAAATTCAAACATTTAATCTCACCTACTAACTACTCCCTCCGTCCCACAAAAAAGTTCCCATTTCTAATGGGCACAAGTATTTAGGAGAGAGTTAGTGGTGGGGTCCATGGTTATATTTTGATTAAAATATAAGGTTTTCTGGAGAGAGAAAGTGCTTTTAGAAGATAATTAGTGGTGGGGTCCATAGTTTTAATATTATTTTATTAAGTGGTCCCTCACCATTTGAGAAATGGGAACTTTTTTGTGGGACAAAATTTAGAGGGGAAATGGGAACTTTTTTGTGGGACGAAGGGAGTAATATATAACAATTAAACTAACATAAACAAGCTGAACACAACCCGATTTCATGATTTTAGGGTAAAAATCTTTCTTTCCAAACTTGATCAATAGTGGTGGAACTCTAACTAAAACTTTACAATTCAAGGTTTACTTTAGTAATTACACTTATATATAACATCACCTAAACACCAATCAATTTAACAATTTCAGTTTATAGACCATAAATATCAAGAATCACCAAAACTCACTAACACACAAAAACCCTAGCTTCAGAAAAGAAGAAATAGAAGAAACTTACTTTAGCTTGCTTTATATTCGAGATCAAAGATGAGAATTCGGAAGGTTTCAAGCTAGAATCTTTGATTTTTCAAAAAAACAATCTTAGTGTGTGTGTGTATGGTGTATCGCACGAAGTAGACAATAGAAAAAAGGCATGAGTCAAACTTTTGAGCTTTTCTCACATTTACACGTGCCCACACACAAAAGGCTGATTTATATTTACAACACATTATAATACTGAATATTTGGTCCGTAGTTATTTTATTTAAAATACCTAACCAACTCTGATTTTGACAACAAAGATATTTTTGGAACTTTGGTTCAAAAGTAAACCCAAATATATAAAAATTATATTAAGATCTATCTATCTCATTTTCTACTAATTTTTAACCCCGTGGTTAAATACACAAATAATTCAAACAAATCAAATAAATTTTATATAAAATACTAGATAATAAAATATTACTTACCGAAAGTAATAAAATACTAGGCCGGGTCTCGGGGTGTTACAACACCATATCCAATATTTGGTTTTTTATCCGAAACATCTTAAGTACTATCCTCCTTAAGCATCATAAATGTGAGTTAACTGTTACGGTTTATTTTTTTGCAAAGCCCATATATTCCGCCCCAATTGAACACCCATCAATTCTTGCACTAAAACCTTTTAAACGGCTGCATTGATTTCATTTTAAAAAGTAATTAGTATTAAATATATCACATTTAAAGCGTATTTTAATTAATGCATCTTATACCACAATTAAAACGCATTGACTTTATTTTAATTGGCTTCATTTTAATTCGAACTCTTTTTAATTCAAAATCATTTGACCACAATTAATTTGCTTATTAATTTTCTAAAATACTATTATTTCCTCTGCATGATTTTCAAAATATATTGATTGTATTAAAATCTTTCTAATATACCTCATTCATTTCGGTTTACATATCAAAGGTGTGATTGTGAGTCTATCTATGGTTTTATAAATGTGCATATGTGTATTCTCAATTCCATCATTTTTCTCTTTGGGCCTCTTTCTTATACCTTTTCTTTGTTTTTAGACATCAACAGACGAAAGAAAGGTACATATTCTTACCTTTTTTTTCTTTAAATTTAGCTTTATCCAATAATCTTGATCAAGTTAACTGAATTGATTTTAGTTTTAGATTTTAAACTTAGGAACCCATGGCTACCGAGATCTATAGCCCCAAGAGGAAGACAACTAATGAGTGTTGATCAAGATAGTCATATACTTGGTATTCCAAAGTACCAAATATGTTCAAGTAAAATCTTCATGTATTGTACATTACTTCCTTTATTCTCATGGTAATCATTATGTTGCCCTTGATGTGCATGACTATTAATAATTCATGTAAGATTTACTTATATAATGTTTTTTATTATTATTTTTTGGAGGAGAAAAAGGCCATAAAAGAAGAAAATGAAACATGATGAGAAATATATGTGGGTATGATCAGAGTGGATGCTATCGGGTCCAATTGGATTTTATTAATCTATTCTTTACCTGTCAAGGTTAGCAATTATGCAGTCAAATTACCGCCCATGTTTAATTTTACATAATTAGCGTTATATAATATTCATGATTTCACATTTGTATATTGGTCAGTTTGAGTATATATGTATATTGTTATAATCTGAGTTTTATATCATCATGCGTATTGTTTAGATACAAATATATGGAAGGTATGTTTTCACTAGAATTTGAAATAATATTAATTTTTTGTTATTATAATATGACATTTCTCTTATGATTATGTAGATTGTTCCAACCGAATATTAATACATATCAAGAGAAGTCTTACCTTACCCATCAGTTCTCCGTTACTGAGTACTCCTCCCCAATGAATGAATATGACAGAACATGGACATGTTTGATTCTTAAAAAAATGTATTTTTTTTAACCATCATGTTTATATGAGGTTTTTTTTTTTTGGAAACGGCAAATGAAATAACGGAAGCCTACTCGCAATTTTTCAGCGAGCACCCCGAGTTCGAGCTCCGCATAAGCGGGCAAACCCAGCCCCCAAAGGGATTTCCAAGGAAAATTCCCCATATGTGCCCGTGTGAGGTATGAGTTAAATTACGCTAATGCAACGCTCCCAAAGGGATTCGAACTCACGACCTGCAGCCCACATGGGTATAAACCCAGTGCCTCAGACCAGCTAGGCTGGCCATCATTGGCTTATATGAGGTTTTTAATCATTGTTTTTTGTATGTAAATGTATTCATTGGTTTACTTTTTATAGGTCTTTCAGCATTCACTGTTTTTTGAAATATGCAAGCAATTGGCCGATCATTTTGATGTAGTGCTGACTGCAAGAGACGAAAATAGGGGCGCCAATGTCGTCGCCAAAATGCACTCTTCCGGTTTATCGGGCGTCTTTCTTCATCAGCTCGATGACAGTGATCCGACCAATATCTCTTCCTTAGCTTATTTCATTGACATTTTGATAACTATATACATTTTGAAGCCTGTTTTTTGTATTGAGTTTTAAGTTTATAATTTATAACAGTTTACTTGCAATCATTAGCAAATAATCATTTTAGCTGAATGTAATTTTTCCTAATTTGTTGTGAAAGTATAATTTGATTATAATTTCAACCAATTTGAAGTGGCTAGATGTGGCTAAATTACCAACCAAATTGTTAGGCCCCGTTTGTTTTGACGTAATCCTCCGTAATTATAATTCAATTACATTACAGAGGTACGTTTGGATGAACTTTTTTTTCGTAATTCATTTACGACGTAAATTCGAATTACGATATTTGTTGTAATTGAATTCTGTGTCAACACCCTATGAATTCAATTACGGCCCTTTAGTAAACTAACAAATTTGAATATTTTGTATGCTTCAATTTTTAATACCGTTTAAAAAAAATTATAAATTAACTTTTTTTTTAAAACTTAAAAAATAACAAATAAATTTTAAGAAAAAAAAAATAAATAAAATTTTAAAAACAATAATAATAATAATAAGTTTTAAAATTTTAAAAAAGGATCTAAAAAAGTTTTTAAAATAATGCATAAATATTGATTTAAATTACAACTCAAAATTTTAGTAGCCAAACGCGTAACCATATTCAATTACAACCGAATTCAATTCCAACCGAATTTAATTACATTACAGAAGATTACTTCTGGTAAATGTTTTCTTATTTGGAAGTGGTCAAACTGGTCAATAATAAGTGAAGCCCTATGACAAGTTGAGGGCACTTGCAAAAACCAAGATGAGTTTTAAAAAATGTTACTTAGCTACAGACACATACTTTGGTAACGAGAATGAAGATGTTGTAAAATGTTTGACTTTTTCCCTAAGTTGACTATATATAAAGTCAGTCATTTTTGTCAGATTATAATTTATTTCAATATCATAGAACTCAAAACTTTTTATTTATTTAATTTGATTTGTAGATATTTGGTATGAAAACTCTGGTAAAGAACTACTTGCCTATAAGAGATGCATATCTTTGTGTTGGCATTGATGAAAGAACTGTTTAAAGACCTATGTCAAAACATAGGGTTACAGAAATCTCAATCGCTATATTTCTCCTTACTTTAAGGACTTTTGACATATTTGACCATTACATCGTAAGAAATAATGTGTAACCGAAGGATATTTGCTCGCTAAGCTTTGCTATGACAATCAACAAAGCTCAAGGACAGACAATTCCCAATGTTGGCGTTTATCTTCCGGAATATGTTTTCTCGCATGGACAACTTTACGTTTCCCTTTGAAGAGGAATTTCACGTGACACGACAAAAGTATTTAGAAATCCAACAAAAAAAAAATTAATCTTGACGTAGTTTACACACCAAACGTGATGTATCGGGAGGTTTTACATGATGACTAATACGCATAAACAGACTTTCACCCTCTCTATTTTATTCTTAATTAGGTTTATTTTTTATAACAAGAAACATTTGAGATGGATCATTTGTGTTATTATATATCAAAACATGTAATCGAACAACATTTCGACGCCAATGTCAATTCTTTTTTTTTCCTCTATTATATACACAGTTTGCATGCTTATGTATTGTATTCGTTATAAAAATATGTAACCAATGGACTTTTAATCTCCAGGAATATATAGTTCGCAGCCGCCGCATCGCGCGGGTTATAGCCTAGTATACTACAAATTAACATCTATGTTCCAACGGGACTTGAACTTTGACTACAAGAATAGAGGACAACACATCATACCACTAGGTTGAGATTATGGAATTTCTAAATCAACAAAATAAGTTGAATAAAAAGATGCTATAACATGCTCAAATGTAGTAATGATACAATTGGCACCCAAAAAAATTGAGATCTTACAATAAAATGAAAAAAAGAGAAGAAATAATTCACCCTCATCACACCAAATCAAAATGTCACAATCCCAAAACCGATTACTCAATCCTTAATTGCAACTTTGGCATGAAAAGATGCATCTTCAATCACCTGTGGGCTGTCACCAACGTTTCGATGAACCTTAATCCATCAAATCTAGGTGCAAATTTCTCCTTCTCCAAACTCAAATCCCCACTGTTTCTCCCTCTCAATTCCTGTAAAACCACAACAAAAGTTACAAACTGCACTCAATTGAGTCCTACAATTATCAAATTCAAGGAAACATTAAGGGGTTGTTTGGTTGGAGAGTATGGGAATGGAGGAATGACTTTCATTTCCGATGTTGATGTTTGGTTAGTGGGTTTACATGCCCATGACTAACCAAACACCCCCTAGGTAACGGTAAAACTAAAACCACGTCAGCAGTTACATTCATGCTCTACTAGTTACCACTTACCAATTACCATAATGAACAAAAACTGAACTCAATTAAGTCCAATATTTTCTTTTTGTTAATTTGGGGGCAACTGTATGTACATGTAAAGCCACATCAATAATTACATTCATGTTCTTCTAATTAACTATGTAAACAAAAATCTGAACTCCATGAACACTAAAATTTTAAATTTTAAAAACTTGATGTACCTGTAAAATTACCTCAATAATTGCAATCATGTTCTCTTAGTCAAGCTAAAAAAAAAAAAAAAAAATGAACTCGATTGAGCCCTAAAATTCTGAAATTTGGGGAAAACGCCACATCAATAATTGCATGCGTGTTCAACTAATTAGCTACAAAGACAAGAACTAAATTCTGTTTAGCCCTAAAATTGTGAGAAACTTGATGTACCTGAACGGATGTGTTAGGATGAGAGGAGGAGAGCGCCGCCGTGGATGCTGCGAGAACAGATGCGACGATAGCAGAAGCAGAAACCTTCATCATGTTGCCGGAGAAGAATGGAACGAAATCCGACGAACACCGCCGGATCTCTATGGTATCTTGTAAAAGGGGGAAGGAAGTGAGGGGGGTGGTTGTAACTGATTATATATTCGATTTGTGAATTAAACCCGATTTAATTGTCTTTTGGGTTCCGCTATGCGGCTACCCACCACGGCGGTCGAATAAACTAGTAGTAATAATTTGTACAAATAAGTATATTGTCTTATGAGCGTTGCAGCGGATGAAATATCTTAGATGAGGTTAAAAGTATAAATTATAAAAATTGAGAGGTTAAAAGTATAAATTATAAAATTTGAGAGGTTAAAGTTTAGGGTGAAAGTATTTTCTGGTAACTAAAATTAACTTTGTTTATTAAATGGAGTTAAAAAAAAAATCTTTATATATAAATGTTAATAGTGCTGTGTGGTGATTTCTCAGTTCAAAGGACTGTTTTATAAATTTGTAAAATTGTAAATGAAAAATTTAAATGTAAAGCAGAAAGGTTCAAGAAGGGGATTAGTTTTCCTATCATAATTTTTGATACCCCTACCACAGTGTACAACTATTCCTGCAAACTGTACAAACGTATAATGCACATATTGTGGTATAATGCTTAAAAGATGTGGTATGAAAATCACTCCCTGTTCAAGAATGCATCTGCTATATAAAGTTTTAAGCTTCCCAAGGTTTGCCATTGCACATCTTTACTTCTATCTATCCACCTTTCTTTATAGGGAATATATAAATAAAACGTTTGTGCGCATGTTAGCATATCTTTACTGTTCATAGTGTTTGTTAGTGGGATGGTAATTGTATATAAGTACAATACGATACAATACAATACAATAGGGTTTCGTAACGTACAAACGATTGATGCTTCTAAGTTTATGAGATGGTTGTAGCCTTGTAGGGTTGGATTTTTCTAGAGAGGGGGGTCGTTGGGATGGAGTCTGTTTTTGTTTCTCCTAAATACTCTTGCCGTTAAAAAAACTGAAACTATTAGATTGGTAATACCGATAACTGAATCCAACTGTCGTCACAAGATTTTCATGACACTAAATTTACCAGTGATGATTAAACTCACGTGAATTTATCATTATAACATAATAAACGCATAAGGCACGTGCCAATAGCACGTTGTGAGCCTCGTCAATAGCCCATTAAACTTGTTGTAACCTCGTCACGGTTGGCACGACCGTCTTCCTCAAACTCATTGGCAGCAACTCATCTCCGCGGGAAAGAGTTAAGGGAACTCGTCGGTAGTTCGTGTGAAGAGGCTGCAAGGGGAGGTTTAATTTTTTAATATTTTTTGAAGTGGATATGAGTTAGTGATGACTTGATGGTTGATGTTGTCACGACCTTGTCAGTAACTCGTCAGTAGGGAGGAAACTACTGACGAGTTAGGAAATATATCGCGGTTAAGAGAGACCTTAAGGAGGGAGAGGATGGACACAATCTCTCACAAGAAGTTTGGTCGCCTGATATATAAGGTATTCAAAATTATCTGAAAACCGTATCTGAAAAATATCTGATATCCGAAATCCAGGTCTCCGAAAATCCAGATTTATGAACTTTAGATACCGGATTCGAATAGTATTTTTAGAATTTTCGGATATCCGGTATTTGAAATATTATCCTAAATAAATATATGGAACATTGGAAAATATTAAATATCCGAAAAATCTAAAAAATATCTGAAATATTTGAAATTTTTTGAAATTTAGGATACGCAGAATTGGGATATCAGAATTTCGGACACTGAATTCATATGGAATAAATCCAAACATATCCGAAACTTGAATATCCAAAAAATCATGATATATCCCATTGTGAACACCCATAGCCTAAACGACCAAACCAAGTCTAGGTCACATGGAGGACGCATGGTGGAGGGCTCGTGTAACAAGGGGAGGCGCCAGAGGTGGTTGTGTTTTTTAGGCGTATATCAAAGCAACTGAGATATATGTGTCAAATATATATAGTTAATTAATCGTAAAAATGATTGGATATACCAAAGATAAAGAAAAAGATTGATGAATTGAACTATGTCGTTATTAATTTATAATTATGTGTTTTTTCATATTTGTTTGTATAATTGTGTATCTCTATTTATAATAAAAGAAAGCATGACATGTCACCTAATCCACGTCACCTTTGCCGCGTCATATTTGCCACGTCATAAATCATCTACCAATGAAAACATTCAACGTCATCCTTTTGATATCAACCTAATCCATAAACATTATTATCTTAAGATATATTTTTGATTTTCAGTTTATCACATATTTATCACATATTTTAAAAAAATAAACCAAATATTGATTTATTTTTAAAAAGACGATTACATTGCAAATTGAAAAGCCGATTACATTGCAAGTTTAAGTATTTATGGTACACATATTCAATTCAAAAATCAATTAACAAATGATTACAAAAAATAAACCAAATATTGATTTATTTTTAAAAAGACGATTACATTGCAAATTGAAAAGCCGATTACATTGCAAGTTTAAGTATTTATGGTACACATATTCAATTCAAAAATCAATTAACAAATGATTACAAAAGTTGTAGTTGTTCAATGATAAGTAAATTTTACATATAATTGCTCAACCTTTAGAGGAAGGGGTGTGGTGGCGAAGGGTTGCCCACGCCGGACGCCACGTCGGCTCGCCGGGCTCGCCACCACACCGGGCGTTACGTGAGCGAGCCCCGGCGCCGGACAGTCGACAGCGAACCAATGGGGTGTTGTCACGTGTTCTAGCCGTTGGCAACGGCTAGTTTTCCAGAAAATTAATTTTTTTTTTTTATAAATAAAACCTATTATAAATAACCCCTTTAACCATAACCTTCTTTCACACCATCTTCTACACACTCTCTACAATTTCTTACACTTTAACTCTCAAAAACTCACAAAAATGTCTCAACCACCACACCCCGAATGGATGAACGGTATTCTTGGATGGGAAGTTCAGGCTCACCGGCGTCCAATGTCAACACCTTCGTCCCAACATCGTCCACCCAAAACACCGTGATGCCGACATTTTCCCAAGAGCAATACAACCACTATATGCTTCAACAATAATTTCAAAACCTTCAACAACACCCCCCTCAAATGTGGTCACAAACACAATGGTCACAACCACAATCTTCACAACCACAACCTTCACAACCTCAAGACCCCGCGGCCGTTGAAAAGGCGAGAAGAAAGGGGAAAAAAGTTTCCGTCAACTTAAGTCGGACGGTCATGCGGTGGGACGCCGCACAAGAAGTGTTATTGGCCGAGTGTTGGGTTAGCGTTTCCGAGGACCGCGAAAAGGGCGCCGACCAATCCGATGAATGTTTTTGGAACAAAATCCTTGTTGAGTTCAACAAGGATGTTGATACGCCGTATACCAAAGACATGGTGACGGGGAAGTGCACGACTTTAAACGGTAATTGTAAAAAATTCAACGGTATCTACAAACGTTTACAACGTACAAGCCGGAGCGGTGAAAATGAGGTCGACTTTTTGGCCCGTGTCCGACAAGCGTACCGTGACGAGTCGTCGTCAAAAGAACAATTTAACAACGCATGTGCGTGGGAAGTTTTGAGACATTGCCCGAAATGGGACGCCCCCGCACCCATTTCGCTCTCCGATAACGAAGAACTTTTCGGGGAAAGATACGAGACCACGTCCGACGGGAAAGTCTCGTAAGGCAAAAAAAAGTAGATCGGAAAGTTCATCCGACACTAAGACCGCCGGAAGTGCCGCACCGCCGGACCTTGGCGAGGCTATGATGGCCGAGTTTAGGCGGAAAAGTGAAGCCGCTCAATCGGCTTACGAAAGGTCAAAGGCGCGGGATGACGTTTTCGTGCGGTTGGAAGAATTGTGATTCCTAAGCACTAACACCCACGGTTTGGGGCGCCAATATAAGGCGAGAATCGTCAAGGAAAAAAAGGCGATCCGCGAAAAATACCCCGTCGACGCAAATGAACTAGACGTGGACGATGACGACGATTAGTTTTTTTTCGGTATTTTTTTCTTATTTTTCGGTAATTCTTTTTTTTCGGTAATTTGTTTTCTTTTTTAGGTATTTTTATTTTGTATTTTGTAATTTTTATTTTAATGAAGTATTATGTTTTTAAAAAAAAGAAAAAGAAAAAAAGGGGATGGGGCCCAAATGGCTTAAGTGATGGTAGATGGGGTATTTTGGGGTTTTGAATGCGATATGTGAAATGGTGAGGTGGCGCATAGGTGGTGCAGAGGTCACGGTTTGACTTAAGTCACCACACCCATCACTCTTAAATCCCTAAGCATAATCGTGTCTTTGTTTCATTTTATTTGTGTATTTATTTAGGATGGAATTCTAAATGCAATATTTTGAGGGAAGAAGGTGGATATTAGTAAAAAAAAAAAAACAATTGTTTTTTCAGTTGTGATCCTTATAAGGGATATTCCTAAGACTACCCCCATCGGTTAGATGGGGGTTGGGTTGCATGAATATTTTATTAAGAAAAAAAAGGAGGGTCACCTTTTTGAGGCAACCCAAGCCGGCAGAGAAGACCGATCGGATGGGGTGTCACATGCATTGGGTCACACAATTTTTTCTTTTCTTTTTTTTTTAAATATTACATGTGTAATTATTTGATTGGCTAGTCACATTTTTAAAAGATAAGATTTCTTATCTTAAAAAAACCAGTATTATCTAAACTAAAAAATTATAAAAAAAATACTAAAATTCATAATTCTTTTTTGTCTATTTATAGAGTATAATCTTGACATATTTTGTATTCATTTTCAACTCATCATTTCTATACCCTTTTGATTTCTTTGCTATCATGGATTCTTCATATCCAAATTTCGTTTGTAATCTTAATGATTCTCAAGAATTTCAAAGCTTTCAAACCTATCAAAACTCTCAGTTTTTCTCAAATCCTGAGCAATTTCCTGTCACCGAATATATTCAAACCTCACCAAACACTGGAAATAACTCAAAAGGAGGAGGCGCTAAATGGGATGTCGTTGAAGACATCGCTTTAATGTCGGCATATTGTATCGCTAGTGGAAATCCCATTATTGGAAAAAACCGGAAAAGATTATCATTGTGGTCACACGTAAAGGAATTGTATGACGCAAATCGGGCGGAAAACCCATAAAAGGTCGGTGACAGAAACGTTGGTCAAATGAAAGGTAGGTGGAAACGACTTAACGAAAATGCGGGAAAATGGATTAGCGCATACAGAGAAGCATATCGACTAAAAAGAAGTGGAATGAGCATGAAAGATGTTGAAAATGAAGCTCATAAAATTTATGAGGCAGGTGGAAGCAAGTTCAATGACAGTGTAGTTTTCAATGAAGTTATGTGTAACCATCCAAAATGGAAGTTAGAGCTAGAACCTAACACAACACGTTCTCGTCCTGAAGAAGGAGAAAGTGGTGGTAGCACGAAAAGATCAAGGACTACTGAAGAAGGAGAATATTCTGTCCCATCAAATCCAGAAACGCCAAGTAGTGGTGGTTCAGTTTCCAACCGTCCAATAGGTAGAGATGCAGCTAAAAGAAAAGGAAAATGTAAGGCGTCTAATGAAGTTGTTGAAGAACTTCGTGCATTGCGGCTTACTAGAGACAACGAAGTTGAAGTCATGAAAAAACGACTCGAGTTGGATCAACAAAGAGAGCAAAAATTGGAAGAAAGGGAACTAATGAAGATGCAACTTGTGCATTTGAACACACTGCTACAAAAGGAGTCCTTGTCGCCCGATGAAGAAAACATGAAACGTTTTCTAATGTCAAAGTTTTATGGAAACTAATTACAACTTATTGTATGTTTCGTTTTTAGTACTTGTAAGATATTACATTATGGAGTTGTCATGTATGTGTAAGATGAATAGTTGTGTAATTTCTATCTCGCATAAATGCGTATTATTATTGTAATTTAGTTTATCTATTTTATATGTATGATGAATGTTTGTATAAATTTTTTATCTATTTTATTTAGTTTTATATTTAAAATAAATGATTTATTTATAATGAAATAATAGATATTAAATAAAATAAATAATAATTATAAAATATTATTTAAGTAATAAAAACTTGGGTTGGGTTGGGTTGTTAATGTGTATGAAAAAAAAGGTTGGGTTGGGTTGTGTAGGTGGAAGAGAGAGAAATTATTTTTTAATTAAAAAGTAGGGTTGGGTTGGGTTGCTAATGGGGATAGTCTAATGCAGAAGAGGGCTATCTTCTTCATTTGTGTGAATATATCGAGGTTCTGAATTTACATATCTTTCAACACATGCTACTTCTTATTTTACATTTTTTTATAAATAATTACCGTTTCAAATAAAAATCTATAAAAATTATATGTAATTATTCAATAATAATCCATTATTGAAATTTTATACATTCAAAATAAAGTAGTGGGTCAACCCGAACTAACATGGCACGTTTTAACCAATTGTTTAATATAATTGACATGTTTTAACAAATTTTTAAATGATCTGCTCTGACCTGTTACCAAAACTCCATTTTGTTGGCATGGAGGGCCCAGAGACTTGTGATCCAAACAAGTGCATATGTAATTGAAACGGGTTGAATAACCATTGCTTTTGTAATGCAAACGGTTCATACGGGTAGAAAGTCTCAAAAATTGTATTAAGATGTTTACAACCTCATAATTCATTTCATATGAATCATTTAATTATTGAACGCCTTGATATTGAAAATTGTATTTAGATATAGTAAGTTAACTTTATCTATATACCTATTGTTATCATGGCAACTTTAATATTGTTTGTTCTAATGGTAACCCCATTTTGTTATTGTTGAATGACATTTTAGATGTCCGGCTTCTAATTCTTTGCTAAAGTCAAACATTACATGTTTATTTGGCATTCTAAAGTAGTAATTGCTATGAATTTTTATATGCCGCCCGTGATTATCACGGGTTATAGGCTAGTACGTATATATAATTATAATTTATGTACAAAATTATCGCATTAATTCATGACATAGGAAACGTTATGATCTCGCCAAAGTATGGTCATAACTTCTAAGACTCGAGGCTTGATGATATCGTGATGTTATTTGAGAACATTGTCTCCGTACTGAAGCTATCACGTGTATATGTGGTTTTTCTTTTTCCTAATGTACATGTTTAAAACATGAAGAATTTTGATTCTTCTGAATTGGCATGTTGCTATGTCTCTTTATTTTCTATCATAAAAATAGTAATCTAAAGCTGTATTAGACGCACGAGTGGAAGAGTAATGCAAGACCATGTCCTTAATTAAACATTATTTTATGCAAACCAAACCCTAACTTCCGCTGTTTATGCTCTCTTGTCTTCACGTTCCTTCCTTTGACTTCATACTCCAAACCTGTATTTATTTATATATATTCCTACTCCCACCTTCAATTTCCTCAATTACTTGCGACTATTTCAATCCCCCATTTTCTTAAGTTCAATCAAGGTATCAACTTTTTGATATCTTTTCAATTGGGTATTCTGTTTAGTTTGGATTAACATCATTTTTCTTGTTTGAAATCTATAATCTTGATTATTTGTAGTTAAACTAGATTTTTAATATATAGTCCAAGTTTTCAAATTTGTAAAAATGGTATATGATTTGTGTTATTAATTTAAGTTAAGCAGGTTTGTAACATACAGTTCCAATTTGAAATTAGTAGTATTTATCTAAATTATGTTAAATTGTTAATGATTCAAATTTGGTCTAAATGATACCATTACATTTTTTTATTTTGCGATTAGTAATTATAAATTTGATAAATCTTGTAGAGACATGAGTGAACAGAAGCGAACTCCCCGTTTGAATGAAAGGATCTTGTCTTCTTTATCAAGGAGATCCGTTGCTGCTCATCCTTGGCATGATCTTGAGATTGGTATTTTTCATCAATTGTATTAAATTACTGCAAATTAAAAACAGAGTATTTCAAATTAGCTGAAAATAAGGTATTTTAGGGTGGCAATTCAGATAATCGTGACCCATTTCAACCCGAAGACGACCCGTTTATTGAACGGGTTAGGTGGGTACCACGTTGACCCGTTTAGGACCCGAACTCATTTTGACCCAGCCCCAACCTGATTATATTCGTCTAGTGTCGATAATTGCCACCAGATAATTAGATGAAGGATTTTTATTAACCTACAAATAATCTTAAGTAGGATTTTTTATTACAAACATTAAAGATGAGATAATCATTTCTAAAACGTAGATCCAAACAACTGTTTAGATTGCTATTAATTTGATGTTTGGATCATAATTTCTGGCCCTTCCCTTCCTAAACAGGACCTGGAGCTCCTGAAATTTGCAATGTGGTATGTAAATCTTGCATTCAATTCATGTTTCTTTTTATGTTCATCGGTAACTTCTGTATGGCTTTATATTTGATTGTAATTAATAAATAAGGTTATTGAGATCACAAAAGGAAGCAAAGTGAAATATGAACTTGATAAGAAAACTGGGCTCATCAAGGTATGATCATTATTAATTGGTTGATACACAAAACGTATCATGATTTAATTATTATTTTTATATTAACTTGGAGTTAAATTATTTATTTTAATAAATAGGTTGATCGCATTTTATATTCATCGGTGGTTTATCCTCATATTAACTTGGAGTTAAATTATTTATTTTAATAAATAGGTTGATCGCATTTTATATTCATCGGTGGTTTATCCTCATATTAACTTGGAGTTAAATTATTTATTTTAATAAATAGGTTGATCGCATTTTATATTCATCGGTGGTTTATCCTCATAACTACGGATTTATTCCTCGTACATTATGTGAAGATAATGACCCAATGGATGTATTAGTCCTAATGCAGGTATTTACACATGTTTATGAGCATTTCTTTGTTCATAGATGTGATTATATACACAATTAGATTTATAAATACGATAACAGGGTTTTGGGTGAGTGCGTTGAAAACTTGAAATCAATTTTATATTAATATTTGAAATATCATTTTTTAAGTAATTAACTTTAATTTTTATTGCAAATGTTATGAAAGTGATTGTTTTGCAGGAACCAGTGCTGCCTGGATGTTTTCTTAGAGCCAGAGCCATTGGACTTATGCCTATGATTGATCAGGTGCTTCAGTTTATCATAATGCTTGTTTTTTTTTGTCAATTATATGTTTTTTTTTTTTTATATTAAAAAAAAATATTTTTATGAATTTAGGGCGAAAAAGATGACAAGATTATTGCAGTATGTGCTGATGATCCAGAGTACCGTCACTACACTGACATAAGCCAGTTACCCCCTCATCGTCTGGCTGAGATTCGCCGATTCTTTGAGGATTGTATCCTTTTAATCTACTTTTATATCAGTTTGTGGTTTTTTCGCGATATTTTGACCAAATTCTCATGAGATTTGACCAAAACAAATTACCCGAATTAGGTCGATACTTATTGGATCATCAGGCATTAGAAACCTCTGTTAATTTCATTTTCCAAATTTAATTGATTTCTGTGTGAAATAAATATTTCTTGACAAATGAAAAAAGACAAGAAGAACGAGAACAAAGAGGTTGAAGTTGATGAGTTTCTGCCTTCAAAAACTTCTCATGATGCTATTCAATACTCCATGTAAACCTCTCACTTTAATTAATTTTGATATTATTTTATGATATAATATTTTTAATAAAAATGTTGATTTGGGGTGATGCAGGGATCTTTATGCTGAATATATCATGCAGACTCTGAGGAAATAGAAAGGGGTTCTGATATGATATGTCGTTACTAAAACACGGCTAATGATTTTTCTAATATATGTTTATGATGATAAAAGAACAAGTCATGTTGTTGTCATTTTACTCTTGTTACAAATATTATTTATATTTAATGGAACTTAAATTTGGTATGAAATGATTTCTGCTAGTTTTTGATGTTATGTCCATTCTTCTTCCTAGCCTTCTTAGTTACATTTGACATTTTTTTAAAAACTTGAGTTTAAAGCAACTTGAATTACTAATTTTCCCATGTAGCTTATAAATTTCTTAATTCCTGAATCCACATTAATTTTTTTTAATAACTAGTGTCCATTGACCTTTTGCTGGTCAAAATAACAAGTTCCCAAATCCACATTAAATTAAGTTCTTTTACGCACCAATGCCATCATTTTCCTTGTACGTCTCATTTTCCTAATATGAAAGTTTGTTTAACGGGTTCGAGTTTTAATAGCAGATATCAAACCAAAACTTTGTGGCAAAATCTAAACTACCAAAATTATTCGATCCTACTAACTTTTGCTTTAGAGGAGCACAAATCAATTTTTCTATCAAGCCGGACCAGTTTCAAACCGGTTCAGTCTCGGTCAACAAAGGTCAAACGAACCGGTTCAGTCTCGGTCAACAAAGGTCAAACGAACCGGTTCAGTTTTTACCTGATTTTGGGGAGTGATGTACGTGTCCAGTTGATACGGTTCGGACTGGATTCAAACTGAGTTTTCGTCGTGTTTAAACCGGGTTTAACGGCTTACGTTAACAAAATCAAAAACAGTTTTTAAAACTGGTTCATCCCCCAAACCTCGATCTGATCCCGGTCCGGCGGTTTGTGAATTGATCCGGTCTGATGAGGTTGTTCTGAAACATACTTCAAGATAGTCAATGGTTCTATTAGACCTGTAAGTTGTAACAACCTTTATTTTTAGTGTTTTCTAGATCAGTCAGCTAAGCAAAGTGTGCAACATGTCAAGTCTAGAATCGAATATATTATTTTGTGCGATCACATCAATCAAGACATGAACAAATGCCTACTACCATTACAATTAAACCCCTCAAATATTATCTCCTAGTTTTTAGGGCGTATTCAGGCACCTTTGTCCACTGTGTCCCAACTGCTCTCAGATTAATCAGCAGTATTCATACATTGAGACCTACAAACACCAAAGTTAAGACTAGATCGGTGGGCCGGGTCATGAGATTGAATGGGTCGGGTCGGGTCAGGTCAGGTTGGCCCATAACAAAATGTTGGCAGCTCTTACCTGTTAAGCATGGCTATGTCTGAAAAAAGGATGATCAAGAGCTTGTTGAGCAGTAAGACGTTCTGCAGGATTAAACTTCAATAAACCGTGCAGCAGATCAATAATGGATGATCTTGTACCACCAACTGAAACACACTGTGATATCATATTCTGCATTGCAACACAACACAATTACACATACTTACTCTAAATGTGTCATATTAAAATCACTTGTTTTCATACTAAAACAAATGTTTTGCATTTTGTCAACAGATGTGACAACTTTATGCTTCTTTTATTATTTTAGAAAGATATTTAAACTTGGTTTAGCATTAAAAAGGAAGGAAAACCTTGAGTCGATCTAGCTTCCTCACAGCTCTAATACTCTCCCTAGAGACTGCACCTTCAGGCCAATTTAATCGTGTTCGTCTAAAGTACTTTTCCGCACGCCGCCTGTCATTATCAAAATAATAATTAAAAATAAAATAACTAATTAAAAAAAAGTTACTTCTCCTACACTTTTTCTAGGTTACTTAATACAAATTAAAGATTAAATTACACAAATGGTCCTTTAAGTTTGTACCAATACCATATAACATATTTGATCCTTTAGTTTCATAAATTACACTAGTAGTCCTAGGGGTGAGCTCGGTGCAAAAACCGAACCGAAACCGATAACGATCAATTTTCAGAACCGAAACCGAACCGATAACATGTTATCGGTTTTGGTTCGGTTCGGTTTCGGTCCGGTTCGGTTTCTGTTAGGTTTTTTAGCCAAATGTTCATCATTTTGATACGAACTGGTAGATAAGACAAAACGAATCGAATGATTTATTGATAATCCTGGTAATAGAGATCCAGGTATCTCCCTAAACAAAACAATAAACGACTAAATTTCTGAATTCTCTCCGATCTCTTCTAGTTGGGTTCGGTCCCCTTTTATAGATAGAAATCTACAGGATCATTCCTAATAAATAGATAACTCCTAACAACAATACTTAATTAATAACAATACTTATCTAAACACAAAGATTAGGACCGTATCACATTTTCTGAAAACCGAACCGAACCGAAACGGATAGAACCGAAACCGAAAACGCTGAATTTTCAAAACCGAACCGATAACATGCTATCGGTTTCAGTTCGGTTACGGTGTCGGTTTTCGGTTCGGTTCGTTTTTTTCGTCCAAATGGTCACCCCTAAGCAGTCCTTATTTCTGAAACTATCGACACGTTCAGTCCTTTACCTAAACAGACGTTAATTTTTCCCGTCAAACAAACAGGTTTTTATAGGGGTGTAAATGAGCCGAGCCGAGCCCGAGCTTGACTAGGTTTGAGCTCGGCTCGTTTAAGTTTTAAGGAGCTCGAGCTCGGCTCGTTTCGAGCCTTATATGTAAAGCTCGAGCTCGATTCGTGATTAGGCTCATTTAAGCTCTTATATACACAAAATATACAAATTTTTTTATTTAATTATGATATTTAATATATTATGTGAATATTTCATTTTTATATTATGTTATATACACATATATGTATATGTATAGAATACATACACACATAAGTATAAAAATATATATAATATATAATTATATTTTTGTAATAATTAATATATATTTGCTCGTTTAGGCTCGCGAGCCTAATCAATCTTAGTGGATCAAGTTCGGGCTCGGGCTCGTTTAATAAACGAGCTCTTAGTTAAGCTCAGACTCGGCTCATACTCGTTTAAACTCAGCTTGTTTCGAGCTTTTGACGAGCCGATCCCGAGTAGCTCACGTACAGCTCGGCTCGTTTTCACCCCTAGGTTTTTATGAGTTTCAAATTGGTAAATAGAAAGAGAAAAGGGACAGATTTACCCTCTCGTGCATCACACATGACAATACATGACGAGAAAATAGACGTCTGTTTAGGTAAAGGACCAAACGTGTTAATACTTAATAGTATCAAAAATAAGGACTATCAGTGTGATTTATGAAACTAAAGGACCAAATATGTATATGGTACAAACCTAAAGGACCATTTGTGTAATTTACTCAATTAATATATAGTTAGTATAACAAACTAAGAATCTTACTTGGCTTTGCGAACCATATGCTCTGGTAAAGGTCCCAATACCCTCTCCATCATTGCCAAATGTTCTAAATTTTCATGAGTTTGAAACAATGCTTCACCCTAAAAGATTTTTACAATGTTTTATAAATACATAATATGATATATAAAATATAAATACATAATATGATATATAAATGTTGAAGAGAGAGAGAGAGAGAGAGAGAGAGAGAGAGACCGAGCATAATTCAACAAGTATACAACCAATACTCCACATGTCACACGGGTAGCTCCATCCAAGCCCTGAAATTATAATAAATCCAAAAATTAAAAACAAAAGGTATCATACATGAAAACCTAAATCTAAATAAAACATTATGCACATACTATTGATTAGGTTAGAAATAATAATATCAACCTAGAATAACCTCAGGTGCACGATAGTGTCTTGTAGAAACAATTGAGCTATGCTTTTGATTATCATAAGCAGTACTACCAAAATCTATCAACTTAATCTCACTCGATTTTGGCAAGCATCTAAAAACTGTTTCCCCCTGAGAATTCCTCTGAAACATTTTTTAAATTTAATTTAAAAAAAATAAAAGCAATCCACAACTGCAAAACGGTTAAAATATCAATAGGTCATCTACCTTGTTGCCAGGAAGCTTTAAATAATCACCAGATACCAGAAGTATATTTTCCGGCTTCAAATCAGTATGAACTAACCCTAAACTATGCATATCTGTCAAATATGATGCATTATAAAAAGTTACACAAAAAGATTTTAATAATTAATTAATTATTTATTTATTTATTACAAGCTACAGATTCCAAAAGCTGAAGTCCAATTTCACGGACAAGATCCACAGGGAATGTGGAGTATTTATTTCTCTTTAGGAAATCAAATAAACTTGGTCCAAGCTTCTCAAACACCTGATTATCATGTTTATCAGCCTCCATAAATAACTCAATTTATACTTTAACAAGCATAACATGTACTAAATAATTATTAAATAAACAAGAACATAAAACTATGTAAAAATGCATATAGTCAAAGGATAAGCTAGTTATTTAGAGTTTAGACACTTACTATGCATATATGGTTGCGATAATCAAACCAATTCAGCATTCGCACACAGCTGCACAAATAATTTCCAAAAATTAGAGATTATTTTTTAGAGTAAATTACACAAATGGTCCTTCAGGTTTGTACCATATTACATATATGATCCTTTAGTTTCATAAATTACACTGGTAGTCCTTATTTCTGAAACTATTGACACGTTTGGTCCTTTACCTAAACAAATTATTATTTTTCCCGTCAAGTATGGTCACGTGTGATGCCCAGAGAGGTCAATCTATCCTTTTCCCTTCCCCTTCACCTATTTGAAACCCATAAAAACCCGTATCTTTGACGGGAAAAGTTAACGTCTGATTAGGTAAATGACTAAACGTGTCAATAGCTTCAGAACTAAGGACTATCAATGTAATTTATGAAACAAAAAGACCAAATATGTAATATGGTACAAACCTAAAGGACCATTTGTGTAATTTACTCTTATTTTTTTTATCATGAACCATAAAAAAGGTGGAAGAAACATACTGTGATCTGTCTTTATTGTTCTTAGCAAGTTGTTTAAGTACATCAACTTCAATCATTGCAGCATCGCGATACTTTCTTATGCTCCTAACAACTTTAACTGCAACATATTCGCGCGTTTGGCGATCCCAACACTCCAAAACTCGACCAAATGTGCCTACAGCACTAGCAATTTGCTCATACCCACAAAAGAAGATTCATAAAAATTAAAGATTTTGCAGATTGCAGACACTTTACACTGCTAACCTTCACCCATTTTGCTCAGTACTTTGTCTGAATTACATGATTGAATAAAATTCAATGGTCAGTTGCTGGAAAAAACATACAGAAAACAAACTGGCGTCCAAAATTGTGTTGCTTTAATATGATTATATTGATGTATGATACTAATATAATGTCGAATTGTTTGTAACTTTCTCCTTTTCATAAAATAATTTGTTTTTATATCTTGAACTTGTCTAGCACATTTATTTGTTTTAAATCTATAAACTCATATGAAGCATAACTATAGGTCTAGAGGCTGTTATGTACAGTTTTAATAGTACTTTCGATGCTGAAACTAGTATTTTTCTCACTGAAAAAGTATAAATATTTACATTGAAAAAGATTTTTCATTTAGGTGTAGAGCAAATATTAGTACAATTTTGACTACAGATTATCCCTAGGTGAACATGAACAGCGAAAAAAAATCTGGATTTCAGTATATAAATCACAAATCCAATTAATTACAAAATAATATAACTCAAATTGCAAACAAATTAATATAATTCAAAGAAAGCTCACATCTTGGAGTTAAATTCTCCCCGAGACTATATGTATAATGCCCCTCACGATCATCCTCTCTTTTAGGCGGCGAGATATGGCGGTACAACACAGGCTGCCGTACTTCAACCTACAAAGCATAATCCCATCGTGAACAAATAAAATAAACCCTAACCCTAATTTTCCCAAAGCAATCAAGTGAGTATACAAAAATCTACCTCTTGTTGTTCAGCTGGAGAAGCTGCCACATCCCATGCAAGACGCCGTCGTTTCGTGCTGTGGTGCTGCTCCTTTTCATCAACCATTATAAGTCGTGAAGGATCGGTCGGAATCATCCAAATCCCACTGATAATCGCTCTCTGAAGTCTGCAACCAAAAACAGGCGAATTTTTGAATCACAATAACTCGAATTGGATTATAATATTGAGGACTTGTTTTGTTTTATAAATTGTTAGTAGCTGGAAAATTTATAAATTAGGGTTTGTAGCGAAGGAGAAAGAGCAATTAGGGATTTTGACTTTTAAAGGGATAAGCAATCGTGCAGTGCGCTTTTTGTTACACGTGCCGGATTGACGTAAGCTGGTCTGGTTGGATTTGGATCTGTCACTCAGAACCGACATATGCGAGTCCGATATGCTGACGTGTTTATAAGGAGATCCATAGTCTACGTAACCGTAAAGAAAGCATGCTGCGTTAACGCGTCGCGGAAAAAATAAGATGACCAATGCTGATCGCTAAATTTCAAAAGGAAAAGGTTAATTTTAAAGGAATTAGTTTGGTTGCCTACTTACGTAAGTTTAGTCGGGATTTTTTATATGTTTGATCGCAAGTGAAAAAGCTAATATGACGCTGATGTATCATTAGTGAATGATGACCAGTGTTACAGTAGTTACCCCTTAGGCATAGTCTAAGATGCGGATGTACAGAAATTACGTCTTAGATCACTTACGTCTTAGATCACTGCCAACAATTACATAACTGACGTCATCAGTTTTTGCTGACGTCAGTTATTGCTAAATCAGCGTTACGTCAGCTGATACGCCAACTTATATTCAACTGATATATTCATGATAACAAAATCCTTTCTCTTCACCAGATTTGGGTCCACAATCTATTTTTATTTTTTATTTAATTAAAACATACTACTAGTTTAATTTAAAAACCCATTACATAAAAAAAAAAAAACTAAACCATTACATAAAAAAATAAAACATTACATTAATTAGAAAAAAAGACATTAATCAAAAAACATAATAATTAAAAAAACCTAGTCTACTATTCGTCTTCATTTTCGTGATAGTTGTAGGTAATGAAAGTTGGGTGGTGATTGTTGGTATTGAAAGTTGTGTGGTGGTTGAGAGTATTGAAAGTTGGGTGGTGGTACTTATGGTACCAACAATGATATTGATATTGATTTCGGGAGTCGTTGGGTGCAAGTTGAAATGGGCTTGCGGGGGGTGCGTATGCCGCAAAACCCAAGTCGGGGTGCTTGCTTAGGACAAAGCAAGGGTGGGGTATTTATGAGATTTTTAATCAACTGCTCCCATATGGCTATGTATCGTTGACTACAGTTTGTTGGGTTTTTTTTTAACAATAGATAGATTTCCAAATGGTATTTGGTCTAGCATGTGTGACTACCTTAACAAAAAGTTGTGAACTGAAATGTTGTTAGAGTATTTGTTAGTTGCAATCTTTCCTTTTAAAAAAGAAAGATAAAATGATTAAATAATCAAAGTTAATTTATTAAGATGGTTATTTTGAAATAGTTGAGTGGCCAAACTATGAAAAATAATTTAAACAAGGAGCCTTTTCCTTTCTTCCCATACTCGCAATCCGTTATTATTCCTTCACACAGGCTACGAAACTTCCCGGCGTCCGTTTTCTCCTCCGATTCGGATTGCCAATACTCGCTAACTCAGGTATCTGTCTCGATCTGGTTATCTTTCTTTGATCAAATTAAGAGCTTCTGATTATTATTTCGCCAGGTAGTGCTAGTAGATATGCTAATGCCGTGCAGTTCACTTGAATTACGATTTAGGGCTTTTATCAATAGCTAATTCGTGCATATGTTTACATTCGTATACTATGTTGTGATTAAAATTGCGTATGAATTCGATCCGACATTTCGTATTAGGGTTTCTTAATGTTTTTTCCTTAAGCTTGATCTCGTTTGAATTGCTTACTCAAAGCTTGGTACGAACTACATTGTTTGTTAATTAGTTTATGATTTTGGCTGTTCACTGACAAGTTCATGGCATATATTGACTTGAAACGGATTTAGAGTATTTCGGAGAACAACATTATATCCAAATCAGTTTATGCACTAACCATAACTAGCTTCGCTGTACATTAGGTTGCTTAGTTTCTGGAATTTATTCTATCTTCACTGAGGTCTTCCAATTTCTTTCACCAAAATTATATCTGTTCTGGTCAAACCATAATACAAAATGTCGCATATAGCTAATTCATGATTATGTTTATATCTAAATGCGTCTTAATTCAACATTTGTTGGTGAATATTCTGTAAATGGTCTTAAACTTCTGCCAGGATCGTCTCTACTTGTACCCAAGGTTTTAATATACGAAATCGCGCAGGCATTTTCCCTTAGCCTCACAATGCTTAAGCCTCGAGGCCGAAAACACAAAAATCTAAAATATTATATAACTAAAAATAACAACACAAAATATCATATAACTCAAATATCAAGTTAATGTTATATACATAAAAGGATCATACTTAAGGACTAAGGTTATATCCATCAAACATAATATTATCCAATAAGAGGATCATAGTTAAGGACTAAGGTTATATCCATCAAACATAATATTATCCAATAAGATCAAACTGTTTGATCGCCTAACCTGTTTTTAATCATCTCTATATAGATACTTGAAGTATTTATCTAAAATGTAATAAGCAAATTCCATAAAGAAAGGGCCATTGTTAAAAGAAGAGATGAAAAGAAAAAAAGAGTTAGGTGCTCTTTGTTTTTTCAAAGCAAAACCACATGTGCCACGTACTTTAGCTTCTGAGATAGGCCAAAGGTCTGCACTCTGCAAAAAAAATGTTGTTTGTTTTTAAAAACATTTGCGTAAAGCTGCCTTTGGGAGTATGTTCGCCGGTGATTATTTTAAAACGGAGAAGGAGGCTTCGCCGGCGACTGTTTTGTGGTCTTTCCAATAGGCGACAATGACCTTTTGTGTTCGACGAAGACTGTTTTGGCGACGGCGATTGTTATAGACACCTGACCACAAAGCAACAACACAATGCAACACTCTTCGCGGCTTCGCTGGCGACTGGAGGCAAGGTTGTAAAAAGAGAGTTAGAGTCATACTGTTAGTTGTTATTTCTTTACTAAGGGGGTGTTTAGGAGGCCTTTTTAAGAGGCTTTTTAGCTTTTAAGTTTTTTAAGTGTTTGGTTAAGCTTATAAGCTTATTATAAGAGGGTTTTAAATAAACCAATTTGAAAGAGATTTAAAGCTTATTCAAGTGTTTGGATTAATCTTGACCATTAATTATTACTGATCAATGGTTGGCATTTGTCCCTTGGTATCACAAAAAATTTAAGGACTACCTTGAACACATTTCTTAAACAATAAAGTTTTTAACCCTTCGTATAAGTAATTAAATACTTTTTTATATAAGCTCAACTAACCAAACACTTAAGCTTATTTAGTTGAGCTTATTAGCTTATTAAAAAAAACATGTCGCTTTAGTAATTTTACAATAAGCTTTACCAAACACTTTATTTCAAAAAAGTTTTTTAACTTAAATAAGCTCATAAGCTTTTAACCTAATAAGCATAAGTCCCCTTAATAAGTTTTCCCACACACCCCCTTAAAACATACGTACGGGACTAACAATATAATTTTTAGAAGTAAAGGACGATTGATGGATTTTGACATATACGAGGTTATTTAATTTCTTTTTCAAGTTTCCGAAAGAGTGTTGAAGAAAAATTAGGGCTTGTTTGGTCTCATCGAACATACGTTGTTGACCCACTAATCAATTACTAACAACCTTTTAGTTACATTCTTCTACCAAACTATATGTTTATACAAAATTTATAATTTACACAACCTATGATTTGTGATTCCCAATACGAAACTAACTACTTGGATACAAACCGACTAATAACGACCAAAAACAGCCTTACAAGTTTATGCTACCCACATTCCCAACTACAATATCCATAAGCATATACCTAAAAGGAGATCTTCTAAATCTCTGATCAACTTCAAGACCCGATATGCTTTCTCTTATCTTTTCCTGAAAACGTTTGTCCACTAAACGGGTAAGGTACAGCGAGCTTAGTGAATTCATAAAACAATTAAAAAGCATAATATAATTCAAGCAAACATATTATAGCAAGAAGAACATCAATCCCTTACCAAGCGAGAATCACATCAACATAACACGAGATTACCAAGAATCCGACATGACCGAGTATCAATACCATACGAGGATCAACTAGACTTACCAGATAGCTGACACAACCGATTACCAATACTACACAAGAATCTACCAGATAACCGACACAACCGAGAACGAGAACCAACGCATAACCCCCCTATCTGAATAGCAAGATTTCGATCAAAAACTGAATCATCCAAATGACCTCATTTCCTCTTAGGCTATTAGGGAATGAGGTCCAGTGAAGTTAACCATGTTACTCCTTACTGAGTCCATGATCCCAAGCTTCACCACCATGGTCCATACCCCACTCCTCCACCGGATACTCTTGAGACCACCGCTTAACATATCACACAAAGTAGTACTCAAACCGCCGTGGGTCCTCACGAAACAAATCATCTCTCAAGGAATTCACACGGATAACCAACATTCGATATCAAATGAAACATTTGGAAAGACAACCCAACGAGATCAAAACACGGGGATTAATATTAAGCAAGGCACTTCAAGGATGTTTGAACAATCAAAGACATCTTTCGTGAGATTATAAACATGGCATACCACAAATAATAACTCTATTCTTACAATTCAAGACACATAGCATGATTTTACCAACGAATGAATCCTCAATTAATCACATTGTAGTCAAATGCCCCTCCAGTGGTGTATGCATCTCCCCTATCACGTTGTTCCACTGCCGCCAGTCGTCTCTCTTTTCAACGTTCTCGCTTCCTGTCTCTTCAATTATGTTGTGTTGAATGACGTATGTTAAAGTTGCAACATGATAATATAGATTAAAATCTTAGTTCTTGTGTTTTTTCGTGTGATGTAAAAATTAATACTTCGGCCATGTTTGGGAAAGCTTATTTAAGGGGCCTTTGAGCTTATTGGCTTAATAGGCGATAATAAGCTTAAATTTTCAAGTTTATTTGAGCTTTTTTGGGCCGGTCTCGAGTAGCTCGCGACCTGTCTCGGCTCAATTACACCCCTAGAAGGACATCAAGTTGGTCTTAATGATGTTTACTCAAATATATGTCATGTGTTTTTCAGGTTTATAATTACTTGCATCTACATCGACATCAAGTTCGTAGAGGGTTACACATTCATCATGGAAAAAGTTGATGAAGATGTTAACCTTGAATTTAAGTGGCTTAAGAAAAAAGGTGTTGGTATGAAAAATAAAGAGGTCCGATTTTATGAATCTTTCATATTTGACGGAGTTGAGTACACGTTATATAATTGTGTGTATATGTACAAGGAAGGATTACAAGAGCCTTACATCGGCAAGTTGGTGAGAATATGGGAAAGTCCGGACAAGTCAAAGAAAGTCAAAGTCCATTGGTTTTTTCGTCCGGAAGAGATCTCAAAATGGCTTGGAGAGACAAAGACGCTCGGGAATGAAATTTTTGTGGCATCGGGTAAAGGGCATGGCCTAGCCAATATTAATCCGTTGGTAATTACATTTCCGAATAGTTACAATTTCGAACATCATATATTCCATCGTATATCGTCCTCAAGTTTGTTTTGTGGTGATATATGATAGTTCTAAACTATTGGAGAGAAGTTACACGTACTTGAGACCTCAAGTGCTCTATACTTCGTAAGGAGTCGTTAATTATTTTGTAACAAGCACTCTTGCAAGTTTTGAACATACTACCATGCACATGGTATGTCCACTAGTTTAGGGGTGGGGGCGGTCCAGAAACCGAACCGAACTTGCACTAAAACTGATAGGACTAAAACCGATAATGATGAATTTTCAAAACCGAAACGATTACATGTTTTTGGTTTCAGTTCGACTTCAATTGGTTTTCGGTTCGGTTTTTTCAGCCCAAATGCTCACCCTATCCGACTTGTCCGACTGGACTGAAACTGAAAATCATGAAATTACAGAACCAAAATCTGAACCAATTACATGTTTTTAGTTTCAGTTCGGCTCGGTTCAATTTTTTTTGTGCCTAAATGCTCACTCACACTAGTTACATGTGATCATGCGTAGTATTGTGATAATTTTAAGTGTGATAGTTGGTGAGTGATGATAATTGTCATCAAGTTTTGAAATTTGGGTACATGATGATAGTAAGATCTACACAATATTGTAGGACTTCGCCTATTTTTGTTATATATTCCTCACATTTACTTTAATGGACCTACTCCATTTGCTTATCTTTGTCTAATATGATAAATGTCATATCTTCGTTTTTAAGAACATATTGTGCCGGCTTACTCTTGCATGTTGAGATTTGATACAAACTCATCCCATACTAGGCTTGTAGCGTGCCAATAGTCATAAGCTAAGTGTAGAACTCACTTCTAAAAGCTAGCTTGAAGGAGGATTTGACACCTAGATTTATAAGCCATCATTCAATTCTTAATTTGGCCAATGTGAGATTGTAACAATATTTTAGGATTTGCATTAAAGGCTTAATCCTGCATGAGGATCTTGATGACATAAAGTAATTTAGATTTTTTGTTACACGTGAGAGAAGAGGAGATTAACATACGAAGGTTGTCATTGAAGCTTATGAAAAGTTCAGTATAACAATGATACGAACCCATCCCATATTAGGCTCGCACCATGCCCATAAGGCTAAGTGTAGAACTCACTCCCAAAAGCTAGCTTGAAGGAGGAGGGGACACTCAGACTTATAAGCCACCATTTGGTTTATAATTCCACCGATGTGGGATCGTAACAAACAACTATCACTTGGATATTTCAATAAGAGGTATAATCACATAAGGATGGGAAACATCATGTCAAAATGATATTTTTAGTTAACTTATTAATGATATAAATTATATTATATGAAGTTTAAGCTAGAGAAAGAGCGTGAGATGCTACGAAGGAGATAGTTCTAGAGTTGAATCCAAATTCTCACTAAGTATGTTAATGTAGTTCACGATATACATAATCTAGGATATAACACATACTTCAAATTTTGCTTTAGATATATTCTAATTAGTTATTCTGCACTATAAATAGGTATTTGGAGTTTTTATTTATTCATTATTTTAAATTTGATTAATAATCGAGTAAAATGATTTTGTTAAGATTGCATTTTGACACTAATTCTTTGATCAGGAATCAATTGCTGGTTTATGCAATGTTGTTTGCATATCAAAAGACAGCAGAAACCCACAACCATCAGATGAGGAACTTAAAGCAGCAGACTTCATATTTTATCGCACTTTTGATGTTCAAACCTGTAATATATTCGATCAAATTGATGATGAAATTGGCGGCCTTGAAAGTATGTCTACTCATGCTTTCTCTCTCTAAACTAGGTCTAATATAGTAATATTTCAATTCAATTCTTACTTTTATATGTTGGAATTTTGTTACAGTTAAATATGTATTTAACCAAAAAAAAGATGAAAGCAGCACACTTTTACCAGAGAGTACCGCTATTTCTACTGAACAACAGCTTTTAACAACCACCTTACCTAACAAGCTTAAAGATGATGAAAAAGGAGAATCTCAAAACAAAGATATTCCCAATTTGCTGGAGAAAAACACGATTCCTACAGGATCTGATAAATCTGTTAAGAAAATTAAGCCTGATGATAGAAAACCACCTGAAGAAAAACATGTTGAACCTGAAATTATGGATATGCCCTCGAAGAAATCCAAGTGTGAAAGTTCCATCAAATTACCGGATGAAGACAAATTACGAGTTGATGCTAATAATTTGAAGTCCCATGGAACGTCTGGTAAAAATTCAGAAATTGGTAAAACTGATAAGGTTGTAAATAAGCAGAAAAACAAGATTCCTGCAGGATCTGATCAATTACACGATCGACCCTTGAAGAAATTCAAATCTGATTATAAAAAACCAGTCAATGAAAGCCAGGTGGAGCTTGATGACTTGTCCTCCAAGAAATCAATGGCGGTTAGTATATCAAAACATGAAGACAAATTATCTGCTGATGTTAATAATATAAAAGCTTCCGGAACATCAAGAGAGAAATCAAATGGTGAGAATGATAAAATCCCAACAAAAGTGACAGGTGATTCGGAAGGGAATTTATTAAAGAAAAGAAAAGATGATTCTTCTTTTAAGATTCCGGATAATAAAAAACTTGATTTGGTAGCAAACTCTGATTCATCAATAATAGGAAAGTCAAAATCAGTTGCTGTTGACTTTCTTAAAGAGGGTGAGAATAAAAAGAAGCTTTCTGTGAACGCGTCTACTTCCTCAATTGATGGGAACAAGAAAACCGCGTACGAGGAATTTGACTGTGGTCCAAAACCAAAATCTGTAAGTTGATTTTCTGGAATTATTCTTATAATGCCATTTCTTATTTTATGTCTTGTTTAATAAATGTTGATTTTTTTATGAATATTAGCCTGCTTATATATTTTTGAGGCAAATGTCACTAAATAGTACCAAGTTTCACTAAATAGTACTCAAGTGACATTTTGATTTAATGTTGTAAGAATTAAGATTATTTGAAAAATTGACCTGTAATACAGGTGTCTGAATTGTCTAAATAACTATTGTGGTGTGCCAATTGTGTAAAATTGATGATGTGGTATATTGCCACGTCATCAATTTTACACAATTGGCACACCACAATAGTTATTTAACAATTACCACACCACGTCAACATATTTAAACCTAATAAAAGTTGTTTGATTTTTAAAATAATTTCACAACATTGAAATTTGAGTTGTTAAACCTCTTAAAACAAGTTTGTTTGACCCAGGTAGAACTAATGTGATGCTTGGTTGCTATTCAGTGACAGTTGTCCTTGTTTTAATGTTATAAACTTGCGTTTTCATTTTCAATTATGTATTTTTTTTTCCTTACATGATTTGTTTGTTTAATAGATATTTTATAGTGTTGAAGTCTTATTCTGGTTTTTACTGACATAAACGATGTAAAATTGTTACAGGATAAAAGCGGTTGGTTTAGGCAACTTGTGAGTATTCTTCTTCCAGTTTTTCTCATTCATTTTTCTTTTTCTTTTACAATAAATTTTCTTTAGAAGATATTGATAGAATCAAATCAATATGATATTAATTCGTAACAAAAATAACGTAACAATGATAGTGCCGGCAATTGGAGAAGCCGGTGATCTCCCTAGGAACGAACAAGCAAAGAAAAATACGTAAATCTCTGAATGAGGTGGCCACATGCGGCGCCTCACCCTAATAGGGCAACCCAAATGAAATTAGTCCATCCGGGCCCCTATTAAATTAAAACATAACACTAAACTAATTAATATGAAAGATCTTGATATCTGACAGTTCCGGCCCCTCATTCTTGTTCTTTTTGCGTCGGCTATATGTCTTCCCGTATCGGGTCATATCATCACTCCCCCCCCAAACACCCACCTTGTCCTCAAGGTGGAAAGATGGAAACTGGCGTTGGATTGTCTCAAAGCTTTCCCAGGTAGCTTCGGCTGGCGATTGGCCGTTCCACTCGATCAGTACTTCCCGATGGTCATCCTTGACCCGAACGCCCAAGACCGCAGCAGGGTTAAAACCCATATCTGCTTGCGGTTCCGTCAAACAGGGTGGTAATGGGGAGACCGCATCCCCTGTACCCAACGCTTTCTTGAGTTGCGACACGTGGAAAACCGGGTGGATTCGGGAACTGTCTGGTAGCTGCAGTTTATAGGCGACGGCCCCGATTTTCTGTAATACTGGATATGGACCATAATACCGGGGGGCTAACTTTTCATTCCGCTTACCGGCGACTGTGAGCTGTCGGTAAGGTCTCATTTTTAAATATACCGTATCACCTACGTCGAATTGAACATTCCGCCTATGCCCATCCGCCCGTTCCTTCATAATTTGTTGTGCCCGTAATAACGATCCTTTGAGCTCATCTAACAGTTCATCTCGCTCAACCAAATAACTATCAACCTCGAAGGTAACGGCTGCACCATGATCGTACCGTAACAATGATATTAATTCGGGTAACACCGGTTGTGATGATATTAATTCGGGTAATATCATTGTTAGAAACGGTCGAAATGTTAATGATCGACTGACAATATCTTTTTGCGTCGGCTATATGTCTTCCCGTATCGGGTCATATCAGATATTTGATATTATAAGTCATAATTATAAATCTGCTTTTTAATTTGGTATTCTTTTTAATTTAGCCATGGGAGGAAAGGTTGAAAAATGCATATGATCAAGGAACAGCGATCCTGCTCCATAATGTAGATCCAGATTATACTTCAGGAGAAGTGGAGGTATATATATATATATATATATATATATATATATATACACATCATTTTGTAGAATATTTCCAAAATATATTATATTATTATTTAATTAAATCATGTAACTATATTACCAAGTAACCCATCTTAATATATTTTTTGACAGTTTGAACTGTAAATGCAGGATATAATTTGGAATGCTTTTAATGAAAATTGTGAAGCAAAGATTGTACAGAGAACAGCAGTTTGTAGCCCACATTATGGTATTCTTTGGATAAAAACAGGAGTGCATATATATAGTGTGTGGGTTTAAGTAAAATTAAGATTTAAAATTTATATTTCTGTAGGTCAAGCTCTCATTTTGCTTAAAACTAAGGAAATAGCACAGAAGATCCTTAAAAAGTTATATGAAGAATGTTTGATGTTATCAAATAAGAGGTAAATAATATACATGTTAGCATTCATGACATGTTTTATTTCTAGGAATTTAAACTTGTATGCCATTTTTAATTAACTAAAGATCTGAAGTTTTCTTCTTCTTTTTTATTTATATATATTTATTTGGCTGAGGATGTTATTATTTTCCATGACATTTTTAATTTTCAATTTAAATTTTATCTGCAGGCCTCTTGTAGCTACCCCTTGTCCTCCTATATCAACAAAGAAAAACTCCAATTTTTATGGCCACCTTGCCATTGATAAACCTAGATTTCAAAGTTCTCGTGACATGGTATTATCTCTCTCTCTCTCTCTCTCTCTCTCTCACTCACACACACACATACGAACATGTATTTATATATATTTATTATTTGATTGATAATGTGTTGATTGTACAGGATGAAGCTGTATCAACCTCACATTTTTCACAACCAAACACCATAGAATATGACATGGCAATGGAATGGTGTGTACTACAATCCAGGTCCAAAAGGTGTTGGAAAAAATTTCACAAGGTTACAACTTAGAATTAATTTCATTTTCAAATATCGATTTTTCTTCCATTCATTTAAATATTTATTTTTCTTGCGTTTCAGCTACAAGAAACCGAGTTGGGCGACCTTAAAAAACAAAAATAATCATAAAGTTTCAGGACTTGCTGCAAGCAAAGGAAGAGTATTTTTGTTGATAGTTGTTTGCAGCCTGGCCTGAAATACCTTATGAGGTATGCTCTGTGTAAATAATAACTAATACTATTATTAAGATATTAACTTAAATTTAAATTAACTAATAAATGACTTGGGGGTTATGATGATTGTTTGTTTTGCAGCTTGTACAGTAGAGGATATGGGTTCCCTAATTTTGATGGATTTATGCAAGTCTAGTCTGATTTTTTCAAACTGTCATTATTAATTGAATGGTAGCTTTCTGATGATTTCCTTCTTTGATAACACAAAAACTGAATTTCATTTAAGAATTATAGTTAGAGGGGGCAATTTTGAGTTGATTACTTATGAATGGGTTGATTTGCTTCCCATCTGTACCTCTTGTATTTTTTATTTTTTATTTTAAATTGCAAAAGGAATTTCCATTATATGACTCCTTGGTAGTTGAGTTTATGCGCAAGATCTAATCATTATTTTCTGAATCTTCTATTAATCATCCGGTAAATGTATTAAGCATATGATTTTTACAAAGTTATTCATGAATCTTTATTATTAATCCACAACTCTGTTTATCTATAATAAGAAATTGTTATATTAACAATTTTTTCATACAACGAAATACACATCATGTTTATAACGAGATTTAAAGATACAACTTTTGGTTAATAATAATTCACATACAGCTTGGATATAGGCCCGTACATAAATCAAATTTAATACTTTAGGGAGGGTGAGAAAAACGAACAGGTAACACATAGCTAGTTAGAGTGCGGGTATGATGGCGAGACCCACATAATTGTTTAGGTAGTATGTTTTTCACATCCACATCATACATTACCCTCTTATTACTATATCTTATTACTTACATTAAAATTGTTTTTAACCTTTTTCTGAATATTTACTTGTGACAACCCTCAAAATCGGGTACTTGACCGAACAATTTTTTTACCCATTTTCTCTTAGTACAATATTCTCATTAATAAAAGCTTTCATGAATTCATTCAAGTATGTGTAGATAGTACACATAATCATTATGCAGAAGTCAGATGATCTGTGTTACATACAATTAGAACTATACATTTAGCGAGTTGGTGACGTCGTATCAAAAAATTTAACCAAACAAAGATATGAATTTTATATTTAACCATTTACTCTACGAAATCAACCGGTACGGAATGCAACTTACAAAGCCTTTTACCAATACATGTATGTACCTAACGTTTTTAAACCAAATTGACAGAATTGAAAGTTATTCCAATCGAATTTGTACGTTTTCATTTTAGTTAAATGAGCCATACTATTGTTTTTATAGAAAGTTAGAAACACCGTGATAACTAATCCGCAGCCAAGCCTTTATTTTAATATTATTGTAACAATTATAATAATTACCATCCTTATCTAAATCTTAAGCTATCACCTAGAGACCCTACCCTATTCTCCATCTTCTCTTCTACGTGCAAACGAAACACCCCATTTACGCCACTGACTCCCCTTTGAAGCGGTGCATTTTTCTATTATTATTAATTTAATATAACATTAAAGAACAACCTGTTACTAGCTCAAAAGCCACCATCAGTCCATCACATTTCCTTTCTATATCTCTCACTTTGAAATTTTGCAAACCAGAAGGTTTTCTGATGATCTAGAACAACTCCGGTAACCATGGTTAACCTCCATCAAGCTCTCTCACCCTCTTCGTTTGAAAATAGAAATTCATCACTCTTGTGATCTCCGGTTACAACTCAGCCAACCCGAAGCGTTTCTCCGGCAACCATCGTTTTTCCGGAGACATTGATGAGCTTCGGCGAATACAGCGTAATCTCCGGCAACCTCGGGCACCATCATCTCGTCTTCTTCATACAACTCGAGCACCGAACCAGTCTCCAATTGACCGTTCGAGCAACAACCGCATCTCCGGCGACATCTCACCGACAGCCGGCGAAACCCAGCCTTCTCTCCTTCCTCGTTTTTCCGGCAACAAACCTAGGCCATCTTCTTTGCGTTTTCCGGCGGGCAACTCGGGACACCATTCTTTCCAAGCTCGGATCAGGTATAAACCTTAAACCCACTTGATATTCGTGCGTGTGATTTGGTGTAGTCGACGTGGAATTCCGGCGAGGTAATCGTCGGATCTCGTTCCCTCCGTCGCTGGCTGCGGCAATGACCATTTGTTGTTTGAGTCCAGCCAGTTGAAGCCCAACTTAAACCTCGAGCCCAACTTCCTGTTTTTAAGCCCACGTTTAATTAAATGAAATTAGATTTAATATATCGACTAAATATTCAATATTTCTTTTGAAATTAATAAATAATATTATACTCAGTTAACTATTATTAAATAATTTAACTAAAAATTATTTAATCAGTTATTATTTATTTAATAAATTGATTCATTTGTAATTATTTAAAATTATGTTAAATAATTATCTATGGTATAAATATCCTTTTATTTTCAATCAAAATGTAAATCGTTTCACAAGAGTAATCAATTAAACGTATTTAAAATACGCGACCACGTCACAATATCACCAACGCATCGCTCGAGACAAATTCCCTTTTAGGGAATCATTTTGCATCATTTAGCATAGACGGGTCATTTAGATCGTCACTCATTTAATTTTTCCAATGCATATAGGAAGCTAGTGTCGTTTGGTTGGACACATCATCTCATTATTTGAGTCTTTTGGAAGCATTGCATCAGGTGAGATCACAGCCCCACTTTTTACCGCATTTTATTTAATGTTTTACAACTTTGGGGTGAAAAACATAATAATTATAACTATTTTTATAAATCTATCTGTGACTGTAAGTTTACAATTTCTCTTTTATTACGTTTTAACTATTTCACTTTTGGAGTGAAAAACATATCAACTATTTTATAAATGTTTACAATACATATAAACGTTTACTATATTGTAATGGAAACTATTTTGGAAACTAGACAACGAATCCTTATGCTTGGACTAAGTTTAGAGGTACATGGAAGTGCGTATATGTTACCTACATAATCATTAGCTAGTTGCGACTAGGCCCTGGATATGCAAATAGTACTATTGGTTGAGACCCACCCTCCCACGATTTTGATCATTTTTATCGGTGTTTACCGAACCACGAGGAGTGCATATCTAGCATGTATAGAGTTATTGTTTTGGTTATGGACTTAGGGTCAGTATTTTAACTCAAAAGGGTATAGCTAACCTTTTGGGGGATCACCGTCGATTGTTTCTACTACTGCTCTCGGAGCAGGCCAATTTTTAATTACTATATCATCACACTATATTTTTGCCGATTATGGCATGCGAAAACTATTGTTTATATTATCGCGATTTATATCGTACTACTGCTCTAAGAGCAGGTCATTTTTAACGTTTGATATCATCACACTATTTTTGCCAACGATGGCATACGAAAACTATTATTTTTATTAACGCGAGTAAAATCGTACTACTGCTCTCGGAGCAGGTCATCTTTATACATTATTATCATCACATCACTTTTGCCAATGATGGCATACTAAAACTATTATTTCTACTACTACTTTTGAGCTGACTATTTTTAAACGTTTTATATCATCAAGCTATTTTTGCCATGAATGGCATACAAAAACTATGGAACTATTTGAACTCATTAAAACCTGTGAATTCACTCAACAATTTTGTTGATACTTTTACTTATGTTTTTCAGGTATCTAAGCTAAGCATTGAGTCGCATGCATTGGAGTCAAGCTTTCGTTTTGTGAAGATGTCACCTCCAAATTTTAGAAAAAGAAATTATGTTTTGATTCAACTACTTTGCTACATTAAATTTTGGTGAGAATACTTTTTATCAAATATTTATTGTTTACGATAATCATATGCTTATGTATATTCGTGATGTCGCACGACCGTTCTTCCGCAAACCACTTATGGCGGGGTGTAACATTACTCAACGAATAACTACAAAAATTGCAATTTTTATATTAATCAAGTAGACGTCTGTTTTTAGCATAAGTACAAAAACAATAAATTTTTAATGGTAAATACTAAATATTAATACTCCAAAATAACATATATGCACACAACGAGACTTAAACGTTCAACTATAAGAATGGAAGGTAACATATCATATTATTAGGCTAGAAGTAATTTGGTGTAAAACTTTAAATATATAATTTCGAAACATTTAGATGGAAAGATATACCAGATTGTGACTTATTACATTCTTCAACGACTCTTAACTCATATTCCAACCTAAACTATACAATTAGTTGAAGCAGACACCAAACGCAAGTATATAACTATTATTCTATTAACGGGTAGTTTTCTGTAAGTTTTGTTTTACGCAATACTTTTACTAAACTTTTTAAACTCATGTTAAAGGTGTTAATTATCTGACATAATCGGGTATGAATACATTAAAGTCATGTCAAAAACTCTTTAGTAGAATATGAGTTTCATTAGTTTTGAGAGATATAGTAGAGGATGTGAATGTAATTAAAGTTGAGATTTTATTTAGACTGCATGGTATGAGCCTTAGGCCACTTCGTGGTTGATGAGGCGGCTATGCCTCCACGATGTGAAAGAATAAACACCAAATATGCCCAGCCCCCGCTAAACTCAAATATGCCCATGTGACAGGCAAAGTGGCACCACCTAAGCCAAGGTACCACACTGCAAGTGGTGTGAGTGACTACTCAAGCCATTTCTCTGGCGAAAGTGGCGCGAGTGAGCGTGTTTTCGAGGATTTTATGAGTGAGTCGTATTTTAGTGATGATAGAGAATGTACTCAGGGGTTTGAATGTGAAATAATACTGTGGTGCTGATGTGACACTAGGATGGGCAAGTGACTGAAGCCATCATACCCGTTACTCTTAGTAGAGATAAAAGAGGATTTATAGAAAGTATGGCTGGAGATGCTCTAAAAGAAGAAAGGGTTACAACTTTTATTGTTAATAAATAAAGGGATATGGTAATCATTGCCAATGGTTAAAAATAGATAAAATAGTTTATGTACAATTAAGGATGCATGACTACTTAAAGGTGGTTATTTAAATGAAGGAGGTGATTTTTTATTAGTTAATGTACAATGATTTTAAGCTAATAAAAATTTCTTAACCATTGCCCTAAAAGTAATGGTTAACATTTTCCATAAATAAACAATAAATAATTTATAATTGATATACGATGTGAGTGAGGCGTTTCACCATTTTTGTTTTTGTTTTGTCTTTGTAATTTGTTTTCCATCTTAACGTCTTGCTAAGTTTAGGCCCTTTTATATTTATTTTCCATTTCCAAAAAAGTAATTGATATACGAAAAGAAGATGTATATAGACAAATTTACCCTTATATAATTTCCACATATTTAGATTTAACAACTATTTAAAAGACAGTTACTATTATAAATTAAAAAGGTGACAAATTCCATATCTATAAATTATCCATTTAATTTCTAAGACTTAGAAAGATAAATTTTGTTACTTTTGACAAACTCATGAACTGTACATATAATTTACTCGACTTAAGTGTTGTGAAAGAAAAACAAGTGCCACTATTTTTATTTTACCTCGACACCACACAACCAGGTAGGGTTGTTGAAAATAACCAAAACCCGCTCTACCCGTCCGATCCGTTTCGAATTCGGGTAGATCGGGTCGGGTACTTTGGGTATGGGCAGAAATATTTGGGTATCGGGTAACCCAAAAATAATACGAATCGGGTATAAAGGTAATATTTTAAGTTGGCGGGTATACCCGAATAACCGAATTTTATTAAAAAGAAATTTTTAGAGGTAATATATTATAGTTTTATAAATAAAATACGATTGTTAAGTTTGTAGTCCATGAATTTCATCTAAAAGCCAATGTTAGAATCTCATGTCAGTTGGAGTTTGGTAAAATTGTAGACAAATATGGTATATTAAGATCAAATATAATCATTGTGGTTAGGGGTGCACACCGAAACCGGTTTTTAAACCGGATGAAAACCGGTTTTATAATCGGAAAATCGGACCAGTTCGTAACCGGCGGATCAAAACCGGATACCCCATCTCAAGCACAAATCGGATTAAAAAAGCCGGTTTAAAAACCGGTTATATTGACCGGTTACAAAAACCAGTTTAAAAACCGGATTAGAAACCGGTTTCAAAACCGGTTTAAACCAGATTTTTCTTTCCATTTTACATATTTTGTTCCTAAAAGATACAAAAAAACAAAAAAAACAAAACAAAAAACATGTAAATCCGGTTTTTAAACCGAAAACCGATCCGATCCGACCAAACCGATCCGATCCGATCCGGTTTCAAACCGGTCCGAACCGGTTTTGATCGGATTTAAGCTAGCCTCGTAAAACCGGTTTCAAAACCGAACCGGTTTTGGCAAAACCGGTTTTGACCGGAGTTGACCAAAACCGATCCGGTTTTTAAATCGGTTCGGTTTTCGGAAAAATCCGATTTGTGCACCTCTAATTGTGGTCGCCGGCAATACAAGGGTACAAATTCTCGGGTAGTAATGGATATACTCGTACCTGACCCTTTACCCGAACTACCCATACCCAAATACCCGAATTTAATTTGGTTTGGGTATTGGATATTTTTATATTTGAAAAAATCTGAGCTACCCGGCCCGAACTACCCGATACCGAAAGTTATACCCGATCAACTGTTGGAATATGCTTCACGCGTATAACATATAGTTATATGGCTAGTTGTTTGTGAGCCTAAAGGGTCACACACTTAAACACTAAACACCATTATATAATTAGTGTAATTAGTGTAATTACATTAATTATTAATATATATATAAGCTATAAGCTTGTCTATCATAAGTTTAATATTAAAAGTTAATATTGAAACTTTCTTATGGGCAAACTAGAAGAAACAAAAGATAGGGACTTGTGGGCAAATAAGACTAATGATTTATGGAAATCATTAAAGGATTGTAATGGCACCATTAAGAGATATAATGGTCCATAAACTCCCTCTTGACCATACTCTTGGCCGTCCCTCTCTCTCTCTCTTTGTAGGTGTTTTTTTGTTTCTTTTTGCTCTCAAGATTCAAGGACTAGCATCCTCCATTGGTGTTCTTGCTTGTGTTGTGTGGATTTCTTTTAGAGGTATTCTAATTGAATACTTGGTTTCAATCCATCATCAAATCCATCCAAATCCACAACAAGATCAAAGGCTTCAAGGGTATGAAATGTTCATCCAATCTCTTTGATTTTCTTATAGTTTAATTGTATGATTGATATCAAGATCCGTTCATGGTGATTAAATCTTTCCGCTGCGTTTTGTTACTTGTAATAACCGAAAATCACCATTAGTGGTATCACGAGTCATTATATTAATCATACAATTAGCTAGATTTTGTGAAAAGTGGCAAAAATCAATTGTTTTTGTGTTTTTAAAATTCCGATCGGACAAAAACAAAAACCCTACGGGTTTTTTATTTTAATTTTCGGATTTTTATAAAAATGTGGGTTAAAATATGGTATTTTTGGAACCCTATTGTCACTTATTACAAAATCATATCAAAAAAAAAAAAAAAAAAAAATTAATCTTGTTATTGTATTTTTTTTTTTTTGATTATTTGGCTTGGATTTTAATTTATTAATTCCATTTTTTATGATATGGCAAAACATGTATTTTTGCCATATCCCAAGCCAAAGCCTTGTCAATTGTTGCTAGTTTGTGCAAACCGATGAAAGCCTAGACCTTTGTGAATGAATGTGTTGATTGTTTGGTTGTTTGTTATTTCGGGAAAAGCCGTGTTTTTTGGCTTAATTGTTGTAATTTGTTTAATTTTTACTTTTAAATTTTGGTGCCATTTTTTGGGGCAATTTGTAATGTAAAAGTCATAGAATAGATTGTATTTATTTTATCTTTTTATTGTAAGTTGTTGACAAAAAATATTGAAGACCAATGAAGAAAACAACAAATTTCCGTCACAAAAGCGAGGCCTGTACGAAAACAGGTTTTCCAGAGGCATACGGACTCCTTTTTGGGCGATTCAAAAGCCTAAAATGCTTGCAAAGTCGTGGGCTACAACTTTCCAGAAGGCCGGGAAGACCAACGAAGATTCCTTCAGTGACTTTTCGGGCTTCGAAGTCTGCTGGAATTTTCTGGCAGATTACACTTTTTCACAATTTTGGGTTCTACTTGCTCAAGAATGTCTTGGAGCAAGTGGGAGCCCATTGGGTTTATGTAGGCCCGTTTGGGTTCATGTTGGCCCGTCCCCTAGTTTAACCCTTCGGTCCGTCGTGATGACTCACGTGACCGAACCTAGGATTTCATCGGTCGAGGTTTGCACAAAATTTTGTTGCATGTTTATTCTTTGTTTGTGGTTGTTTTTCTTTTCTATTAGATACAAATAGTAAAACAAATTAAAAATGGTTTTTAGACACAAACATTAGAACATTCAAACCCTTAATCATCGATGATTACTAGTTCAACATTGATGATTAAACCTTTAATCTAAAAATCGTTTTGAGATTAAACTAAGTTTAAATATGATTTGAAACTTATCACTTAATAATCGCTAAAAGTTTTTACCGTTTATTACAAGACTTATGAAGTGGTATGAATGAAGTACATGATTCATTCATATCTTAATAAAATTTTATTAATTAAAATTTAACATACCTAAAATTTAAGTCACGCCGTCCAATCGGTTGTAAATCACTTGCTTCTATTTTTGAATTCACGTGAGACGTGGTTTGAATCTAGATCCGAGGTGATTATTCTCTACGCGTGAGACCTAGAGCTATTTTGACATGATTTCACATTGGATGACTTAATCGAGTTAACGGTGAGACCTTGACTCGAGGTGACGATGCGACAAACATGCCACTTGACCCTAGATGCTTGTTCACTAGGTGCCATGAAGTCCCATACCTCTAAGAGTTGCACTTGTAATGCAATTGTTGATCGTCACCTACCTATTGGATCTATCACCTCTAGCAGATCAACTGATGCGGTGATAGAAGCTCAATGGGATCTTAGCTTTTAATTAAAATTAATTGGGTAGTTAATTGATTAAAAGAAATTATTATTGAAAATACTATTTTTTGAACTTTGGTTGTTATACAGATAACAACAACATCAAAACCTAAGTATCTCCACTCAAAAATCAGTTCTTGAAAACTGAAACTGACTAATATCAACTTTATCTTCTGATATCGAATTCTAAGGATTGTCCTTAGAGATGAGAAAGTTGATACACCTATAAGAGGCCTTACCTGAGGCACCTCCTGTCAGTGATTCTGCTGCTGTTCGTCAAGCCTTTACCGAAACGTTTAACGAACACCAAGAAGTTGCTACTCATATGCTTGTGAGCATGAACCCCGAGATTCGAAAGTACTTCGAGGAACTCACAGCATATGACATGATAAGCGAGTTGAAAATGATATTTCAACAAAAGGCAGAACTTGAATTGTTCAAAATAGTTAAAGCATTCTATGCTTGCAATCAGGAGGACGGCCAATCAGTTAACACTTACATCTTGAATATGCAATGCTATCTTGATCCAATGGAACGTCTTGGTTACCCCTTACCACAAGTTCTTGGAATGAGCTTGATTCTTACCTCACTATCCAAGGACTATGACCAGTTTGAAAAGTGTTTTAAAAGTACATAGCATGGGGAAGATAATCGTTGAACATGCTATGGTAAAACTGGTTGAGCAAGGGTTACCCAATACTTTTCTTGCAATCAGGGAAGGTAAACCGCAAGCACAAGGCAAGAGTCTAGGTAAGGGTAAGCTAGTTTACTTTTCCAAACCTACGATTCCCCCACCTGCTAAAAAGGAGCACCCTGCAAAGGATATTTCTTGCCATCATTGCGATGAAACTGGCCATTGAAGGAGGAATTGTCCTGCCTACGTGGCAGAGTTGATGAAGGACAAATGTGTTCTAGTTAGCACATTAGGTATCTTCATTATAGAACTCTATACTTTTCGTGATAAATCTTGAGTGTATGACACTAGTTGTGGAACTCACATTTACACAAATGTGCAAGATTGAATGTGAAGTAGAAAGCTAAATGAATGGAAGCTGTGATCTTATCCTTCCTAATGCGTTAATTATTGTTTTGAACAATTGTCAATTATGCATTGTTTAGCTTTATCGTTTGTTGAATAATGGATTATGATATTTTGTTTTATGAAAAAATAACATTTTTATAACTATTCATTGTAATAGTATGTTTGAAATTAATATGCATGATCCTAATTCAAACGATAGTTCTATATACAAATGTAGCACTCAAGAATCCAAATTGGTTTGGATTCTACTTACCTAGAGCATCGTCATCTTTTCCACATAAACAACTCGACGGGCTTCTTTACAAATGATTATGAATCATTTAAAATGCCTCTCTTGTATATTATGGAAAGATAACAAGAAAGCTTTTCTCCCATGTTGGCGAAAGAGTTAAAAATCTACTTGGACTCATACATACTGATGTATGTGGCCCTTTTAGAACTAAGACTAGGGAAGGTGCCACCTACTTTCACTGATGATATCATTCGATGTGGTTATGTTTACTTGATTAAACATCAACATGGAAGCTTTAATGATATCAGTCGCTATGGTTATGTTTACTTGATTAGACATAAACATGAAATCTTTGAAATGTTCAAAGCTTTCTAAAGTAAAAGTAGAAAATCAACTTAGCAAGACAACAAAGGCTTTCAGTCCTGATTAAGGATGAAAGTACATGAGTCAAGAGTTTCTGGATCATCCCTCACATCGTGAGATTGTCTCACAATTCACTCTTTCATATACTCCACAAGATAATGGTGCGTCTGGAAAGAGATATCGGACCCTGTATGACATGGTGCGATCTATGATGAGTCCTACTACTCTTACACTATCCTTTTGAGGGGCATGCACTGAAGTCTGCTGCTCGAATACTTGATATGGTTCCGACCAAAAGGTTAAAAAGACACCATATGAGATATGGCGTGGGAAAGTCCCTAATTTGTCTTACTTGAGGATCTGGGGTTGTGAGGATCTCGTGGAACGAGACATGCCGAACAAACTTGAGCCCATATCTATCAAGTATATCTTCGATTACTATTTTACTTCCCAACTGAGAACAAATGGCTGTTACTCGGTATGCTGAGTTTCTTGAGAACAGTCTCATTTCACAAAGCAAGTGGGAGCACTATAGACTTTGACAAGATTCAAAGTGAAGATACACAACCTTCTGGTAACACTAGCAAATATCATTCTGAGGCTGGACATATAGATGTTGGACCACATGATGATGCTGTTCCCATTCATAAATCCGCAAGGACACTTCATGCACCTGAACGATATAGATTTATGTCGATGCTGAGGAGCAAGTTTCGAGGATCATTATGAACCCCCTAACTATCAAGTTGCATTATCGAATTTTGAATTCGAGAAATGACTTGAAGCTATGAATGCGAAAATAAAATCCATGAGAGACAATCAAGTTTTGAACTTAGTTGATCTTTCTCAAAACAGTAAGACTGTTGACATGGATGAAAATATACACACCTATAAATCTCTCATAGTAGCAAAAGGTTACACTCAATCCTACTGGATTGACAATGATGAAACCTTCTCGCCTGTTACTAAAGACATTAGGATTCTTATAGCCAAAGTAGTGTACTATGACTATGAAATTTGGTTGATGATGAAATCAAAACGTTTGTTTCACCTAAAACCCAAACTGAGTATGTGTATATATGAAAGCTAGTGGGAGCGTTGTCGTTTCTCAAGTCATACATGTTGATGACATGTCACTCATGTGAAATAATATACCATGCTACAAGATGAAAATCCTGGCTTGGAAAATGTTTCGACATGATGGATTGTAGGGACACGACATACATACTTGAAGTAAAGATCTATAATGATAGATCAAAGCGGTTAATTGGTTTAAGTCAAAGTGCTTACATTGACAAAATTCTAAATGGTTTAGAGTGGTACTCCCAAACGAGGAAGTCCTCGTATGCCACACAATGTAAACTTGATTGAGACTCAAGGACCTTCCACACCTGATGTGGTGAAGCGGATGAATGTAATCCCCTATGAATCGGCTATTGCATTCATCATGTACGCTGTAAGGAGCACTAGGCCAAATGTAACGTCCTTAGGGGACCTTACTAGAAAATACCAACAGAATTCATGAGAGGTCACTGGATTGCTCTTAAGAACACATTGAAGTATTTTAAAGTACTGGAGATATGTTTCTTGGTCATGGTGGAGATACTGAACTGAAACTAAGTATACTTGCTATACTTATGTTGGTTTTGAAGTAGGGCGTGATGACGCTAGATCCTATTTACGAAGGTTCACTACATTCGAATGATTTATCGAGATATGTGAAATTCGTACACTTAAAGTTCAAACAGATAACTAACTAGCTGACGCTTTATCGAACTCAATGTCTTGTACCAAACATCTTGAATATGAATGGAACATTGGACTTCGACAAGCTAGTAGTTTCATGTAAATCTGTTTTAGTATTTGGATAATGGAACTGTGAGCAGTTTATATTGGAATAAATTGATATATTTGATATGATCGTTTTTATATGAATATCTACTGTGTTCTATATTTGCATGTTTATATCCTTGAATATTTACTGTGTTTTATATTCTAAATTGTCCATTGTCATATTGATAATATGGGAATATTATTAAGACAAATCTGAGGGCATTGATGACATTATCTTAGTATGACTAAGGATGATGAAATCAAACTCACATGTCGCTCATAACGATGCACGATTGGACTGACCCAAACTATGAGAAATCACTTCTTGGATTTATGTCACAAGTGAATCTCACAAAGGCTTTGTCACTTATCCTCTGACTTGAGATGCAAGTTGGTTTGTGTATGTAGAGGGGCAAACTTTGATGTGGTTAAACGTTGACCTGAATAAGGCTGCTATAACAACCATTATCGGGTTTGTCATGAAGCATATGACAAACACGTGCAGTCAATAAAGAATTTGTTCCTCCACACATGTGGATTAGATACTACTGGGCCCCTCGATGATTTGAATAGATGTATGTGTGGCCACACCCAAAAGGTAATCAAGATGAATCTTGATTGGTTTTGGTAATCTACTTCATTATATAGATCGAGAAACAGAATCGTTGAAATTTTAGATTGACATTAATCCTTGTCTAAAATTCAACAAAGTATCAGTAACAAAAGGATAACTGATTGAAAAAACTTTGAACAAAGATTTTATGAAACTCCTCATATACTCCTAGGGGCATTGGCGGGTTGCTAGACTCTAACCTTTGCTTGTATAACTACTTGATGTTATCACGTGCGCAAGTGGGAGCTGTTGGAATATGCTTCACGCGTATAACATATAGTTATATGGCTAGTTGTTTGTGAGCCTAAAGGGTCACACACTTAAACACTAAACACCATTATATAATTAGTGTAATTAGTGTAATTACATTAATTATTAATATATATATAAGCTATAAGCTTGTCTATCATAAGTTTAATATTAAAAGTTAATATTGAAACTTTCTTATGGGCAAACTAGAAGAAACAAAAGATAGGGACTTGTGGGCAAATAAGACTAATGATTTATGGAAATCATTAAAGGATTGTAATGGCACCATTAAGAGATATAATGGTCCATAAACTCCCTCTTGACCATACTCTTGGCCGTCCCTCTCTCTCTCTCTTTGTAGGTGTTTTTTTGTTTCTTTTTGCTCTCAAGATTCAAGGACTAGCATCCTCCATTGGTGTTCTTGCTTGTGTTGTGTGGATTTCTTTTAGAGGTATTCTAATTGAATACTTGGTTTCAATCCATCATCAAATCCATCCAAATCCACAACAAGATCAAAGGCTTCAAGGGTATGAAATGTTCATCCAATCTCTTTGATTTTCTTATAGTTTAATTGTATGATTGATATCAATAACCGTTCATGGTGATTAAATCTTTCCGCTGCGTTTTGTTACTTGTAATAACCGAAAATCACCATTATCAACACCCTAACCTGGAGAGTAGAGCTCCTCAACTATGGTGTGCACTTTTTAAGTAAATATACTTCCTTCAATTCAAAATAAATGACACACTTTCCTTTTTTGGGTAAATCAAAATAAGTAACACACTTTGTAAAATTATTTTATTTGGCAAAAAATAGTGGGACCCACACCCACTAAGTATCTACTTTAACAAAGTGAAATGACTCTTTTACTCTTACTTTTTACTTTTAAACATCATTAACCCCACTTTATTCAAAAGATGTGGGACACATTCCCCACTAATAATCCAATCAATTTAATTTAATCATTATTATAATATTTTACCTCAAAAATCATGAAACACAAAGTGTATCACTTATTTTGAATCGGGGGAAGTATATGTTTACTAACCTTTATTAATATTAGTGAACTTCTAACTATTTTTAAAGTACTAAAGAACATTTTATAAATATTTTATAAAATTAATAAACTTTCCTTATTGAATAGACTTAGATGTTTTTTGGTAGCATCTGAATGATGCATAGATCTGGATGTGTCTGATTAAGAGACAGAACATGTTAAATTATTGATTCAGAGGCTGATTAAGAGACATTACCAAACACTTCGAATCTATCTGATTAAGAAGTTGAACTCTTAACTAAATCATTAAGACACCTTACTTTATTATTATCATAACATAAGATCACCAAAATCTACAAACTTTTTAATTTGTTACTAACAATAATATTCATGTCTTAAGAGTTAAAGAGTTTACCTAAAATAAATATATGTCAAAATTTCTAAGTTGGGTAAAAATGTAAATGAAATGTTAAGTATGTTGTTTTTTTGAACTTTTTAATCAATGATGTAAATGAAGTATGTTGTTTTTTTGAACTTTTTAATCAACTTTTTAAAAAGTATGTTGTTTTTTTAATCAAGTATGTTGTTTTTTTAATCAACTTTTTAAATGAAATGTTAAGTATGTTGTTTTTTTAATCAAGTATGTTGTTTTTTTAAACTTTTTAATCAACTTTTTAAGTATGTTGTCTTAAGAGTTAAATGAAATTTCTAAGTTGGGTAAAAATGTAAATGAAGACCATGGAAAAACATTTTTACGACGTCGTTTAATATTGCGACCGTTGTTGTATCATTTTAAATGCGCGCGTAACCACCACGCGTCAATGGCCGGAGCGTACTGACACACTCGTATGTACAATACAAACCCTGAAAAACTGAACCCTCTTCTCTCTCTCTGCCACTGCTCTCGTGCTTTCATGTTCTTCTTTTCATCCCTAATTTTGTCTCTTTCCCCTTTTTCACAATCCATTCTACATTTCTTCATTCTTTGTTCTTTTCATCTATTTTATCAACACGCATATCTGTGTGTTTTTCTTGAGTGTTTTACTGTGTGCATCGTTGCCTAATTTTAAGTTTTATTCACAAAGTGATAACCCTTAAACCCTAGTTGCAACAAAATCCGCGTCAATTCCTCTTCAATTGATGATATAAAAGGTATGTTTTCTTCAATCTTCAAATCTAAAATCTCATTGTGAATCTTTGGGTTTTTTTTAGTATAAATATCTTACTTTTATTTGGGATTCCATTAATCCCTATAGAAGTTTTAGCATTTTTATCTATTTTTAAGGCGTTGATAATGGAATCCGATGTTTGAAAAATAATACGTTTTTTTTAAGATCAGAGGAAGATTCATATCTGGTTTTATGAATGGAGGTTTGTGTTCTTGTTTGAACCAACAAAAAAATATTATATTTGTTTGTTCTAAATCAAGAAAATATTCAATTGAAGTGTTTTTGTATGTGGGTTTGTGTTCTTGTGTTAAACCCACAAAAAATCTTATCTTTTTGGTATAAATCAGGAAAAGATTGATAGCTGGATTAAAAAAGTTATGGCTTTTTGTAAAAAAGTTATTGGAATCTAAGCTGTTCATGTGTCAGCATAAATCAACATGAATCTAACTATATCTTGCATTTCAGGTAACACCCTAGAGATATTATTGATTAAATCGAAATGGGTTGTGCTCAATCCAAAATCGAGAATGAAGAATCTGTTGCAAGATGTAAAGATCGCCGGAATTTCATGAAAGAAGCAGTGACGGCGAGAAATGCTTTTGCTTCCGGCCATTCCGGCTATGCTATGGCTTTAAAGAACACCGGAGCTGCTTTAAGTGATTATGCACAAGGAGAAGCTGACGATGTTTACCACCCCCATTTGGGCGGCGGCGGTGTTGATGAGTCATCAGAGCCACCACCGCCACCACCTCCGGTCATGGAGCACCCACTCCCGCCGCCTCCGCCGCCGTTACCGACTTATTCCCCTGTTCCACCGCCAATGCCGAGCTTTTCCCCCAGCCCAACACCGCCACTACAGCGGTCGGTTACCATGCCGGCGATTCCGGTTGCAAAAAAAGGTGGCCGGAAAATAAATAAAGGAGCTATACTTGAGGAAGATGAAGAGGAGGAAGAGGAAGATCATGGTGATGATTTGAGAGGAAGAAAGGGGCGGAAGAGTGGCGGCAGGATTCCGGTGGTGGATGAGACACCGTCGCCGGTGCCTAGAACTTGTTAGTATATAATAATTTAATACTTTATGGTGTATATTTGTAAACTCCAAATTCTTGATGTACTGTTATTGTATCTTCATTTTCTATAAATATTGTGATTCTCCTTTATTTGGAGACATCAATTGTAATTATAACATGGTATCAGAGCAGGTGACCATCTCATTGCCCCTGCCTCTTCCAATCCCACGTTCTCTTTCTCTTCCCAAAATATCTCCTCTTCTTCTTAACTTTCTATCTTCCTTCTGATCCACCATGGCCGCATCTTCATCAACACAAGAAAACTCACTAACAATGAACACCTTATTACATATGATCACTATCAAACTATCATCTTCCAATTATCTTCTATGGAAGAATCAAATGCTCCCGTTAATCTCATATCAAAATCTTCTCCCACATATTGACGGTACCCCGGTTCCGGAACCGACAATTACTATTGAAGGAAAATCATCACCAAATCCATCACACTCAACATGGCTCTCTGCTGATCAACGAGCCATCATCATATTACATGCCTCTTTATCCGAAGAAGCCATTGCAGAAATTATTGGGTTAACCACTGCTCGACAAATCTGGTTAACTCTTGAATCGGCATATAGCAATTCTTCTGTGGAACGCATTCAGAATCTAAAAGATCTATGTAGGCAACTTACTAAAGGGTCTCAATCGGTAGCTGACTATGGCCGAAAATTCAAAGGTTATTGTGACCAACTTGCGGCAGTTGGTCACCCGGTTGACCCATCAGACCAAGTCCACTGGTTCTTGTGCGGTTTGGGGCCTTCATTCGAGACATTCTCCACCTCCGTTCGTACATCTCGACAAACACCAACGTTTCGTGATTTGCTGGCTCTAAGTGAGAGTCATGAAATGTTCTTAAAATCCCTTCATGGAACCACTACTCCCCCGGTTGCATTTTATTCTGATGCAAAACAGCAACGTAATACATCTCATGGTCGTTTTGTCAATCGACCCTCTCGTGGTGGTGCTTCGGGTGGTCGTGGTCGTGGACGCAGACCACCCCATTGTCAGCTCTGTCGCACAAACGGGCACTACGCTAACATGTGTCCTAATCTTCCACAGTATGCAACTAAAGCCACACCTACCGACAACGACCTTGCAAATGCTTTCCACGCTCAATGCCATGTCACTTCCTCGGGCCCTGATTGGTTTGTTGACTCTGGGGCAACCGATCACATGACTTCATCCCCGGCAAATGTCAACAATGCTACACCAAATATGGGACAAGCCAACGTCACTTTCGGTAACGGTAATAAACTTCCTGTCTCACATATTGGTCATACTACGGTTCATAATAATATTCGATTGCGAGATGTGTTAGTGGTTCCTAATCTTACAAAGAATCTCTTATCTATTAGTAAACTTACCTCTGATGACCCTTTGGATGTGTTGTTTTCGCAACCAAATTTTTATATTCAGGACCGCTTGACGAAACAGGTCCTAGCTCAAGGAAGATGTGAAAACGGTCTATACGTTTTATCTCCCAGCCGTCAAGCTCTTATTGCTGATTCCAAGTTGAAGGCATCTTTTGAATTGTGGCACTTACGTTTGGGACATGTTTCATTTGATACTATTATGCATTTAAATAAAACAGGGTGTGTATCTGTTACATCTATTTTGCCTAAACCACTTATGTGTTCTTCATGTCAAATGTCTAAAGGACAACGATTATCTTTTGTTAATAATACACAAAGGGCATCACAACCACTTGAACTAATTCACTGTGATTTATGGGGGCCATCCCCGGTTACATCGGTTGATGGATATCGATATTATGTGCTCTTTGTGGATGATTTCTCTCGATTTACTTGGCTATATCCATTAAAAGCAAAATCTGAATTTCATGTAATTTTGTCGGTTTTTATGAAACTTGTTCAAACCCAATTTTCCACCAAAATTAAAGTGTTTCAAAGCGATGGAGGCGCTGAATTTGTGAATCAACATGTGCGTGGATTACTAGAGGAAAATGGTACTTTTCATCGCTTATCATGCCCATACACGCCTCAACAAAATGGTCGAGTTGAGAGAAAACATCGACATGTGGTTGAAACGGGATTAGCCATGTTATTTAACGGGAAAGTTCCGCCGGCATATTGGGTTGAGGCATTTAGCTCAGCTGTTTATATCATAAATCGGCTTCCCACAACCATCTTGGATCGCAAGTCTCCATTTGAGGTTTTATTTTCTCGCTCACCATCATATGACAATTTTCGTGTATTTGCTTGTCGAGTTTATCCGTACTTGCGTGATTATGCTCAACACAAGCTCGCACCCAGAAGTTTACCATGTATTTTCATAGGTTACTCATCCCAATATAAAGGATATCGGTGTCTTGATCCGTGCACATCACGAACATACATAACTCGGCACGCTCGATTTGATGAAACCGTTTTTCCTTTTTCAAACAATTTATCTAGTGCAGATGAGGCCAATTTACCTCTACATGTATTTGTAGATGACTCATGGGGTATCGCATGCGCACCAAATGTCTCAGCCTCGCCAACATCTAAGCCAACGCCTACGACCCCATCAAAATGTGGGTTGTGCTCCGATGATTCTAACACAGATAGTACCACTATTACACAACAAGAAAATCTTGGCGACTTACAAAATGTTCCTTCGGTAAATGAGGCAAGACAATCTGCACCATCTGAGCCCGATTCTCTACCATCGAACTCGACACAACCTACTTATACACCTGATACGGCACCGGTTCAATCAACCCATTCCATGACGACTCGGTCAAAAGCCGGTATTTTTAAACCAAAGCACAAAGCTGATCTTGCTCACATCGAGCATCACGCCTTATGTGCTGCTTTATTTGCCTCTCGTGATCCTAAAGGTTTTAAATCGGCTGCCAAGCATTCTCATTGGATGGATGCCATGCGGAAAGAACTCACTGCTCTTTCTAATCATGACACATGGACTTTAGTTCCTCGACCTGAGACACAACATGTAGTTGGCTCTAAGTGGATCTTTCGCACAAAATACTGTTCGGACGGGACTATTGATCGTCATAAAGCACGACTTGTTGCTCAGGGTTTTAGTCAGATTCCCGGCCTCGATTATTCACACACCTTTAGTCCAGTTGTTAAAGCCACTACTGTTCGAGTGGTTCTTTCACTAGCTGTTATTAATGGTTGGAAACTTCATCAGCTTGATGTTAATAATGCGTTCCTTCACGGTCATCTAACTGAACGCGTGTATATGGAACAACCTCCGGGATTTGCTAATCCTAGCTTCCCTACTCATGTTTGTCGCTTGAACAAAGCCATCTACGGCCTAAAACAAGCCCCACGGGCATGGTTCCACAGACTCAGTTCTTTTCTCTTAAAGAACGGGTTCTCATGCAGTCGCTCTGATCCATCCCTATTTGTGTTCCGACGTGATTCATGCATCATGTACTTACTTGTATATGTTGATGATCTTATTTTGACTGGAAATCATGATCACACCATGGTTTCGTTTATTAGCAAATTACATCATGAGTTTGCTATTAAGGATCTTGGAGAGCTCAACTACTTTCTCGGGCTTGAAGCTATTCGTACCTCCGAGGGGTTGTTTCTTAGTCAGTCGAAGTATGCACATGATATAGTTAAACGTGCAGATCTACTAGATGCAAAACCAATTTCAACACCTTTGGCTGCAAATGAAATTTTGAGCACACACGGTGACGAGTGTGATGATCCTACTTTTTATCGGTCTCTAGTCGGGGCACTTCAATATTTAACCATCACACGACCAGATATCTCTTATGCTGTCAATCAAGTGAGCCAGTTTCTCCAATCTCCGACTACCACTCACATGCAACATGTAAAAAGAATTCTTCGGTATGTCAAAGGCACCTTGGCTTATGGTCTTACGTTCTCCAAACCCTCTCGCACAACCATAATTGGTTACTCTGATGCTGATTGGGCTCGCTGCATTGAGACTCGTCGATCCACATATGGTTACTCGATCTTTCTCGGTGACAATCTTGTCTCTTGGAGTGCTAAAAAGCAGCCCACCGTTTCTCGCTCAAGCTGTGAATCAGAATATCGAGCTATGGCCAACACTGCTGCTGAGATTGTTTGGCTTACTCATTTGCTCCGTGAGTTACATGCCTTACCACCTGGTCGTCCCACTTTACTTTGTGACAATCGTAGTGCTCTTTTTCTCTCTCAAAACCCGGTTGCTCACAAACGTTCGAAACATATCGACCTGGATTACCATTTTATACGGGAGTTGGTATTGTCGGGAAAACTTTACACACGATTTGTTCCCACTACGCTTCAGGTGGCGGACATATTTACCAAGAGTTTACCAAGACCTCAATTTGAGCTCTTTCGTGCCAAGCTTCATCTCGGGCCACCTCCCTTTCGCTTGCGGGGGGATGTTAGTATATAATAATTTAATACTTTATGGTGTATATTTGTAAACTCCAAATTCTTGATGTACTGTTATTGTATCTTCATTTTCTATAAATATTGTGATTCTCCTTTATTTGGAGACATCAATTGTAATTATAACAGAACTCCGGTGGCTCCACCGCCACCGGAGTCTAAAGGAATGGCTTGGGATTACTTTTTTATGGTTGATAATATACCGGGAACGGATTTAAGTGAAGAAGATGAAGACGATAATGATATAAAAGATGAGGAAGAAGACGAGCGGCACCACCAGAACCACCACAATCAAGTTGAACCAAAAACACCGGAGAAAGTGGTGATGGAAGGGTTTACTACCGAGGAAGAGGAGACACCGGTGATGGTGTCAATGAAGGATAAGCAATTCTTGCATTCGAATACCGCACCGCCGGATATTAACCGGAGAGGAGTGGCGGTGAATGGCGGTGGTATGGTTGTTGGGTCAAGTAGTGTCAAGTTATTAAAGATCTTAGGTGAAATTGATGATCATTTCTTGAAGGCTTCCGAGAGTGCACAAGAAGTTTCAAAGATGCTCGAGGCCACCCGCTTGCATTATCACTCCAATTTTGCCGATAATCGAAGTATGTTTTTAATTTTACTTCAAATTGATTTGAAATCAAATAATGTTGTAATTCTTGTGTTCTTTAGTTTTTAGTTTAAAAGTGATGTTATTTGGTAGGTCACATTGACCATGCTGCAAGAGTAATGCGTGTGATCACATGGAATAAATCATTTAAAGGTGCGGGTAATGGTGAAAATGGAAACGAAGAATATGACGAGGACAAATACGAAACACATGCCACTGTGCTCGATAAGCTTCTAGCGTGGGAGAAAAAGCTCTACGAAGAAGTAAAGGTGAGGGCAAAATGGTAATTTTACATTGCGTGAAAAGAAAACGTAGCATTTATCGGTTTCTTGTGTTTTGTAGGCAGGGGAACTTATGAAGTTGGAGTACCAAAGGAAAGTTGCATTACTTAACAAATTGAAAAAACGTGGCGCGGGTACCGAATCTTTAGAAAAAACAAAGGCGGCCGTGAGTCATTTGCACACGAGATATATTGTCGATATGCAATCGTTGGATTCGACGGTTTCGGAAGTAAATGATATTCGTGATAAACAGCTCTATCCTAAACTTGTCGCTCTTGTTGATGGGTAAGTTTGGTTATAATTTAGGGATTGCCAAATGTTAAAATGACCATACTGCCCATTAACTTAATTCAAAAATCTTTATTTTTTGATCTGTGCATTAGTTACTTGTACTGTACAAAACCACCCATCCCTACAAGGCCCCCACTGTTGCCTGTTGTTGGGCAGTACCCTGTCTTTCCTACCTCTCTCTCACCTAGATTCTTGATCTTTTGTTTCTATTCAAAACTTTCGTTTTTTGTATTTTGACCACAAAAGTTTTGAAATTTACAATTTTATATTTTGACCACAAAAAGTTTTGAAATTTACAAAATGTACATCAAACAAATATTTTTAATGAACCCTGTTGCATCGTATGGTGCCTTTTCTATTCATTATCTATTAGCCAGCTCTTGGTATATATAAATTTTAAATCTTTTTTTGTTGGAAAAATACAATGTTCATCTATTTGTCAAATACCTAAAATACCCTTGAATAAAACACGCAGGATGTCAAAGATGTGGGACTCGATGTGCGAACACCACGACAACCAATTAACAATTGTAACCGACCTCAAATCTCTTGATGTTTCGGGAGCCCCAAAAGAAACTACAAAACACCACTACGAAAGAACCGTTCAACTCTACCACGTGGTTCAAGGGTGGCACTCACATTTTGAAACCCTAGTAACCCATCAGAAACATTACATCCAAGCCCTTAACAACTGGCTAAAGTTAAATCTAGTCCCTATAGAAAGCAGCCTAAAAGAAAAAATCTCATCACCACCCCGTGTCCAAACGCCCCCGGTCCAAACCCTCCTCCATTCATGGCACGACCACCTCCAGAAGCTTCCGGATGAACTCGCAAAAAGTGCTATTTCGTCTTTTGCTGCGGTTATCGTGACGATTATGAACCACCAAGAAGAGGAAATGAAACTTAAAGATAAATGGGAGGAAACTAGAAAGGAGTATTTGAGGAAGAATCAAGGTTTTGAAGATTGGTATCAGAAGTATATGATGAGGCGGGGCCCGCAAGATGAAACGGGTCCTGACCGGGTCGCGGGTACGGGTACCGACCCGGTTGCTGAAAGGCAGTTTGTGGTTGAGACATTGAAGAAAAGGCTTGAAGATGAAATGGAAGCTCATCAAAAGGTTTGTGTTCAAGTGAGAGATAAGTCTTTAGGGAGTTTGAAGATTCGGTTGCCCGAGCTTTTTAGGGCTATGTCAGATTATGCTCATGTGTGTCGGGATTCGTATCAACGGTTGAGATCGATTGTGCACTCGCAAAATCGACAAAATGGAGCTTAACTTGTTTGTTAAATAAAGTGTTGATGTTTAATGTTTTTTTATTTATGGTCATGTTGTATCCATAATTTTATGCAATGTGGACTGATGATGTATGCTATGTAAAAATTGTCGTTTTATGAACAATTGCAACTGTTTATTAACGGTTTGGGAATCCGTTAATAGGGAGTTTGAAGATTCGGTTGCCCGAGCTTTTTAGGGCTATGTCAGATTATGCTCATGTGTGTCGGGATTCGTAGCAACGGTTGAGATCGATTGTGCACTCGCAAAATCGACAAAATGGAGCTTAACTTGTTTGTTAAATAAAGTGTTGATGTTTAATGTTTTTTATTTATGGTCATGTTGTATCCATAATTTTATGCAATGTGGACTGATGATGTATGCTATGTAAAAATTGTCGTTTTATGAACAATTGCAACTGTTTATTAACGGTTTGGGAATCCTGGTTCTGTCGGGTTTGAGGGAGAGATTGAATTTATATTTTTTTTGGATTGTACTAGAGTCTGCAAGTTATTATCTCCTTTTGGTGAGTTTTGATGCATTGTGGGCTTGTACTTCAATATGCCTTAGCTTCTTGTACGTTTGTGGTACCAAATCGTTATAATTAGATGTTTCATTTGTGGTACCAAATCATAATATTAAGATGTTTTAATGCATTGTTGTAGGCAAGTTGGTTATGGTGTCACTAATTTGACATGTTGCAGTTGTCACTTATACATTTATGGGACCACTAGAAGTATTCTTTCCTAGTAAAATCAACTAATGATGCAACACATTTATGGGCAGTGTTTATCTTTTCTCTTTGAAATTTAAATAGCTGGACGATACAAATTCAATTGCATAGGAGGAACAATATCCTAAACCTTCAAATGAGAAGTAAAATATAGACAGTCATACTTCTATCTAAAAAGTAAAGTAGAGAGACTGCTTCTAGGTTGACTTCCGCCTAAAGTGATAGCGTAAGTATATGAGATGCGTGTGCATAGCAATAAAAACATACACAAATAAATACATGCGAGAATGAATGTGTACGAGAAGAGTGTGTGTGCGTGAGAATGATAAGTGTTTAAAAAACACGTAAAATACTTGTGTGTGCACGTAGTAGCATGTATGAATCACAAGCATTAATTACGAAATAGACATAAGTATGCAAGTCTATAGATAATGTAATCATATATATCAAAAGGCTTCTAATAAGCAGAAACGGGCATGCAAGTTTAATTTTTCGAGCGAGTCCTAAAAGTCACTACCTCTCATTTTAGATGCATTAGATGTGTACCTACAAGTATTAGTAGGGGTATATGAGATGTGTATACAAGAAAGTAGCTACAAACGAGAGTTACTCTCGAGCCAAAATGGACAACTTTTTGAAGAAAAACAAGAACAAGATAAGGTGTTCTGTCTACTCATATGATCAAGAGGGCTGGCTATATGCAGAATTTTGATGAAGAATATGAGCCCGCTCATTTTGCTGTTAGGTTAAGTTGTTCAACATCTTTTTATGCTATTTTTGTAGACTGTAACCTATATATGAATTAACTAAATGGCATGTCCAAACAAATAACCAAAATAATTTGACTTCCGCAAGATAACTCGTCAACTAAAATGTTGTGGGTTCAAGTTCGATAAATACAAAATGGTCTTATTAGCATAAGAGTATACAATTTATTTTCGTATTTTATTTTGTTATTAATATTATTTTAAATTGTGACCTAACACCTAACAAAGAAATAGAAAACAGTGGCAAAAACCAGACCATCTAAACCGTGCTAAATATAAACTTAGGCCATCAAAAAATGAAAATTTAAAACATCATATTTGAAAAAATGATTATTCTACAAAACAGACAACTTCTCATGAAGAACCAAATTTCAAGAACTCTAGAACCAAATTTAAGAACCAGAACAAACCAAATAAGTAGTGTCAGTTATAATCGATTTTTGCACTATTTCTTTCTAACCAACAAAGTGAAACGCAACATAACAAGGTTGTACAAAATCAAAATTAACATCTGAAAAAAGTACACAGAAGTTGATAATTTCACGCCATTATTTTGGCAGATCTGACAAACAAACTGTCAACAACCTTACCCATGTTCTGAATGGTTTCAAGTGTCGCAGGGAAGATTGCATCCGTTTTTGGGTCTTCAAATATGATGAGACAGCCAACGCCTTGATCCAATGTTCCAGCAAATTTCTTGTCTAATATCATTTGTGACAGTTTTTTCTCCACGTGTTCCACTGGTAGCTCAATTAGACTTGCTATGTGACCTATTTCAACCCTTGAAAATGGTTCAATCAACCTGCACAAGTTTTTGTTTTTGGATTAATATTTTGCCAAAAAGACAAATATGCCCTTGGTCACTCAAAACAGAATATCATTACTACTGCTAATTAATGAGGACAGCTTCGGCCATTTTTAGTTAAAATAAGAGTAAATTAACACAAATGGTCCTTCAAGTTTGTACCATATTACATAATTGGTCCTTTAGTTTCATAAATTACACTCGTAGTCCTTATTTCTAAAACTCTGGACAAGTTTGGTCATTTACCTAAACAAACGTTAACTTTTCCATTCAAACAGACGGTTTTTTATGGGTTTCAAATTGGTGAAGGGAAAAAGGAAAAAGACAGATTTACCCCCTCGTGCATCACATGTGACTAGGGCTGTCAAAACCTGACACGACACAAGAAAAATACACGAAACGAAACAAAATTGGGACGAAATTGAAATTTGAATTCGTGTTTGTGTCGTGTTTGTGTTGTGTAAAACAAACACGAAGTCATGTCGTGTCGTGTTCGTGTTCAGAGATTAACACGAAATTGACACGATAGTTATGATTTTGAGAACATTTAGAAATTCATGTTATATTTTTGTCGTGTTTGTCAGGTTTTTAGCATGTAATAAGTAAGAAATTTGTTATTTTTGTTATTTATTTCGTATTGTCGTGTTTATCGTTTTTTTTAATTGGGTCGTGTTCGTGTTAGCAAAATAAAACACGAATTCGTGTCGTGTTGTTTTCGTGTTGAACGAATTCGTGTCGTGTTACCCGAAAGCGCGAAACGATAGCACGATTTGATCTTTGACAGCCCTACATGTGACCATACTTGACAGGAAAAGCAACGTATGTTTAGGTAAATGACCAAACATGTCAATAGTTTCAGAAATAGGGACTACTAGTGTGATTTATGAAACTAAAGGACCAAATATGTAATATGGTACAAACCTAAAGGACCATTTATGTAATTTACTCATTATATTATAATAACAAAGGGGGTGACAAAGATGGGATTCCTAACCTGCACAAGTTTTGCTCCAAAAGTGTGTCATAAAGAGAAGAAAGATGCCTATGAACAATCGGGTCTTCATCCAATTGGGCCTTAAAATCCTGAAGGCCCGTTTCAAACAGCTTCAACGACCTTTTTGAATAAGCATCAGCAACCGCTTTCATAGCATCAAGTTCAGGCCCCAAAAACTTCAAAGCTTTTGAAGATATTATTCCCGCCACGTCATCAGCCTGATTCACCATAATCTTACACAACAACATGTACTTAAGACTATAAACAGCTCTAGAATCATCAAGTGCATTAAACGCCTCAAAAGCTTCAAAGAAATAACTATAAGCCGTTTTATAATCCTTCTCTTCAGCATGAAGAATTCCACTCTGTAAATCGATTGTTCCTTGCTGAGCTGGCGGTACATAAATTGCATTTGCAGCAGTTCTAGCAGCTGTTAATGCAGCTTTAGCCTTTGGGAGATTTCTTAATGAGAAGTGTAATTTGCTTTCCAATAAATCGATATCAACTAAAAGCAATTTGTCATCTAATCTTCTGACTTCTTTGACCAAACCTGAAAGCAAAGTCAAAGCTTCTGAATACTCCTTGCTATCCATTAACAATGCAGCTAAGCGGGCCTCGACCCGTTGCCTTAAAAAGGTGCGTTTTTCAGATCGGGTCCATTCCACCATTTCTTTGCATAATGATATTTGGAGATCGGTTGTGTTTGGTATTTTGGCAACTGAATCGATGATTCCCCTAACGATTTTTGCAGTTTTGGCTTTTGGGATGAGTGAAAAGAAGGGTCTTAATGTGGTCAAAAGCCCACGAAGATCTTCTCCCCTATTTTCTTCCCTGAGGAGTTCTGATAGTTTTGCAATTGCTTGTTCTTTGACCCGTAGGGATTCAGAAGAAGATGCAGGGTTATCCAAGACCCGATAAAGGATGGTTATTGCTTCGGGTCGACTTTTGGCTTCTGAAGCTAGGTCAAGTGATTCTGATGTGGCGGGAAGATGTGATGACGACATGTTTATGCTGAAAATTCAATCATGATCAAGAAATGAAATTTGAAACAAAGTGGTTTGATACAAAAGTTTCTGGTGGCTAAATCGAACAAAAATCAAGTGCATTTCTTACAAATCTTAGTGCTAGATTATACAGATATTACCACTGATAGTGTTATGACTTATGCGTAAACATAATATAAAGGGTATAAAAATTAACATGTGATATCAAAGAAATAACAATAGCTCAACATATGGTACAATTTTACAAGTAATGATGATACTTGCAGCAGAAGTTCAAGGTCATTTACAGGAAATTCAACAACAATTGTTGAATTAAGAAAAGTTCAGATGTAAACATAATCACGAATTAGCTATGTGCAACATTTTGAATTAGGGTTTGACAAGAACAGATAGAATTTTGGTAAAAAATATTTGGAAGACCTCAGAAAAGATAGAATAAATTTCAGAAAACTAAGCAACCTAACATACAACGAAGCTACCTACTGTTAGTGCACAAACTGACTGTAGTTCGTACCAAGCTTTGAGTAAGCAATTCAAACAAAATCCAGCTTAAGGAAGAAACATTAAGAAACCCTAATACCAAATGTCGGATCAAATTAAAAAAAACAATTACAGGAAAACACGCAATTTCAATTACAACATAGTATGGCAATGTAAAAATATGCTCGAATTAGTTATCGATAAAATCCCTAAATCGTAATTCAAGTGAAGTGCACAATATCAGCAGATCTAATAACAATAACTGGCGAAATAATAAATCAGAAACTCTTAATTTGATCAAAGAGAGATAATCAGATCGGAACAGATACCTAAGTTAGCGAGTATTGGCAATCGGGATCGGAGGAGAAAACGGACGCCGGGAAGTTTCGTCGCGGAAGAATAAAGGGATTGGGGGAGTCTTGGGAGAAAAGAAAAGGCTCCTTGTTTAAATTCTTTTTCATAGTTTGGCCACTGAACTTATACCAATATTTCAAAATAACCATTTTAATAATTTAACTTCACTATTTAATCATCTGGTTTTTTTTTTTTTAAGGTAAAGTCTTCAACTAACGGACAATATTCATCTCACATGCCCCTAAAAATACTTAATTTCATAACCTCTTGTTAAAGATAATTCACAAGCTGCTAGGGAAAATACTCTTTCCAACAAGGATTTGACGTAATACTAACTTGTTTTTTATTTATCGTCACAATCTATTTTCAGCGAGGATTTAGGTTCCTACACGATTATGCTAGTTTTAAAAACCGTACATTTTCCACATCAAGATCTAAATATGTTTTATTTTGATCTAATTTAAATATGTTGCGGGTTATAAAACATATATTTTTCATATGTTTATTGCTTACCAGTTGGTTGTTATTTGTGTATCAAACTAATTACAGTTAGTCTATGAACTAACACTAGTACACTACCCTAGCTAGCGCATTTGCCTGATACCTTTCTTTTAGTTATTTATGCAAGATATATGCATCCTTTTTATATGATCTTTTTTACTTGATGTGCTCCTTAGCACTACATTTACATAATATATTAACATTGAAATTCTTTTATGCAAAGTATTAATGAAGTTTTCTTGCACCCTCTCTGTAGTATATAATAATATTGCATATTAATTGTAGAATATTATATAATACTTGCATTGACTCAATTATGCTCTTGTATTCGTTATGCTTAGAACTGTTTGAGTATTTATTTACTTAAAATTATAGTATATAACAGTTGATGAAGTAAGAAACAACAATCAAATATGTAAGTGATAATGTGACACTTATAGGGTTCTAAACCTTGGGTGTGTTAACTTCATTCGTATGTTTTGTGTAGGGCATCCCTTAACTACAAGAGCATACAGTGTCGATAAACATGGGTGTTTCTTTTGAGGAGGTGTGGGAGGTACGGCATTATAGGGTCCACATTTTATATACTTCCTCCGTATCAAAATAAGTGACACAAATTGGCTTACACGTTTTTTGAGGTAAAAGATTAAAGTAGATGTTAAAATAGATTAAAGTACATAGTTAGTGGAGAATGGGTCCCACTTTTCTTGAATAAGGTGATATTAATGAGTTTTGAAAGTAAAAGTAAGGGTATAAGGGTAATTTCACTTTATTAAAGTGGATAGTTAGTGGGTATGTGTCCCACTATTTTTACCAAAAAAGGATAGTTTTCAAAGTGTGTCACTTATTTTGATACACCCCAAATCACTTATTTTGATACGGAGGAAGTATAATAATAAAGTTTTAAGTCAACTTAATAATTTAATTTGAAAAAAAATTGTAAGTCAATTTTTTTTATATAAATCATGTATAGGAGGTTCATTTTTTATCTATTCACACAAGGCCTTCAGAATTTTGGAGACACCTCTGTCGATAGGTAAAGCCATACCAAAGCTCGCCAAACTATACCGGTGGTGGCGTTAAATGACTGGCGACATCAGTTTAACATACATTAAATTGGTTTTTTTATTCTGATTGGTTTAATGTATTTTTTGTAGATTATAGAGTAAATTACATGAATCGTCCCTGTGGTTTACACAATGTTTTAGATTTGGTCCATAAATCTCAGTAATTACACCCGTGGTCACTATGATTTACACTTCGTATTGGTTTTGGTCCCTAGTACTAACATACGTTAAATATGGCTGTTAAATTTTCTGAAGTGCCTAAAATACCCATTAACTTATACTCTTTCTTCTCTTATCTTCTTCCATGTACTCCTTCTACAATGTCATCCCCAAATCAACTAACCCTAAATCACAATCCCCCAAATCCACTAACCCTAAATCACAATCTGATACGAACCATTTGGGGAGAATCAACAGAATTTAATTAGTATTCGTAGTATAAATTGTAAAGGCACGTGATACGAGCTGCTAATTGGTTTCCGACAGTTGGTTTCCGACAAAACTCAATTCCTCAAAGCTCCACACGCAATTATCGCAAAAATTCAAGAATTTTAACTCCACCAGCTGCTAATTTTGGTTGCAAATTCATAAAACAAATCTAATGTTGAGATCCACGTAAACGATTAGGAGTAAAAAACGAAATCCGGTTTAACTTCAAAAATGAAATCTTGTATAACTTCAAATTCAGCTAAAGGAAAATGTTTCTACCTGGAAACCAAGGTAATTAGTTGAATGGAAGTGTGAAAATTGTTCGAAGAAACATGCGTTCCGTCGGATTTGAAAGCAACTTTAAATTTTAGCAGCATCTGTTCTTTTCGACAATCAAACAATGTCTACCTGGAAATAAGGGTTATCTTCAAAAGAGGAAGAAGATAACAACAAAAGGGAAGTGGAGTTGATTCCATTGTATAACAATTACGGTGGTGGTCCTAACCCACCACCACCTCCGCCGCACATGTCCATGGACTCAAGAACATGTTGTCACTGTGCTACTCCATCTCTTTCTTTTCTTGACGAGAATTAACCTAAAAATCACTGGTGACGGAGCTATAAAATCGTTAATTGTGGAATCAAGATTTGATTTTTGGGGGGTTTTTTTTAGAAGAGAATGTGGTGGTGTTTTTGTCCAAATTTTGTCCAAAGTTTTGACGAGTCTCCAAAATTAGGTGTCCCTAAGGCCTCTCCCAACAGTGGCGCGTCACTATACCCATCACTAGCGTCACGTCATCACATCCTTACTGACACGCTACCGACACGGTCGTGCCAACCCTACCCATCACTAACCCATCACTAAACTCATCATTTCCACATCATCATTTTTAATTTAAATTAAATAATTATAAAATAAATACATTATATTGATTTAAAAAATACGTTGTTTAAATTAAAAAAAAAACAGAAAAAAAACTATTTTTTATAAAAAAAACATAACATGTACAATTTTTTCAGCCTAATGTACAAGTCCTAGAAGCCCCCACCCCCTCTCTCTCTCTCTTCCTCTTTCCTCTCTCTCTCCCCCCTTTCCTCTCTCTCTCTTCCACGACGGCGGGTAGAATCCGTCGACACCCCGACGTTCACCTCACGACGCCCCCCACGACGGCTTGGTGCCAACGCCGTCGTGGCGCGACGGCAAAAAAACCCCTCCGACGGGTGATGGTGACGGTGCGTTGGCACGGGTCTAAGTCTCAAAAGTTCTCGTCAAGAAGGGTTTTGATTGGATGATCTTTTAATTCGGGTTAGGGTTTTGATTTGAATGTGTTTTTGTGTGCAGAGATGAAGGAAAGAGGAAGGAGATGATGAGGGCGAGGGTAAAATTGTCAATTAAAAAAGTTAACAGCAAATTTTAACGGCTGTTAGTATTAGAGACCAAAACCAATACGAAGTGTAAACCACAGTGACCACGGGTGTAATTACTGAGACTTAGGGACCAAATCTAAAACATTGTGTAAACCACAGGGACCATTCGTGTAATTTACTCTAGATTATAAATAGATGCAATATGAATGCTAAATAAGATAAGTTAATTTTGAAATGTGTGCTAAAAATCATGTTAAATCGACAAAAATATACTTTTAACTTAATATCATACCTTAGTGTTCTAAGCGTTCACGTTACCATATACACAAAGTTCTATCTATTATTTCTTTATTGATGCTAATCTCACGACCATACACGTAATCTACACATTTGTCTCTTGGTTGATGGCTCACCCCAGTGACGTTAGGTTAACAAATTATTATGCATCGGATTTCTGAACTAGTTTATTGTAACAATCATTATTACAAAAAAGGGCATAACCTCTAAAAAGGGCATAACCTCTAAAAAGGGCATCTAATACTTAATTCTTGATTTACAAACAGAAGTTGAATTTTTTCCAAGAATATGAATAGAAACATCACATATACTATAAGTTGTAGCCTTCTTTTTAAACAAATTAAAAACTATTGCCTTCCCTTTTAAAGTTGTATTTGAAGTAAAATTCAAAGTATTAGTTCCTAAATCCTTCAAAAAGTTTGGATTTGTAACCAAACTCTTACCAACCACCAAAACCGTTGTGCTAACATTGTGTTGTCCTCGAGCCGGTATTGTGTCCTCCATGACTGGGGCCTCGGCTACCACATCTCCATAGTAAGTCACATAAGACGTACTATTCCCGTATTTAAATCCGCCATAATTGGGGTTGTTAATGGTGACCGTTATCCCTAAGGTGACATTTGTATCCCTGATATCAAACACGTTTACTGAGAACGAGTATAATGTGACACTTTGAGTGGTGATTTTGGGCTGTTTCGGTTTGAAAAGAGTGAAGTAGAGTGTGATCGCGGTGACTAGGATTATTATTAAAATACCGAGTGTCACGACGCAACATATTAGTAAAGGTCTTCGAGATTTAGCCATTATCGATCAATGTCTTCTTTTTTTTTTCTTTTTGCTAAAACTTGAAGAGTAAGTATTTATGGGATTTCAGGATCATTGTAATGTAAGAAGTTTAAGGAAAAAGACAAATAATGTGATTGTTACAATGTTAGGAGATGTTTTCTTGTGCAAATAATGTTGTCATGGAGATAAAAACACGGAGTCTTTGTGTTCTTTTTGGTTTTACTTACTTTCGGATCAAAGTGCCTTCACTTTTGTCTCAATTGCTTAATATCAAGGAATTGCACAAAATGGTTTTAAAAATTTAAAGTCGTGTATGAGATGTAATTTTGAAAGGTATGTTCGGCAAAATCAGTTGAAGATGTGTGTTAGCCTGTGTTATTCTAGTGGTAAGAGCTCCCAAAATGATATTCTAGAGGTCACTTATTCGATCACTCTATGTAAATATTTTCCAGCTTGCAAGGGGAAAGCTTGAAAACTATCATAATAATAGTTAGGTCGCATACGACATGTTATGCATCCACGTCAATAATAATTAATTTGTACAAATGTATCCAAGTCAATATGCTACTTATACATTATTAAACAGCCGATAATAATAAAAGAGTAATCATCTTAAATTAATTTAGTTATTTCAATTCCTAAATTATTAACTTAATTTCGGGATTTTTTATGTCTATTCAATATTAATTAATGATTAATTTTTGTATTCAATATTACGTTCAGCATAAAAACTGACCACCCGATTTTTCACGGGATTTAACCTAGTACATTATTAAAACAAACTTTTGAAAAAATAATTTTATAAGCATTAAATCAGGCATGAACATATTTTTCCGAACCAACCACATCATATATATACTTAGGGTTGTCAAAACTTGACATGGCACGACGAAAATACACGAAACGAAACAAAACTGAAATTTGAATTCGCGTTCGTGTAAAACAACACGAAGTCGTGTCGTGTTCATGTTCAGAGATTAACAGGAAATTGACACTATAGTTATGATTTTAGGAACATTTAAAAATAAATATTAGTATATTTTTACAATCACGTCCAGTTTGATACTTTATTTCAGTCACCAACTGGCAAAATCAAAGGTTAAATTTGAGTTTTAGATCAAATATGGCGAAAAATTAGGATTACAATATTTTTGGATTTGATTTAGTTAGGTTAAGCAAAATCGGAGGTTATTAATGGTGAAGTAATCATATAGGATTACAAAGGATCAAATGACGTATGATTTTCATCAAAGGATCGTTTGATTTGGATAAAAATGGAAGAAGAAGATTAAAGTGTAATTCTCATTTTGGAAATTTACGCAAATACCAATAACTATGTTGAACATGGTGGTGGATGTCGAATAGTTGATCTTTGCATTATGGCGAATAAGGGATAGCTTATTCACAATACCAGTTCATGTTCATGATATATCACTTATTCGCGTTGCTATATTAGGTTAGGCTATGTACTATGTCAATATATCATGTTGTTTGCAATATCAGTGTCGTTCGATATATCATGTTGTTTGTTATATTCTGTTCACAATATTATATCATATTCGAGATAGAGTTTTATCCGTGATACTATTGCATATGAAAATGCACATTTGAAATATAAAATTACAAATTTTGAAACAACTTATGATAACATGCATACTAGAAATTCCGAATTAACAAAGTTACTTAATGTCAAAACTTTTGAATTTTAAAAAATATGTTATGTAATTTTATGGTCAGTACGAGAAATAAAGTTAATGTCTAAAGGGTATTATTATTATTATTATCAATTTTAGGTAAAAATAAATCAGAGGTAAAATCTCAATAAAATCAAATGAATTAAGTTTCATTTTACACAAAAAGTACGTGCTAAAACGCGAAATAAGACGTGAGTATTATGGGTGGAAATTGAGTTATGTTTGGGTGACCTGATTTATAAACGTGTTAACATATTTTTTATTTATTTTTTCTTTCACTAAAATAATTATTTTTAAAATAACTCCGTCACAAACTTTAAAATTGGCGAAATCCAAATGCTGGAGCTTTTGCAAGAATTGGCGGTCTTCAATTGAGTTCAAATCCCTTGAACAGTCCTACATATGAACTAGGGCTCAAATCAATCGCCTGCAATTCCTCAAGCATCTTGTAAATATGGAGTCATCACGCTCTCGCGTTGATCAGGTTTGTCTTATTCCCTACCCCCAAACCCCCATTTTCTCTATGAAATATCTTACGGCAGTCAAACATACTAACGACAACTGATATCTCCAACAATTAGGTTACTTTTAAGAACGAATCTTTAGGTTTTCCAATTTTTAATCCTAGATAATTCATGTTTCTGTAGGAAATTCAAAATTGAATCTGCTTCACCCATCTTGATAAATGTCAGAGATCTATGTTTGACTGGCTGTGAATCCATATGAATACACAACACAGTTTGTTTTATGTATTGTATAATTTGTACACAATTAGGGTACAATTTGCAGTTTTTCCCAATTACATTTTTGATGACTATGCAATGTTAAATCTAGAAATTCATGTGAATCAAGATGCTGAACATTATATCCTAGTAAATAAACTTCGATTTGAGTGGGTTCAGTGTCCAATCAAGAACAGCTTCACTTCAAGTTATCACACATTTTTTTGACATAATCTTGCTGACATTATTACATTATTGGTACTTGCAGTTTTTTTCTTCAAAGAAAAAAAACAAATTTGTATCACCTCTTACAAAATCAGGGAAAAATGAACAAGATGCAAAAATTTCACTTGAAGGATCTCCCAGTGCTAAAGGTTCTTTATCGAGCTATTTAGTTTCTTCACAAAATGAGAATCATACTGTTAAGCCCACAGCTTGTGGGCCATCTGATAGACAAGATCAAGTTAAAAGAAATTTGCAATCAGAGATTGAATCATCTTCAAGAAATGATTCTGTGCAGAATCCGGAATTACAACAGTTTGCAGCTAATTTTTTATCAGTTTATTGTAGGTAAGTAACTTAATTTCTGGGGTAGTTACACTTTTCAGACTGTCTCCAAATAGCTATATTATGGGTTTTATGTTTAAAATAAGAACGTAATTTTACATTTGTCCATGTTCAGTCACTGGACATAGTTTTGTTCAATTGGGTCATTAAACGATGGTTGTTTTGTCCCAATTGGATCATTAAAACCTTTTTTTAAATCAGTTACTTTTATATAATGGTTTTCATTATATGTAAATCCAACATTTTTATATACAAATTTAACATTTTATTATATTTATCATTTTTAATGATCCAATTGCTTATTTTTTAACATCAATTTTATTTATCTTTTAACATCAATTTTAGGCAAAAACACCTTATTCTAATTTAATTTTTTATCTTAATTTTTTACTGATGCAGTGAACTTCCAACTAGAAAAGACAATACAAATAAAAGGCCAAACGTAGATTTAGATGATATATCGAATAAAAAGAGACATTTAAATAATGTTGGAAACCAGTTTCGCGAGGATGAATTTCAATTAGGTTTGCGAAAATGCAATACAACATCAATGAAAGATGCTGATGTGGCATTATGCAATACAACATTAATGGAAGATGCTGATGTGGCACTATGCAACGCACCAAGTCTTGTCAAAGTTGGAGCTGAACAAAGTCAACAAACTCCACAGTCAATGCGTGGGAGCTCAATGTTCTCACCAGGAGACACATTTTGGAGAGAGGCAATCCAGGTGGCAGATGGTATGTCAAAAGTAAATGCTGACATGGCATCTCAAGGGCAAAATGGTAATTTCAAGAATAAGGAAGTGTCACCATTACCCGTGAAGCATTTTGATTTTTCTTGTGAAGAGCAAAATATGGCAGTTGATATTCCAACCCCTTCTGATAAAGTTCAAATTTTGTCCAAATTACAAGAAGAAAATTCGAGTAGTGTAAAAAACAAGGATATTTTAACACCAAATACAGATATTAAAAGTTATAATAATATGAAAGGTTTTAGTAGTTTAGAAAATACTCCATCAAGCTCTATGCCTTTTAATGATCGTTTGGATATTAGTAATTGGCTTCCTACTGAGTTATGCAATACATATAAGAAACGGGGAATATCAAAACTTTATCCTTGGCAGGTACTTTTTAGAACACATTTAATTTCTATTTTTTTTTTTTTAAATTTTGAACTTTTGATATTATTTTGAATTTTTGATCTTCAATTTTAAATTTGGATTTTTATTTTCCCAGGTTGACTGCCTTCAGGTGGATGGAGTGCTACAAAAAAGGAATCTTGTGTATTGCGCGTCTACAAGGTACGGATTGATCCAATACTCTTTTTGTCCAAATAGTATATTTAAAAATAAATAATAATATATTTTGAATAATAATATTTTTTTGAATAAAATGTTTAGGAGGCCGTAGGTATTAGAAATATATTTTAGTTGACTTCTGACCCCTTTAACTCATTTGACCCAGTTCCTTTTAAGCTAATCTTTTTACGAGTTTAATCTATTAGACAGGAAGACATAACCTGAATCGACCTATTCACAAGTAAATGGACCGAAATTACTACTTTTCCTTAGTTAAATTTTATTACAGTATTTTTTATTTATTTTTATTTATCTATATTAATTTTTCATTTTTCACAATTATTTGGTTTTTTCGTGCAATAGTGCTGGAAAAAGTTTTGTTGCAGAAATATTGATGTTACGTCGAATATTATCAACAAGAAAAATTGCACTTCTTGTTCTTCCATACGTATCAATTTGTGCAGAAAAGGTGCAACTATCATCCTATTTCTTCATTTTATTTTATTTTTTAATTTTTCTTATGAATTTTCAATCTTTATTAATATTCTTACAGGCAGAGCATCTTGAAGCCCTATTGGGCCCACTTGACAAACATGTTAGAAGTTATTATGGAAGTCAAGGTGGTGGAACACTTCCTAAAGACACATCTGTTGCTATTTGCACAATTGAAAAAGCAAATTCTTTATTAAATAGATTGCTTGAAGAAGGCCGTTTGTCAGAAGTTGGGATTATAGTAATTGATGAACTTCATATGGTAATTTTATATTAATTTTGTGTTTTTATATTTTTTATTTATAAATTATATTTGATGTTGGGTAGGTTGGAGATCAACACAGGGGATATCTTCTAGAACTTATGTTAACAAAACTTAGGTATGGAGGTGGTGAAGGCAGAGTAGAATTTTCTAGTGGAGAAAGTTCCGGAACAAGTAGTGGGAAAGTGGACCCCACAAGTGGTCTCCAAATTGTTGGGATGAGTGCAACTTTACCTAATGTTGGTGCAGTTGCTGACTGGCTTCAAGTAAGTTGCCAAAAAAAAAAAATAAAAAAAATTAAAAATCGTTTGTGCCTTTTATTGAATAAAAATTAAATTTTCTTCAGGCAGCATTATACCAGACAGATTTTCGACCCGTTCCACTTGAGGAGTACATTAAAGTTGGTAATGTAGTTTATGACAAAAAAATGGAAGTTGTTAGAACAATACCAAAAAGAGCTGATCTTGGTGGTAAAGATCCTGATCATATCATTCATTTATGCAATGAGGTTCAAAATCTGATATCTGAAGTTCTAATAAATATATATATATTTAATTATTTATTATGAAATTTACTCGAGGAATATTTTATATTATTTTAGGTTGTGCAAGAGGGAAATTCAGTGTTGATATTTTGCTCCAGTCGTAAAGGATGTGAATCAACTGCTAAACATGTTGCAAAATATTTAATGAAATTTCAGTTTCCTGGAATTAATAATGAAAACGAATATGTTGATATTGCTTCTGCAATTGAAGGATTAAAAAAGTCTCCTGCAGGATTAGATCCTGTGCTTGCAGAAACACTTCCTTCCGGTGTTGCCTATCATCATGCTGGTCTCACAGTATGTATACTATCACTATCTTTCAGGTTGTGTTTGATTCACTTTCGAAATCATTTATTTTAAATTTTTAAATAGGTTGAAGAAAGAGAAATTGTTGAAAACTGTTACCGAAAAGGTCTAGTGCGTGTTTTAACTGCTACATCTACATTAGCTGCTGGTGTGAATTTACCTGCAAGAAGAGTTATCTTCAGACAACCTCGTATTGGTCGCGATTTCCTAGACGGGACAAGATACAGACAGATGTCTGGGCGGGCGGGTCGAACCGGAATAGATACAAAAGGAGAGAGTGTATGTATATTTTTTGTACTTTTTTGTTTGTATTTAGACTAGAGGTAGCAAAATGGGCGGGTTTAAAATACGGGTAATCTTGGGTATTAGTGTCTCAAATATGATCACATTATCTGAATGATTAATATTTGAATGATTCAGACTTCCCCTTACATGATTAAGAGGTAGAACATGTTTAATTTTTGATTCAGAGGCTGACTAAGAGGCCTTACCAAACACTCTGAATCTATCCGCTGTCCTCTTATCTGAATCATTAAGAGGTTTATCAAACAGCACCTAATTCTCTTTAAGTCTGTTTGTTTTTGAAATAGGTGCTAATATGCAAACCCGAAGAAGTGAAAAGAATAACAGCACTAATCGGTGACAGCTGTCCGCCATTACATTCGTGTTTATCAGAAGATAAAAATGGGATGACTCATGCAATTCTAGAAGTAGTTGCAGGTGGAATTGTTCAAACTGCTAATGATATTCATCGATACGTTAGATGTACACTTTTAAACTCAACACAACCGTTTGAAGACGTTGTGAAATCAGCAAAAGATTCCTTAAAGTGGTTATGTCATGGGAAGTTTCTAGAATGGAGTGAAGATACCAAGTTGTACAGTACAACTCCTCTTGGGCGTGCTTGTTTTGGTAGCTCACTTTGCCCCGAGGAATCACTTGTAAGTATTTTAATTTTTGTTTATAGATTCTTTAATTTTGATTTTTATTTTTTGAATTGTAGATTGTGTTGGATGATCTTTCTAGAGCAAGAGAAGGGTTTGTTCTTGCATCAGATTTGCACTTAGTGTATTTAGTAACACCGATTAATGTTGGTGTTGAACCAGATTGGGAATTATACTATGAAAGATTCATGCAATTATCTGCTCTCGATCAAGTAGGGTTCAATTTTTTTTTTTTAATTCACGAATTTGTGTTTAATTGTTCCATTTTATGAAACCCATGTATTGATTTTATTGTGAAATATAGTCGGTTGGAAACTGGGTTGGTGTTCAAGAACCGTTTTTGATGCGTATGGCCCATGGAGCTCCAATTCGGGCTTCAGAAAGATCTAGGCATGAGCTAAAAGGGCTCGGGGTGTCAGCCAATGGGAAACTGACAGACGAGCAAATGCTTCGTGTTTGTAAAAGATTTTATGTTGCACTTATTTTGTCAAGACTTGTACAGGTTGGTGGTTATGTTTCCAATATAACAAACCATTATTCATTATAATTTAGGGTTCTGATGATGACAACTCTAACGGCTGTTGTCTTTAAGTGCATAAAAAGCTGTACAATAATCTATGAGAGAGTAATTCCTAAAATTCAGGCGTTGGTTATGGATTGATGTACAAGTTTCTAATGCATGTTTTTTTGAAGGAATTGCCCGTTGCAGAAGTTTGTGAATCTTTCAAAGTGGCACGTGGAATGGTTCAATCTTTACAAGAAAATGCAGGGAGATTTGCTTCTATGGTCTCTGTATTTTGTGAAAGGCTCGGTTGGCATGATCTTGAAAGTTTGGTTTCAAGGTTTCAAAACCGTGTTTCATTTGGTGTAAGAGCAGAAATTGTTGAACTTACAACTATTCCATATATCAAGGTTCGTTTTTTATTGTTATATTTTAATGAAAAATTCCAACATTATTAATTAAGTCTTTTAATCAATATAATTGCATTTTGTAGGGTTCTCGAGCTAGGGCACTTTATAAAGCTGGATTGGGTACTCCCCAAGCAATTGCTGAAGCATCCATTCCTGAAATTGCAAAAGCAATTTTTGAATCTTCATCATGGGATGCACAAGGTAACATGTGATTTTCACAAGTTTCGACCCATTTCTGTATGAAATGGGTCGATTTTGGCAATGCGTTAGCCCAAACGGGTCAAATTAACAAATTTAATTGAAAAGGGTATGGGTCAAATGGTCAAAAGTCGTCCACAATTTATTTTAAATGCATCTCCTATTACATTATTTGAAATCTTGATTAACATTGTAATAATCTGGTTTTGTAATCGTATTTGACGAGTTAATATTCTAGAGTAAATTACCTAAATTGTCTCGGTGTATGTATGAAATTAAGGATCTCGTCCCTTAACTTTTTGTATCACACAAATAGTCCCTAATTTTATTCTATTTTAACATCAGTGGTCTCTAATTTTGAAACATTCAACATAAAAGGTCCTTATTAACAACCTTTGTTGCTATAGGGACTATTGGTGTTACATATTTCAAAATTAGGGACTATCCGTATAATAAAAAAAGTCCGAGGAACGAAATCAATATCTCATACAAACCACAAGGACAATTTATGTAAATTACTAATTTTTAGAAGTCCAAAAAGGTGCTTCATGACTACTACTTATTAAGTTAAAAAATTTACTTTTTTTTATTTAATAAAAGTTTTCCTTTTTAAATCAGAAAATACTGCACAAAAACGTATTCAATTGGGAATGGCTAAAAAGATAAAGAACGGGGCCCGCAAAATTGTTTTTGATAAAGCTGAAGAAGCACGGGCTGCTGCTTTCTCAGCTTTCAAAGCTCTTGGAGTTGATATTCCTCAGTTTTCTTTACCTAAATTACCAATAAATTCTGTTAATTTCACTAAAAAAGAAACTGTAACAACCTCTTCACGAGAAGATAGCTTCACTTGCAAGGACCAAAATGATACAAATTCAAAAACCGAGGGACCGAAAATGGAAAAAATAGAAAAACAAGCAGAAGAGAAGTCAGATGGTACCACATTTAGTGACCCGAATTCTGAAAACTCGGTTGCTCCAGTGGATGCTACAAATCCTCAAAAAGAGCCCGAAAATGAAAATGAAAATATACGGGTTGGTAATAAAGAAAGAATCTGTGAAAAAGGGCCCGTGAGTGCGGTTAACGTTTCTGGTGGTTTTGATTCGTTTTTGGATATGTGGGACACAGTAACTGAATTCTTTTTTGATATTCATTTCAACAAACGGTCTGAATTTAACACAATTGCTCCTTTTGAATTACACGGGCTGGCAGTTTGTTGGGAAGATTCCCCTGTTTACTACATCAGTATTCCAAAGGATTTATTTTGGTCTGAAGAAAAAAGAAATAAAAGCCCGATTGGTAAAAACAATAATAAAAATCTTGAAATTGCGAAACAGAGGTGGGTTAGGGTTGGTATGATAATGGGGAAAAATCATGTTAGAAAATTCGGGTGGAATTTGAAGATTCAAAATCAGGTGATGAAATATCCTGCTGTTTCTATTCAGAGATTTGGTAGTATGACTCATCCAGTCAAAACAATTGGTGTTGACCTTATTGAAAACAGTTATTATATGTTTTCTCCAATTCATATGAAAAATGTGGTTGATTTGTGTCTTGTTGTGTGGATTCTTTGGCCTGATGAAGAGAGAAGTTCTAACCCTAATTTAGAAAAGGTATGTCCATACTGTATTTCCGGTCAAATTCTGACACGTTTACTTATAAATTGGTCGATTTGGGTTGGGTTTGTCTCAAACGGGTTGAAAATTTTGTTTATGTAGTCATAGTTACCAAATTATTTTTTTGGGGCAAATGTCATAAAATAGCTATTTACTTGAGTTAGTGGTCTTTTTTTAATGAATATAAGTTTTAAGGTCCATTTTGGTAATTACAAGTTTTTAGTTGGCCTATTTTGGTATTTGAAGTTTTTTTTGTCTCTCATTGGTAACTAAGAGAAGTTTTATTGACCCTATTTGGTTATTGTTTTTTACGTTTATAATGCAATATTTACGAAAATAGGCTGGCAACAAACTTATAATACCAAAACAGACCTTAAAAACTTATAATCACCAAAACAGATCACCACCTAAAGTATAGTGTTGTTTTCAACATTTTCCCATTTTATTCATTTATAAATTAAGAATGTTAAAATTATACTTACACAGGAAGTTAAGAAACGGTTATCTGCTGAGGTGGCAGCAGCTGCAAACCAAAAAGGTCGTTGGAAAAACCAAATGCGAAGAGCTGCACATAACGGTTGTTGCAGGCGTGTTTCCCAAACACGAGCTTTATCATCCACTTTATTAAAATTACTAACATCTGAAAACCTTCATCAGCCACTAGTAACCATTGAGATGCCATTGGTGAGAATATGACACCTGTCCATAATACACGCCAATAAACATTTTATTTATTGAAATTTTAATTTTTTTTAGGTATATGTTCTTGCTGACATGGAACTTTCCGGAATCGGTGTTGACATGGATGGTTGCATTCAGTCTCGCCACGTGTTGGCTAAAAAACTCAGATTTCTTGAAAATGAAGCTTATAAATTAGCTGGTACACGTTTTTCATTATATACAGCTGCAGATATTGCAGATGTGCTTTACACACGGTTGAAATTACCAATTCCTGACGGTTACAAAGGGAAACAACATCCTAGTACTGACAAACATTGTTTGGAAATGCTAAGGTAGTGTTTTTTTTTTGTTTAAAAATTTATAAACATATATTAATTAATGGAAATGGAAATATTTATTTTAGGCTTGAGCATCCTATAATTCCTGTTATTAAAGAGCACAGAACATTGGCTAAGCTTTTAAATTCTACATTGGGTTCTATATGTTCACTTGCAAAATTATCCATGAGGACTCAAAGATATACACTTCATGGACATTGGCTTCAAACCTCAACAGCAACAGGACGGTTATCAATGGAGGACCCGAATCTTCAGGCTTGACCCGACCCGATCTTTTTTATTCATTATTTTAGAGGTGGGAAAACGGGCGGGTCGAAACGGTTTGTTTTTACTTTTTATTCATGAAATATTTCGTTTAGTGTGTTGAGCATGAAGTTGAATTCAAGATAGATCGGGATGGAAAAGAGAATGATGATCTAGAAACAGATCAATACAAAGTCAACCCTCGTGATTTCTTCATTCCAACACAGGTCAAGATTTTTATTTTTATTTTATTTTTTTAATTTTTATGTAACATGTTACTAACTGTTACCAATTATAACTATTTTGATGCAGGAAAAGTGGTTACTGGTAACTGCAGATTATTCCCAAATAGAACTTAGATTAATGGCCCATTTTTCTAAAGATTCATCACTAATTGAGCTGCTTACAAAACCACTTGGTGATGTTTTTAACATGATTACTGCAAAATGGACCGGAAAGATGGAGAATTTGGTGAGCCCTAAAGAACGAGAACAAACAAAAAGATTGGTTTATGGTATTCTTTATGGTATGGGTGCAAATTCACTTGCTGACCAATTAGAATGCACTCCAGATGACGCTAATCATAAAATTCAAAGCTTTAAACGGTCCTTTTCTGGTGTAAATTCATGGCTTAAAGAGGTTGTTGCAGTGTGCCGTCAAAAAGGGTCAGTAAAAAGATTAAAACTTTTTTTTACCATGAATCGACCCGTTGAAAAGTAAACGGGTCGAAATTGCCATGTAATTATGAGACTTGTTAAGATGTATGATTATTGTTATGTAGGTATGTGGAAACCCTAATGGGAAGAAAGCGGTTTTTGTCGAAAATAAAATTTGGAAATAGTGAAGAAAAATCAAAAGCTCAGAGACAGGCTGTAAATTCCATTTGTCAGGTAATAAGCTAATAAAACATTTTTTTTTTTTTTTTTTTTATAAAGATGAGATGAATGTTGCAGGGATCTGCAGCTGATATAATAAAAGTTGCAATGATCAGCATACATTCTGTGATAGGTGAAGGTGTTGAGGCTAGTGGCCAATTTGCAGAAAGATTTCACATGCTTAAGGGCCGTTGTAAAATTCTGTTACAGGTTAATAAATTATAAGATTAATATTGTATTGGTTGTAAATTAAATAATAAAATTAAATAATATTTAACTGTTTTTTTCTCTCAGATACATGATGAATTGATACTTGAAGCTGATCCTTGTGTTGTGAATGAAGCTGGATTGCTCCTGAAATTAAGTACGGAGAGTGCTGCCTCCCTTCTTGGTAAGTTACATTTTTTCCTCAAATTTAAAGAATTTAACTTCAATTCTTTTTCCAAATAAAAACCTTAAAACTAGAGGTTGAAAATTTGATATGCATAATTTTACTTATGAATTGGTCAATTCGCGTTCTAACGTGTAAAGTTATAAATTTGCTAAAAGTAAAACGGGCCAAAAGTGTATTTTTAATGCATGCAACATTCTAAAATGATTTTGTTCAAGTTACAGATTATTCTTAAAATAAATTAGTTTTGTAATCATGCTTCCACTCTGATTATTTGTAAAAATAAAATAAAATGCTTTTGTACAAAAAATGTTTTAAATTACAAATGGCAATTGAATCTTATGAAGTATGTACTCTTGTGACCATTTCTGTCAGTTCCACTTATCGTCAAGCTAAAGTGTGGAAAAACATGGGGATCCTTACAACCACAAGAAATCAACATTTAACACCAAATTCGGACTCAAATTCCAGTGAATCTTGCTTTTAAGTAATCATGTAATGCCATTTTCATATCTTTTATTTTCCTTCCATCTGATGCAAATTACAACATTTCCATTTTAAGATTATTTATTCGCCATAGTCGTCACAAAAGTAGGAGCTTGTTGTATAGGGTAAATGTAAAATGATAAACGAGAGGTGTTTTCAATTTTTTTTTTTTTTTAAATCTTGGCAGGAAAGAAATATAAGAGATGTGAGTTTTGACTTATGTAAACATATTATAGTTTTTGCTTATCAATTGATAATGTAATTGTTTGGCATGCATGAGCTTGTTTATTTTTATTTTCTTGAAAACTATTCCTTGTCTTCAGTTGCTACAGTTATATTTTAAACCTTATACAAATAAGACTCTGTTGTGTAGTCTTTTTGTAAAATTAATTTACAAAAAGAAGAAAAACAGCATGAAGATGACACATGAACACTGGTTTAAAATATAAATATATAGAACGGGTAGATAGTGGAGATGATGTCTCATGATAATGTATATCAACGGCATCTCTTGTACATATTACAAGCCCTTAATTACAAATTACAGCAAATGGGCATTATTCTCTCTTTTATTCATTAATTATTACTAGAAATATATCATTAATAAGGTACCCATACAACATGCTCTTCAAGTATGAAATGACAAACCGGAGTATTACCTGGTTTAACTTTCAAAACCCTAAACGCGATATGTTTAGGGTTCCATTTTGATGTGTCGGTATGACACACTGCAACGGCTTTAACTTTCGTGCCATCTTCACCCGCCAACGACACCGCATACGTGTCGGTGGTCGTGGTCCCGTGACAATAAAAGACCGCATACGGGTAATTCTGTTTGTGGCAAACCACCGCTTTATTTGCCGCCAATTTCTTAGCTCCTTTGATAATGTACTTTTGTAACGGAATATTTATATTTTCATTGTTTATAACCTCGGTTGAGATTGCCTTAACCTTTTTACCCAATTCGGATGTACAAAAATCCACCATGGATTCTAATGAAGTAGCACAAATCTTCTTCTCGCCTTCGATGGTCTTCTCCTCACACTCCTTGATCGTTTCCTTCATTGTATCGGATTCTATGGTGTTAGGTTTGATGGAGAAACGAGTGTATAGTTCCGGAAGATTTTTTGATGAAAAGGGTATCTTGTTAGCATCTTCACGGGGTAAGAAAGTTGATGACAAACTTGTCGTTTTGGTGAAATGTAAGTTCATCGTGTTGCCTTGATGCATGTCGTTTTTCAAGAAGAAAAGTGTAGTGCTTGGATCGTTTTTGAGTTTATCGTCGGCAGCATACCCGTACTCGAATATTTTAATCACCTTGAAGGTTAGTTTCATGTCCTGATCAACGTTGGTGCCAGGGATGTGATCGGTGCTCGTATCTTTCGTTCATCAAGATAATAACAAAAATATATGATAACCAGTATAATATTTGACTCTTGATAAGTGTTTCAGATATTTAACGAAGTAACATATATATAACACTCTCAGTAAGTTTTTCTATATGAAAAAATTATAAGTAAAACATTTAGACAATTTTGTAACAAGATTTTTACTTGTAACGTTTTTTAGTCATGTAAATTTATTAAACACTTAGCGAACCGTTCATGAACCATTCGAAGAGGAATTGATGAACATGAACATGATTTTATGTTTATTTAGTTAGATGAACGAATAAGAACACATGATTCGTTACTTCATTTACTTTCATGACATTCAGTAATTATCTCTTAAAGTTCCTTTGTGTATTTTCATTCTTTTGTATTATTTCATTTATATTCGTTTATCGTTTTAATAAACAATTCATGAACCGTTTATGAACAAAGTAATTTTCTTATGAACACAAATGTAAAAATTTGTCCGCTTAATTAAACTTAAAACAGTTAACATGAACATGAAAAAGCCTTGTTCATATTCATTTTATTCGTTTACAAGCCTACTTATTTTGACATTTCATTAAACATTTTTTCCTTTTAGTGACACTTTTTTGGGACAATTTTCATTGTATTGCCAACAAATACATGTATCGAAAGAGGACTTACTAATTTAATACCCATTTTTTTTTATAACATCATACATATGTAGTGAAAAAGATAGATCCCATTTGAGAATTCACAAAAAGAAAAACGTTGAAATGAAAAATATATATCAGGCAACTAACCATTTTTAAGAAGAGCAGTAACTGCTTTTGGCATGGGGGTGTCCGGCAACACAGATTTCCAGTATATTTCAGGAGCCACTGCGGCATGGGTCACAACCATTGCCAACTGATAATAAGAAAAGAAAAAAGACAAACAAACATGAAATAGTATATATCAAGTAATGCGCATAGTACAAGTAACATTAGCACGATCATACTGCATGCATGTTTGTACAAGGAGAGTAAATGAGGTGTTTGTACAAGGAAAGTTTATATACTCACAGAAAGAAGGGGGAGGATGTGTAGGAACTCCATTAGTGAAAACTGAAAACAATGTGTTTTTTTTTATGAAGACAATGAGGTGTTTGCTGCTTTTATAGAGGCCGGAGACTTAGATCTTGAAACATAAAAAAATAAAATATAAAAATAAACATTTTATAGGTGTTGGCATTCACTACAAGAAAAAAAACACTTTTTGTGATGGCGGTCTTTTGCGGGGACACCTGACGCCGCAAAAAGTCACTGAAAGACAAAAAAAAAAAAGTTAAAGAAAATTTTGACTTTCAACGGGACCTTCATCAACGACCGTTGCTGCAAAAAGTTTTTTTCATTTCATTTGATTCTTTTTTTCCACACGAAAATTAGGCGCGCTAACACTACTACAGAAACGATTTGATAATGCGGGGAAAACGCTTTGATAATGCGGGGAAAGGAACGCACCAACAAACTACGCACTATCAAATAAACAAACCGCAACAAAAGAGAAACCGCAATATCAAACGCATAGACCGCAACAAGAAAGAAACCGCAATATTAAAGCCTACACCGCAACAAAAGAGAAACCGCAATATCAAACGCGCAGACCGCAACAAGAAAGAAACCGCAATATTAAAGCTTACACCACGCTATTAGTTATTCGCACACTACACTAGATGTTATACCCGCAATATTAGTTATTCGCACACATGATAAAGTAACCGCAATATTAGGTATTCAAAATAAACAAAAAAAAATTATTCCACAATATATATATGTTAGGACTAGTTTTGAGCATTAAAGATGTAATTAGCCTTAGTTAACTAGTTAAAAATGAGTTTAGTGATAGGAGGTATAAATAGGTTGAACTAACCTTATGATGTAAGCTTTCCTCACTTAATTGAATTACAATTTGAAAGCTCTTCCCTCCATCTCCATCTCTCTCAAGCAAAACACACACAAACACACACTTGATTCTTCATTTCTTCTCAAATTACCATGAATTAGCTTGATTTCGATCTCAAAAGCTTCAGCAATTGGTATCAGAGCTCAATCCTTCAAGGAGCAGATCCAAATTCGTGATGATTTGATCCAAATCTGAGTTTTTGTTGAAAAAGTTTTTGATACGAGCTGTGAAATTAATTGTCAAAATTTTCGCTTGGAATTGATGATTTGATTGAAGATTCATACTTCTCCAGTGATTCTAATAACAATAACATCAAATTTCAATTCAATCCATCAACAATTCACCTCAATTTCGAGTTTTTGGTGAAAAACTTGAAAACTCAAAATATTGTCTGTATTTCTCAAAATCTAACCTGATTTGTTATGGATTGAGGAATATTATTGGATTTGATCGTTAGAAAAGGATTTTCGAGCAATTTGTGATTGGAATCACTGGATTTGGTTGAGAATTAAGCAAGATTGAATAAAAAAGATGAGTTTTTTTTAGCTTAGCGTCAAACTGTTCGGCTCGAAGAAGGAGTTCGGCTCGAAGAACATCATCGGCTCGTCAAGTGTTCGGCTCACAGTGTTCGACTCATAGTGTTCGGGTCACAGTGTTCGGGTCACAGTGTTCAGCTCACAGTGTTCGGCTCGATAAAGTTCGGCTTGGCTCACACATTCAGAAAGAGTTCGGCTCATATTAGCTTCAAAGAGTTCGGCTCTATCAAATTGATCCCAAATCAAACAGGACTTCGGGTTCAATAAATCCAAAATCAAAGTCTGATCGATCAACACTGTTAGGATCATTATTGTTGTATTCAATAGTTAGGGGACTAGTTGTGACACATTGTATAATTGTTAAACTAGTCATTAGTCTAAACCTTGATGATTAGTGAAATAGGTATTTAAGGGAAACTTGAACTCACTAATTGTAATGCTTCCCACATAATTGAGATTATCTTTTGAAAGCATCCCTTCCCTCCATCTCTTTCTCTCTCAATACACACACTCAAGAACACACACTAAACACCTACTTGATTCTTCAATATTGATCAAATCACCATGAATTAGTTAGATTTCAATCACATTAGATCTCTCATTTGGTATGCGAGCAAAAACTCTCAAAGAGTAGATCCAATTTCGTGGTGAATTGAGCTAGATCTGAGAATTTTTGAAGAAAAGTTTGTGTTCGTCACGGTGATTTTAATTCGAAATTTTTTGGAATGGAATTGAAGATCTGAGTGAAGATTATTGTTTCTCCATCGATTCCAATAGGAATAGAATCAAATTTCGATCAATTCCATCAACAATTGATCATGATTCAGTGATTTTAGTGAAAAAGTTGAAAAACTCAAAAAACGACTGTAATTTACAAAATTCGATCAGATGTGTTATGTTTTGGGATATATGATCGGATCAGATTGTTAGAAAAGCAATTTCGAGTATATTGTGATTGGAATCACTGAATTTGGTCAAGTATTGAGCGAGATGGGATCAAAATGGTGAGTTTTTGAAGGTGCGTACAAGAACAGCTCAAGAACATCTTCGGCTAAGGTGTGTTCGGCCCGAACACTGTCATCGGCTAAGGGGTGTTCGACTCAACATTGCTCGGCCCGAAGAAACGCCCAAAAGTGTTCGACTCAACATTGCTCGGCCCAAAGAAAAGCCCAAAAAGACTTCGGCCCAATATTGTTCTTCGGCCCGAACACTTGCTCTTATATTGTTCGATCAAATTACTTATTCGGCTCGTGTACTAGTTCGATCAAAACTGTTCGGCCCAATATAAGAGTTCAGCCCTAACACATATTTGGCACATTATCTTCGGCCCGAACTTCGGCCCACATATTGTTCGGCTCGAGTTCCCGTTTCATAATCTTCGGCCCAACTTCGGCCCAATCCGATCTTCGGCCCAATTCAATCTTCAGCCCAAACATCACTATATTTCTTGGCCCAATTAAATCCTCGGCCCAAACACTATACTCTTCGGCCCATTAACGTTTAAGCCCGATACAACATTTAAATCATTTTGAGATGACGTTAAAAGATGCACTTTCCATCGGAACCGATCTCAAACCTCCGGTTTAATACAGAGGCGAATATGCACAGTGGAAGAAACGATTCCTCCACTTTATCAAAAATCAGGAACTGGCAACTGATATCCTTGATTCACTTGAAAATGGTGTCGCAGTATTCTATGAAGATGTCATTGCTGCACCAAATGCAAATCCACCAGTTCTTGGTGGTCGAACTCCACTCCCTCCGACTCGATATGATGCTCAACAAAAACAACGAGCTAAAGCTGATTTACAATTTTTTTCATTCATACTTCAAAGTTTACCGAATGAGATTTATAACAGTTTAGATAGTTTAGAAACTGGAAAAGAAATTTGATGAAATTAGAAAGCAAATGGAGGGCACTGTTTTAGGAAACAAAGCAAAAATGGTTACCATTTTAAATGCATATCAATCATTTAAAGCTACCACCGGGGAAGAATTAGAAAGCACTTATCACCGTTATTGTAATTTGTTGAATGAACTTCGAAGAAACAATCTGAAAAAGGAAAATCTTGAGATCAACATTAAGTTCATCAACAGTCTTCTTCCTGAGTGGGCTATGTTTGGAAACAGTGCTATGCAACACAAAGATTTAAGCTCAATTGATGTTCATGAACTTTATGAGTATTTACTACAAAATGCTCCCATGGTGAAAGACATCGTCAAATCTAAACAAGAAACCGCCAATACTCTTGATACTCTTGCGCTTCTTACAAAACAATATCAGTCTAATTCATCTAGTAAAATGAAAGAAAAAACAGAAGAACTTGCAATGGATACGAAGGAAGAAATGGAGAAAGAACTGGAACAAGTCTTGCAAGCTATATCTTTCATCTCAAGATATGAGAAAAAATAATATTCAAAGCCAACAAACAACAATCAGAGGTCTTCATCCAACTTTAAGTCTGCACCATCTGCTTCAAACACAACTGACAAACCAACAATCACACCTTTGGATCCTACAAAGAAATGCTATAATTGTGGAATTGCTGGTCATTTCTCCAGTGATTGCAAGAAACCTAAAGTTCGGGATTCTGAATATTTTAAACGAAAGATGTTAATGGCCAAGCAAATTGAGACATGCAAGGTGTTATTAGCAGAAGATCTTCAGTGGATGGAAGACTCAGATCCTGAAGATGAAGAACATTCAGCAAATCTATGTTTCATGGCAAGAGAAAATGCTGAGATTTCTGATCATTTTAATGAAGAGGCTAACAAAGAAATTGAGGTAATCAGTTCTCTCTTGTCTAATTCTTCAAATTCAATTGATTATGATAATTGTTTTGCAACGAACCAGATTTCTGAAATTGATTCTTTAAAACTAAACATTTTGAATGAAAAAGAATTAAATACTAAACTCCTAGAAAGTTTAGCTAATTTACAAAAAGAACATGAACAATTTGTTCATCATATTGAACAACTTGTTCATTGTATTAAACAAAATCAACATTTCGAGAAAGAGAATCTGAAGTTACAAAATCACGTATCAGAATTAAAGGTTAAATATGAGAATTATATTAAGCATTTGTCTCATACAATTTCCGAAAAAGAAATTGAAATAACCAATTTTAAAATCACACAAAGTTCAACATCAAATGATCAAAATGATAAATATTACAAGTTATACATTGACACGTTTCATGAATATCAAATAACTAAATCTGGTTGGAACATAAACAAAAAGAATTCGAGGACAATGAGAAACAGTTTAAATCATTAAACACACAAATAAAAGAATTATCTGAAACCCTACATGAAAATGACATCAAAACATCACGAGAATTAAATAACAAATAGAATGTCATTCATCAACTTCAACATGATAAAGTTCAACTTTCTTCTCACATCAAACACTTAGAAGAAATAATTGCCAAACGAGGACAAACTGATCAAACAATTCATTTGAACAAGCCTAAAGACTTCAAATATTTCAACTCAAGAGAAGGACTGGGAGCTAATAATCCGGAATATCTTTAAATGGCATGTAACGTGCTTCCAACACTGTATGATTCTAAATACATGCATGTAGATATTTGGCAGAGCTTCATTCGTATGACAGACGAGGAAGAAGAAATTGAAGCTTTCAACAAAGCTAAAAAGGAAAATGCCCAAATTAGTTTCAATTACACTGAATTAAATAAAACATATGAAACTAAAAAGACAAAGTTTGAAAATGAAGATTGTTTTCCAATAATTACACCGGAACAATTTGAGATTAAGGGTAATGCTGTACTTCAACAAAAAGTAACCCGCAAAATTTACATACCCTCTCTAATTCTAGAAAAGAAAATTTGTCAATTAGAAACTGAAATAGATGAAACACATAAGACATTTGACAAAGAAAAATCAGCTTTACAAACAAAAATTCATCATTTAGAAGATAAAATTGTTGAAATAAAATCTGTTTCCAATCAAAGTGCTTCTCCAAAGCCAACATCAGTCAATGACAATTTTTCTACTCCTAAAAATCCAACTATTTAAAAAGAAATTCTAATTCCACTGTTTTAAATTTTTCAGATAGAAATTTAAATTCCAAGTTTAAGAGGCCGATACAAGGCGAGGTGAAAGAAGTTGAGCAGTTTCAGAAGTCTAAGTCGACTAAGTCTAGTATGCTTAAGTCCAATGAGCTTAAGTAGTCTAGATCTTCTTCGTTTTTAGCTTCTTCTTTTTCTAATTCCAATAAATGTATTAACTCAACAACGTTTATTTCTCCTGCTACACTTTATGGTATTGTATATGATTCTGCAATTTATCGTCCTGTTAATTTCACTGTTAATGGTGTTAATTTGATTGTTAAAACAGATAAAAATGGCAAACAAGTTTATTATGATAGAAAAACTAATAAACCAATTTCTTAATTTGATGAACGATATTTTGTAAGAAAAGATGTTCCGTGTGGTCCATGTCATGATGTTCTTCATAAAAATGGTTCAATCATTCACTCATGTACCATTTGTTATCCAGAACCATGCAAAACAATACTCGCTAGATCTCAAACATCTAAAACTACACGTTCTTCTCCTAAATCGCCAAAATCTGTTTATCGTGTAGTTTCAGCACCTAAATCACCAAAATTTGTTTATCGTGTAGTTTCTGCATCAAAATCGCCAAATCTTTTTTTCACGTAGTGTCTGCACCTAAATCGTCAAAATCCGATTCCTCAACTCCGTCTCCCAAGCTTAATCAAAAACTATCCACGTTTGTTAAATATACATATATTAAAAGTGAACAATCAAACTGGATTTTACATTCTCCTGAGAAATCCTTAAAATGGTCTATCAAATTAACAAACCCAGAACTGCCTCCTTGCAGTTGGAGGCAGTTCTCCAAAACTCTAAATTCAATCCACTTTAAATATTCTTCATAAAACATGTTTTATTAATCGAGTAAGACCCATATCTGATTGGGTACCTTTTCGTTTTAATTGTTTTATGTAGAATATATGGTATCTTGATTCTGGTTGTTCAAAACACATGACCGGAAACAAGAATTTATTAACAAATTTTAGAGACAAATATTTGGGAACTGTTCGTTTTGGGAATGACCATTTAGCGGCTATTATGGGTATTGGAGATATAATTCGTCACAATTTAATCATCCGGAATGTGACCTATGTTGAAGATCCTGCACACAATCTTTTTAGTATTGGTCAATTCTGTGATAAAACTTTGGAAGTAAATTTTCGAACAAAGAAATGTGCTGTTCGCACCTATGATGACGAAGAACTTCTTACTGGATCTCGTGAGACAAATTTATTTACTATCAATCTAAATGACGTAGTTCCACTTGAAGAAGTATGTTTAATGTCAACAGCATCATCAGATGAATCTTGGTTATGGCACCGTCGTCTCTCTCACCTTAATTTCAAAACTATCAACAAATTGGTAAAAGGTGGCCACGTATCTGGTCTTCCAGATGTTAAATTTGTTAAAGATCATCTTTGTTCATCCTGCGAAATGGGCAAAATGACTAAAAAATCTCATAAGCCCAAACCAGTTCAAAGTACTTCAAAACCGCTTGAATTACTTCATATGGACTTATGTGGTCCCATGAGCGTTCAAACATTAGCCGGAAAACGGTATGTGTTGGTGATTGTTGATGATTATTCTCGATATACATGGGTTTATTTCTTGCGTTCAAAAGATGAAGCAGCTAATATCATCATAGCCTTCATCAAGAAAACTCAAACAAATTTGGATTTAAAAGTTTACCATTCGTACTGATAATGGGACTGAATTCAAAAATCAAACTTTAGATTCTTTTCTTGAATCAGTTGGTATAACCCATCAATTTTCCGCTGCCCGAACACCTCAACAAAATGGGGTTGTTGAACGATGAAATTGTACCTTGGTTGAAGCTGCTCGTACCATGCTTTCATTTTCTAAACTCCCATTATCTCTATGGGCAGAAGCCATTAGTACGACATGTTTCACTCAAAACCGTTCAATCATCAATAAAACCCATAACAAAACGCCATATGAACTGATCAATAACCGCATTCCTAATGTTAAATTTTTCCATATTTTTGGGAGTCGTTGCTTCATCCTGAATGATAAAGATAAATTGAATAAATTTGATGAAAAAGCTGATTAAGGAATTTTTGTGGGATACTCACGTGAATCCGCTTCTTATAGAGTATATAATCGGTCAAAACGGACGATTAGAGAAAGTGTTAATGTTAATTTTGATGAAGCCTTTCCTCTAGATTCATTAAGTTCAAATGTTGAAATTCCTTTACCTTCGTCGTCGCCTTCCACATCTGAAAATGACTTAGATATCTTGTTTGAGCATTTTTATGGTGATTATCATAACATCCGACATACTTTACTTGAGGAGGCTGGCGTTCCATTTCCATCAGTAGCTGTTGTTCAAAGCATTACGGTACCTGAAATGCAAAATTCAAGTGCTAATGATTCTCCTTCTCTTACATCTGCTGCTCCAAATAACAACTTTTCTCCTTCAAATTATGTTTCACCTTTGCAAAATCAATCATCTCCGGACGATTCCCCACCTACGGATAATCAATCATCTCCGAACAATTCTACACCTTCTGGTCAAGCTGCTACTACTTTAGATCTATTTTTAGTTCCAGCACAACCTCCACCTTTGGTGATTGATTTCTCCAAATTCAACGTTCAACGTGTAGATCCTCCACCTTCTACATCAAATGTTCAAACTGCAATAATCCCTCATCCTGAATTCACTGATACCTCAAACATCATTCCAGGTCAACTACCACTTCCACATTCTCTTAAATGGACAAGAGATCATCCTTTACATTAGATAATCGGTGATCCTGAATCTTCTGTTCAAACCCGTAGAGCCACTGCCGATGAATGTCATTTTTCTGCATTTTTAAGCTCTAATGAACCAAAGAAGGTCAGTGAAGCTCTCTCCGACCCAGACTGGATTCTTGCTATGCAAGAAGAAATCAATCAATCTGAAAAATTAAAAGTTTGGCGTCTTGTTCCAAAACCACCCGGAAAATCTGTTATAAGTACTAAGTGGATATTCAAAAACAAGAAGGATGAGAATGGGATTGTATTCGTAATAAAGTACGTCTAGTTGCAAAAGGGTATGCTCAACAGGAGGGCATTGATTTTGAAGAAACATTTCCTCCTGTCGCACGAATAGAAGCCATTCAAATATTTTTGGCATATGCAACACATAAGAATATTACAATTTATCAAATGGATGTCAAAACTGCATTTTTAAATGGTATTCTACATGAAGAAGTGTTCATTCATCAACCCGAAGGTTTTGTAGATCCTAGTTTTCCAAATCATGTGTATATTCTCGACAAAGCTTTGTATGGCTTGAAACAAGCTCCTCGTGCGTGGTATGATGTGCTCTCTAAATTCTTAGTTGATTCTGGTTTTTCAAAAGGAAAAATCGATACAACTCTTTTCATCAAACAACAAGGGGAAGATATAGTTTTCATTCAAATTTATGTCGATGATATCATTTTTGGTTCTATAAATCCCAAATACTGCAAAAAGTTCTCTGATCTTATGGTTAAACGTTTTGAGATGAGTATGATAGGTGAAATGAATTTCTTTCTTGGTCTTCAAGTTCGCCAATTACCTACCGGGATCTTCATCAATCAATCCAAGTATATCACTGATCTCTTGAAGAAATATCTCATGGATGATTGTAAACCAATTCCGACGCCGATGTCACCTGGTTCTAAATTGCATGCTGATCCTGATGGCAAACTTGTTGATATTACAAATTATCGGGGGATGATCGGGTCCTTGTTATATCTAACTTCAAGTCGACCAGACATTATGCTTTCTACTTGCATTTGTGCTCGGTATCAAGCTGCTCCTAAAGAATCACATCTTCAAGCAGTCAAACGTATATTTCGTTATCTAAAGGGTACTCGAGATCTTGGTCTTTGGTACCCTAAAGAAACTTCTTTTGACTTGACTGCATTCTCTGATGCTGACCATGCTGGATGTATGCTGGATCGCAAGAGTACACCTGGAAGTGTCCAATTTCTGGGAGATAAATTGGTGAGTTGGTCTTCACGGAAGCAAAATTGCGTATCTCTTTCAACTGCAGAAGCAGAATATGTTGCTGCTGCAAGCTGCTTATCCCAGGTAATTTGGATGCAATCACAATTAAGAGATTATGGATTTTCATAGAGTCGTATTCCTTTATATTGTGATTCACGAAGTGCAATTTCAATTTCATGAAATCCTGTTCAACATTCCAAAACTAAACATATTGATCTTCGATATCATTTTATAAAAGTCCATGTTGAACATGGTAATGTGGAATTGTACTTCGTTTCAACCGACTATCAATTAGCTGATTTGTTTACCAAGGCTTTAGACGAAAAACGTTTTAACTTTCTTGTGTCTAAACTTGGTATGCTAAATCTAAAGGCTTAAACCATTTTATTTGTTACAATAACAATGGCTTTCAAGTACGTAAAACACATAATTGTACAAACTCTTTCCCATCCCTCTACTGCTGTTAACAGGTACAATTCCGATCTTCAAATGTTTTTATCTCTTTATTTTGTTGAGGGGGAGAAATATTAATTCTAGGGGGAGAATTAGTATTTCCAGGGGGAGAAACTTTCTTATATCAAAACTTTTATACCCGATTGAATTTTTTTTAATGATAATTTTTTTTTCTCAAAAGACAATACCTTCCCATGGTTTGCCAGAACCGGCCTTACCTTCCAAGGGAAATACTAATTAGCCAATTGGTAAATGTGAGGGTATAAGTCTAGGGTATAGATTTAGGTGAGTGCAAGGTGATGTGAAAACATGATAATATCAAGAAAACACACATTTGAGTGCATCCAAACCATCAATAAACCAGGAAACCTCACAAAAATTGTGATCATTCATGTGTTGAATGTTTCACCAGACTTAACTGGCCCAGTCAAGCATTTGCACTTCACCACCAACCACTCAGATTCCTCTCAATAGGAATTTGTTTCAATTCATCAGGGGACGTAGCACATAATCTATCGACTACTCATTCGGAGTATGTTGGTATTGAAATCATTAACCTCCTGCCCCGGGTTACGTCTTTATTCAATGCACAAAGTGTCTAAATCTCAAGGTCAAATATTTCCAATTTAGGACACATACACTTTTAAAAATGAATCTCCGTGTATTCACCGGAACATTCATAGTGACATCACAATCTGGTGCTTCACGAGGATTGAGTGGAAATCCTGCTAGAGCTAACATTGCGCCAACTCTAAATGCAGGTCACACATTTGAATCAACGGTTGTACAAACGACTATCGATTCATATGGTGTGTCAATGGTTACTCTATGTGAGACCGGTAATACCTAAATTGTTCAAGTTGCTGTGCTTAAAATTTTCTATCTTAAAGGCAACAACTTATGCCGGAAACACATACATTTCCGATGAAAAATCCATGTAATTCATTCTTACAACAAAACATCATAAATGCTGATCAATTGCACATGAGCGTTATAGTTCACTCTCAAATTACTCCTATGATCTACTATAATCGGCATGATCTTCCGCAGGAGCCACCTACAATATAAGACATACTGTGAGGGTCCATAGGTCTAGGTGAGCAGAATCAATTATCACGGGATATTGATTGGGGTGCGCTGAGATAAAATTTGAGAGGGGGAATGTCCTATGGGGTGCAATTCAGCTAAACACATGGTAAAATGAAATGAGGGAGTCGTTGAAATTGAAAAAGTAAGCTTGAGTGAGGAGGGTGTGACAGGGTTAAAGAAAACGAAAAACCCTTACTTAACCGATAAAAAGCTGGGTCGCCACGTTTCTATCAGATTGCATGTGTTGCTCTCTGATATTGAAAAAAGACATCATGGACCCAGTGATGCATTGCACAACCCCCCAGCTACTCAAGTATTTCTTAAAAAGTACTTGTTTCATTTTCACGGAGACTAGCTCATATGCTATCGACATCTCACTTGGAGAATGTTGATATTGAACAAGAGGACAAGTCTCTCTAGTTCTCGGCTTCGTTTGTCCACTAATTGAGTCTAGAACTGAAATACACTTTTAGGACACATGAAAAATACCAAGGTTATCTTTGTGATATAGGCGGAACATTCATAGTGATACCACTATTATTGGTATTCCACGATGATTGAATGGAAATCCTACCAGTGCTAACATTAAAGACAACACTGAACGTAGGTCACACAGTTTTTGTAACTGTTGTGTTAACGGGTAATCTATGTGATCCCGGTTTACCCTGTTCGATTACGATGTACATTTCTGATGACTGTACTCCATTGCTATCAACAACAGTCGGGATATCAGATGATTAACACAAGACTGTTCTTTTATGTCATCTACAACGGTCATTGAGATTAATCGATAAATGATTTGATCGTATTTCTATATACTCAACAAAGATATGGGTTTATCTAGATACAAAGTGTTATATATTGATTCATTCAAAATATGAATATATCATTATTCAACACATTTTTATCAGTGGGCTTCGAAGATTCTTCCTACTTCCACCTTGCCGAGCTTCATATTTTACATGATGATTCAAATCTGTCTTCTTCATCATGAGGGGGAGAATATGAGAGGAAAATATATTAAGCTCAGTTTACTCCGCATTAAAAGACATATGCACCGGTTAAGGGGAGTAAACAAGAAACCAAAGATCCGTTAAGAAATAATTATTTGTTTGAGGGGGAGTGTAAACTCTATCAACATCTTACCCTAACAACAATTATCAATGATCACAAATCGACAAAGCCACAACTTCAAGAAAAGACTTCCGCTACACATAACTCTATCAACATCTTACCCTAACAACAATTAATAATGATCACAAATCGACAAAGCCACAACTTCAAGAAAAGACTTCCGCTACAAATAACTCTATCTATGGGTCTACATTTCGTCATCGATTTACATGAAGTAATTTGTGAAGAAAAAGAAACCGATTTCTCTACAGAAATTTCTCACAAATTCTCAACTTTCACACTTCAAATACTAAACTTTACAAATCATACTATCCAAAACATTTAAATCCAAAACATCCATTTCAATCCGAAATTTAATCGTTTAAATCATTCTTTCCAAAATCCATGACAACCATTTCCATTCAAAATACAATTCATCCAAATCTTAACTGTACATATCATTCTTTCCTACATACAAAACATTCACATTTCAATTCAAATTTTAACCGATACAAATCATTCTTACCAAAATTTACACACACATCCAAAACTTACTTTAGCTTTCAAATCATTCTTTTCAAAATACAAAACATCATTATCTTATCCTCACAAAAACCTCCACCACAACATCTCAAAATCCCAGTCAAACTCTTACCTAACTGATGTTTCATTTCTAGAACCTTGAAATCTTTAATATATCAGTTTTAGGCATTTCTTACACCAACAAACTAAACGATAAAAAATTAGTTCCTTTGAAGGAAGACAGAGATGAGGTTCAAAAAGCTCAAAAAGAGGGAGATTGGATAATGATAAAGACATATTAAGTCAAGACTTCATGAAATCTTCTGTGATACTTTATATTGGTTGAAAAGCCAATTAAAAGTATTATTTTTCCATTGATTTTCAAAAGCTGAAGCTGATACTACATCAAACTACTCGACGGATAATTCAGATTCAGACTTTGTTAGAGAAGAAGATTTCAAGAACAGGCTAATCCAAACTATTGATACAAAGGGGGAGATTGTTAGGATCATTATTGTTGTATTCAATAGTTAGGGGACTAGTTGTGAGACATTGTATAATTGTTAAACTAGTCATTAGTCTAAACCATGATGATTAGTGAAATAGGTATTTAAGGGAAACTTGAACTCACTAATTGTAATGCTTCCCACATAATTGAGATTATCTTTTGAAAGCATCCCTTCCCTCCATCTCTTTCTCTCTCAATACACATACTCAAGAACACACACTAAACACCTACTTGATTCTTCAATATTGATCAAATCACCATGAATTAGTTAGATTTCAATCACATTAGATATCTCATACACTAAATCGACAGTTACAATACAATTAATCGATTTAATTCGGAACAAAAGAAAATCGTTCAACAGGAAATCATATGAAAAATTTATTTCGTCTTCGACTCAGATTCGACTTCTGATATGTGTTGATTCTCAATTTGTTGATTCCGATCACGATTATTCGTTCTTGATCACGATTACGACTCAAGCTCTATCAACAATCGATTACAATTTCAATTGCTTGAAAGACTTCGGCAATTGATTTGAAGGTTCCCGGCAATTGACGAACTTTGCAGTTTCAATTCGATCTCACCAAGAACAAGTTCTCAATCAGACACTTCAATTGATCTCGTCAAAAAAAAAATTCGACCTCATCTCCTTGTTTCCGATTCCCATCTCAAACACTAATCGATCTCTGCTCGACTCGATATGAATCTCTGCTTCGATCTGATAGTTCCTGACTCGTCTCAACTTCGGCGTATCCAATTTGCTCACAATTGAATTTGTTCTCGGCTCACATTGTTCTCGGCCCATGTTCAAAATAAAGCCCAAATCGAATAAAGAGTGCAATACAACATCGCAGCCCACACTCACTATTGGCCCAAATCAATATTAATCCAAATTCAATTAATTTGTGGCCCAAACCAAATTTGCTCAATTAACTCTTAAAATTATTACTCGGTTTTAATTCTTTTCAATTGTATTCGATCCAATCTCGAGAAATTTTAAATTTTTTTAAAAAAAAACCCGAGAACTTTAAAACTTTTTAAACACGAGAACTTTTACCAAAACCTGAAAATTTTTACACATCTCGACCCAAACTATTAATTTTTTTTACACGAGATCGTATACTTTGAAACCCGATAACCTGATTAACACAAGATCTTCTACTTATCAATCCGATAACTCAATCAACTTTATCGCAAAGAATGGAAAAACCTGCATCAACTACATTTGATGATATGGAAAAAGATCTTCAAGAAGTACTAAAAGCTATGTCACGCATTTCAAACTATCAGATAAAATACTACTCACGACCAACAAACAATAATCTGAGATCTTCATCCGACATTAAGCCCGATCCATCTGCTACAATCTCAACTGAAAAGCCGATCATCACACCTTTAGATGCCACAAAGAAATCAATCGTTCGTGATTCAGAGTATTATGAACGTAAGATGTTGATGGCTAACCAAATTGAGACTGAAAAAGTGTCATTAGTTGAAGATCTTCAATGGATGGAAGATTCAGATCCTAAGGATGAAGAGAATACTGAGATTTCTGATCGATTCAATAAAGAAGCCAACAAATAAATTAAGGTAATCAGTTCTCTCTAATCAAATTCTGATAATTCCATTGGTCCTGATACTTGTTTTGTTAATACTTAGAAATCTGAAGTTGATTCTTTAAAACAAAACCTTTTAGATGAAAAAGATTTAAATACTCAACTTCAAGAACGTTTAAACGATTTGGAAAAATGAAATGAACAAAATGCTCATTTAGGTGATCAACTTGTTCATTATATTAAACAAAATAAAGTTTTCAAACAAGAGAATCTGTATTTACAAACTCAAGTATCCGAACTGAAGGCTAAGTACGATCACAATCACAAACTATACACTAAGACATGGCATGTGTTAAGGCAAAAAGCCTTACCCCTTTGGAATCTTAAGATAACAAAACAACCTAGACCAGCTTAGAATAAATAGTAGATTTAAAATGCTAAGTTTAGGAGTGATACTGAGTTTGGCCAGTATTGGCCACTCAGTATCAGCACTCAGTATTGGAAAACCGATACTGAGTAGAAGGACTGAGTTACAGTCAGTTTTGTAACGGACTAAGATCAAATCCCTTGATCTTAGTCATTTCTCTAGTTTAGTCCTTCGGTTACTCCTTTGCCTATTATGTAAGATCTCTATACTATTATAAATAGAGATCATCTTGCAAAGGAGAACTTACCAATTCACTTTACACTTTCATATCTTATTGTAATTGATTAGTGGTATTGCTATTCCGCAGCATACCACACTTAGTGGAATAATACATTTGACTATAATCTTGTTCTATACATTATTTGTCTTAAGTAATAATAATTCTATCAATTAACTAAGTAATCTAGGGTTGTTATGACCTAACAACTGGTATCAGAGCAGGCTAAATAAATCTTTATTTAGTCGATCTATTACCCTGGCAGCCATTCTCTATATCTATCCCCCAACACTCAAAAATCCAAAATGTCTACAATTATTGCACCAGTTATGTCTTGAAAGGGAGTGCCCATCTTTGATGGCAAAGACTTCCATCAATGGAAGCTAAAAGCTCAGTGGTATCTTGAATCTATTCATCATGAGATGCTCACTGTGCTGAATGATGGTCCTATCATTCCACAAACTGTGGAACCCGTTGCTGCTACTGATGATGCTCCTGAGAGCACAAGAACAGTTCCTAAACTGAAGCACACATGGACTGATACTGACCGTCAGTTATACAGTTTAGACTCCAGAGCAAATGGGGTGATTGGTAATGATGTTACCAAAGAAATACTCAATGCAATTATGAAATTGCCCACAGCAAAGGCTATGTGGGATAGCCTATCAGTCACCTATGAAGGCACACCTAAGGTGAAGTCGTAGAGGAAAAGCAACATAAGGAGGAAGTATGAAAACTTCTTCTCAAGTCCAAATGAAGACATCACCACTCTCTATAACAGGTTCAATACTGTTATCCATGATTTAATCAGTGTAGGCATTGTGAAGGAGGAAGGAGAGCTTGTTCAAATGTTCTTGGATAGTCTTCCTCAACAGTTTCTTGAAATGACAAATTCTGTCAATGCTACTAACAACATTGAGTCATACACTCTTCAAACTTTGTATGGTCTAATGTTGAATCATGAGGAGAATAATGTTGCAAGACTGATCAACTGGAAGAAAACTGACAAGTCTTCCACTGGCATGGCTCTAGTTGTGCAACAGGCATATACTGGGACTGAGCCTGAAGAACCAGAAGTTGATCTTGCTGATGCTGAGGCAGAAGAGCTTGAAACTCAAATGGCTCTTATGTCTATGAAGCTGGATCAGTTGAAAAAGAAGAGGCTTGGTGTTAGCAAAGATCAGGTCTTTGCTATAGGTGTGGAAAGCCTGGACACATTGCTGCTAATTGTCATACTAAGTCAACTGAAACTGATCAGAATGACAAGATTGCATACCGAGCTAAATGGTACAGAGAAAAGTATGTCAAGCTAAAGAACTGGAGCAAAGGCAAGAATGCAGCAGGGAATGGAGCACCTCATCAAGCACTTTACTCTGAAGTTTGGATGGATGAAGAGCTTAGTGATGATGAGGAAGAGGTTGAAAACAAAGCCTTTATGGCTTTCATTGAAGATGATTTGAAGAGCTCCTTTGAAAAGGACATCAAAGAAGCTGAGAGGATGAGTGTTCATACTGATTGGGATTCCACTCAGTTGTACAAGGTGAGTTCCTTTCAAACTTATTCAGTAATGAAAAAGAAAAGATTTTTGAGTATATGATTGTTGATTTTAAAACATTAGTACAGAGAGAAAACGCTTTAAAATTAACAATTCTTGAACTTGAAAGGGTAAATAATGAACACTTAGATAAATTAGCAAAATTTAAAGATTTGAACTAAATTTTTTAAAGTTACAAGACATTAACCAAAGATTAGCTGATAAAGCTCATTTACACAAATTAGAAAAAGAAAAATTTGAAAACCAGTGTAAATCTTGGGGAAATGCATCTATTAAATTAAATAAATGTCTAAATCAACAATATCCAGAAAATGTGAAGGCTGCACTTGGTGTTGATCCTTAGTTAAAAAATAGAAATAATTTTGCTGATTTATTTGAAGAATTTTCTGATATGAACCCTATTCAGTTTGTAAAAGCAAAAACCTTTTGTGAAGTTGGATGTTAAACTGAGTCAGATGATGAGGATAAAACTATTTTTGAAAAACCAATTGGTCCTTCCATCTGTTCGAAGTGCTATACTGAACTACAAGAGCTCAGTATTGAATTTTCTGAAAAAGAAATTTCTGATACTGACCTAGAAGTCGTGCAGTATGATACTTCTGCTGTCCCTCCATTTGAAGTATTATTTAACACAACCACTTTTGAGATATATAATGAAAATAAAACCACTTCTACTCAAAATGTTCTATCTAATACTGAGGTTGCAGGAACAGGAAAGTCAACTACTCAAGAATCTAAAGAACCTGTTAAAGTTGTTATTCTAAAACATGATAACCAGGAATCAACTTCAACATGATCTTCAAGTGGCAAAAACAAGAAGTCTAATATTAAAAAGACTTCTCTGCCAAATAAAAGGACACCAGATTCATCTCCTTCTAAACCAGTCAAAAACAACATTAAAACACCAGTAAAAAATGACAAAAGTAATATTTTAAAATCTATTGGTGATCAGATCAAAGTTTTAAGTCAAAAGTTTGCAAAACTTACTCATACTGATCTACCAAAAGTCAAACAATTTTCAAAAATTCCTTATGAAAATATGTTCAGAAACAGACCTAGAAAATGTTATAGATGTCATCATACTGGACATAAAGGAGATGAATGCTGGACTGATCTCTCAAGTCCTAGGTACTCAATACCAAAGAAAAGGAGAGAAACCAAGTCAGTATCACCGAAGAAAACCTCCAAGGTTTCTCCTAAAGTGATACTGACCTCTCCAATAAAAGAGATCAAGTCTACCCCTGTTTCTGCTACCAAAGGTCCCATTCAAAAATGGGTTACTAAAAAGAACTAATCCTTATTTTGTATCTTGTGTAGGGTGACAGAAAATGGTACTTAGATAGTGGCTGCTCAAGACACATGACTGGCAGTATGGAATACCTTCTAAACTATACACCAGAGAAGGGTCCTTCTGTCAAGTTTGGAGATGATTCAGTTGGAAAAACAAGAGGGTATGGAGTAATCAAGGCAGGCAACATAAAGTTTAAAAGAGTTTCCTATGTAGAGGGTCTTAAACACAATCTGCTTAGTATCAGTCAGATGTGTGATGATGACAATGAAGCTCGTTTCAGGAAGGTTGCAGGAATCATCTACAATGATAAAGGGCAACCTGTACTCATTGATAGAAGAGAAAAAAGATGTCTATGTGGTCAACCTGTCTGAAATAGACCCTACTATTCGTGTTTGCCTGCTTTCTAAAGTCAAGCCAGAACTGAACTGGTTGTGGCACAAGAAACTCTGTCATATAAATTTCAGAAATATAAATGAGCTCAGTATGAAGAAATTGGTGAGAGGGGTTGCCCACTATTACTTATTTAAAAGATAAGTTATGCTCAGCATGTGAAATGGGCAAGCAGAAGAAGAGTCCATTCAAGTCAAAGGTCAATCGTTCCATTAATGAACCTCTTACAATGATACACATGGATATTTTTGGCCCCATCAGCACACCATCATTGGCCAAAAAGATCTATACCTTAGTCTTGGTTGATGAATGCTCAAGATATACTTGGGTCATCTTTCTCAAGACCAAATCAGATGCAACAACAGAAATCATTACCTTTATCAAAAGAGAAGAACTTCAAAAAGGCAACAAGGTCAAGCAACTAAGAAGTGACCATGATACTGAGTTTAAGAACTCAGTATTAGCAGATTTCTGTGAGGAAAAAGGAAACGTTCAAAACTTCTCTGCAGCCTACACACCACAACAAAATGGTGTTGTAGAAAGAAAGAATAGAACATTAATTGAAGCTGCAAGAACTTTGTTATGCCATGCTGGACTGGCACTGAGCTTCTGGGCAGAAGCTGTAAACTGTGCAAATTTTACTCAGAACAGAGCTACAATAGTCCAGAGACATCAAAAGACTCCTTATGAGTTATACAATGGCAAGGTTCTTAATGCGGAATTCTTCCACATCTTTGGGAGTAAATGTTTTGTACTCAGTACTAAACAAAATCTCAATAAATCCGCTCCCAAAGCAAATGAAGGTGTGTTCATGGGCTACTCTCCACACTCTAAAGCTTTCAGAGTGTATGTCATCTCAACTAAGATGATTGTAGAATCCATTCATGTCACTTTTGATGAAGATCAGAATGAGAATTCTACCTCAGCAAAGGAAGACATTAGTGGCATAGACATTCTATGCAATCCAGAAAACTCAATTGCTGAACAGCCCAAGTCTCGCCCATACTATGTTGATCATGGTATGAGTGACACTGATCAAGAAAGAACTCAGTATAACTCGAATGCATCAAATTCTGAGGTTCCCATACCTGAGAACCCCAATACCGAGTTCCCAATAATTGATCTGAACAACTCGACCTATAAAGAAGGTGAATCTTCCAGTACCTTTCAAGAATCCACCTCAGATCTGCAAAATCAAGAAGAACAACAACCTGAACTGTCTAATACCGACCAGAATTCAACTCAGTATCAGGCAGACAACACATCAGTACAACAAGATATTGTTGACCTTGTTTCAAATGCTCCCTTAGGAAAAAATCTAAGGGAACACAGAGATCATCCTCAATCAAATATTATTGGTCCTATTGAACAAGGTGTCCAAACAAGAAGAAAGTTAGATTTTGAACCCCAAGCAACTGCACATTTTTGCTTCTTCTAAAGCTTCCTATCTACCATGGAACCAAAGAAAGCTGATGAAGCTTTATTAGATGAAGACTGGGTAGAAGCTATGCAAGAAGAACTGATAGAGTTTGAAAGGAACAAAGTTTGGAACTTAGTACCACCTCCTGCTGGCAAAACTATTATCGGTACTAAGTGGGTGTTCAGAAACAAAATGGACAAGGATGGTGTTGTCATTAGAAATAAAGCAAGACTGGTTGCTCAAGGTTACATGCAAGAAGAAGGCATTAACTATGATGAAACTTTTGCACCAATTGCACAAATTGAAGCTATTAGGCTGTATCTTGCTTATACAGCTTTCAAGAACTTCAAAGTTTATCAGATGGATGTCAAGAGTGCTTTCCTCAATTGAAAACTACACGAGGAAGTTTATGTTAAACAACCACCAGCTTTTGTTGATCCTAAATTTCCTAATTATGTTTTCAAGCTTGATAAAGCTTTATATGGGCTCAAACAAGCTCCAAGAGCCTGGTATGATACCCTGTCTGAGTACTTAATTGAAAATAAATTTATAAGAGGTAAAATTGACAAAACATTATTTTCAAAAAGGATAGGTTCTGACATCTTACTTATTCAAAAAGTAAGTATGTGCATGACATGCTAAAGAAATACAAATTTGAAAATTTATCTTCCATGCACACTCCTATGGGTACTCAGGATAAAATAAGTAAAGATGAAACTGGTAAACCGGTATGTCAATCCACATACTGAGGTATGATTGGTTCTTTACTTTACTTAACAGCTAGCAGGCCTGATATCATGTTTGCAACTTGTTTGTGTGCTCGGTATCAGGATGATCCTAAAGAATCACATATGAAAGCTGTTAAGCGCATTTTTAGATATCTTTCAGGTACTCCTAACATGGGTCTTTGGTATCCCAAGGACTCAAACTTTGACCTTGAAGGGTATACAAATGCAGATTTTGTAGGTTGTAGGTTGGACATGAAAAGTACAAGTGGAGGATGTCAATTCCTTGGTGGTAGACTAGTTGGTTGGTCATCCAAGAAGCAAAACTCAGTAGCAACTTCCACTGCAGAAGCAGAATATGTTGCTGCAGGAAGTTGTTGTGCTCAACTCTTGTGGATGCAGTATCAACTAATGGACTATGGGTTCAATGTCCAGAAGACACCTATTCATTGTGATAACAAGAGTGCTATTGCTATCACTGAAAACCCAGTCCATCACTCAAGAACAAAGCTCATTGATATCAGACACCACTTTATTCGAGATAATGTGGAAAAGGGTAAGGTTGAGGTAGATTTCGTTCCTACAGATGACCAATTGGCCGATGTGTTTACTAAACCTCTCTCTGAGGAAAGGTTTATGTACTTACTAGGGCAATTGGCTATGCCGAATCCTTAATTTTCCTTAAAATTTTCTGATACTGACTGCTCAGTATTAGCTCTAATACTGACCAGCTCAGTATCACTCGTCTGACTTATTAAATTTTAATAATTTTTATTTATCTAATTTTTTTAACACTCGGTATTGAAGTCCTGGAGTGGTAAAACTGACTTTTAATCCTCATACTCCCCAACGGTAACCTTTCTTAATAAGAAAGTTACCGTTGGAACAGGATAAGGCTGTCAAATCAGCCGTTTTTACTTCCCAATACCGTAATTATCTCTAATTAAGTATAAATAACCGTTTATTTTCTTTCTTTCAAATTTTCTAACAGTTATTTCATACTTTCTCTTTCAATTCTCTCTGCGATTAACGATTCTACTCTGTCTTTGCAAGCAAATTACTTAATCAAAATCGCAGATGGCAAATTACAGATTCTTCGCACCGGAGGCTGCACCGGCAACTCATTTTCGGAATGACGAAGTGCCCAAATTTGCGAGGAACAACATAACCGCAAATTTCAACGTTCCCCAGGCTTGGGCGTGCCCTGAATTCACTCACATGATTACATATCTGAAGCATTGTTCGATCACTCAAGCGTTGATTCTATCTCCTCGTGCAATTTATCCGGAGATGCTCTGTGAATTCTGGTACTCTGCTAAACTTGACTCTCCGGACATGATTACGGTTTGGGTTATTCGAGATCAAAGAAGGGCTTTTGTTTCAACAGCCATAATTCGGGAAACACTAAGGCTTCCCACTCACGCTCAGTATGAGCCCTTTGGTGATCGAACAGAGGCTCGCTCGGTGTTACCTCTAATTGGACGAAGAGGAACCACAGGCATAATTAAAAGGAACGAATTTGGTCCAATGTGGGGTCTTTTAATTTCCACACTCATTCGGTGTATGACCCACAAGGCAGGAGCTTTGGACCAAATAAATGATTTTGGGAAGCAGATTGTCCATGCCATGTATCATGGTCGGGATATTGATTATGCTAGACTGATCTTCAATGAACTAGCTTCTCTGATCCGGGCTCAAACCAGAGAAATCAATGTTCCTTTTTGCAGATTTCTATCTCTCATTTTCCAGAATTCACTGCCTGCTCATGTTTATGATGAGTTCAATAGTCCAAGAGCAGATCTTCCTCCCTTACATGAGAAGATATATTTTTACAGGCTGAGGGAAGGAGAGCCTGTACTGAGTTACTCTATGTGGGCTATTGTACAGGCACACATTAATGATGAAGCTAATTCTGATACTGGATCAGAAAATGATGATGATGATGAACATGATGATGATAATGATGATGACAGTGGTGATGGAGGTAATGCTGGCCAAGATGTTGAAATGGTGGATGCTCAACCAGAATAAGAACAAGCACACTCACATTTACCTCCACCAGAACAAGATCTTGATGCTCCTCATACAGCATCAGACTTTGATACTGAGTCCACAGAAGAAACACCACTTGTCCTACGAAAACGAAGAAGAAACTTATCTCCCGTGATAATGGGGGCTTTATCATCAGAAGAGGTGCAACCCACTAATGTTCCATCTTTGACTGCATCTCTTCAAGCACAGAGTCTAGTTGCAGCCACCGCTGACCTTCCAGGTCCTGAACCTGAACATATTGCTCAACAAATTGAGGAACCTCATGTTCCTCTTGATGTGGAGATTCAGTTTGAGCAACATATACTGGAAGGTGCTCATGATAGCAGACAAGAGGCTCCTGAAGGTGCTGGTGCCTCAAATCAAAATCTAGATGATCCATCACCGACCTTTGAAGATGCTCGAAGGGAATCTGACAAAGTCTCAGGTATGAATTTCTAAAATGCTCTCAAACTTATATATATATATATATATATATATATATATATATATATATATATATATATATATATATATATATATATATATATATATATATATATATATATATATATATATATATATATATATATATATCTTTCCCAAATAGAGACTAAGTATTGGCCAGTACCACCTCAATACTGACCAAAGTCTCAAACGAACTTTCAAATATATATCCAATTATGGCCAACATAGTTAGCCCACTGCTGCTATGCAAAATTCATACACTGAGCACTCATATGATCATTGTCAGTCTACAGTTGTCTCAACATTTAAAGAGACAATGGTGGTTGATGTCATACTGACACCCACTGGTGCTGCTTGAATGATGTCCAACTTATTTTTGAGTAGGATCACATCATTCAAGAAATGATCACAAACCTTTTAAGCCACATTAGCCAAATGTTCCATGGGTCTTAGCCACATTTCTGTTATAACTCTGATACCGAGTGATAAACATTGAAAATAACAAGAAGCACATCCCAGGCTTCGATTTCCCAAACCAAAACCTTTTAGTAAATGTGATATATCCTATACTGAGCCACTTAAATATTCACTCACTTTTACTAAAACATTTCTTACACATGCTATACACAAGTTCACAATATTTTGTCATGAACCAGATGAAATACAGACTTCACAATTCTGTTTAAATGATTATTGAATTTAACAACACCACAATTCTATTTGAAAAACCTTTCAATCTAACCAGTTTTATACTTTTTTTTCTTTAGCACCATCTGTGCAGGGTCATAGAGCTCAAGCTACTCAGTCTCAGGAAGTGAAAGGGGCTCTACAAACAATTCTTAATCAAATCCTGGCCATGCAGACCACTCAGAATACTATTCTGGCCAGGATGGATGAAATGAGTAATGAGATATACTCATTAAAATAGTCGGTGGCACTCCTTCAACAACAACAACAGCCTCCACCACCTCCACAGTCTCCACTTGGTGGAAATAATGATGAAGAAGGCCCTGATACTGAGCCTAGAGGATCACCCTCCCATGCAAATACTGAGGGTGAACATGATGCTGCCACTAAACCTATGCCCCCCAACACCTGATGATCAACAGGGGGACATATGTGGTGATACTGAACCTCTTCCCTCCCCATCAAATGATAACAATAAGGGGGAGAAGAGACAAAGAGAAGAAGAGGTTGATTAACCCGAGCCATCTGCTCAGGGGGAGAAGAGAAGGAAATTGAATGAAGATCAACCTCCACAGCAACAACAACAACAACAACAACAATAACAACAACAACATCAGCAAACTCCTCATACTGATCAACCACTTAGGTTTCAGTATGAGAGAAGAAGAATAAGAGGAAGGTCAGTTCTGGAACAACTTGAAGAGTTATCTGAGCCAACTGCTCAAGGGGAGACTGAAACTGACCAACCACAACAAGTTGATACTGAGCCTCCTGCTCAAGAACCAAATAACTTGCAGATTATAGTTTATAGTGTAACGACCCGAAATTTGTAAATAAATAAAATATGTAAAAATATGATAATTATGGATAAATCATATAAAACACGTAGGAATTGGTTTCGTGTTGTTTGGAGTCCGTATGAGAAAGTTATGGACGAAACCGTGTTGAAACCTAGACCGAAAAGTGCAGCCCTGCTGCACAGGCAAGTTCGCGGCGCGAGACAGGCGCGAGCGGAACGCGAGGTTGAGCAGAGGGACCGGAGCTGGAACGCGAGTATGTCGCGTCGACTTCACGTCGACTTCGCGGCGCGAGCCAAGCGCGAGCGAAACGCGAAGTCTGGTAAAGTCGGCAACTAACGGGCAGATCCGCGTCTCTTCGCGACGCGAGCTCGGCGCGAGCGGGGCGCGAGCTCTTCCGACCAGGGCATTAAAATCGGGTTTGAGCTCAATTATTGCAAAGGAAAACCCTGGTTTCTTTCTCTCGAGTTTGTGGGCGATTTTGGGTGTAAATCACCATTTGGAGCTGATTTCTTCATCAAATCTTGTGATTCTTCACTCCTAGTTAAAGATTTAAGGTATATCTTCAATCCTTTGTAGTTGTAACTTTAGATCTATGGATTTAGAAGCTTGGGGTTGAAACCCTAGTTCTTGGGTTGGTGATTTATGGTGAGATAAACGTTGTATACACTTAATAGATGGTATATTAACAAGGGAATCAAGTGTATGATTATGATTTGTAAGAATCTTCGGGTTGGTTAAACCTAGGGTTTGGTAATCGATATATTTGGGGGAAAAGGATTGATGGGTGTTATCTAGAGGTAGATGAACACATTAGTAGTAGTAATTGATGTTGATCATATTGTGATAATTGTATTAGGCTTTTGGTGAAGTCTTGGAAAGTTGATTGGATTGAGAAGCAAGAGATTGGGTGTCAAGAACACGGTTTGAGCATCTTATTGCTAAGGTGAGTACGTGTGGACTTTACTGAGTACATAGCCATTGAAATATGTTTTCTTACTTGTGATTGGTCTATCTGATTAATTGTGTAGACTATTAGTATGTAGAGTTAGTTATATATTATTATGAAAATTATGACTAACTTGTTTGGTGAATTATGAGATAGCCAAGGACTTAGATGGAATAACTCGAGAGGTTATGACGTGTGATAGTGTGGCGGTGATTCGGGGGATCCCCGGTCACTTGGGATGGGGCGGATTGGGCATCGACCCATGGACCATCATGTGTTAGGAGGCTTGCTACCGGACGAGATCCGGCTAGAAGTCGGGTAACGGTAGATTGGGCGATTCCCTCTTGCCGTTACCATGAGGCTTATTAAGGCGGGGGATCCCCGATTAATAAGTACGTGAGATGACGGGTTGTTTGGAGATGTTCCAAACAACTAGATAGACTTGCTAAGGAAGCAAGAATGATGGAGTCACAATAGGGTGACTAGACGTATGGTGATGAGATATATACATATATATATATATATATATATATATATATATATATATATATATATATATATATATATATATATATATATATATATATATATATATATGTTTATGTATAATGTGAAATTTGCTTGTTTTTATTGGGGTCTAAACCCATGTAGCTCACGAGACATTTTTGTGTCTCACGTACTCCTTGTTGTTTTTGCTATGTACTCAGGTTTTGGATCGAGGATTTAGGTGCGCATGGATTGAGATATGCGGGGCCTAGAGTAGAGGATCATTAGAGCGGGTTTGTGCTTAACTTGGGTTTTGATATATTTTGTAACACCAAACCTCATACTCTGATTTTCATATTAAAGTTTTGTAAACCCGTGTTTTGGAACTGGTCTTCTATATATGAAAAATGTTTTATTTTGGGTAAATGTTTGTATTAAAAATTGAGGTGTTACATATAGGCCTTTTGTCTGGCCTATTGCTGATGATGATGAAGAACATCCAGTGCCATCTCAAAATTTCTTAAACTTTGCACTGGATGTGGCAAATAAAGAAAGCTCTTCATCATCATCCTCAGATGATGAAGAGCCTCCAAGAAAACCAATTTCTCCTCAAGCTGAAGGACCTTCTAGAGTTCTAGAAGACCAATAACCAGAAGAATGTCAAAAGTGGTTATGTCCTCAGAATCAAGTGAAGAACCAGATCCAGCTCCTCTGATTTCTAGACCAAGAAGATCTGTTCAGTATACTGAGGAAAAGAGTGATGCAGAGGATGAGATTGAAGCCCAAAGATTCTTTCCTGTTAAGGAAGAAGATCCTGATACTGATACTGACACTGATTCTGCTGCAGATGTTCCATGGAAACCTCACACTATAAGAAGAACAGGAGATGAAGTTCTTCAATAATACTGGAACATTGTTGCTCAAAGAACAAGATATAGGGAGAACATAATGAGTATGCTGAGGAATAGAGTATTCCCAAATGTGAAGGAGATATGCTGGCTGAACATGAATGTCAACAAAATAAAAGTCAAAACTGTTGACGAGTCCGTAGTTGCAGTCTGCACTGGACCAGTCAGTCCTCCTATGAAGATTTTCCTTCATGATATTCAGAACATGGGACTCCAAGACTGGGTGAAGATTTCCAGATTAATTAAGGAGTTACCATCAAGATCCTCAGAAGCCCAAGTAATGATGGATAAAATCTGGGCTGTTTCTGCTGTCTGCTTTGAACAAGGCATTTTGTACCAAGCAGACTATAGGGAACTCAGTGTAATGACTGAGGCTGTAAAGAACAACAAGCCTAAGTGCCTTAATACTTTCAGGATCTTTAACTCATATTCTGTTCCTCCAAATTTAATCTTTCAGGATCAAAAGAGCACCATATATCCAACCTCTGGATATATGTATACTGACTCAGAATATCGGGAATGCTTCATTACTGAAGCAGATCTGCCAAAGGCTCCTATTAATCATCTGGTGGGCTTGAAATGGATGATAACCAAGAAGGAGGACTCTTGGTTCAGAAAGAAGATAGTTGCTGTGCTGAATAACAGGCAGGATGAACTAAAGAAAAGAGAAGAATTCATCCACATAAAGAAAGAAGTCTTCTACGAGTTTGAATCAATCAACAAACAGTGAAAAAGAAGACTATGCTGCCTGATTTTTTTGTTTTTATAATATTCTCTTTGTAATTGTTTTGTTATCATTAGATAGGGGGAGATTGTTAAGGCAAAAAGCATTACCCCTTTGGAATCTTAAGATAACAAAACAACCTAGACTAGCTTAGAATAAATAGTAGATTTAAAATGCTAAGTTTAAGAGTGATACTGAGTTTGGCCAGTATTGGCCACTCAGTATCAGCACTCAGTATTGGAAAACCAATACTGAGTAGAAGGACTAAGATCAAATCCATTGATCTTAGTCATTTCTCTAGTTTAGTCCTTCGGTTACTCCTTTGCCTATTATGTAAGATCTCTATACTATTATAAATAGAGATCATCTTGCAAAGGAGAACTTACCAATTCACTTTACACTTTCATATATTATTGTAATTGATCAGTGGTATTGCTATTCCACAGCATACCACAGTTAGTGGAATTATACATTTGACTATAATCTTGTTCTATACATTATTTGTCTTAAGTAATAATGATTCTATCAATTAACTAAGTAATCCAGGGTTGTTGTGACCTAATAGCATGAATATCAAATTAATAAAAATTCATTGGCACGTAAACAACAAGATTTTGAGGATAATGAAAAACAGTTTCAATCTTTAACCTCTCAAATTAAAGAATTATCTATAAAAAACTACATGAACAACACAAACGAATTGAAAAGCAAAACAGAATATCATAAACACACTTAAAAATGAAACCAATTAATTGAATTCCCATATCAAACATCTTAATGAATTGATTGTCAAAAGGGGACATACTGATCAAACCATCCATCTAAACAAGCCCAAAGACTTCAAATATTTCAATTCACGAGAAGGGCTAGGAGCTGATAATCCAGAGTATCTTAAAAACGCATGCAAAATGGTTCCTATATTATATGATTCAAGATACATGAACAATGGTATCTCGCAAAGCTTCATTCGGATGACAGACGAGGAAGAAGAAATCGAGACCTTCAACAGAGCTAAGAAGGAGAATGCCCAAATTAGTTTCAATTACACTGAATTGAACAAAACATATGAAACTAAAATAGCACAATTTGAAAATGATGATTATTTTCCTATTATAAAACCAGAAGAATTTGAAATTAAAGGAAATTCCGTTCTTCAACAAAAAGTAACACGAAAGATTTATGTACCCTCTTAAATTCTAGAAAAGAAAATTTGTCAATTGGAAAATGAAATCGATGAAACACATAAGGCATTTGACAAAGAAAAATCTCATTTACAAACCAAAATTCATGAATTAGAAAATAAAATTGATGAATCACATAAATCTTCTGATGAAGAGAAACTAAAGTTGCAAATAAAAATTAAAAATTTAGAATCTAACTCATCTCATCTTCAGAAGCTTAAGAAGCCTAGTGCATCTATGAACTTAGATTCTCCTTTAACTGCAAAGAATACAATTAATAACTCCAGAATGTTTTCTCTTGTCATGGCATATCGTGATTTATGTACAATCAAGCAAACTCAGGTTAATAGAGGAAATTCTAAACCTAAACCGAAATCACAAGTAAGTTCCTCTACCAAGCCTAGGCCTAGAAGATCCACGGTCCTACTAAACTCTGATAAGAAATTGAATGCTCTCAAACAAGTTATTAGAGGAAATTCCGCACCTAAAAGTGCAAATAAATTATGTTCCTCTTCTAGACTTAAGCATTCTCAGATGGATAAGACTAAACCATCAACCGTGTTGAAACATTCTACTCCTTCAAAGAAAATCTTTTCCAAAACTAAATCTTTGAAATACTCGAGAAAAGATTTACTTTCCTTGGCACCTATAACAACTTTTACTCATGTGCCAAAAACAACTCCTAAAACAACCACGATCTTAAAAGAAATATGGGTTCCTAAAACTCCAAAATCTCAAATAATTCCCCGGAAATTATTTGAAAGTGAAACATCAAGTTTCAGTTTTTCTTGGAATTCTCAATCTTTAAATCAAATCGATACAACTTATCGGTGGTTTTGTTCCCACACTAACAATGTCGGCCCCAAACAAAAATGGGTACCAAAAGTTGTATAATTTGTTTTGCAGGAGAATGACTTATACACAATTCAGTGTATAACTCGAGCTTCATAAGGATGACTTATACACAAATCAGTGTATAACTCACTTTTCAGCGAAGGATGGCTTATGCACACATCAGTGTATAACCCGTTCCTAACCGTTTTATGGCTTTCAAGTACCTTAGCTTGAAACCCGGTTCTCAATGAAAAATGGTTTCTAATCAACTATGTTTAGAACTCGTTCGTAACCAGTAAGCACTTAACTGCAAAACCTCTTCTCCACTCCTCTACTACTGTTAAAAGGTACATTTCTGATATACAAATTTTTTCACTAACTTTATTTTGTTGAGGGGGAGAAATAATAATTCTAGGGGGAGAATTAGTATTTCAAGGGGGAGAAACTTTAAAAATCAAAACTTTTATACCTGATAGTATAATTAAACGATAAATCGATTAAAAAGATAATACCTTCCCATGGTTGCCAGAACTGGCCTTACCTTCCAAGGGAAATACTTTTTAGCCGATTGGTAAATGTGAGTGTATAAGTCTAGGGTATAGATGTAGGTGAGTGCAAGGTGATGTAAAAACATGATAATATCAAGAAAACAAACCTTTGAGTGCATCCAAATAGCCAACAAACCGGGCTACCTCACAAAAATGTGATCATTCATGTGTTGAATGTTTCACCAGACTTAACTGGCCTAGTCAAGCATCTGCACTCCACCACCAACCACTCAGATTCCTCTCAACAGGAATTTGTTACAATTCGTAAGTGGACGTAGCTCATATTCTATCGACTACTCATTCGGAGTATGTTGGTATTGAAATCATTAACCTCCTGCCCCGGGTTACGTCTCATTTTAATGCACAGTGTGTCTAGATCTCACCGTCAAATATTTCCAATTTAGGACACATACATTATTGAAAATGAATCTCCGTGAATTCATCGGGACACTCATAGTGGCATCACAATCTGGTGCTTCACGAGGATTGAGTGGAAATACTGCTAGAGCTAAAATTGCGCCAACTCTAAATGCAGGTCACACATTTGAATCAACGGTTGTGCAAACGACTACCGATTCATACGCTGTGTTAACGGATACTCTATGTGAGTATGGTATTACCTAAATTGTTCAGGTTGCTGTGCCACAACTTTTCAATCTTAAAGGCAACAACTTTGCCGGAAACACATACATTTCCGATGAAAAATCCATGTGAATCTTTCTTTCAACGTAACATCATAAATGCTGATCACTTGCACATGAGAGTTATAGTTCACTCTCAAATAAATACTATGATCTGCTATAACCGACATGATCTTCCCGAGGAGCCACCTACAATATAGGACATACTGTGAGGGTCCATAGGTCTACGTGAGAAAAATCAAGTATCACGGGATCTTGATTTGGGTGCACCAAGGTAAAATTTGAGAGGGGGAATGAAGTATGGGGTTCAAATCAGCTCAACACATGGTAAAATGAAATGAGGGTGTAGTTGAAAATTGAAAAAGTAAGCTTGAGTGAGGAGGGTGTGACAGGGTTAAAGAAAACGAAAAAACCCTTACCAAATCGATTAAAAGCCGGGTCGCCACGTCTCTATCAGATTGCATATGTTGCTCTCTGATATTGAAATAGACATCATGGACCCAGTGATGCAATGCACAACCCCCCAGCCACTCAAGTATTTCTTAAAAAGTGCTTGTTTCATTTTAACGGAGATAAGCTCATATGCTATCCACATCTCACTTGGAGATTGTTGATATTGAACAAGAGGACAAGTCTCTCCGGTCCTCGCCTTCATTTGTCCGCTAATTGAGTCTAGAACCGAAATAAACACTTTTAGGACACATGCATACTACCCAACATATCTTTGTGATATTTCCGAAATATTCATAGTGATACCAAAATTATTGGTATTCCACGATGATTGAATGGAAATCCTACTAGTGCTAACATCAAAGCCAACAGTGAACGTAGGTCACACAATTTTTGCAACTGTTGTGTTAACGGGCAATCTTTGTGATCCCGGTTTACCCTGTTCGATTACCATGTACATATCTGATGACTGTACTCCAACGTTATCAACAACGTTATCAAATGCTAACACGTGACTGTTCTTTTAAGTCATCAACAACGGTCATTGAGATTAATCGTCAGAAGATTTGACCGTATTTCTATATAATCAACAACGGTCAGGTGTTCAGTGATAAAATGTGATGTATATTGATTCATTCAAAATATGAATATATCATTCTTCATCACATTTGTATCAATGGGCTTCAAAGATTTTTCATAATTTCACCTCGAAGAACTTCACATTTTTCATGATGATTCAAATCAACCTTGTTCATCATTAGGGGGATAATATTTACCAGAAGTTCTTTTTATAAAGAAAAATGCTTACAAGACTTAGGAGATTATCAATACATAAGCTCAGTTTACTCCAGTTTAAAAAGACATACGCACCGGTTAAAGGGGAGTAAAAAAGAAACCAAAGATATAACGGGAAGTAAATATCAATTCGTCAAATCCAACTCCCGTTAGGAAATCATTGTTTGTTTGAGGGGGAGCGTAAAATCTATCGACATTTTACCTAACAACAATTATCAATGGTCACAAATCGACAAAGCCACAACTTCAAGAAAAGACTTCCGCTATAAACAACTCTATCTATGGGTCTACATTTCGTCGATTTACATGAAGTAATTTGTGAAGAAAAAGAAACCGATTCATCTATAGAAAATTCAAAACACAAATTCTCAACCATTTCAATCCAAAACAACCATTTCAATCTGAAATTTTATTGTATAAATCATTCTTTCCAAATTCCATAACAACCACATCCATACAAAAGCTTAACTGTTCAAATCTTTTGGTTCAAACAAAATACAAATCATCCACATTTATCCAAATCTTAAATGTACATATCATTCTTTCCTACATACAAAACATTCACATTCAATCCAAATCTTAACATTTTTAAATCATTCTTACCAAAACAAACACACACATCCAAAACTTTAACTTTCAAACAATTCTTTTTAAAATTCAAAACATCATTATCCTATCCTCACAAAAACCTCTACCATCCAAAACAAAATCTCCAATATATGAAAATCCCAGACAAATCCTTACTTAACTGATATTCCATTTACAGAACTTTCAAAGCTTTAGTAAATCAGTTTTTAGGTCTTCCTTACTCAAACAAATTCAACGAAAAATATATTTTCTTTGAGTATCTGAAACTTCCAAATTTCTGCAATGTTATGTTCTTGAAATTCAGATAACATTTTCTTGCCAAAGACAAAGATCTTAATTGCTTTTCAGGCTGCTCAGATGTAAACATTGGTCAGTAATTCAATATTTTGAAGCACATCTGAGAGTTTATAAATATCATTACGGACCATGAGAAGAATCTGAAGACGGAAGACTGGGAACAGGTGCTAAAGCTCAAAAAGGGGGAGATTGTTAGGAATAGTTTTGAGCATTAGAGATGTAATTAGCCTTAGTTAACTAGTTAAAATGAGTTTAGTGATAGGAGGTATAAATAGGTTGAACTAACCTTATGATGTAAGCTTTCCTCACTTAATTGAATTACAATTTGAAAGCTCTTCCCTCCATCCCCAACTCTCTCAAGCAAAACACACACAAGCACACACTTGATTCTTCATTTCTTCTCAAATCACCAAGAATTAGCTTGATTTCGATCTCAAAAGCTTCAGCAATATATATATATATAAATAAATAAATAAATATATATATATATATATATATATATATATATATATATATATATATATATATATATATATATATATATATATATATATGTGTGTCTGTGTGTGTGTGTGTGTATATATATTATATTTAAAATCTAGCTCTTATATATTTAGATAGCACCCAAAAATGTACAACCGCACAGTAAATGTAAAAAAAATTTACACTTGCAGGTTGTGATCAGTGTAATGAACCATGTTTCAAAAATTTATAACTATTCAAAAATTTACACTTGCTTAATTGCTAACCTTCAACAAGTGGTATCACTGCTCTTGCACTTCTTCATCTATTCGAGATACGAGGGAAACAACCTTGCAATGTATTCACGAATCATAGAATCTTCAAAAAACTTACTAGTCTTCCACATCTGCTCATGAAAAACTATTAATATCAATATTTTTTACATCTATTTGAGTAATATTTTAAAACTATAACATAAACTTACAGATTGCCTGATGTTAAACTGTATGGTCTCTAAAAATTCTTCAATATGTCGAGAAACAATGTAACCACATTCCCAGCTCTCTTCTTGTTTCTAGCACTGTAATATTTCAATTGTATATTTTATACGTCTTAAATAAATTGGTAAAAAATGGAAATTGAAAACATACAGTTGTCCTTATCCATTGAAATCTACGGGGAAACATATCATTGATTACTCGTACAAGAGTGTAGTAATCGGGACCGGGTACATGCTTTAGAGAATCAACAATATATGCAATATTCGTTTTAGGACAGAGGATAAAAACCATCCAGTGTCGCCTGCAAATAAACACAAGCAATTAATCATAGTTATATATTATGGAAAATTAAATCTTACCCTTGATAGTATGGTGCAAGAAAGTATGACTTGCTTTGATGATGATTTAAAACATCCCTGATATGTTTTTAGACCTGGTTATTCTTGGTGCGACATTCTGGCTCGGTAATATGGTTTGGATTGAAAAATGCACATTGTGAATTGCTGCCCGCCATTTCATAATAATACCTTAAATATACAACATAAATTTAGTAAATACAATTATACCAAATAGTAAAATATCAAGCTTACATTGACAAACAATGTATCATGCTGCTATCAACGCAATGGAATCGAGCTAATTGTAAAATCTCCGTGGCTGGGATGCCTTCTTGTTAGGACCATATTATAACTAGTTTTGAGCTTTAAACATGTAATTAGTGGTAATTAGACAAGAGAGTAGTAATTAGTGATAGGAGGTATACATTTGTTTAACCTTGATGATGTAAGCTTTCACTCATTCTAATGGTCAAACACTTTTGAAAGCCTCAACTCCCTCCATCTTCTCTCTCAAGAACACACACACACTAAAACACACACTTGATCTTCATTTCTATACAAATCATCATGAACTGACTTGATTTCAATTGTATTAGCTCCATCAATTGGTATCATAACTCAATCCTTCAAGGAACATATCCAAATCCGTGATGATTTGATCCAGATATGAGTTTTTGAATTTTTTTTTTCTCTTCGAGCTGTGATTTTAATTGTCAAATTTTTTCTTTTGGAATTGATGTTTTGATTGGATATTCATACTTCTCCACTGATTCTAATCACAATAGAATCAAATTTCAATCCAATCCATCAACAATTCATTTCAATTTCGTGAGTTTTGTGAAAAACTTGAAAACTCAATATTTTGACTGTAATTCTCAAAATTCGATCTTATTTGTTATGGATTGAGGAATATTATTGGATTTGATCGTTAGAAAAGTAATTTCGAGCAGTTTGCAAGTTGAATCACTGGATTTGGTCAAGAATTGAGCAATGAATAAAAAAGATGAGTTTTTGAAACTTATGTACAAGTGTTCGGCTCGAAGAAGGAGTTCGGCTCCAAGAACATTATCAGTTCGGCTCAGTGTTCGGCTCCAACAGTGTTCGGCTTTCCAACAGTTCGGCTCTGCTCGAACCGAACAAAGTGTTCAGCCTCATCAGAGTTCGGTAATCGTAATCGGCAATTGTTCTCGGCAATTATTTTCAGAAATTGATCTCGGCTCTCTCTGTTAAATTGAATTTCGACTTCAATTGACAACTTCAATCAATTTCAATTCGGAACAAAATAAAATCGTTCAACAGAAAATCGTATGAAAAATTTATTTCGTCTTCGACTCAGATTCGACTTCTGATATGTGTTGATTCTCAATTTGTTGATTCCGATCACGATTATTCATTCTTAATCACGATTACGAATCAAGCTCTATCAACAACCGATTACAATTTCAATTGCTTGAAAGACTCCGGCTTTGGCAATTGATTTGAAGGTTCCCGGCAATTGACGAACTTTGCAGTTTCAATTCGATGTCACCAAGAACAAGTTCTCAATCAGTCAATTCAATTGATCTCGTCAAAAACAAATTTGATCTCATCTCCTTGGTTCCGATTCGGATCTCAAACACTAATTGATCTCTGCTCGAATTGTTGATCCCGACTGATTTGTGTCGATCGGTCCAGTCTCGACTTTTTGTTCTTGACTGCTCAATTCGACCAAAGCAGATCTCGGCCCAAAGTTTTATTCTCGGCCCAAATTGAAATATCACAAAAAGCCCAAATACAATTCAGGCCCAAGTTCTCAATAATTTAAACCATATAATCTTCAAGCCCATATCCAATTTAATCCAAATACAATTTGATAAAGAGCCCAAAACCAACACATAGCCCAAATCAATTCACAAAGCAAAACTTTTACATTTTTTTAAACCCGAACACGATAAGTTCACGACTTTTTAAACTTTTTCAACTTTTTAAACACTTTTAATTTTTGCATTTAGAAAAAAAGTTTTAAAAGAAAATTTCCACATTTTTAAACACAAGAACTTTTATAATATTCTTATAATTCCATTGGTCCTGATACTTGTTTTGTTAACACTCAGAAATCTGAAGTTGATTCTTTAAAACAAAACCTTTTAGATGAAAAAGATTTAAATAATCAATTTCAAGAACGTTTAAATGATTTGCAAAATGAAAATGAACAACTTGTTCATTCATGTGAACAATTTGTTCAACAGATTAAACAAACCAAAAATTTCAAACTCGAGAATCTGGATTTACAAACTCAAGTATCAGAACTGAAGGCTAAATATGATAATAATTGTAAAATACACACAAAAACATGGCATGAATATAAAATTACTAAAAATTGTTTGCAACGAAAACAACAAGATTTTAATGATAATGAAAAACAGTTTAAATCTTTAAACTCTCAAATTAAAGAATTATCTGAAAACTTAGATGAACAACACATCATTTCATCAAACGAAATGAAAAGCAAACAGAATATTATACAAAAACTTAAAAATGAAAACAATAAATTGAACTCCCATATCAAACATCTTGAAGAATTGATTATCAAAAGAGGACATACTGATCAAACCATCCATTTAAACAAGCCTAAAGACTTCAAATATTTCAATTCACGAGAAGGGCTAGGAGCTGATAATCCAGAATATCTTAAAAAGGCGTGTAAAATGGTTCCAACATTATATGATTCTAAATACATGAACAAAGGTATCTGGCAAGGCTTCATTCGAATGACAGACGTGGAAGAAGAAATTGAGTTCTTCAACAGAGTTAAAAAGGAGAATGCCCAAATTAGTTTCAATTACACTGAATTAAATAAAACAGATGAAATTACACAGGCAAAATTTGAAAATGATGATTATTGTCCAATTATAAAACCAGAAGAATTTGAAATCAAAGGAAATGCCGTTCTTCAATAAAAAGTAACACCAAAGATTTATGTTCCCTCTCTAATTTTAGAAAAGAAAATTTATCAATTAGAAACTGAAATAGATGAAACACGTCAGGCTTTTGATAAAGAAAAATCTGTTTTGCAAACCAAAATTTCTGAATTAGAAAATAAAATTGATGAAACACGTAAATCTTTTGATGAATAGAAAGAAAAGTTGCAAATACGAATTCAAAATTTAGAATCTAACTCATCTCATCTTCAGAAGCATAAGAAGCCTAGTGCATCTATGAACTTAGATTCTCCTTTAACTAATAAGACTAAATGTAATAACTCCAAAAAGTTTTCTCCTGTAATGACGTATCGTGATTTATATACAATCAAGCAATAGAGGAAATTCTAAACCTAAACCGAAATCACAAGTAAGTTCTTGTACGAAAACTAAGCCTAGGAGATCCACGGTTCCACCAAACTCTGATAAGAAATTGAATGCTCTCAAACAAGTTATTAGAGGAAATTTCACACCTAAAAGTTCAAATAAATTAGGTTCCTCTTCAAGACTTAATCATGCTCTGATGGATAAGGCTAAATCAACAACCGTGTTGAAACATTCTATTCCTTCAAAGAAAATCTTTTCCAAAACTAAAATTTTAAGATACTCAAGAAAAGATTTACTTTCCTCGGCACCTATAACAATTCTTAATCAAGTGTCAAAAACAACTCCTAAAACACCCACGATCTTAAAAGAAATGGGTTCCTAAAACTCCAAAATCTCAAATAATTCCCCGGAAATCATTTGAAAGTGAAACATCAAGTTTCAGCTTTTCTTGGAATTCTATATCTTTAAATCAAATAGATACAACTTATCGATGGTTTAATTCCCACACTAACATTGTCGGACCCAAACAAAAATAGGTACCAAAAGTTGTTTGATGTGTTTTGCAAGAGAATAAATTATACACAATTCAGTGTATAACTCGCATCTCAACAGGATGACTTATATACACTTCAGTATATGACTCGAACTTTAAAGCAATGGCTCTTACACACTTCAATGTATGACCCGAGCTTCAAAGAAATGGATTTCAAGTACATCAGCTTGAAACCTGCTCATTATCCGTAAATCACATAACTGTATAAATTCTTCTCCACCCCTCTACTGCTGTTAAAAGGTACATTTCTGATCTACAAAAATTTTCACTATCTTTATTTTGTCGAGGGGGAGAAATAATAATTCTAGGGGGAGAATTAGTACTTCAAAGGGGAGAAACTTTAATATTCAAAACTTTTATACCTGATTGAATAAATAAACGATAAATCTTTCAAAAGACAATACCTTCCCATGGTTTGTCAGTACCAGCCTTACCTTCCAAGGGAAATACTTGTCAGCTGACTGGTAAATGTGAGGGTATAAGTCTAGGGTATAGATTTAGGTGAGTGCAAGGTGATGTGAAAACATGATAATATCAAGAAAACACACCTTTGAGTGCATCCAAACAGCCAACAAACCGGGCAACCACACAAAAATGTGATCATTCATGTGTTGAATGTTTCACTAGACTTAACTGGCCCAGTAAAGCATCTGCACTCCATCACCAACAACTCAGATTCCTCTCAACAGGAATTTGTTTCAATTCATCAGGGGATGTAGCGCATAATCTATCGACTACTCATTCGGAGTATGTTGGTATTGAAATCATTAACCTCATGCCCCGGGGGTTACATCTCAATTTAATGCACAATGTGTCTAGATCTCACCGTCAAATATTTCCAATTTAGGACACATACACTATTGAAAATGAATCTCCGTGAATTCATCGGAACACTCATAATGGCATCACAATCTGGTGCTTCATGAGGATTGAATGGAAATCCTGCTAGAGGTAAAATTGTGCCAACTCTAAATGAAGGTCACACATTTGAATCAACGGTTGTGCAAATGACTACCGATTCATACGTTGTGTTACCGGTTACTCTATGTGAGCCCGGTATTACCTACATTGTTCAAGGTGCTGTGCCTAAAATTTTCAATCATAAAGGCAACAACTTATACCGGAAACACATACATTTCCGATGAAAAATCCATGTGAATCATTCTTACAATGTAACATTATAAATGTTGACCAATTGCACATGAGCGTTATAGTTCACTCTCAAATAACTCCTATGCTCTGCTATAACCGGCATGATCTTCCCCAGGAGCCACCTATAATATAGGCAGACTGTGAGGGTCCATAGGTCTAGGTGAGTAGAATCAAGTATCACGGGATCTTGACTGGGGTGCGCTGAGATAAAATTTGAGAGGGGGAATGAAGTATGGGGTGCAATTCAGCTAAACACATGGTAAAATGAAATGAGGGTGTAGTTGAAAATTGAAAAAGTAAGCTTGAGTGAGGAGGGTGTGACAGGGTTAAAGCAAACGAAAAACCCTTACCAACCGATTAAAAGCCGGGTCGCCACGTCTCTATCAGATTGCATATGTTGCTCTCTAATATTGGAATAGACATCATGGACCCTGTGATGCAATGCACAACCCTCCAACCACTCAAGTATTTCTTAAAAAGTACTTGTTTCATTTTCACGGAGACAAGCTCATATGCTATCGACATCTCACTTGGAGATTATTGATATTGAACAAGTGGACAAGTCTCTCCAGTCCTCGCCTTCGTTTGTCCACTAATTGAGTCTAGAACCGACATAAACACTTTTAGGACACAGACATTCCACCCAGCATATCTTTGTGATATTGCCGGAACAGTCATAGTGATACCAAAATTATTGGTATTCCACGATGATTGAATAGAAATCCTACCAGTGCTAACATCAACGCCAACATAGAATGTAGGTCACACAGTTTTTTTAAGTGTTGTGTTAACGGGCAATCTATGTGATCCCGGTTTTCCCTGTTCGATTACAATGTACATATTTGATGACTGTACTCCAATGTTATCAACAACAGTCGGGATATCAGATGATAAACACGAGATTGTTCTTTTATGTCATCCACAACGGTCATTAAGATTAGATAATAAAATATTTGACCGTATTTTTTCTTAATCAACAACAATCTGGGTTTAACTGATAAAATGTGTTATACATTGATTCATTCAAAATATAAATATATCATTATTCAACACATTTTTATCAATGGGCTTCACAGATTCTTCCTAATTCCACCCCGCAGAACTTCATATTTTACATGATGATTCAGATAAATCTTGTTCATCATGAGGGGAAGAATATATTAGCCCAGTTTACTCTGCATTAAAAAGGCATATGCACCGGTTAAGGGGGAGTAAACAAGAAACTGAAGATCCGTTGAGAAATAATTATTTGTTTGAGGGGGAGCATAAACTTTATCAATATTTTACCTAACAACAATTATCAATGATCACAAATCGACAAAGCCACAACTTCAAGAAAAGACTTCCGCTATAAACAACTCGATCTATGGGTCTACATTTCGTCGATTTACATGAAGTAATTTGTGAAGAAAAAGAAACCGATACATCTATAGAAATTGCAAAACACAAATTCTCAACCATTTCAACCCAAAACATCCATGTCAATCCGAAATCTAATCGTTTGAATTGTTCTTTCCAAATTCCATAACAACCACATCCATTCAAAAAGCTTAACTATTCAAAACCATTCATTCCAAACAAAGTACAAATCATCCACATCAATGAAAATCTTAAATGTACATATCATTCTTTCATACATACAAAACATTCACATTCAATCCAAATCTTAACATTTTCAAATCATTCTTACCAAAACAAACACACACATCCAAAACTTGAACTTTCAAACCATTCTTTTCAAAATCCAAAAACATCATCATCCTATTCTCACAAAAACCTCTACCACAAAATCCAAAACAAAATCTCCAAATATCTGAAAATCCCAGACAAATCCTTACCTAACTGATATTCCATTTTCAGAACTTTCAAAACTTTAGTAAATCAGTTTTTAGGTCTTCCTTACTCAAACAGATTCAACGAAAAATTTATTTTCTTTGAGTATCTGAAACTTCAAAATTCTGCTATGGTACTCTCCGGAAACTCAGAAATCATTTACATATCAAAGGAAAAAATCTTAATTGCTTCTCAGATATATTCTTTGAATTGCAAAATCAAGAGAAGTCAATTTCAAATATTGACAAGAAATTAAATTGAAGGAATATAATTAAACATCTTGACGCACATCTGAGAGTTATTGTAGATCACAACAAGCCAATAGGATATATTGAAGAAGGGAGATTGGGATTTGGTGCTTAAGTCCAAAAAGACTGGGATGAGGTATTAAAGCTCAAAAAGGGGGAAATTGTTAGGACCATATTATAACTAGTTTTGAGCTTTAAACATGTAATTAGTGGTAATTACACAAGAGAGTAGTAATTAGTGATAGGAGGTAAAAATACCTTTGTTTAACCTTGATGATGTAAGCTTTCACTCATTCTAATGGTCAAACACTTTTGAAAGCCTCAACTCCCTCCATCTTCTCTCTCAAGAACACACACACTAAAACACACACTTGATCTTCATTTCTACACAAATCATCATGAATTGACTTGATTTCAATTGTATTAGCTCTATCACCTTCTCTATCACTTAAGACCATATTTGTTATATTTGAAGGATTCATCAAGTAGTTGGAGAAATTGGGATTTAATACCATCACATAATGCTCGTCGTACTGAGGATCAATAGGAATATTCTCGGGTTCGAGTTCTGTTTGGGCTTCGGGTTCTGTTTGGGCTCCAGGGACTGTTTGGGCTTCAGGGATGGTTTTGGCTGGGCTGTCGGGTTGGGATTTAGTGACAGTTTGGGCTGCGGTGGGGGTTTGGGCTTTAGGGATTGTTCGGGCTGGGCTGTCGGGTTGGGGTGTGTTAATGGGTTGGGCTTCTGGGACTATTTGGGCTTCCGTGATGGTTTGGGCTGGGATAATGGGTTTGGTTTTAGTGACAGTTTGGGTTGGGTTGTCGGGTTGGGCTACGGGGACTGTTCGGGCTTCGGTGATGGTTTGGGCTGGGTTAACAGGTTGGGCTTCGGTTATGGGTTGTGCTGCGTGGAATGTCTGGGCTGTGGTGATGGTTTGGGCTGCGGGGAATGTTTCGGCTGTGGGGAATGTTGGATCCACCGATTGCAACTACAATAAGTAATGATAAAAACTTTAGTATTTAAAAATAATGATCAAAATAATGATAATGATAAGACTAACCATGCGTGTATATCCATAAAACTCTTGGTCTAAAGGGAAGGGTGAAGTTTCAGGAATTTCTGGTCTATAAACATAATTTGTTGACATATCAAATGTAGAGGATTCTCCCGAGTCAAATCTATGATGAGAATAATCTCTCGAGTCCCTTTCCAAACTTGGTAGTGGTGAATTGACAAGCCCATCGCCGATAAGCTAAAACATTTCTACAAAGTTACATAAAAGCGGACAGAAACAATAAAAAAAAAAACTAAAATATACCTTCACTGCATATCTTGGCCACTGTACTAATTTATATGGCAAATTCTCAACCCTTTGAACATCATCTGTTTTTGTGAGAGGATGGACAGGCAAATCCTCCTTTCCAAACACGATCTCATCAACTTGGACTTTTACACAACCATCGGCAATCGGTTTATTATGTAACAGTTGGGAACCCACAGTTGGCCATGCTTATCCAGAACCAACTTTGACTAAACGGGTATCAGCCACCCTAACTAGCAACTCATATGGTGTCAACACCTATAAATCAAATACAATTATGAGGCTGGATAGTATAGGCTGCAAAACGTCTAAAATGTTACCTCAATAGGTGGATAGTGTTCCACCGTTCCACGAGACCCACATGAATCATGGTGGCTTGTGTTGACCGCGGGGATACTTTGCGGGATCACATTTCTAATCAATCCACCTTTAACCTTTGTGTATCCAATTACCTCGGATACGGTCCGAGATCGTCCCCCCGTGCTCGCGTCCTAGAAGACGAATTAAAGGATCCTCTTTATGTTCTGCATAAGTACCATCCGCTATCATCCTTTTCTCTTCCGCGAGCTACAAAAAGTATTTGTTTACCAAAAAGATAAAAATATTCAATAAATAAAACTTAGTTGACCAAAATATCCAAATTTTCCAACGCTTCGTTAGGAAGTTCAAACTTTCCTTCACTATTCTTTACTGCACAACCCATCAAAAACAACCTAGACCGTTCATTTTGAATCTCCGAAAGAACATTGTGGTTTTGTAGAAATTCAGACCAAACTGCGTCCTTTTTATTTTTTAAAAACAGGTCCAGTCGCTTCGGCCCACGCGGACCTTGAATTGTCTCTTTGCATTGCTTGCATGTGCTTTCTCCCTTTTTAGCTACACAAATTAACAAATTGTTAATAATAAAATATTGTACAATACTAAACATATAATATAATTAAGAGATACCCTAAATTCTGGGGTGCTTCTTTGTGCCTTAAATGCTTCCCAATCATCCCTAATAAGAAACTTATACTTCTCACAAACATCCTTACCTGTAAGGACGAAATGTTTAACAAGCCTAGATTTAAAATTTGTACCGACTTTCACAGCTTTCTTCCTCACTAACTCTTTTGCATCATCGTTCTCGATATTTCACATATTCTACAATTTAGAGTAAATAAATTATATGCTATCATCACTTAACAACTATGAATTTCTAATAAATATATACCTTGGTATCCAGCCATAGTGTTTCAAATATGTCTTTGTCCATTTTGCCCATATCAGTTGCTAGCGGGAAACGATGTTGAACCGTCATCCCAAACCATGACACCAGTTCTTTACTCAGCGGGATATGATTTTTATCAAATTCAGTTTTATATACATCTTGGGTATATTTCTTCCCAAAAGATGCAGGACCACGTTCGCCTCTACGTCTCTTACGTTGTGAATTATCGGCCATTTCTGCAGAATTAGGACACACATGCGTGAACATAATACGTTAACAAAAAAGTTGATTACGAACGAATGCATAACAAACACAAAAAAATATTAACATAATACTTTAATACCTAGCTCAGTGAAGGAATCTCGGTGATGTAACGGTAAACTAGGGTTTAGGTCGACGAGAAGTACTGATTAAGGTTTTGGGAAAAGTGATTAAGGTTACGACGTGGTCAGAGCAACGACGGTTACTATCAAAGGTGAAGAAAACGACGGTGAATCCAAACTCCGGCGAACTAGTGCAGAGTGATTATGGTGAAGAAAACGACGGTTTCGTCGATTATGGTTTTGTATTCTCTAGTTTATGAATGTAATTTGCCTATTTTGTCAACTAATTGGAAGCTACTTACATTCTAAGTCTACTTCAAAGCATGAAATTAAAAAAAGTAAACGAAATTACCTTGAAAAGAGTAGCAGAACGAAACCAGGATCTCAACGAAGAAGAAAGACAACTATTTCAAAATATGTCCGTTGGATATTAAATAATTCAAATTTGATTTGTTATCGCGGTTCAACCGCAATAACAAAGCGTACACCCGCAACAACAAAAGAAACAACACCGCACTAACAAATGTATACTAGCCGTTACAATAAATAACGTTTTACAAGTAAAACTTGTTTACATGATATGAAATTAAATTGATAGACTTTAAAGATATATATTTATATATATATATATATATATATATATATATATATATATATATATATATATATATATATATATATATATATATATATATATATATATATATATATATATATATAGAGAGCGGTTCATGCGAGAACCACTAAAATTGCGAGAACTGCGAGAACCACTTTCTAACCAATCATTTTAATTAATTTGTTTTTTAAATATAAAGGGTATTAAGGTCTTTTAAACATCAAAATCTTTTTATTAATTATATTTAAATTTAGTTTCCTTAATAATCGTAACCTCCACCCTATTTTTTAGGATATTAATTCTGCAATGCATGTTTCCTTTTTTTTTTTTGGCAATTCGTACACATTCATTGATGAACACAAAAAAATAACTAATAAATTTTAACTTTATTTAACGTGTTCAATGATGAAGCATAGTAAATGCATAATGATAACATGTTCAATGTACAAAATTTACAGATTCAATAATGAACAATTTTACAAACATACATAATGAGAAAATCCATATTTACTGGTCATTAATAAACACATTTACATAATCATAATCATAATTAGAATTAAAATCCATAATTTATAATTTGTGGATCACCTCACATAATGTTCATTAAAATTTATAGATCTATAACACAAAAAGTAATGAATAACATAATAAAAACAATAGTTATCCACTTTTCACTGCCGTTCAATAATGAATAACCTAATAGTTGTCCACTCTTCACCCCTATTCGAGATCTGTTCACTATTGAATAATGAACAAATACAATGAACATAATGAACAACTAACCGATCGAATTTGAAGATTCACGAACGGATCTATCATAAATATTTTATTGATGAACAAACAATATGATACAACCCAAATACAACTCCGAATGCAGCCAAAACCTTCTTCGTGGTGAGAAAAAACTATATTAAATTTAATGCAACTTATTGAATTCTTTTAAATACCACCTCCAACCAATAAAGTCATAAAAGTACAACTATTATTGTTGTTAGTACAACTATAGTACTTTCATCATTTTTTTTTCTTTTAGCTACTTCCAATCTTGTTTTTACTGCTTCCAAACCAGCATGTTGCAGATCCACCATCAATGTCATAGCTTTCTTATTAAACATAAGAATTCAAACACCAATTTTTCGGTTGAAGTTCTTAAATACTAACAAAAAAATTCAAAACTAAATAGTGAACAACATACCTAATTGTTTGGTAACCAATACGTAAACAAACTTCGTCGGAACCCTAGATCCGGCGCCGGCGCCGTCATCGTCGGAAATTGCATTTTCGCGATTAGAAGTTTCTTCTAGGCCATCAAACACCATTTCGGGGCTTAGGGATCTTCACTAATGCCAGAACTTACAATGGATTTGGGAATAAACATGTAATTGAGTATGTTACAGTTTGTTAGATATAGGAACAGATCTGATAGAAGACCCGATGTTGTTGGAGAGAATGATACGGAGATGAAGATAGAAAACGAGATGTTGGAGGTGGTTAAGGGCGGCGGCGGTGCGAGCGGAGGTATAGGCTTCGTTATACTGTACCCTAGTCGGCGTCGGCGGTGCACAATGGTAGAGATATGATGGTGGTGGAAATTGGAACTGCTGGTGCTATTGGTGGTGGTGGTTGGAACCGACGCTGGTGGTTCGCCGGAAGAGTCGTAAAGAGAGAGACGAGAGAGAAACTGGGAAAACACACATAGTGTGTGTATTTTAATATTCAATTAAAAGTGTATGCTAATCTTTCTATTATAAAATTCATTTCCATGGACCATTTTACCCTTTAGCCAATATCTTTTAATCCTTACATTTTCATTTTTTTACAAAATTGCCATCGATGATCTTAGCCATCCTTTTTCTAATCTGAAGGCTATAAAGTTGTTCTCGCAGTTCTCGCAATATTAATGGTTCTCGCATGAACCCTTGTCTATATATATATATATATATATATATATATATATATATATATATATATATATATATATATATATATATATATATATATATATATAGGGTAATGATCCATAGAAAAGGGTCCTTATTTGAAGAAGTTGAAGAAGCAATGCATTTTCGTAAAATATACATATATGAATACATATACATACATTTATGTATATATACATACATATTCATACCATAGATATACATATGTTCGTATTTATACCCGATATATATGTATATATACACATATATATACATATGCATTTTACGTAACTTGCATTTTCAGTCGTAATTTGCATTTTTAATCGGAACTTGCATTTTCATTTACGAAAATGCATATGCATACCGTATATATATGTGCATATATATATACATATATAGGGTACAAAATATGAACATATGTATATCTATGGTATGAATATATACATATATACATGTATAGATAACACTTATGTATACATACATGAAAACATATACATATATGTATACATGCATGAATGACATCCATGCAAACCAATATTTGGGGGTCCCTCATCAAATACATTAATGTGTCTTCCATTATCATTTCATTTCAAAAATCAATGGTTTAGATTGAATTCTGCTGGTTCTGTAGCCTTAGTTGGTTCTGAAACTAATTCAACATATATATATATATATATATATATATATATATATATATATATATATATATAGAGAGAGAGAGAGAGAGAAGATGATTAATTGCCAACTACTACATCTTGGAAACCATCATAAATTAAGGTTTAAAGATTTCAGTCATTATTTGTTAATATTATAAATTAGTCAATTAAAATATTAATATTAATCTGTTAATATTATAAATTTATTATTTGAAATTAGACATTCTAATTAATTCGAAGATAGATTTTTTTTAACGGAGACTTTGAAGATAGATGATTAACTAGAAATAATACTAAAATTAAATTATAAACGTGCATTCATTAAAACGAAAAATTAAAAAGTTACAAAATGTAAAACCATACAAAGTAATTAAAACAAAGTAACTTTCAAAAAAACCCGGCCCACAGGCTTCATTTTCTCCAGATCAAGGGTGAAACAAACCTTTGGTTCCACCTGATGCCCCACATCATTCTCAACTCGTCAAAGTTCCCATGAATGGTAATCGGGCCATATGGTCTTTCTTCAATTGGTTTCTTTCGATTACGAAAGATATCAACCAGCACGAACCTTTCACTCATTTCTCCTCTCTCGAAGATACAAAGAGAGCCATAGTTGTAGAGCTTGTGATCATGAACCACCTGTGCTGGTATAGTCTGAAATTAAGACATCAAAACAAAATATATTTAATTATTATAAAAAAAGCAGAAAGAAAAAAAAACAAAATATATGCATACAATTTCAGAACGATTAACTATGTGAGTATTCCATTTCAAAGTAAAGAAATGTCTTTTTTCTAAAGGATCTTCACTTCGATAGTTGTTAATCGTGTCGTCAGTAGAAGAGTCGATTTCAATGAATTCAACAGGATATTGGTTAACTTTATATAACCACGAAGGGCGTCGAAAGTTGCAGCCAGTAAATGCCAAATTGAAGAGGGAAAACTGACCATCATATGGAATTCAAGCGCCTAACATCAGTGAAACCGCTATAAAAAATACTAAAAACCGCAATAACAAATGTAACAGTGTAACTGCACCGTTTTTATATGATTTTGGGATTTAAATTAAATGCATCGAATAAATACTGCAGATCAAGTTGGATGAAAATTACACCTAGTGTTACAACTACTTTTTTAGAACATATCCATATAACCGCAACAACAAATACGACAGCCGCAACAACAGATGTTTTTCCTCGATTTTTACCACATCATAGATAGAGTTGCAGCAGAATCAAATATTTTATTGAGATTCTAAAATATACGCAATGATAGTTTCTTTGAAATTAAAAGAGAACTTAATTTCAGCTCTATATATTGGACTCTAATTGCCATTATTTTGATGGATCAAACTTAATTTTCATATATGAAGCTAAATTAAGTCATTGCTTACTGGTGCGGCATTATCAAGATTCACCTGTTGCAGCAGATTTTGTTCGTACTTGAATCTTGATGATGCTGCAGCAGAAATCAACATGACTATTTACTTGTTTGGAGATGCGGTTGTACAGTTGTGATGCGCGCCAAATCACCAATCCCGCCAAAAATTTTAGTTGTCTTTGTAACTTTCTATAAGTATATATAAGACTTCATGCATGCATTCCTTTTGTTATATCAAAATACTTTTCAAAATAAGATTCTTTTGTAAGTTTCTAATATGAGTTCTAGTCTGCATATTGGTGATCACGAAGTACAAGTTAATAATTATTTCATCGTAAAATGGTGTGCATCCATGTCAAAAAAAATTGTATGATTTTCTTTTTAATTTCTTGATACATATATATATATATATATACATATATATATATATATATATATATATATATATATATATATATATATATATATATATATATATATATATATATATATATATATATATATATATATATATATATATATATATATATATATATATATATATATATATATATATATATATATATATATAACCATTTTAATTTGTAGTATAAATTTAATTTTCGTTTCTTCATCATCAGACTATTCCAGCAAAATTTGTTAGGGATCACCAACTTTGGGACGAGCGTCACTTGGTTGCTTTGCAAAATCTTGAGATGAGTCCCCCATACAGTAAAGTTTTTAATTTACAAACCCACGGTGATTGAAGGAGGTCCAATGTTCGTTTTATGGACCATATGACTATCAATGGTGATATGGTCGACTTCAAACAGAAGATGGGCATCCGCATGAACAAACCCACAATGGTCATGGACTTTTCTTCAATGTTACTCTTCTCTGAATTCAACATGCATGTTTGTTAGCTTTGTGTTTAGGTTTTGGTTATCCTTGTTTTGGTTTGGTTTGTAATAGTTTGTTACATATATGTAATGTTATCGTTGTATTTTTATGAAATTTGTTTTTGTTTGCCAATTAATTAATTAATTAATTAAACTGAGTAGTGTAATTTCCCCCGACATTTTTAGGTGTCGCAGCAAAAAGCTCTCCTGTCACCGCAAAAGAGTCGCTCCAAAAATATTTACGATATAGGGGTCTTATTTCCTTCATACTTCATTTTCAGCCTCCAACACCCCCCCCATGAAAATGGTTTGGTACAATGCATATTTTCTTCATACCATGTACCGTACTAATTATAGTTGGTACACTAATCTAGCTACCACTACTGTACCATGTATAATTGATACCAATTTGTTTGGCTACCAATAATCTTGGTTGGTACAAGTTGGTACCTGTATATACCTAGTGTGCTTTTTTATTATGTTTGTAAAGGATGAGCGAGACGTCAATTCACTCATACTTTTGAGTTTTAATGGTGTTATCAAATATTAGCTTTTACACATATATATGCTTAATGGTAATATGGAATTTATATTTCGAAACAAGGGAAAGCAAGAGGTAAGTACGATAAAGTTTTGAAAAATGATTTTAGGTTTAGTTATAAAATAAAAATAAAAGACAATAATTATAAAGACATTTACTTAGGTAGATCCATTTAGAAAGTTGTACTATGTAATTGTTATGTGTTAGTCCCGTAACAAGTGTAAATAAGTGTAGAAGGGGTGTTGAATACACTTGTACTACATTTACTGATCAATTTAGAAATTAATGAATAAATGATTTTTACTAATCAATAATGATATACCAAAGTACAAACAGTTGCGGAATAGCTAAGAACTCGAATCCAGACTAAATTATTTGAAAGAGATAGACAATTACAAAAGCTATCTAAATCAAGTATTGATTAACTAATAATCGAATACAAGATCAGACATTGATATCACTAAGTACAATTGATGAAAAAAAATGATAAACAATATCACATGGATTTCACTATGCTTTTGAAATGAATTGCAGAATTGCATATGAGCATAGTGAAAATCGTTGTGGTTGTTCACACCTGGATTCATCCATCGACACCTCTATTTATAGGATTTGTACGGGGTGACAGCTAAGAGGGTGTACGAATTGTTCACGTGTAAGAATTCCGTTGGTGTTAAGGATATTTTCATGCGACTAGTATTACTAACGGAATTCTTACAGTCTTTTTTGTCTTCTAGTGGTCGCCGAGATTTTCTAGAAGATATGCATATGATTCCATTTTTCGGCGACTCACTATCTCCAGTGATCTTGTATATACTTGTATCATTTTGTGTCAACTGAAGCTCCAGACGCTAAGTAATGTTCAGATACTCATGGTTCTTCAGATGTTGGGTTTGCTTCAATGACCTTCACTAAGATTGAGACTTAGTGTATCATTGTCCTCAAGATTCAGTGTGTTTTGTAAAGTGCACACTGAACCTGTTATGACCATCTGAACAGTTGATCACTCTTTGATTCCGCACAGGAAATTGATCCTTGCTTCTTTAGATGTTTATATGGTGTAGTTAAGTGATGAGGATATGAACACATCAGATACTCATACACTCATAATCTAAAAACATTTCTTCAGATTGTCTCCCAACTATTGTATGTTTGTTTCATTAAATATGTTATATTTAAGAGTTGCGTTCAGGTATCCAACAATCTCCCCTATTTAAGGTAGACAAATAGTTAGACATCTCCCCTGAATGTGTGAAAGTCTTATAACTTAACCTTATCAATATTCACAGGTGCTAAAATCTGAAATTCGTATCATTTACGTTTTAGAATTTTTAATTTTTTGGATTCTATAAAAAGTATATCTATATATAAAACGAAAATTTTAATAACAAATATTTTTTATTTATATACTACCTCCGTATCAAAATAAGTGATACACTTTTTATTTAGGGATTGAACAAAATAAATAATACACTTCCAAAACTTAGCTTAGACCGGTGCCAATGGTTTGGCAAACTGATACCGTCAGTTGTTGGCAAATCAGCGCCACGTCAGCTCACTCTCCAACCGACATTAAACTGACGTACCCATGCCAACAATACCACTTTCCTTTAATTTTTTGGGACCCACCATTACAAAACACACACACACAAAATACCCCTTTGGGCCCACCCACCAACCGGCGCATCCTCTCCTCTCCGTCTCCAAAGTGGCTGCATGTAAAGTGGCGGAAGACTGACGGAGGTGTGCCAATGGTGGCGGAAAAGTGGCGGAAAAGTGGCGGAAAGTGGCGTAAGGCGTTGGCATGAGTCTTATTTGGTAAAAAAGTGGGACCCTTTCTCCACTAATGATCTACTTTAATAAAATGAAATTACACCTTTACCCTTACTTTTACCTTTAAACATTCTTAATATCACTTGATTAAAAAGAAGTGAGACTCATTCTCCACTAACTATCCACTTTAATTTATTTTAAACTACTTTTTTAATCTTTTGCCTCAAAAATCATATTTTAAGAAGTGTATCACTTATTTTGATACGAAGGTAGTATTTAACTTAAGCAAACCACAATATATAAAGTTCCATCAACGACCCTGACCTTCTTTAAAGAAATTAGTTGGGAGATTAAATTTAATACAAACACTCACGCTACTAATATTATTATTAATTACCTTAGATCTTGTCGACGATCACCAAATAGATTATATAAATAGAAAAAATATACGGTTGCTTATAGACATTTTGAGACACACATGTGACATGTAGTTAAATCAACTCGACTAATTTAACTCACCTTAGTGTCACACCTTTCATTGTTAGAACGTGTATTAAGACAACTCTTCGAATTGTAACCGAGTAAATTTTCTCCTAGGGGTGAACATAGTATGGTATCACGTGTATTTTCCTCATACCGCGTACAGTATCAATTATAATTGGTACACTAATTTGACTACCGGTATCATACCAATTATACTTGGTACCAATTTATTTGGCTACCAACAATGTTGGTTGGTACAAATTGGTACTGTATAGCAAGATTACAAACAATTTTTGGAGGTCTTCGCGGGGGGGGGGGGGGGGGGAGGAGTTATGGCAATGCCGAAGTTTCACCCGTTGCCTTCTTTTGTTGTTTAAATAAAAATGAAGCTAAAAAATATTAAAAACAAGAGATGTTTTATCATATGATATTTTATCATCATCCATCATTTATAATATATTAACAATTTTCCAAACTCAAAAACAAGATAAATAAAACGATAATTTATTAATGCTATATAAAAATTATCTATGTTAAAGAATCAATTATATATATTGTATGGTGGAGAGATTTTTAAAGATATAAATTAGACCATAATTTATGTAAGTATATATTGTAAGAATCAATTTAATATATGTAGTGTAGAATTAAAATCAGAACCAATTAAGGCTACAGAACCAGCAGAACTCAATATATATATATATATATATATATATATATATATATATATATATATATATATATATATATATATATATATATATATATATATATATATATATATATAGAAGTGAGATCGAGTGAGGACACTTTTTCCGGTGAGGACTGCGAGGACAAATCTGGGCCTTGGATCAAACAAAACCAATAACTAGGATCTAATGTAAAGAAAAGTAACAATGTTAGAAGGTTAGGGGATTTTGTGTTAAGTTTAACAAAATAGATGGGGGTAAAAAGAAAGTTTGTAAGGTTAAAATGGTCATTTTCGCACACATACTCTCTCTCCTCGCCACATGTCAATTTCTGATTTGGTGGGTTTTATTTCTACCCCCAAGTTCGTATTTCGGTCATAACTTTTTTTTCTTTGTAAAAAAAAAAACTAAAAATGCCAAAGTTCTTATAATTAAATTTTTCTACAAAATGAGTATAGTCATGAAAATTTGAAAAAAAAAACCTAGATATAATATTGGATCATTTTGTTAAATTTTGATCATTTTGTTAATTTTAGATCATTGTCATAATTTTGGATCATTTTGTTATTTTTGGATCATTTTTAATCTTGCATAAATATAATTTTGCATAAATAATTAGTCAAATAATATATCATATATAATTTTGGATCATTTTGTTCATTCATGGTCATTTTGTTACTTTGTACTATTGTTAATTTTTGGATCATTTTGTTATTTATGGATCATTGTAAATTTTGGATCATTTTTTTTTCTTTCAAATTTTCATTACTATACTCATTTTGTAGAAAATTTAATTTTAAAATTGTTGGCATTTTTAGATTTTTTATTTTACAAATAAATAAAAAAGTTATGGACGAAAAATAAAGTGCGGGGGAAAAACCCACTTCCAATTATAAGAGTACAAGTGGCAAAATGAGGAAATGGTGGTTTCGTAAATAACCTTTATGCCCTTTTTAAGATGAGTGGATGAGATTTATCCTCGCAGTCCTCACCGGGAAAAGAGTCCTCACCGGATCCGGACCCTATATATATATATATATATATATATATATATATATATATATATATATATATATATATATATATATATATATATATATATATATATATATATATATTGGTTGGTACGGTACTACCATGGTATTTGAATATTAATACCCATTACCGTACTATGAATGCTCGATTGGTACGGTACTACCAACCAAACATGTTGGCTACCAACATATTGGCTACCAACTTTAATTGGTTCGGTTGGTAGCATGTTGGTTGGTTTTGTTCGATACAAATATGACACCCCTAGTAATGACGACTTGCAGGGCACCCGCACAATCTGCCGACAAGTACCCTATGACTATTTTGCGACGACCAATCGATAGGTGGTGGTGTGATGGTGGGTAGTCAGTGTTGGTAATTTCAACTTTGTAAAGTTGAAGAGATTAATAAAGAAAATTATAGTCATATAATGAACATATGATCTACTAGCTCAGTCAGTTAAGCCACTTTAGAAGTTACAAGTTCAAATTATGCATGAAATATATATTTTATAAACATGAATCTGTCCTGAAATAGTAAGTAGATCGGCTGAAAATTAAGCCATTTAACAACAACATATCTCATCGCGTAAGGCTGTTACACATTAAACTTATTTATTAAATATTTGTAGTGACCACGTGACATAGCAAAAAGTTACAAGTTAATTACATTTTCATTTGAAAAATGACAATTTTTTACAAGTAAAATTGATTGACCCGTGGATTCTTATCTAACAAATCAAATGGATAAAATCAAACGGAAGGAGGTCAGGTACTACTACCTAAATTAATGCATAAAATAGTTTTGGCATGAGATTAAACGGTAAATAGTTTTCTCATTACAAAAGGTAAAGATGATAAATTATTATTCTTTGCAAGTTGTTCTAACACCAAATGCAAACATATAGATATGTAAGTGAGGTGAAGTATCAGATGTATCCTAGGGTTCTCCACCAAGCTCCACTCCATTAGTGAAAATAATGTGTTTTGTGATGAAGGAAGGACAATGAGATGTTGCTGCTTTTATTGAGGAGACTTGGACTTCAAACCTAAAAAATTAAAATATAAAAAATAAAGATTGTTGCAATTTAGTTTAAATGAATTCCAACCAATATTACGTTAGAGCACATGGAGTGGTGGGATTTTTTCACCTGTGTGTGTTCGGTGTTTTGCCACTGCATGACGCCGTTCCTAACAGTGTTCACAAACACCATCGGGGGAAGATTATGGATTTCGAAATTTCTTTTCTAAAGGCAATATTTTAAAAGTGATATTCGCCCTACGTGAAATTGGCATACGGAACTAGGCCTGTAAATGAACCGAACGAACACAAACGAGACTTGTTCATATTTATTTGTTGAGTAAATTACACAGATGATTCTTTAAGTTTATAGCAAATTTAACCAGTGGTCCTTTAATTTCAAAAATTACACTGAAGGTCTTTAATTCTGAAAGGTTTTTCATTGATGATCTTTTACACTAGCTGGTTAATTTTTTTTGTTAACTTACCCCTGTGCAATGCACATGAGGGTAAAAAAGACATTTTTTTATTTTTTTTCCTTTTATTCTTAAATTAAAAACTTTTATCTCTTTCTTTCATCCCCATCGTTAACCATTAACATGCAAGAAAGAGATTAAAAATAACAATTTAAGAATGGAAAGAAATTAAAAATAACTTTTTTACCCTCACGGACATTGCACATGGTGTGACTTAACAGAATAAATTAACGTCAGTTAGTGTAAATGACCATCGGTGAAAAACCTTTCAGAATTAAGGACCATCGGTGTAATTTTTGAAACTAAAGGATCATTGGTTGTGGGATGTGCATTCAAGGATTAAGCAACAATAACAATGAAATTGGAAGATTAGATGGAAGAAGAAGATGAAGCTTTGCACATGAAAAGTACGATCAATTTAATATGACGGCAAAGGTTAATCAATATTCGGTTACAACTAGGTATTTATACCTAGGCATAATATTGACTAATTACATAAAATACCCCCAGACTATTGATTACAATAAATATCACATATTACACCCCTAGACTATTGAATACACTAAATGTGACCCAACAATCTCCCCCTTTCTAACAATAGTCTGGGAAGCATATCCTCGAAGTCTCCATCTTTAGTAAAAGCCGAGCCTTGTCGATATTTCGTTGGATAGTGATGTATCAGGATCAGCTTGAGCTTTGTTAACCTGTGAAAACGAATACTTCTTGTAGCTTTTCAACCAAAAAGATGTATTTTGAAGACTTTTGACTGAAGATACATGTTGATCGACTAAAAGTAAGACCCATAATGATAGAGAGATTAGCAGTGAAAGTCTTTTCTTGAAGTTTGTGGCTTTATGTCGATCAATGGTTCTTGATAATTGTTGTTCGGGTAAAGTGTTGATAAGGTTTACGCTCCCCCTCAAACTGACAATTATTTCTTCATGGGGTCTTCGGTTCCTTGTTTACTCTACCTTCACCGGTGCATATGTATCTTTTTGATGTGGAGTAAGCTAGGCTAATATATTCTCCCCCTCATGATGTACAAGATTTATTTGAATCATCATGCAATCAGGAAGAATCTCCGAAGCTTTTTGATAAAAATGTGTTGAATAATGATATATTCATATTTTGAATGAATCAATATATAACACATTTTATCACTTAAACCCCATTTCGTGACGTCTTTAGCATTGTTTATGGTGTACGAATACATTCTAATTCTTGTTGACCGTTGAGGATGACATGAAAGAATTCGATCGTTCATTTATCATTTGAGCTTTGGACCGATGTTAATGATGTTGGAGTGCGGTCATCCATTCCTTGCACCATATTCCAGTAGAGTAACCCGGGATCACATAGATTGCCCGTTAACACAGCATTTACAAAAACTGTGTGACCTACGTTCAGTGTTGGCTTTGATGTTAGCACTGGTAGGATTTCCATTCAATCATCGTGGAATACCAATATTTTTGGTATCACTATGAATGTTCTGGCAATATCACAAAGATATGCTTGGTATTTTGCCTGTGTCCTAATGGTGTTTATGTCGGTTCTAGACTCAATTAGTGGACAAACGAAGGCGAGGACTGGAGAGAATTGTCCTCTTGTTCAATATCAACAATCTCCAAGTGAGATGTTGATAGCATATGAGCTAGTCTTCGTGAAAATGAGTGTCTGGGGGGTTTGCATTGCATCACTGGGTCCATGATGTCTATTTCAATATCAGAGAGCAACATATGCAATCTGATAGAGACGTGGCGACCCAGCTTTTAATCGGTTTGGTAAGTGTTTTTCGTTTTCTTTAACCCTGTCACACCCTCCTCACTCAAGCTTACTTATTAAATTTTCAACTTCACCCTCGTTTCATTTTACCATGTATTTAGCTGAATTGTACCCCATACTTCATTTCCCCTCTCAAATTTTACCTCTGCGCACCCCAATAAAGATCCCGTGATAATTGATTCTGCTCACCTAGACCTATGTACCCTCACAGTATGTCCTATATTGTAGGTGGCTCCCGGGGAAGATCATGCCGGTTATAGCAGATCATAGGAGTTATTTGCGAGTGAACTATAACGCTCATGTGTAGTTGATCATCATTTAAGATGTTATGTTGTAAGAATGATTTTCATGGATTTTTCATCGGAAATGTATGCGTTTCCGGCATAAGTCGATGCCTTTATGATTTGAAAATTTTAGGCACAACATCTTAAACACTTTAGGTAATACCGGGCTCACATAGAGTAACCGTTAACACACCATTTGATTCAATAGTTATTTGCACAACGGTCGATTCAATTGTGTGACCTGCATTTAGAGTTGGCGCAATTTTAGCTCTAGCAGGATTTCCACTCAATCCTCGTGAAGCACCAGATTGTGATGCCACTATGAGTGTTCCGATGAATTCACAGAGATTCATTTTAATAGTGTAAGTGTCTTATATTGGAAATATTTGACGTTGAGATTTAGACACACTGTGCATGAAATTGAGACGGAACCCGGGGCATGAAGTTAATGATTTCAATACCAACTTACTCCGAATGAGTAGTCGATAGAATATGTGCCACGTCCCCTGATGAATTGAAACAAATTCCTGTTGAGAGGAATCTGAGTGGTTGGTGGTGGAGTGCAGATGCTTTACTGGGCCAGTTAAGTCTAGTGAAACATTCAACACATGAATGATCACATTTTTGTGAGGTTTCCCGGTTTGTTGGCTGTATGGATGCACTCAAAGGTGTGTTTTCTTAACGTTATCATGTTTACACATCACCTTGCACTCACCTAAATCTATACCCTAGACCTATACCCTCACATTTACCAATCGGCTGAAAAGTATTTCCCTTGGAAGGTAAGGCCGGTTCTGGCAAACCATGGGAAGGTATTGTCTTTTGAAAGATGTATAATTTATTTATGCAATCAAGTATAAAAGTTTTGATTTTCAAAGTTTCTCCCCCTTGAAATACTAATTCTCCCCCTAGAATTATTATTTCTCCCCCTCGACAAAATAAAGATAGTGAAAAATTTTGTAGATCAGAAATGTACCTTTGAACAACAGTAGGGGGTGGAGAAGAATTTATACTATTATGTGATTTACGGATAATGAGAAGGTTTCAAGATGACGTACTTCAAAGCCATCAAAAGGTTAGGAACGGGTTATACACTAATGTGTGCATAAGCCATAAAATTGAAAAGCGAGTTATACACTGATCTATGTATAAGTCATTAAATTGAAAAGCGAGTTATACACTGAATTGTGTATAAGTCATTGAATTGAAAAGCGAGTTATACACTGAATCGTGTATAAGTCATTAAATTGAAAAGCGAGTTATACACCGAATTGTGTATAAGTCACTAAATTGAAAAGATTTAATAACATTGAAAAACATTTTTGCAGAAACAAAATTGAAATTTAAAGAGTAGAAATGATTTAGGTTTTGAGATTTAGCATACCAAGTTTAGAAACAAGAAAATTAAATCGTTTTTCGTCTAAAGCCTTGGTAAATAAATCAGCTAACTGAAAATCAGTGGATACGAAGTACATTTCCACATTTCCTTGTTCAACGTGATCTTTGATAAAATGATATCGAAGGTCAATATGTTTAGTTTTGGAATGTTGAAAAGGATTGCATGAAATTGCAATTGCACTTCGTGAGTCACAGTATACAGGAATACAGCTGTATGAAAAGCTGTAGTCTTTCAATTGTGACTGCATCCAAATTACCTGGGATAGGCATCTTGCAGCAGCAACATACTCCACTTCGGCAGTTGAAAGAGATACACAATTTTGTTTCCGTAAGGACCAGCTCACCAATTTATCACCAAGAAATTGAGCACCTCCAGATGTGATTTTACGATCCAACATACAGCCAGCATGATCAGCATCTGAGAATGGAGATAGGTCAAACGGAGTTTCTTTGGGATACCAAAGACCAAGATCTCGAGTACCCTTTAAGTAACGAAATATGCGTTTGGCTACTTGAAGATGAGACTCTTTAGGAGTAGCTTGATATCGAGCACAAATGCAAGTAGAAAACATAATATCTGGTCGACTAGCAGTTAGATATAATAATGACCCTTTCATGTCTCGGTAGTTGGTTACATCAACCAGCTTACCAGCGGGACCAGCATTCAATTTTGAGCCAGGTGACTTCTTCAGCAAGTCAGTGAGAATACCCTTTAGCAACCAGGCATGATATATTTTACATCCATCAAAAGTTACGGATGGCTTCTATTCTTGCAACCGGAGCAAAAGTTTCTTCATAATCGATGCCCTCCTATTGAGAATACCCTTTAGCAACCAGGCGTGCTTTATTTCGAATAACAATCCCATTTTCATCCTTTTTGTTCTTAAAGATCCATTTCGTACCAACGACAGACTTCCCAGGTGGTTATGGAACTAGACGCCAAACTTTCAATCTTTCAAATTGATTGATTTCCTCTTGCATTGCAAGAATCCAATCTGGGTCTGTTAGAGCTTTGCTGACTTTCTTAGGTTCATTAGAGCTTTAAAAAGATGAGTATTGGCATTCATCAGCAGTTGCTCTACGGGTTTGAACAAAAGAGTCAGGATTTCATATTATTTGATGTAAAGGATGCTCTTTAGTCCATTTCAGAGAATGAGGAAGTGGAAGTTGACCTGGAATTATATTGGAGGTATCAATGAATGCAGGATGTGGGATCATATCAGTTTAAGTATTGGATGTAGAAGGTGGAGGATCGACTTTTTGGACATTGAATTTTGAGATATCAATCACAACCTTTGGAGCTTGAGCTGGCGCAATGATTAAATCAGAAACACCGGCAGCTTGAGTAGGAGGTGGAGGAAAATCCGGTGATGATTGAGTTCCCATTGATGACGAAGAAGAGTCTGAATTTGATACTGACTCGGTGTTATCAGGAGCAGCAGATGTTGAAGATGGAGAATCAGGGGAACTTGGAATTTGCATCTCGGGTCAGTGATAGACTGAACATCTGCGGCTGAAGGAAATGGAACACCAGCCTCTTGAAGTAAGGTATGTATGATATTATGATATTCATCATAAAAGTATCCAATCAAAACATCGAAGTCATTTTCAGAGGTGGAAGGAGATGAAGAGGGTAAAAGAGATTCAATATCTGAGGTTAGTGAATCAAGAGGAAATGTCTCATCAAAAGTAACATTTACACTTTCTCTTATCGTCCGATTTGATCGATTATAAACTCTAAATGATGCAGATTCACGTGAATACCGAACAAAGACTCCTTCATTAGCTTTAGCTTCAAATTTATTCAATTTGTCTTTGTCATTTAAGATGAAGCAACGACTTCCAAAAATATGGAGAAATTTAACATTTGGGATTCTTTTATTTATCAATTCATACGGAGTCTTGTTGTAGGTCTTGTTGATGATATAACGATTTTGAGTGAAACATGCCGTGTTGATTGCTTCAGCCCACAGAGATAAAGGTAATTTTGAAAATGAAAGCATTGTGCGGGTTGCTTCAACTAAGGTACGATTTCTTCATTCAACTACTCCATTCTGTTGTGGAGTTCTAGCAGCGGAAAATTGATGGCTTATACCAACGGATTCAAGAAAAGAATCTAGGGTTCGATTCTTAAACTCAGTTCCATTATCAGTCCGAATGGTATTGACTTTTAATTCCAAATTTGTCTGAGTTTTCTTGATAAAGGCGATAATAATATTAGCAGCTTCATCTTTGGTACGTAAGAAGTGAACCCAGGTATAACGTGAGTAGTCATCAACAATTACTGACACATATCGTTTACCAGCAATTGATTGTACACTCATTGGTCTACATAGATCCATGTGAAGCAATTCAAGCGGTTTGGATGTGTTTTGAACTGGGTTTGACTTATGTTACGTCTTCTTCATCTTTCCCATTTCACAAGACGAACATAGATGGTCTTTTTCAAAAGAAACGTCTAGAAGACCAGAAACATGGCCACCTTTGACCAACTTGTTAACAGTTTTCAAATTAAGATGTGAAAGACGGCGGTGCCATAGCCAAGACTCATTAGACGTTGCCATATCCAGTTTGAATGTTCATTCTTGATCCAATTGTAATGAACACACATGGATTTTGTGTCACTTAGTCTTGATTTGGTTTTCGGAGAATTGGAAGAGGTGCTTGAATTTGACGATTTAGGTGTGGAGAATCCTCGAGATATGTGACGTTGAGTGTGCAGAACTTTATTAGAGATGGGTGGGGTAGCGGAACGAACATGAGTCGGTTTGAAAGCTTGTGGAGATGGATGTTGTCGTTTATAGTTCAGAGGACGAGAAACAGATGTTTTGCATGAGTACGGGAAAAAAATTTTGCAGGACTTAATTATTTTACCAGATCGATGTAGAACATCGTTTCTAGGACCACATGGAGCATCCAGCCTAATAGAATATCGTTCATCATACTGAGAAATTTGTTTATTTGTTTGTTTGTCACAATATATCTTTTTACCGGTTTTATCATATTTAACAAACATATTATCACCATTAACATCATAATTCACAGGACGATAAACAGCAGAATCATAAACAGTACCAAAAGCCAATTTAGGAGAAATAAAATTCGTGAAGTTATTACATTTATTATTAAAAGAAAAAGAAGAAGCTAAAAATGAAGATGAACTAGACTTCTTAAGTTCCTTTGACTTAAGCATACTGATACCGGACGACTTAGACTTCTTAATCTGAGCGACTCCTTTGTCTCCGACTGGCGTGGGCTTCTTAAGCTTGAATTCTAAGGTTTTATCTGAAACATTTAAAATAGTTGTGTCAGAACTTCTTTTTAAAATAACAGGGATTTTAATTGTAGAAGGCTTTTCAAGAGTTGCATTTAGAGCAGAAGAATCAATTTGTGAATCATTTTGAACAGAAAAAGAATTTGTTTTAACAAGTTTACCTTATGTGTTTCATCAATTTCGGTTTCCAATTGGCAAATTTTCTTTTTGAGAATTAAGGATGGAATATAAAGCTTTCGTGTCACTTTTTGTTGAACGATAGCATTCTCTTTAATCTCAAATTCTTCTAGAGTTATTACTGGAAAATATTCATCATTTTCATATTTAGCCTTTTTAGTTTCATATGTTTTGTTCAATTCGGCATAGTTGAAACTGATTTGAGCATTCTCCTTCTTTGCTCTGTTGAATGTCTCAATTTCTTTTTCTTCATCGGTTACTCCATGAAGCTCTGCCAGATATCTCTTTGCATGTAACTATAGTCATATAATGTTGGAAGCACTCTACATGCCTTGCTAAGATATCCTGGATTGTCCGCACCTAGATCTTGTTTTGATTTGAAGAATTTGAATTCTTTTGGTTTATTCAAATGAATTGTTTGATCAGTGTTTCCTCGTTTTTCAATTAATTCTTCAAGGCATTTAACGTGAGACACTAACTGGTCTTTGTCGTAGGTGAGATGATTGATGATTGACTGTTGACTATTTATCTCTTGTGAGGATTGGTTTATTTGATTGCTTAATTTGTCAGTTAATTCTTTAATTTGTTCGTTTAAAGATTTAAATTGATTTTCATTATCTTCATATTCTTGTTGTTAACGTTCCAACCAGTTCTTTGTAAGTTGATATTCAGAAACGTTTCAATATATAATTTGTAATATTTATCATTACGTTTATTTGATATTGAACCCGTTGAACTCTTAAAATTATGAATTTCAATTTCTTTTTCTGAGATTGTATGTGACAAATTTTGGATTTTAGATTCATATTGGACCTTTATTTATGATGCCTGTTTTTGTAAATCCTGAATTTCCAGTGTAAAAGTTTTATTTGTTTAATGTGATTAACAAGTTGCTCACCTAGATGAGCAGTTTGTTCACATTGATAGTCTAATATGGTTAAACGTTCCAAAAGTTGTGTATTCATATCTTTTTCGAGTAAAATCGTGTGTTTTAGAGAGTTAATTTCGGAAATCCGATTTTTATCAAAACAAGTATCAGAATCAGTGGAATAATCAGAAGTAGATAAAAGAAAACTGATTACCTCAATTTCCTTGTTGGCTTCCTCATTGAAACGGTCGGAAATCTCAGCATTCTCTCATGCCATGAAGCACACGTTTGCAGCATGTTCTTCATCTTCTTGATCTGAATCTTCCATCCACTGAAGATTTTCTGCTAACAGAACTTTCCGAGACTCAATTTGTTTTGCCATTAACATCTTCCCTTTGAAATATTCAGAGTCACGAACTTTAGGTTTCATGCAATCACGGGAGAAGTGACCAGCAACACCACAATTATAGCATTTCTTTGTAGGATCCAAAGGTGTCATGGTTAGCTTATCAGTTGAAGCGGAAGCAGATTGAGCAGGTTTAAAGTTGGATGAAGATCTTAGATTGTTGTTTGTGGGATTTGAATAATATTTCTTCTGATAGTTAGAGATGCTTGACATGGCTTGCAACACTTCTTGAAGTTCTTTATCCATATCATCAATTTTTAGCAGTGTGGGTTCTTCTACTTTTTCTTTCACTTTAGCAGCCTCATTTAACTGATGTTGTTGTTTGGTAAGAAGTGCAAGAGTATTTTGTGTCTCTTGTTTTGTTTTTGCTATGTTATTCACCATTGGTGCATTTTGGTACAAATATTTGCACAGCTCATGAATATCTATCAGACTTAGATCTTTATGCAGCATAGCACTGTTACCAAACATTTCTCACTCAGGAAGAAGACTGTTGATAAATTTGATATTGATCTCAAGATTTCCCTTTGATAAATTGTTTTTGCGGAGATCATTCAACAAATTACATTATCGATGATAAGTGCTTTGCAAGTCTTCCCCGGTTGTGGCTTTAAAATTTTGATAGGAATTTAACGTAGTAACCATTTTAGCCTTTTCCCCAGGAATTGTTCCCTCCATTTGTTTTCTAATTTCATCCCAAAGTTCTTTACCGCTCTCAAGACTATCTAAGCTATTGTAGATGTCATTCGCTAAACCTTGAAGCATGAAAGAATATGCTTGCAGATCTGCTTTGGCACGTTGCCTTTGTTGAGCATTATATCTGGCAGGAGGGATGAAAAATCGACCGCCAACAACTGGAGGATTTGCATCAGGAGCATCAACAACATCTTCATAAAATTTAGCATTTCCATTCTCAAGAGACTCAAGAATTTCAGTAGCTAACTCTTGGTTTTTTATAAAGTGGAGAAATCTTTTCTTCCACTGAGCATACTCTCCTCTAAATAAGACTCGCGGTTTTAGATCAAACCCAATCGATAGTGCTTCTCTCGATGTCATTGTTTGTATGGTTAAAGTTCAGTTGAAGATCTCGGCTTATGAAGAAGATTTCGGCTTCGAGTCGAGCCGAGATGTGAATGATCTCGAGTCGATTGGTTGGGAAGATCTCGAGCCGAGAATAGTGAAAGATCTCGAGCCGAGATGTGTAAGTTCTCGAGCCGAGAAGATTGAAAGAGTTCGGGACGGGATGTGTAAGTTTTCGGGTCGAGAAGATTAAAAGAGTTCGGGCCGAATTGTGTTAGTTCTCGGGCCGAGAAGATTAAAAGAGTTCGGGCCGAATACTATAAGTTCTCGAGCTGAGTAGATTGAAAGAGTTTGGGCCGAATTGTATAAGTTCTCCAGCCGAGAAGATTAAAAGAGTTCGGGCCGAATTGTTCACTGTTCCCGAGCCGAGAAGTGTACTGTTCTCGAGCAGAGATAGTTCTTCAGCTTCGAGCCGAGAACTTTCGTAGTTACGAACCGAAACAGCCAAAAACTTCACAAAATCGAACCTAGTTTGCTCAATTCTTAACCAAATCGACTGATTCAAATCCCAAAATGCTCGAAAATTGATTTCGCACGAAATGGTTCAAGAAACCCGTTCAAAACACAACAAATCAGACGATATTTTCGATTTTACAGTGGTAAAAGTGTGTTTTCATGGTTTTCTTTAAAATCACGAAATTAGGATCAATTGTTGATGGATTTAATCGAAACTTGATTCTAAAGTACTTAGAATCACAAGAGGACGCTAATGAACTACAGAAAACGTTGATCAATATCTTTAATTTCGATTTCCAGATTCAAGTTCTTCTTCTCCAAAAACTTCAAAAATGTGCTTAATCTCTACTGATTTGGATCTTATCAATTAAGATTTTTGCTCTGATACCAATTTTGAAACCGTAATCAACGATTAACCAACTGATTAAGCAAGAACAATTGTTAATTTGGAAGAAGATGGAGAATGAAGCTTTGCAAAATAATACGTATCATTCAAATGTCGGCAAAGGCTACAAGTGTTAGGTTACAACTAGGTATTTATACCTAGGCCCTAATATTGACTAATGACATAAAATACCCCTGGACTATTGATTACAATAAATGTCACATATTACACCCCTGGACTATTGAATACACTAAATGTGACCCAACACTGGTGGTTTTAGATCAGACCCAATCGATAGTGCTTATCTCGATGTCATTGTTTGTATGGTTAAAATTCAATTGAAGATCTCGGCTATGAAGAAGATCTCGGCTTCGGGTCGAGCCGAGATGTGGAGGATCTCGAGTCGAATTGTTTGGAAGATCTCGAGCCGGGAAGTGAACTGTTCTCGAGTCGAGAAGTTAAAGTTCTCGGGCCGAGATGATGGAAGTTCTCGGGCCGAGATGATGGAAGTTCTCGGGCCAAGATGTATGAATGTTCTCGAGCCGAAATGATGGAATTTCTCGGGCCGAGATGTTTAGGTTCTCGAGCCGAGATGTACTGTTCTCGAGCCGAGATGTACTGTTCTCGAGTCGAGATGTTAGAGTTCCCGGGCCGAGATGTTTGAAGATTATCGAGCTGAAAAGGTCACTGTTCTCGAGCCGAGATGTTTTGAAGATCTCGAGCGGAGATGTTACTGTTCTCGAGCCGAGATCGTTCTTGGTGTTCTTGACAGTGAGGAACGAAACCAGCCAAAAATTCACAAAATCGATCCTAGTTTGCTCAATTCTTAACCAAATCGAGTTATTCAAATCCCAATATGCTCGAAAATGAAAATCGCATGGAATGGTTCAATAAACCCGATCAAAACACAACAAATCAGACGATAGTTTTGATTTTACAGTGGAAAAAGTGTGTTTTCATGGTTTTTATTAAAATCACGAAATTTAGATCAATTGTTGATGGATTCAATCGAAACTTGATTCTAAAGTGCTTAGAATCACCAGAGGAATGTAAAGAACAAATAATATCAACGATTTATACCTCAAATTCCGATTTTGATTCTTGAGCTATTTTTCTTCAAAATCTTCAAAAACTTGCTTAATCTTCATTGATATGGATCGAATCAATTAAGATTTTTGCTCTGATACCAATTGTGAGATATGAATTCAAGGATTAAGCAACAATAACAATGAAATTGGAAGATTAGATGGAAGAAGAAGATGAAGCTTTGCACATGAAAATTACGATCAATTCAATATGACGGCAAAGGTTAATCAATATTAGGTTACAACTAGGTATTTATACCTAGGCCTAATATTGACTAATTACATAAAATACCCCTAGACTATTGATTACAATAAATGTCACATATTACATGTAACACCCGTATTTTTATAACATCGTTTAAATCATAAAAATACAATTTTCCCAATAATAGACATGATGTCTAAAATACAATTTAGCAAAAACTTTAAAACCTTTATCAGAGTATACAAAAATACGATGTCACCAAGTATATCAAAACTATAGGCAAACAGGATCTACCTACAAGCTCCCGAGCTAACCATCTCTAGGCCACTTCTAGTGCAACCTTCTATCACTTCAAACATGTACCTGATTACATAGCCACAAAACAAACGTAGTACGTGACACAAAATAGTCTCGTGAGATACATGGGTTTTAGACCCCAATAATGATAAACAATTCATAAATATATAAACATATATATTACTACATCAATACCGTCTAGTCACCCTATTGTGACTCTATCAATCTTGCTTCCCTATCAAACATATCTAGTACCTAAACATATAGGTACCAGAAGCACAACATATCTAGTACATAAACATATATGTACTAGAATCACAAACATGTCTAATATATAAACATATATGTATTAGAACCTAACATACCTAGTACCAAACATATGCGTACTAGAAGCACTCGTGTGCTTAGTGTATAAACATATATACACTCGGTGTATAAACATATATACCACCGCTCAGTGACCGGGGGTCCCCGCGTCACCACCATCTATCTCTTATCATAACCTAGCAGTTATGCCAGTCAAAGCCTTCGGCTATCACGTCAGACATCAAACGAGTTAGTCATCTAATAATAACGACATATAATTAGTTCAACACAGTGTGAACGTACCTGTATGGTCCCATGGACCCGATCATAAGCAACCCACATTTACTTCTACATTTATGAACCCAGGAGGTCCATATTTACTTATTCTTATAAGATACATTTCTTATTTATCGATATCATAATACTATTATCTCTTCTTGACTATAATACATATTTATTACCAGTCAAATTATTTTCATTTACATACATATTCGTTCCTCACTCTTATTAGTAATTCTTACCAAATAGGTACTCATTACTATAAAATCATTATCAATTGCTTTACTAATACATACTTCCTCCGATTTAAAATAAGTGATACATTTTCCATATTTGGGTGTATCAAAATAAGTGATACACTTTGAAATTTTACCTTATTTGGTAAAAAAAAGTATTGGACCCCACCCCACCCCACACCCACTAACTACATATTTTAATAAAGTGAAATGACCCATTACACTTACTTTTACTTTTAAACATCATTAACTTTACTTTATTCAAAAATTGTGGGTCCCATTCCCCACAAACCATCTAATTAATCTAATTTAACCCTCATTATAATGTTTTGCCTCAAAACCCGTGAAATCAACAATGTATCACTTATTTTGAATCGGATGAAGTATTTATTAATAAAGACTCAATATCCATTCATTTAATCAATAATCTTTATTATTATGGTTCATTAATAAGGATTTCATAATTACCTTAGTTTATCATATTTATTTCCAATATCATCAATCATACTAGGCATATTCTAGTATCACAATATACCTATTTTCTTATCTTTTCAGTCACTATCTTTATCAAAACATTATTTAATAAAGACCCATAAAAGTATCATAAGTATTTTCAAAAGCTCTTTGCTATGTACCCGGTTTATAAGTCTCATGTACTCACCTTAGCGATAGCCACATCTATATCGTGTTTATCAACACGAATCCTTGCTTCCTGCCTTTGGAATAACTCCAACATATAGGTCTTTGCAACATATCAACACAATAATCATCACATTTCTAGTTATCATCCATTATTAAATATCACACAGATTCTCTTATCATATTTAACTACCAAGTTCATCCAACTTGGTATAAATCCCAAAATTTTAGTTCCAAGATTTCAACAACAAATACTGCTAATAATACACCCTTTTATTATTAGAAACTCTTTTGATAATACTTCCCCCCAATTTTGATGATTTCTAAAACCCTAGGTTTAACCAATCTTAAAATTCTTACAAATCTTAACCATACACTTGTTTCCTTGGTTAAAATATCATCTACTAAGTATATACAACCTTTATGTAACCATTTATCACCAACCCAAGAACTAGGGTTTCAAACCCAACCCTAGAAATCTATAGATCTAAAGCTACAAAGATCAAGGAGTAAAGATTTACCTTTAATCTTCAACTAGGAGTGACGAATCACGAGATTTGATGAAGAAATTGGCTCTAAATGATGTTTTCCACTCAGAAACATATACAAAATCGTATGGGAGAGAAACTAGGGTTTGTGGGTCATTAAATGAGCCAAATCCCGACTTTAATGATGCACAGACAAGAAATCGCGCCGCTATCTAAGAATCGTGTCGCTATCTGATGCGCGCGTTAAATCATGTCGCTATTCTCGAACGCTATTTCGAGTTTCTGTTGGAAACCCAAGAAATCGCGTCGCTATCCCCAGATAGCGCCGCTATCTTGGGCTGTGCAGCCCAGGCTGCATTTTTCGATCTTTGCTTCGACACGGTTTCGTCCATAACTTTCTCATACGATATCCAAATGACACGAAACTAAATTCTACGTTCTTTAAATGATTTATCCTTATATATCATATTTTAAAAAAATTTATTTATATACAAATTTCGGGTCGTTACATTACACCCTAGACTATTGAATACACTAAATGTGACCCAACATTGGTGAAATTTGTTATAAACTTACAAGGCCATTGGTGTAATTTACTCTTGTTTGTATAAGTTTAACCGAACAAACGAACAAACACGAACACCTATATATCGGGAAAAAAATCCAGCGACGTTATTGAGACTATATATCGTCGGTATAGATTATATTAAAACAAATATTTTATATAGAAAAATATTTAGCGACGATCTGTATAGCGACTACTTGTCGTGGGTGTTGGTCGACCTATGGCGACGACAATTATGCCGACGGAAATTTTACCCTATACCGATGAAGCTGTAGCGACGAAATTTTACCGACCACTTGTCGTCGGGATAGGCTATAGCGACGAAAACTGGTTACGACATCGTCTTTCGCGTGGGCGGGATAGGGTTGGTTTGTTGTAGTGATACGACACTAGGCTTGTAAATGAACCGAATGAGCACGAACACGACTTTTTCATGTTTGTTTGTATAAGTTTAACCGATCAAACACGAACACCGAAACGAACAAATTCTTTTGTTTGTGTTCGCTGGGCTGGCCCTGAGTTTGTCTGGCCCTAGGCGAACACTAACTTTAGGCCCCTATTGTAATTATAAAAATAAATATCAATGAAAAAGTATCAATATTTATTGAATAAGTTAATCATTTAAATATGAAGTGTCAAGTTGTAGCCAACAAGTGTATCAAACCGAACGAATACGAACGAGGCCTGTTCACGGGAATTTGACGATCATGCTTGAAGTAATTGCCTCGTATGGCATGTGATTTGGCATGCATATTTTGGGTTTGTGGAGTCTAATAATGACTTAAAGTCTTTAATATATCTCCAGTGTTCAATAAACTTGCTAAATGAGTTTGCTCCCCAAACCTCGTATGAAGTGTGATATTGAGCACAAAAGAGTGGTAATACCTTTCTTACAAAATACACCCGAACTGGGAATCGTTCTTCATGGCTGTTAGCATATACTACAACGTTGTTAACAACCATCTTGTAATTATAATATACACTATAAAACGAACAATATATATGTGCATCATATTGCATAACATGCTGATTAAAGACAATGAATTTAACATTGCCGAGAATCAATTTTTTAGACTAATCGTAATGGTGTGTTTGGTAACCGATGTTTATTATTAGTGCTACATCAGCTTTCTCCTCTCCATACCAATTTATCAAAGGATAATATACAATACTTAATGCATAATGAAATTAACAAACACACCTCTTAGAAAACTCTCGTCGTCACCAAACCCACACAAAAAGTGGAAGAGGACCCCACCTCTTTGGTTACATAATGGGGTGATGCGGTTATGATCATCAGTTACGGTCGCCAATAGTCACCCATTACATTTGATCTTATATAAACTTGTTGCAAATCTATAAGGAGGTATTTAGATCGAGAGATCACTCGAGATGTGACATGTCCCAGAAGAAAACCATGGAATTGCGTGATAGAAATTTATGCGAAGGATTTTGATCCGATCTTGTCTAGCAGCTTTGGAGTAATCGTGAAGAGTAGTATTTTTATTATTATTTTGTTTTGAATTATTGTTCTTAGATTATATATTTTTTAATATAGTAATTTTTTTAGTTTTTTAATAAATGTTTTTTATTTTTATTTAATTTATTTTTTGAATTTTAAGGCAAAAAAAATTGAGATCGCGTACCTTCAATCCTCAATTTTTTCAGTATTAGTGTTTTCATAACACTATCCAAATCACTATAAATTAACCATTATCACTTCTTATGCTCTTACCTAGAAAACTTTATCAAGTCCAACACAGTTTAGATGCCTTCGTCATTGTTTTTATTATACATTTGTGGTACATTATGTACGGTTCAAACATAACAGGGTTTTAAAAGCATCTCTTATGGGAGGTTGAAGAAGATGTTGTTAGTATTTGAATAATCTCTAAAATAACTTTTTACCATTGGAATGGATGATTTTTTTAAGAAGTCACTCCAACCACTTGATCTTCCCCAACCACTTGAACATCTTTCAATGTTTGATTCTTTTAGTCCATATATTTCACAATTTTACATTTTAAACCCATGTATATATTTATATGTGAATCATTTATTATTTCTATAAGTATAAATTATAACTTTATCATATTTTAATAATTTTTAAAGTCTAGCATTATAAAAGTTTTGTAAAAGACATTTTAAAAAAAATGTTAAGTTTTGTAGTGCTATAAGAATTGTAAGATTAAATAAGTGAGGGGTGTTTATAAAACACATGATATAGTTAAAGCTAAATTAGTAATTGTTAGTCCCAAGACTAAGTAAATAAGATTTGATGATCGATAGTCAAGAAGAATAAATAACAGCTGAAGCCCCGCAAGACTAAGTAAATAAGATTTGATGATTGATAGCCCACAAGTCCAAGCCCCGCAAATCCAAAACCCTCAGCCTATTATACAGGAGATCCCTTATCCTGCTGAGGGGGAGCCTACATCTGTAGCGGTTAAAAACCTCATTCTAAATGAAGTTGGAACCGCTACTGATCTTGATACAGCCATTGCCCTTCAAAGAAAAACTCATGAAGAGCTGTATCAAAAAGCTGAAGCCCAAAGAGCTGAGAACATTAGGTTGTTCAACAAAGTTCTTTATCAGCGTAGGCAAGAAGCAAAGATCACCAGCGTAAGGGCCCCCAGATTCGATCCCAGCTCTCCTGATGAAATTGTAATAACAAGAGCTGGAGGAACTGTGGTCAATGAAAAGTTCCCTCTGAACAAGATCAGCTTCGTTCTCAACTACGATGAATGGAAAGAAGCTGAAGCAGCTGCCAGATCTGCAAAACCATCGCAGATTATAACAGATCTGGAAAACGAGATAAAATTCGCAATCTACTCTTTCAAGACTCTATGCGATGCAATCAGGAGACAAGCTCCTGAGTTGGTATATCGCATACCTCCTGAATTGTGTGAATCTCAAACAGTTGATGTCGGAGGATCTGCTGGTGAAAGCTCATCAGCAAGAGGGGAGAAACGTAAGTCCATTCTCCTCGAGCCTCTTGCTGACTCCAGATCACTGGATATTGGGTCATCAATCATATTTGCAAAACGACCAAGACCCAATATCACAAAAGCCATCCCCACGGGAGTTAACTTCGTCGGGGCTGATCGTAAAAGAACCAATTTATGGTTTTTGCTATCTGGAGAAGAAGAAGGAGCAGTGCTTTCAGCGAGCAGATGAGTTGGATCTATGTGATGTGGATCAACTTATGATCTATCACAAGCTGCTGAGTTCCTCTACTGAAGAGGGAAGGGAAATGAAGAAATTAATAACTCAGCCTTCAACTCACTGTATCGCAATGTCGTTGGATCAGCTATATCCAAGGCATTATAGTTTTTTTTTTTTGTTTTTTTTATTTTCCTTATAATTTTAATTGCCTTATCAATAGAAAATCAAAAGTTGTGTAATATACTTGTAAAAAATTTTGTAAAAAGATAAACATATACAAAAGAACCCTAAGGGTCAAAGCACATAAGTATTCAGCTGATCTCATCAGCTGAATCATTACAGGGTTACACTTATACGGCTATTCGATTGCATCAAATAGGGGAGATTGTTAGTCCCAAGACTAAGTAAATAAGATTTGATGATCGATAGCCAAGAAGAATAAATAACAGCTTAAGTATGTATCTCAGCTGAAGCAAGTATATACAATAAACCTTCAGTGAGTACGTACTTAGCTTTAGGATACAAGTCAAATCAGCAGCTATTAACGAGAGTTCATTCGAAGTCTATGACCAAAGGACAAAGACAAGAAGAAGACTATTCAGCTGATTGTGGAATCAGCTGATAGTATCTGCTGCAGATAAAGACTTAAAGGAAATGTTCATTGACACCTTGAACATTTCCCTTTCCCGCTCAAAGAAGAAGAAAACGATGAAGATCTTCTATTTTGGAATAGAAGATAATGTCAGTACATTATCATCGTTTGTCCCTCAAACATGTAAAGAGAAAGTCAACTATTTATGTACTTATGTAGTACACCTTTCACTGTGCGTCAGAAAGGGTACCGGAAGCAGTTGACACAAAGTACACTTGGGAAAATAAATTGTGCAAGAGCATTTAATGATCCATTGACAAGTCCACATCGACGAATAATATGTTTACACGTCGTCAAACTTGTGGACTAAGGAACATGGATCTTGGGTTATAAATAAAGACGTAAATGCTTGCATTTACACACACCTTTAGAAATCATAGCACAAGAACATTCTCTGAGAGTTAGTTATTTGTCTAAGTATTAACTCCTCCATAGTTATTACTAAGGCATTAATATCAGCTGTTAGTATCAGCTGATATAACTCTCAGTGTATACTCTTCTAGTTTGAGCGGTCTAAAGTGGCATTTCAAGTATAGAGTTTTAGTTAGTTTTGTACTATCTATTTCCGCAAAATTTGTACTGTATTAAGTTGTTTTAATAAACTCTTAATCATTGAAATCTTGTTGTTCACTTATCTTATCTTCGTTACTCGGTCATAACGCAACACGTTTGTGTTGTTGGGATCCAACAATAATTTATAGGAAAAAGTCTTTAAAAAGGTTAACCGTTGGAGATGTTTTTAACTAATAGGTTATTAAGTAATGTGTCGTTGATGCTCTAATATGTGACCAATGATCTTTTTGCCCAATGATCTTCAATCATGTGGAAAAAGAAAACGGTTCTAAACAACCCGCAATAACGTCCATCAAACTTACTTCCTCCGTATCAAAATAAGTGAATCACTTTAAAGTTCACGTTTTTTGAGGCAAAATAAGTTAATAAGAGATTAGTGAAATTAAATTGAGTAATTAGAATGGATTGAGACCTACACTTTTTATTATTTTGTTGCTTTTATAAGAAGATGACAAAAATGGATGAGGCCCCACACCTTTAATGATGTTTAAAAAGGTATAAGTAAGGGTAAAGAGGTAATTTTAAATATAAATACTTACCAAATAAGGTAAATTATTAAAGTGATTCACTTATTTTGATACACCCCAAAAAGGAAAGTCTTTCACTTATTTTGATACGGAGGAAGTATATACTAACTTTAGGACATATTATATAGAGTAAATTACCGAAATTGTCCATGTGGTCTTGCCAATTCAACTTTTATGTCCCTAAATTTTTTTTTCGAGATTTTTTGTCCCGTGCTCTTTAAAATTCTATTTTTCAGTCTTTCCATCCAAATTTAACTGTTAACTAACAGAATATGCCAAACATGAGAGGGTATTTTAGTCATTCTCCCATATTTCTGTGTTCTTCATCCCAACATTCTTTTCTAACCCTAACTTTCATCTCCTATCTCTTCTTTCAAGATTCTTCATCCCGAAACACAAAATCAAAAGTAAAATTTGAATGCATACAAATCTGTAATAAGATCTAGTGGGTTATATTTGTGTTTGAATTGAATTTTTTTTATTATTATAAACCACCAAATTCATTCATCCCCATCATAAAAAACGGGTAAAAACCCACCTGCTACGAATTTGGAAGGAAATCGATTTGCGGATAGGTGAAGGAAGCGACGGATTTGATGATAAGAGTGAGCGACGACGGTATATTTCCTTCTTCAACATCGCAGATGAAGTTATTGCTCGGTACTCCGGTTGTCTTCTTCGACGAACTACTTGCGACAGTAAGTCACCTGCTTGAGAAAGTTAATAGGAAATCATGCTTTATACAAAGGTGAAGCTCGATAACATATCTCGTCGGAGTATGAAAAACATGCTTTATACAAAGGGTTTTGAGCATCTATTCTTCAAGTGTGTGACTGGTTTGATTTTAATTGAATGAAGAACATGGTAGTAGAAGGTGAAGAAGGAAGAGGGATAAAATGGAAAAAGGGTAAAAGGGTAAAAGAAAAAAGTTAAAGTTAGGGGTAATTTGGGAAAAAGGACCAAAGTATCGTCAGTTAACGGATGATTTTGGACAGAAGGACAATTTCAGTAATTAACAGTATAATACATTAATACCATTTGGATTGAGTTTGCACCGAAACTCACTTTAGTGCGTCAAGATTTGGAATTGTAGACCTGAAATAACTTATAATCGAACCGACCCAACTCAGTATTAAAAACTACAAACCGAATTCAGAGTTTAAAAGATACCGACCCTAACGAGAAAAATACTTTTTAGTGACAAGTACTAGAGGAAGGGGTATAATGGCTGCGCCACTTCCCCTTTCATATGTGGCTTCCGTTCATCACATCGCCACTACACCCTAAGTGGTGTGAGTGAGGCTAAGTCATTTCGCCGGCGGAATTAACAGAAGATAGGGAAAAATGAATGTGAGAGGTATTTTGTGAGTGAAAAGTATTTTAGTGGGTTCCAAAAAGAATATTTTGGGTTGAGTTATGAGTGAAGAGTATTTCTAAATGTGAATGTGAAATGTTAATGTGACGCTAAAATGGTGAAGTGGTTTGAGTAGGGTTGTGCAAACGTAAGTATACCTTAATATAAAATGAAACTTTTAATAAAATATCTTTTATTTATATATTTGACTTAAGCAAACCACAACATATGAAGTTCCATCAACGACCTTTCTTTACAGAAATTAGATGGGAGATTAAATTTAATACGAACAATCACGCTACTAATATTACTATTAATTACCTTAAATCTTGTCAACCATCGCGAAATAGATTATATAAATAGAAAAAAATGTACGGCTTATAGACACTTTGACTTTGAGATACACATGTACTTAAATCAACCCGATTAATTTAACTCACCAAGTAGTGTCACGTCTTTCGTTGTTAGAACATGTGTTTAATGTAGTTAAATCAACCCAATTAATTTAACTCGCCAAGTAGTGTCACTTCTTTGTTGTTAAAACATGTATTTAGTGATGGTTGTTTTGAATAATTCACCGGATCGGTTATCTTGCAAAATATCCGGTAATGGTTGTTTTGAAGTTCATCATTTGCGCAGATGGCTCGATCAAAAATTAACATCCACGGGTTACGTTAAAATGCCTTGGTCTCATATTCTTCCGATCAAAGTAAATTGCTTTGTTTGGAGAGTGGATCTTGGGAGAATTCCGGTTGCTACATGCTTGGATAGAAGGGGCATAAACATTGGATCAATCACGTGCAAAATTTGTAACAACGGTGATGCAGATATTGATCATGTTTTTCTTCGATGTCAACGGACGGCGGAGACTCTTGCTTGGTTTTTTGGTTGGTGCAACATCCCAATCCCTTCTTTTCTTACCGTAACAGAACTTATTGAGTTCGATTCCACATGGGGCAATTGCCCAAAGAAGCGGAAAATCTTGAATGCAATAATCTAATGCTTTTTGTGGTGTGTTTGGAAGACGAGAAACGATACGGTGTTCAACAATGTTCACAAATCATATTCGGCGATTGCGAGCGATATCATTGATACATTTTTTATATGGTTCAAACATAGGAGTAAAATTTGTTGTAATTCGGTTGATTGCGGAATTTCTCCATTTTTATTTCCTTTGTAATTTGTCATGTCTTAGTTCCTTGCTAGGTCGGTTTTCTTTTTATGTATATTTGCCGTTTCCAAAAAAAGAACATGTATTTAGACGGGTGTCTATAGTAAATGTCGGTCTCCACCGATGGTATTTTGCATAAATACGCAACAAAATGTGAATGCTAAAGATGTGGGTTGTCAGGCCACACTCACATTTTTTTTGAACGACAAGTTAGTAAGTTAGTAGTTCAACAAATGCATTAGTCACACCCACATAAAGTCTACTTTAATATTCATACTAGGCTATTAATACACATTAAGGACAATGCACCCAAGGCCAACCCAAGAGGAGTTCCAAGTGAACATATGAACAAGGTCTACTAAAATAAGGTGGTCAATATTTTTCTTGCGTATATAGTAATCTAGGTTCATTAGTGGCCCAACTAATATTATGTTATATTGTATTATGAATCAAATTTGTGCTTATGTATTATAATTAAAAATGAAACATTAAATTATTCTACTTATAATTCTTAATTGTTTGAATTTTAAGACCTATTTTTTCAGAAAATGTACTGAGTCTCCAAAAGTTCTAGACTGATCCCGAATGCACTCACATAATTATATAGACTATATGCATTATTCCAACATGCCAAGTTGCTCCATAGACATATCTCATAAATACATGTATCAGTCTAACACGTCTAGTTGATCCGTGAGCATATTATGGACTGATTTTTAAATAAATAAATAAAATAATTGTTAAATAAATACATAATTTTGAAAATATTTACCTCTCTTTAAATAAATATTAGATAATATATAATAAGTAAAAGACTTTAATTATTTAATAAATCTGATTTTCGATTAAAGATTTTGGGCTGCTGGGTTTTAGAAAAGGAAACGGTTGGGCCGAGTTCTGGTAGGCTAGGTTTGTACACTGGGCCTGAAAATGAAAATGGGCTATCAAATTTCTACTGGGCTTAGCTCCTTGGGTTACAATGGTTTTAATAACCGACGGAATGAACACCCGCGAGGGAAAAGAAGGAAGGGGGTACCGGCGACGGAGAAACACACTAATTGATGCTTAACTCTTTAATGATGTTAATCAAAGAATTACATATTTGTTTGTGCAATAACAAACTAACTGATGGTAATATGCAAGGTTCTAAATAACGTGATGCATGACGTAACAGTTTGATCAAACATCACATCTTAGAAGCCACGGTGAAGCTACGACATTTCCTAAGGCGTGATATAGCGAGAATTTTGTCCATAAATTATAATTGTATATACACAACTTTTCGAAAAAGGTCACATAATTATAAATTTATAACATAGTTCATCAATGTTTATCTTCATATTCGGCATATTCAACGATTCTTATAAATAATTAATTATATATATTTGACCCATAGATCAGTTGTTTTAATCTTTTAAAGAATAAAACTTATTACAGTCAAATGTGAGCCAAGTTGGATATCAGCATACGCAAGCCTTACACTTAAATCTTGGATCATGGCGTGACAATATGGTCAAGCCTCATGCCTTGGCGAGCCATGGCTGAAGCCAATGCGAGTCTTTTAGAACCATGGTAATATGCATGCGTCGGGCGGTTATTGCTTAACAAACTGGAAAAATCGTTTTTGATGTTTTTTAATGGTAACAATCTTAATAATTCGAGAGCGGCCACCCGCTTCGCGTATAGCTTGAAGTCAACGCAGGTTTTCCGTGGTCACAAATATATTTTTTGTTCTTAGACTACCCGTAATGGGTGACCAAACTAAGTTTGGTCACCCCTGCCACCTCTGCGCCACATCAGCTTTCTCTCTCATGATCAAACACATGACCAGACAGCGACCAATAGCCCGTAATGGGTGACCGAATCGGCGACCAATTTTACTTTTTTTAAATTGTAGATTATTAATATATATATATATATATATATATATATATATATATATATATATATATATATATATATATATATATATAGAAATGAAGAAGGGACAGAGGACACCAACAAAGATGCCATCGGTCGAGCAGTCGACCAATATGCCATTGGGACGCGTCGTGCACGATGAGCCATAACGGGCGGGACGCTTCGGAGGGAGTGAGTTGGCCGGTCGCGACCGGCATTCCGGTCGTGCGTTACATGTAGTCTTAGAGATTGAATCTGAGATCTTTTAAGAATTTTACTATTACGAAGACTAAATCCAATCACTAATTATGCTTTTGTTTTTATACTTTCTTTGGGCTTAGTCCAAATCGTTTCGACATGCCCATATTAATGTAAGCGTAAGAATCATAACCTATCTAAGTCATAAGTGCTGTTAAAAATTAAAAAAAAAAATAAAAAATCTAACTCATAATAAGTCATAATTAAGAGTTAATGGAAGGAAAAGGGTTGTTTGGTAAAACTTATTAAACTTGCTGTTCAGAAAGAAAAAAGAGAAAAAAAAGCTTATTAAACTTTAATAAGCTTAAAATTTTAAGCTTATTAGAGTATGTTAGGATAAATTCTTTTATCTTTAAAAATGCTTTTAGCTAAAAGTATTTATTGACTTTTTAGTTTTGAAAAGTAACTTTTAAGATATAGTGTTTGACTTTTTATTGACTTATTTTTAGTGAAAGTTGATAAGTTAGTTGAAAAGTAAGTGATTCCTTAATTTTTAAAAGGGTCCTACTATTAGGACAACCTAACTATCCATTTGAACAGATCAGTCAAACATCTGCATCTTGGAATTTGAAACTTTTAAAAATTAAATAAAAATGCAAATAACAATAAGCTACAAATGTTTGTACTGTACAACTCTTTTTTCCCTCTAAATTCTTTATTCATTTCTTTGATTCTTTCTCTTTCTTAGATAGGTAGCCATCTCACCCCACCGGAATCCACCCCACCGCAATCGACCACACGTACACACACCTCTCTACTCCACCACCTACCTCACGCAATTGTCGACACCATTGGAATCATGAAACCACCACCTACCGCGAGGCGCCAACCACCACTTTAACCCACCAAGCACCCCTATCTCCGGGAGATCTGGAAAAAGAGCTCCGCCGCTGAAGATTTCGGCCATCACTAGCGACTGCAGAGGCGGAGGTAGCGACGGGACGGCAGCGGCAGAGGTGGTGTTGGCTTGTTTTGCTGCGAGTCTTACCACAATTAATAAGAAGTGATCTGTTCAAATAAAAAATGAGTATGTTCAAATAGAAAATCCCTTTTCAAAATCTCATTTTCAAGGTCCAAAAGTTATTTGAAAATGACTTATTACTTAGGGTCCTACTGACGGAATTATGTGCACAGTTAGTCAATCTATGATGATACATCCATGCCTACGAAACACTTAAGGGTCACACCGGTGAGTACATGTAATACGAGCAAGTTATGCAACGATACTACGAAGAGGAATGATTCATAATAGTCATTATGAATCAGTTAAGTATTAAGTAAAGTTTAACTTATTACTAGATTAGTTCAACTAACTAATTAATACAAGTAGTTGTACATTTACTAGTTGAGTAAATATACAATGTGTTAATTAAAGTATATCCATGATATGATTTAAAGCTATTAAATCATATAGTAATTGAATAATATTATTGTGTAAATTATATAAAGGTTATTATATAATTTACTATTAAAAGTAAAAATACAAGTATATATAATTCGTGTATATGGGTACCGAATTATAAGTGTATTAATACTAGACATTTAATAGTTAAGTGCAACAATAATAAACTAGTTAAACTATAAGGGATGGAAGTGTAAAAGGATAAGTTTAATTAAGAGATTAATCTTAATTAAACTAGAAGGGTTTTAAGTGTAAGATATTCTATTATAAATAGAAGGCTTATGACTAAACCCTAGAAGTTGATTCTTGCCTCCTTACACATGAAATCCCCTCCCCTCTCTCCCCTTCGATCGGCCGAGCAACAAGGGAAGAACACAAGTCTTGTGTTCTTCGTGTTCTTCGTTCGTTCTTCGTGTTCTTCGAGTTTCGAAGATCAAGGATCGTTGCAAGTGATCATCTAGAGGATCGTTCGTCGTGTTCATCATCAGTGGACTTATCTAAGCATTAACCTAAGGTATGATTCATGGAACACTCTTCCTCCTTCCCCTCTTGTGCGACAGACGAGAACACCAAGAACCCTAGGGTTCTTGGTGAGTGTTCGACGAACACACCTTCATTGTGTGTGCTCGAGTTTTTCGTACAAGGTTTCTTTCTTGTTAACCTAATCTAGAACTCCAACATCCCAATCCTTTAGGGTTTAAAGATTAGGTTTAATCCCAGTTCCGCATTTAGGGATTAAATCAGCTAGTTGGTTTTAACCGGTCAAGAACAAGTTCATGTTCTTAGTCAGTCATGGTTCGAATCAAGTTCACTCAGAGGTCGACCCAAGTGGTTGATCAGTGTTATGAAACCCTACACCTACTAAATTGACTCCTAAGTCAACATTATATCTCGCTTAATTTCTCTTTTTTCAATTTCCAAGAATAGACCAACTCTTTTAATTTTTCTCTTTATCTACTTATTTTTACTAAAATGACGCTTTAAATATAAATATTTATCAAATAGATGGAGTTTGAAAAATATTTATATAATAGTTATTTTTTGCCGATTTTACCCTTTTTCACTTTTTTGAGTTTTTCCAGTTTTTTTTTTTCTTTTCAAGATTCTATAATTTTTTACATATTTCTTATATAATTAAGAACATACTATATTTTATAATATAATATATTACACAATTTCACCTTGAATTTTTCGTACAGAGCCTTAAAAAAATATGACCATTAAAAGTTGTATTATTCATATTAAATCCTTATTAATCTTGTATTTGTTCACACAAATATTCTCTGCATGAAGTCTCGATATGTCCTCATGTGCTCAAGTACAATTTTGAACATCTATTAGGTAAATGAAAAAAATTAGATAAATATTTGTATAAGGTAAATATTTCTAACAAGCTAGAAAGAATAAAAATTGAAAAAAAACTCAGAAAATGAAAAAAGGTATAAAAACGTCTATTAGGTAAATATTTCTAAAATCACTATACATTGGAAATGAAAAATAATTACTCTAGCCGCACAATAAAAATCATGCCAATACACAAGTCGTACAAAAAATGAACTAATTGCGCAAAAAAAAAAATTGAGTCGCTCAAGAAAAATCAGAAGTCGCATAAAAAAATCAAATCTAAAGAATTCGGTATTTTTGCTGATAATGAGAAATATTATATTGCAAATAAATAATAAATAAGGCAAAAAAAATATACATATATAAAGAGTAAGTAAATAATAAATATAGAGAGAGAAAATGATGTCATAAACCTACTTCCCAACTCCTATATCATGCACACCGGTCAAAACAAAATAAAAGTTGCATTTGGATTACAATATCTGAAATGATCAAAATTACTAAGGAGTGGATTTAGCCACACCCATTACTTAACCAAACAATTTTTTAACTTATTGACTTTTTGAAAAAATCAATAAGTCAATAATGATTCTTCAAAAGCTTTCACAAATACCTCTAAGACTTAATAAGCTAATAAGCTTATAATCCTATTAATATGTTTTATTACCAAAGAACCCCTAAATACTAATTTATTACCAAAGAACCCCTAAATACATTTCCTATATTAAAAGGTAAATTAAGAATTAATATCAATTTTATTGAGAAATTAGACATACAAAATAAACTACAACTACAAACGTAATATACGAAACACAAGCGTAAACAGAAAGGGGGTAAGAATAGATTGTGGTTGAGTTTCTCTATAACACGATTCTCTTAAATTATATTGATTGTGTGTTTCTCAAAGTACGTCCAACAATCAAAGCAGTTAGCATTGTTGAATGATGTCATTTGCGTTAAAATTGACCATGCCTCTTTGCGTTTTTGTTTTTTTAATGACCTATATATAATGGACAATATATTATACCTTACAACAGTACTACTATACTACAAGCCTTGTGTTTTTTGCGTTTTTATTATTGTAGTGTCAAGTATGGGGTGTACATAGAATGTATTTAATTAAATTTTCAAATAGTCGAAGCTCTTTAATTTATACTAGTAGGTTACCCGCGTAATACGGCAGCGGGTACCCTGTGACTAAATTTGACGGCGATCAAGTAGTGGGTAGTGACGATGGTAGTGATAGTGGCTGCTGGTTATGGTCGTACGGATGGTAGGTGATGTTAATTTTAATTTTGTAAAGATTAATAAAGATATCTCATAAGTTTTCTTTAATCCGAAATTGACGTTTTTTTAAATATTGAGCGTTATAGCTATGTTGAATATCTCTTAAGTTTCCTTAAATCCGAAATTGGCGTTTTTTAAAATACGGGTCTTTTAGTTATGTTGAAGTTAAAAGTTATATATATTAGTTGTTAGAATAAAACAAAATATCAAGTATATCAATTGGTTAACACATAGGCCGTACTCGCAAAAGGTTTTGGGTTCGAATTTGTAAGCAAATTTTTTTTTATTTTTGTGATTTTTAAGATGTTACCCAAAATATAAATAAGATTAAGTTTAAGTTTAAGGGCTTTTATACTCAGTAGTCCTAAACCCTTTAATAAAGAGTAAGATATAGCGTTGAATTATAACCGATGTTTAATGATAATCAGTAAACATATCAAATGTTATCCAATATCTTGATTAAAAAGAAATCAAAACTAACTTTAATTAATGGTGATACATGAAATAAATTTGATAACGTAACAGCAAATCAATCTTGAACACACCAACGGGTTTATAGTTAGGCCTGACAATCGAGCGGGTTTGGAGCGAATTGACTTTGATCCAAACCCTTTTAACAAATCCCAAATGATGATCCAAATCTGATCCGTGATCCGTAATGTCTTGAAAAATTGAACCCATATCCGTATCCACCAAATCAATGGATATCCGACTCATTTACCCGACTCATTTACCCGACCCATTTACCGTACACAATTCTTCATTTTAATTTGAAAAATGGTTGTCAATTTGAATATTTTATATGTAAGTTTTGCTAATATTTACCCTAAGTCATACTATAAGAAATATTAAAATACATATCTTGCTCATATTAAGTTTTAATTTTCTTTATTTCTCAATTTTAGCAAGAGCATATTTGGTATAACACATAAAAATTAATAATTCATTAATGTCAAATTACATTAGTTAAGGAAAATTTGGCATTAAACGCATGTTAACATATGCCACATTATAAAAAAATATTTTAGAGTAATTACATAAATGGTCCTTTAAGTTTATAGCAAATTTCACCAATGGTCCTTTAGTTTTAAAAATTACATTGATGATCCTTAATTCTGAAAGGTTTTTCACCGAGGGTCCTTTACACTAACTGACGTTAATTTTTTCTGTTAA